>CM060950.1:338828423-339428423 GCA_030765055.1 Mantis religiosa | reverse complement strand
TATCTTTTGGAACTTTCAATGCAGTAGCATGATATTTTTGTGCTGGTGTTAAGGCTTATTTCTTGAGTTAATAGCAATAATTGGGGGAGGGATTATTAATTAAATTATTGATGGTGTCAATTGTTAACAATCATATCAGATCACAATCAGTACTGCTGGTAAGCAGGAATTTACTCCTGTAAGATTTCTTTTACATGAGTGTAAATCTACTGACATGAAGCTGCTGTTTTACCTAATCTTAAAATCACCAGTCTGGGACTCTGTTCAGGTTACAACTTAAATTTGTAAGGCCAGCGCTTAATTAGCTAGGCTACACAGACTAAGATTACATAAAATGAAAAAATTGTGATTTTCTCATGCTTTCATTTTTCTATATGTATTTCAAGGAATCATGAAATCGATTGCTTAGAGACTTTTGGTGTTGTTTCCAACATTGAAAATGAAACTGCAAACCAACATCTTAATGGTTTGTGTAAAATTTTACAGAAATTCCTTTATAAAAGTAGGTATGAGAATTCTTTTCATGATGCCGTAATTGCTGAAATTCTGTTTGAATCAACAGGAAACGCTTACTAAAAGGCTGTGCTTTATTATTTGTTCTTAGTCGACAATGGGGCATTTAGGGTTTTTATTACAAAAACTAGGATTCTGTAGCTTTAGCTTTTGGGAGTTGCGCGAAGGAGCTGGAGATGGACGGACGTGTTTACACGCGCTCTGCCTGCGGTGAATAAAATGGGAATTTCAGTCGACGTCTATCAGGCCACAATTGGCTTATTTAACCCTTTCACCGATATGAACGTCATATGACGTCCAAGTTAAAAGGCCCCAAACCGATATGGACGTGTATAGACGTCCTGTGCATACATGCATTTAATGCGTATTTAATGATAATTCTTTTAAACCTTATGTTTTACAGTAAATTTAAATAAATTCTATAAGAAGTAAAAGCTTACCTTTAAAAGCTTTTTCTTGAATGGTACACCTCAAAACAGGGATAAACACACAAGGGCACATCTCCACATTCACGGCAAATCGTACTAGTTTCCTTTAGGACACCTTTCTTGCGGCACACCAGACATTTTCTAAAGGGATGCGACTGTTTTGCTGTGGGTGGTACCCTTTTAAGAAAATGTTTTCCTTCAAGTCTAAGGGGTGCTGGGGTGCTGGATTTTTTACCCCCAGTATGGAGAGGTCTCTGAATTTTATACTGCTCAATTAGACTGCGAGCTATTGATATGCGAAAGTCCAGGTACGTCATTGTCTTCTGTGGGTTTAGAGCTCTCCAAATTACTAAACAATTGTATATGGTTATATCCAGCTGGTGTAAAAATACTTTTTTATACCATTTGATTGTTTTTCGCAGAGGGATATGCGTGTAATACCTGATCTACTAGATCCACTCCACCCATATGCATATTATATTCCTGGATAATATCGGGCTTGAAAATTGACATTTTGTTACGAGCATCAATTTTTCCAGTGTCAATCATCAAAATCTTAGAGCTGCAATTGGATAATGCTGTAACAACCCTCCTGTCTTGCCAAGCAACATAGGTCAAGGGTGGGAGCTGATACACCTGCATTTCTCCTCTTCTTAGAGCCTTCGTATTCACATCTTTTGGCAAACCAATACGATAAGAGCGTACTGTTCCAATTGCATTTGTTTTTCTTTTGTGTAAGGCCATGAATAATTTAGGGGAAATGTACCAATTATCTAAATATACAGTTCTACCCTGATCAAGTACAGATTCCATCAGATGCATTACTATGGAACCAGATAACCCCAAATCTTTGTCTCCGGTGTTATCAGTCCCTTGACCAGTGTATATGCAGCTATTGTAAAGATATCCTGTTCATACATCAAAACTCCTTATGCCAAATCTGGCCCTCTTTGTTTTGATGTATTGTTTCCAACCTAAACGACCCTTCCAAAGCATCAGGCTTTCATCAACAGTGATCTTTTCACTAGGCACATAATTTTCTTTGAATTTTGAAATAATGTAATAAAAAACTGGTCTGATTTTGGATAGTTTATCATTCACATTTTCTGTGCAGGTGAAATGAAGGAAGCGCAAAATGGAAGTAAACCTGTTATTTGACATGCATTTCCCAAAAAATGGGGTAGCTAGCATGTCATCTGTAGACCAGTACATGTCTAGCGTAGGTTTACGAATAACACCCATGAGCATAATTAAGCCAAGTAGTCTGTAAATCTCATTCATTGTTACTTCTGTCCACTTCTGCAATCTACTCTTAGGTCCTAAATCGCCTTTAGCAATCAGGTCTTCCTTCACCCTACTCGCATATACATTTGTTTCCAAAACAATGAGAGACATTAAGTCAGTAGTACAAAATTTTGTGAAAATGTCAATTGGTTGGCTGTCAGAAGTTAGCTGAGTATGCGGTTGTACACCAGAGGTTGTGCTCGTGAACGTATGTCTATTTGTGTTAGAGTTATTTTGACACCTCCATAATGTTGATTCTTCACGAACACCTGTCAGAAATGAGTCATTTTCCTCCTCACTGCTACCTATATCCTCAACACTCTCCTCAAAATCTGAAAACTCGCCATCAATGTCCAAATCACTGTCTAACAGCAAAACGTCTTCTACATTTTCTGATGTAATATCAGAAGCCCGCACTTGTCCTACACTAGCTAATTTATTTGCTACATTACTAGTTGAAGCCATGATTAGCACTGAGGAAACTATTTCAACTGTGTTTTAGCTAAAGAAATTGCTTGGAAGTCTGACGCAGTCTAAATTACTATATGAACTGAGCGAAGAAAAAAGTTACGTCAGCTAACATAAACTTCGGTTGTGCAATTAGAGAGATGCTGACGGAGTTTTCTTTCCAGCGTGTATAACGCAATATATACAGTTATTATTACGTGTTAGCATAAACTGAAACCTATAAACCTTGAACCCAACACTTCGTTTATTCAGCTGATGTACACATATAGTTTGTAAAACAAAGGTACTCAGAATTAGGTGTGTTCGATGCAAAGAATGGCTTTCTTTACAGTGATACAAATTAATGAAATTTCAACGCTTTATTAAGAGTCTCTATTTTAATGATACCGCAGATGTATACTGCTTTTAATGGGCTTTAAACCAGTTTTTGTTTCGCTGAAATAACTTAATAAATACGGAAGATACAAATATTTATTTATGAAGCATTTTTTGCAGCATTTAACAATTTAAATGTCTTGTTCTGTTTATTGGGTATCCGTCCCCGGCCGTGCAGAGTTTAAATGTCCATCGGCGAAGCGGTTAATAGAAGGTGCGTTAAAATGAATGAAAATGCCTCTAATGGACAAGTGACTTCATATTGGTACGCTCTAGTGTTGTTGGCGTTACCTGTAATTGAAGGAATAGAGCTGAATCCGGGCCCCGAGTTGGAACAGATAGTTGAAATGCTAGAAGTAATTTCAAAAGAGATTGCTCAGTTGAAAAAGATGGAGAAGAGTTTGGATACAAAAATAAGCAACATTTCTCAGGAAATGAAGACGACTCTTGCAGGTTATCACACGAGAGTGGAACATGATATTCGGAACCATGAGGAAAGGATAACGAGGCTTGAAAAGAATGAGACAAATGAAAGGAAATATAATATTATCATTTTTGGAGTGCAAGAATATATGTGGAAGAGAGCCTGGGAAGAAGTGGAAGACTGGAAATACAGATACAAGGTTGGGAAATAATGGACGCATTTAGGATTGGAAGAAGAGGACTCAGGTTGAGACCGATACTAGTAAAATGTTCAACTATGAAAGTTAAATGGATGGTGTTGACAAATGCAAAAAAAATTGAAAGGAACAAACATTTTTATTGAGCAAGATTACGGTAAAAAAAAAACGAGAATTTAGGGCCATTTTATTCCAAGAAATGAAGAAAGCCAGAGAAGATGGCAAAACTGCTAGATCAAGACCGAGGCAACAAAGATACAAGAAACCTGAAACAACAGCACGTGAGTAGGGAAGCAGCAGTGGAAGGTGTGAGGACGGAAGAACTGCCGACAACTTTGGCATGTCACATCGTTACGTCACCACAACAGCTGAGAGAAGATGTCAACAGGCTGGCCTTGGGAGTGATAGCTGGTATAGACATGTGGAGAGAGGCAGGCTTGAGTGTTGTGTCTACTCTGGGTGGAATAATTATGCAAGTGGAAGAGAAGAGATGTGAGCCACACACGGCGACAAGACAAACAAGAAGCAAAGCGAAATTGGATCAGTTTAGATTTGTCGGAAACGGCTCTGTATAGCGGTTAATTTCTCTTTCTATCGTAGGGTGGAATGTGGAAGGATTATATGCTAAATTACAAAGTGGTGAAATTCATCAAATAGTGAAGTGGGTGGATGTGATAGCAGTGATGGAAACATGGTTATTAAAAGATTGCGACATTCATGTCACGGGCTATGATTATTTTGGGAGAAACGGGGTGTAAGTGAAAGATGAGGCCTGAGTGTCTGGTGGCTTAGGGATGTTTGTCAAAAAAGTAAGAGGTTGGAAATCAAGGTGGAAAATGATCTAAGAAATGACAAAGTGCTCTGGTGTACTTTTAGTGATTTATTCAAAAGAAGTGTAAAAACGTGTGTAGGCATTGTTTATAATCCACCTACTACTTCCAGTTATTATGACTCAAACTTGTTTATTGAATTGAGGCAGAATATAGAAGAATTACACGATAAATATGTAGGCATAGAAATAATTTTAATAGGAGACTTGAATGCAAGAGTAGAAGAGGAGCAAATTAGGGTAGATTTTAATGGTTTTGATTTAAAGGAAGTACACCTAGAAGGCCGTTGTAGCAGTGATAAAGTACTTAACAATGAGGGTAAAAAACTAATGGAGTTTTGTGAAGAGAACAACCTCTTAATGTGTAATGGTGTAAAAGGGAAAGATGAATGGGGGGAATTTACTTTTGTAAACAAAAATGGCGAAAGTGTCATTGACTATATATTAAATTCAATAGGTCTAGATAGATATATAGCAGATTTTGAAATTATGAATATAATATGCACAAGCAATCATTTCCCATTAAAAATAGAGTTCAGAATATTAGAAGATAATATTAGGGATGAGGATTTTAGTTTAGGTATAAAATTAGATAATTACAAATGGAAAAATGATCGAGCTGAACAATTTTATACAAAATTGAATCAAGAAGTGGAATGGTTAGAGGAAAATAAGCTAAAGAGTTTATTGGAGGATAAAAATATAGAAGGAAGTATTTTTACTCTAGAGGAAGTAGATAAGAAAGCTGGAAATGAAATGAAAGTGATAGAGAACAGGCAAAAATCCAATTATTGTTGGCTTGACAATGAATGTTTAGAAGCTAAAAGAAGGGTACAGAGAGAATTAAAGCGCTGGAGGCAAACATGGGACAAAATAGATAGGGAAAATTATCTAGTAGAAAGGCTCGGAGATAGGTCATTATCAGAAGTGAAAAGAAATGAGTAGGGGGAAAAGCTGAGCCAAAAGTTAAATGAGGCAGCAAAAAAGAATGATAACAAAACCATTTGGGCAATGGTAAATAAATTAAACAAAAGTAGGGGAGGAACTACTATTATATCACCAGCAACGTGGTGCAAGTACTTCTGGGAGTTAAAACTTTGATTATACAGGATAATTTGATAAGTATAAACCATCTAAGTATAGTATAAAGATAAGTATAAAGAACATCTACTACAAAATCCAGAATATACAACCCTAACCAAAAACCCTTTAAGGAAATACATAGAAACCACCAAAAAAGCAATTAAAGAAAATACAGTAGTGCCACATGAGATGAAAAATAGAATAATTGTAAACAACCCTAATTTGCCAAAATTATACTGCCTACCTAAGATCCACAAGACAGACAACAGCATGCGACCCATTATTAACAATATAGATGCCCTGACTTACAAACTGGCAAAATGGTTGTTGGAAGAATTTGACAAGTTTGAAAAGTTTGAATCTCTAAGCATAAACAATTCATTTGATTTAGTAAAGAAAATTGAAAACACAATTATAAAAACTGAAGAGGTGATGGTGTCCTTTGATATCAGATCTCTATTCACGAGCATACCAGTAGAAAAAATTCCAAAATTGATGAAAGGCTGGTTATCCAAAAGCAACGTTGCAGATGATAAAATAGAGGAATACATCAAATTAACCACCCTATGTATTGAACAAAACAGCTTCACTTTCTCCAGCAAGATCTTCCAACAAACAGCAGGCTTGGCCATGGGTAACCCTCTTTCACCATTACTAGCTAATCTGTTCATGAGTAATTTGGAAACACACATTACTAAAGCCTTTCCACATATTTTCAAATGTTGGCATAGATATGTCGACGATGTGTTTGCGATAGTCCCTAGAAGACTAACCGAGGATGCTATAAAGCTGCTAAACCTACAAGAAAAATCCATAGTTTTCACCATTGAAGTAGAGCAGGATGAATGGCTACCTTTTCTAGATTTGAAAATCATTAGAACACCAACAGGATTACAATTTGGAATATACCGAAAAGCAACACATGTTGACAATTACATTAAATGCAACCCATTCAACCCAGTACAACATCAATATGCAGTATTCCATAGTTTAGTTCACAGATTAATCAACATTCCACTAACAAAAACAGAATATGAACAGGAGTACGCTCACATACACCAGGTTGCCGAACTGAACAACTATAACACAAATTTCATAAAAAAAACTGATCTATAGACACAAAAGAAACAAATACTTAAAGGACATTACTACGTTAAAAAAACTAGAAAACCCAAACACCAGATATGGAAAATTTACATTTCATCCAAAATACTTCAAAAAATTTGAAAAGATATTTAAGAGCTTCAACATAAAATTAGCCCCTCAAAACAAACAAAACATCCGCAACTTACTAAACCACCCTCTAAAAAATAGCACACCGAAAACTCAATTATCAGGCATTTACCAAATGAGTTGCCAGGATTGTGACAAGATATACATTGGTAAGACCAAAAGGAATCTAGGAACAAGAATGAAAGAACACTTCAGAAATATTAAATTCAAACAAATGGACAAGTCGGCCGTATCACATCACTTTTGGTCTGAGAATCACAACATAAAGCAAGAAATAGAACTGATCAAACAGGCAAAGAAACCTCTGGAACTACAGATTTGGGAAAACATATTTATTACGAAAAAACAGGACCTCTTGATGAATTTTGAAATTCCCGCTGTAGATGTCATCAAACTTACCAGGACGTTAGATGGCAGCACAACACCAAGCCAGATGCAGACACCGGATGCATCATCAGTCTACCACAGAGCTGACGATAGGGGAGAAGTCCCCAGAAACTAGTCTTCATAAAAAACTTGTAAGTGGAGAAAAGTATATACAAGGTTGACTCACTTGCCTAATTTTAGTAAGTATAAACCCGTTGAAAATAGACATGTTGGATAGTAAATTCATTGTGAATGAAATTCTAGAGCAAATTAAGAATTTAAAAGCTAATAAGGCATGTGGTATAGATGGAGTACCAGGGGGATTTTGGAAAGCTTGGGCAGAGGACCTCAGCCGGCCATCGTAGAGGCAAAGCCTCTGAAACATGTTCCGGAAAAATTTAAAAGTGTTGTTTAGTGTCATTAATCGACTCTCTTTAAAGTTAATTTATCATAACAACACTGTTTTCAACACTTCCAAGAAAGGAACTAGTGCAGTTATTGAACTTAATCTTAGAGGAGGGTAAAGTACCCAAAAATTGGAGAATGGGAATAGTAACCCCATTATACAAAGGTAAAGGAGACATGCAAAATCTGGCAAACTATAGAGGAATAAGTTTACTTTCAATATTTGGGAAAGTCTTCACAGGAGCATTAGCAAAAAGATTACAAAATTGGGCAGAGAAAGAAGGAAAATTCTCACCATTTCAACAAGGTTTTAAAAATGTAAATGCCAGACAACATTTTTATAATTAGAACATTAGTAGACAAGTATCTCAGCGTCAAAAGAGGGAGATTATATTTACTGTTCCTAGACTTAAAGCCTTCAATACAATTTCTAGAGAAGTACTTTGGATTAAATTGAGGAAAAAAGGAGTAAGCGAGAACTTTATAACAGTAATCCACAATATTTACAAAGAAAATGAATTTATTATAAAATATGATCAGGGAATGATAACAGAGAAAATACCAAACAATCTAGGACTTAAACAAGGTTGCAAATTAAGCCCAGTGCTATTTATTTATTGATGATATTCTAGAAGTAATAAGTAAACATGTTACACATTTACCAATTTTAAATAATAGAGAGATACCAGGTCTGCTCTTCGCAGATGATTTAGTAACAGATTCCATAACAAGTAGAAGCTTAAAACAATCCTTGGAAGCAATAGGCAAGTTTTGTAAAGAATGGGGTTTTAAGATAAATAAAACTAAATCTAAAACCATGGTGGTAAAAAAAAAAAGGCTTCAAACTGTTACTACAACAAAAAGAATTCCAGGAAATAGATTCTAATCCACTCAACCGATGCATAAAAGATGTACAAAAAACCATCATTAATAGTAAAATTTTAACAACTGCAGAACAAAAAACTATCAAACCGGACAACCCTACCCTTGCAAGACTATATGGTTTGCCTAAAATACACAAACCCAACATACCCATGAGACCCATTGTAAATAATATAAACACTCCTACTTACCTTCTGGCAAAATGGCTGTCCAAAAAATTTCAGTCGTTTCCACAATTCCATACTCTGAGCATAAAAAACTCTTTAGACCTGGTAGAAAAAATTCAAAATCTTAAACTAAAACCTCATGACACTTTAGTATCCTTTGATGTCCGCTCCCTCTTCCCTAGCATTCCATTAGACAAACTTTTGATTCAACTGAAAAAATGGCTAAATTCTATAAACCTAGATGCCAATGCAATAGAAGAATATTTGGCAATGACTGAAATATGTATACATCAAAATTATTTTGTCTTCGATGGAAAATATTATAAACAAATTTCAGGACTAGCTATGGGAAGCCCGCTATCACCATTTTTGGCCAATCTATACATGAGCTTTTTCGAAACACATATAACTAAAGACAGATACAGACGACAGATACGTAGACGACATCTTTGCAATAGTGCCCTACAAACAAATAGATGATGCTTTGAAACTACTCAACCTGCAAGAACCCAGCATACAATTCACAGTGGAAACTGAAGAGGACTGTACTCTACCTTTTTAGACCTTAAAATAAAAAAAAGCTATGAAAAACTAGAATTTGGCATCCATAGAAAAGCAACACACACAGATAATTACATCAAAGCAAATAGTTTCAACCCAATTCCACACAAACATGCTACCATCAACAGTCTCACACACAGATTAGTAAATCTACCTCTCAGCCAGCAAGAATATCAAAACGAATACCATCAAATCTTAAAAACTGTAATTAAAAATGGATATAGAAAAAACCTTGTAGATAAAAAACTAAAATCATTCAAACTTCAAAAGAGATTAAAACAGATCACAGCTCTCACACCAATAAAACAAGAAATTAGATTTGCTAAATTTACTTACCACCCCTGGGCCACAAAAAAGTTCCAAAAAATATTCAAGAAATACAATATAACATTGGCACCAAAAAACAATTACAACATTAAAAACCTACTTCACAGTTATAATACTGATAAGATAAAACCAGAGGAAAAGTCAGGCATTTACAAGATTAAGTGTAAAGACTGTGAAAAAATTTACATAGGGAGGACAAAGAGAAACATAGGCACTAGAAAGAAAGAACACTTCAGGCACTTAAGATACAAAAATATTGATAAGTCTGCAATAGCAGCTCATTTCTGGTCTGAAAATCATGAAATTGAAGATAGCACAGAATTACTAAAATACGTACAAAAACATAGTGAACTTGTCATATGGGAGAGGATATACATAGAAAAACATAAAAACCAACTAATGAACTTTGAAATCCCGCCAGAAGAGAATCCCACATTTAAGTTTATCACTAAATCAACAGATGGCAGCAGCAATTCCAGAATTACCCACACCACTGGATCAAGCTTTAGTCGCATAAGAGCCGAAGATGCAAACGATGATTTGCGAAACATGTCCTCAAAACAGGTACGAAAGTGAAGCAGATGTGTAATAAATACGACTCATCTAAAAATTAATAATTCTTATTATTATTTTCTTTTGTGTTACAAATAAAGCTTTTATTTCAGTAGCTGATCCCCAGATAAAAATACCATATGCAAGATAAGACTGCATATATGAATAGTAGATCAGCTTTAATGTTTGTGTATTACAAATTTTTCTTAGCACTGTTATTATATAGTGGGCTTTATTAATTTTTGCAGTAATATACTGAATATGCGGCGTCCAGCTTAAAAATTTGTCAATAATTACCCCCCAAAATTTTGTTTCATTGGTATAGTGTATTACCTCATTGCCAAAAGTGATTACAGGAGCTATATTAGCATCATTTCTATTTGATAGTGAAATATGCATACTTTGTGTCTTTTTAATATTAAGTAGTAATTTATTATTAGTTAGCCAATGTACCATATTTGTCATCACAGTATTAGCATAATGTTGCAATTCAGAATTATTGCAGCCTTTGATTATTATATTAGTGTCGTCAGCATACAGAATAGTTTCTGCATGGGGAATATTAAGTGGAAGGTCATAAATATATACTAGAAAAAGCAGTGGTCCCAGGATAGCACCCTGTGGTACCCCACATCTCACAATTTCTATATTGGAATTAATATTATGACCATTTAATTCATTATTAACTACAGTATACTGTCTTCTACCCTCAAAGTAGGATTCACACCAGTTATGAGATACCCCTCTTATACCATAGGCATCAAGTTTGGATAATAGAATATTATTAGATAATGTATTAATAAAATACCAAATATGCAAGTAAAATGGTTAGAAAGAATGTTTGGTTCAATTGTAGAAAGCAGAATGCTATATGGAATAGAAATATAGGGGCCAGATGAAGGATGGAAAGCGATAAATGTTATAAATAGACTATTTTGTAAACTTGTTTTAGGCTTACCTAGATCCTCACCGAATGAGGCGGCTTTAATGGAATTAGGAAGATTAGGTTACAAAAGCAAGGTGATGGAAAGAATTCTGAAATACTGGCTCAGAATATGGAATTTGGATGAGGAAAATATTGTTAAACAGTGTTTGGTAGCACAAACAAGAATAAAGGTGAGAGAGACTTGGATATATAAAATTCAAAAGATTTTACAGAAAATAGGTATGGGTTCATTATGATTAGATAGTGGAAGAATAGAAAAGGGATTCTGGAAAGAAGTAAAAACAAGAATTGAAGATACTGAAAAACAAGAATTACGGGCTAATCCTAATAACAAAAGATCTCTGAAACTATATAAAACATTAAAAAATGATTGGGGCAGGGAAAAATATATTGACAGTAGGAAGAGAAGGGTTGGCATGGTTTAGAACAGGAGTAATATACTTAAGGAGTATAAGGAATGGATATATTAAGGGAAGATGTACAATGTGCAAAAAAGAAGATAGTACTTGGCATTATATTTTTGATTGTCAAAAAACAAAATATTGGAGAGACGAATTTCTTTTGCATAAGTGGGAAAACATATCAAATGAAATAAGAGGCAAAAGAATCTTGAATCAGATATCAGAAGAAAACATAATAAAACTGGGAAAATTTATTGGCAAGGTAAGACAAAAATGCCTTTGGCAATCAGGGAAGCCTAATGAGAACAACTAGGAAAAATAGCAGAAGGTATTAAGGGAAACAAAAATATAGATCCCAAGTTTTAAAATGCTCCATTATATACACAACCTGGGTTTATCTGCAATTTAACAAATCCAGATAATCATAAAACATGAATTTACTTAGCTTGTTCATTTCTCTAATTTATAATTATATCCAATTTGCGTTACATTATAATTGAATGTAGGTTAGGTATATTTGATGTTTAACTTTGTAATATTAAGTGTACATTTACTGACGTATCCTATATCAAGGTACTATGTACAGATTTGATTTTAAAGTATGAATAAATAAATATATAAATAAAATAAATAAATATGAAGTACTATATGCTACATATTGCAATAAGAAATAGGAAATAAAGTAACTAACTAGCTTTAGCTTTTAATTAATTTTTGTTCTGTGCTTTGTATCTTTCTGACACATCGTGACATATTAAGATTGCTGTGATGCACTTTTGAATGTCTTATCCTTCCAACAATCATTTCTATTAAGGAGACACATCTGTGCAAATTGGCCCAAAACTTACAACAATCCCAAATTTAGTTTTTTTTTTTTTTTTTTTTTTTGGTCTGAAAATTAATGTAGATATAGTTCAATAATATAAAGTTTATATTTTTATTTTTTTCCTAGCGGCACTACAGAAAATGTCACATGACTATTTAAATAACTGCACACCTGTATCATAGCTGCTATTATGTAATTTTAACCTCAGATTTCTCAGATTCCACATTTTCTACATTTTCCTAACTTCAAAATGTTTCACAGGATACAGTTTTCTATTAAACTGTATGAAATTAATATGCCTGTAAGGGCAACTGCATATTAAGTGTACCCATTTACATTTGTTGTGTTTTTGTTATTTGTATTGAAAAGGATTATAATGCTTACCTCTTACTGAAAACGCTTAGGAAAATAAAAATTGTTCAATAGGTATGTTTATTTTTCTCCCCTTCATTGATATGGTGAAGACAAATATTTCACATACATACAGGTAATTAATACGTTAAAATGGGTACAGAAACTTATATCACAAGCATTAATTTTTAAAATTACAATATGTGGGACATTTTGAAAATCACCTGTAATTTAGACATAAACTGTTAATTCCTCAGAAACTATTGTAACTAGGAAGCTGAAACTTGGTATTATTCTATTCTTGATCAATCACAAAAATAAATGATATAAATTTGAAACAAATCTAAGTAAAGCTTCAGATATTTCAATTTTCACCCTTTAGCCCCCCTCCCTAAAAAAAAAAACATGTTTTTTTTTGGACATAGTTAATTACTTCACACCCTTCTGCACATTATGGTTCTTACTTAGTAAAGTGGATTTATATGTATTTTAATTACACGACAATATCTGTTATTTTAACTTGCTGTACAGCCATTTATGAAATTTGGAATAAATGTAGAACTGCCCACCTCGGTAGCGTAGATGGTAGCATGTCTGCCTCACGTTCAAGAGGTCCTGAGTTCAAATCTCGGCCAGGGTGAGTTACCTGGATAAGTTTTTTTCCAGGGGTTTCCCTTATCCTAAAGGATGTAAACGTAAATTACAAAAAAAAGTAGAACTATTTTGCCTAGGGAACCACAAAACGGTATGTGTTTAGCGAATCTTTTGCAGGGTATGTTGTGATAATTGTCATTTTGTTATAGTGCATTTATAGTGCATTTTAAGAGCCATTTTTCTAAAACTATGTATTTCAAATTGTTTACTTAGAAAATTTTTAGTGCCTCTTTAAGTGCCCATTTTACCCATTTTTAGTGCCTTTCTGCCTGCCTATTTTACACATTTTAAGTGCCTATAAATCTGCTCCATATTTATTAATATTGCACCAAAATGATTTTTGCAGCATAGCATCTGATAAGTGATTTTGACTAAATAAGGTGTCATCATTTCAGAAACGTTTTGGTTTTTTTGCTGAATCACATCTAGTATTTGCACAAATCATGACTTCCTGTCTTAAAATGTATCATTGTGGCTCTATGCTGCTTTGCAATTACAGCGAATTGGCACTTGTTAGTATGGTCATGCTTTGCTTTGTTACTCTTGTGTGTGTTTGTCAATTCAACATTACTCCACTGAACTCTCTTATTTAGAATTGTTACTGATGAAATAATTTGTTGTAATGCAGTTGTATTTTTGTAGTCTGTGGTAGCGGCAAATGCTGCCTAGTCCAGTGGCAATTTCAGCTGCATGTGAGGTAGTGAAAGCCTGACCTGTTGTTTATACTTTCTTCTGTTGTAAAAATGACAAGTGTGTCAGAAATTAGGAGAAAATGTGTGAATAAACTAGATTCATTCTGCTATGTGTGTGGGTGCTACATAATGAAGGAGCAGAGATGGCCAATAACTGCATTGGTGAAACATACTATGCATATTTTAAAGTAAAATTAGAAGAACAGGACAAGGTATGGGCTCCCCATGTAGTATGTGAAACATGCAGTGGAAACCTATAACAGCCAAGGGAAACATAAGGTCTACCCGTTTCTTAGATTTCTTTCTACCCTTTGAAACTAGCCATGTACTACATTTACTTCTCTTCCACGCTTATTTGCACTTGCTTAGGAAATTACTCTAGTAACATTCTTACTGACACCAAAATCTCCACCCTGTCTACTCTCAGGTTGGTGGAGTATATGTTGTTGTCATTATTCCTTTTCTTTCCCTCTGTCATCTGTCAGCATTCTCCTACTTGATCATTTTTCTGTTCTGTCTTCTGCTCCACTGTTTCTTCTGATGCACCATCCTGTATAGCCTACCTTGTCCTTTTTTTCTTCTTCTCTTCTGTTGCCATATTTTGTTCTTTATGCTGATTCTGCACCCACTGATCTATACTATTGTGCCAATGTAATGTCCTGGGTTTCAGCATTTGTCAAGTTTTAAGTTTTCTTGGTTCAATATTTTAAGATATTCTCAGCATTGTTTTCTCCTTCTGCCAGCTTGGCATTTATTCATAATTAAAATTTTTGTATGTATGCTAACATCTCTGTTTATGTGCAATTCTTCTGTGTTCTATTAGGACATTTTAATAACTCTTTTTGCTCATAGGTTAAGTCTCTGCTCATGTAAATACCAGTGCCTTTTAGATTCTTTGCCTGTTTTATCATCTCAAAAAATAGTTATGTGTGTGCTGTTTTTAGTTTAACATCCTCCAATGTAGAGCATATCAGATGAAGAATGAAATAATGCTCAAATGAGCCTAGGGTCCACAGAGCTTAGGGTTATCCAACATTCATCTTTCAGGATAAGGAAAAAGCCCACAAAAATTCTTGTCTAGATAACTTACCATGACCGAGAAAACTATTCCCATGACACAGAGGCAGATAACTAGTTCTGTACTTGTAAATTTTGCTAACATATTCCTTCTCCCATATCTCTTATATTTCTCCCATTTCTCTTCCCAAAAACTAAAGTATCACAGATCTCTTCTTTTCACCTCTACTCCGAGTCTTCCTTTTAAAAGGTCTTGTACTTCATGTATGGCATCTCTTCCTGCATCCTCTTAAATTCCTGAATCACCACGTTGTTTCTTCTGCTCTTATTTTCCAAATTCTGCACTCTTCTTTTTATGGTAAGGACCTTTTGATAATTTCCTCTAATTTGTTTCCACTAATTTCTTTATTAAAGTTGTCTGACCCAATACTTTCTTCCAGCATATTTTCTAGTTCCATTAATTCCCACAGCACTTTGCCTGTTGTATCTCTAGCTGCCAAGCTCTTTGATATCTTTTTGATCTTACTTTCAGGAGCAACCTTACCACACGTCCTCTCCTAATTGCCATTTGATTAGTACTCTCATGGTATAATTTTAAAAAATTAACGTAAATTCTGAAGACTATCTGAAATAACCTTTTGTTTAGTATTAAAGATAGATAAAATAAGCCCTAAGAGATTCATAGCTTTATCTGCAAAGATTTCAGAAAAATGTGCACCAAAGATTTATAAATTTAACATTGCAAAGATGGGAAATAAGTGCTTCCATTAAACAGAAAACTGATATATCAATATAAACAACAGCATTACACATACATATTGCAAGATAATTGAAATGGAACTTCCAAAATTTTAGGTTTCCATTTACCATAATGTTTTGATAAGACAAACTGATGTGGGGAGGGAACCAGGTTGAAATTTACGTCTCTATATTTATAGCACCAGAGTAAAGCTGGAATCTCATTGCTTTTTTGTTGTTGTTGTTGTTGTTGTTGGCATGAAGCAACTTAGATTTACAGTAACTACAGCATATCACACACCTGGTAGAAATCTATAAAGCAAATGCTATAAAAAGTTTTCTACAAAGCGCATGCCTATTCCACAGCTATTTTAAGTCCACATCTCTGAATTTATAGTACCAGAATAAAGATGGAATCTCATTGGATCATGTTATTTTTGTAGGCATGAAGTAACTTAGATTTACAGTGACTACAGAATAGCACACACCTGGTAGAAAGCCATAAAGCAAATGCTATAAAAGGTTTTCTACAAAGTGCATGCCCATTCCACAGCTATTTTAAATCTAAGTTATTTCACAGCCAAGAAATTTCACATCTATTATAATATATATTTTTTAAAATTTAATGCAAAGTCTTTATTAAATTAAGGGTTTTTATCAGGCACAACAGAACTTAATAAGCTTCTCAACCTGGGTTGTAAGTAAGCTGCTGCTACATCAGCCCGACAGATGTGCCTCGTAAGATTAACACAGGAACAGTGCTCTAAAAAAAGAGCTTAAACTTATGTGGGACCTAACCTATCATGGACATTGTCACTAAGCTACGAACCAATTAACTATGGTAATGCAACATGGAACCCATAGAATCACAGAATATGCCAACTACTAGCCCACAGTATTTGTTATATATAATACACAGTATTACAATACCCACTTGCTTATAATGTCCATTGATTCAGAGACAGGTATCCCTCCAATGGCAAGACAGCATCGAATCTCAGGTGAGCCAGTCTGCTGGAGACAAGAGCAGTAATGCATGATGATATCATGTGTCTGCTTTGCCAACTCACGTGAAGGACAGATGATCAATCCTGAACACATACATTTAAACATTATAGTAGAGTTCCAGCACAGGCAGTTTCAGGCAGAGGAAAAGATATTTGAAATATAGATTGCAAATTCAATACTTGTCAGAGTAAACTTGACTTGCATTCCAATGTGTAAGGACTATGATACAATGAAGCACAAAATTAATATAATTTTGAGTGGAACTAGTACTTAATGCTCCACTTATTGCTAGTATTTACCCAGAATGCGTTTCGTTAGGATCTTCCTAACATTATCAGCTCTTGTTGACTAATGCATGTTGGTTTGGTGAACTCCTTGGAGGTGATAGGAGTGTCTCTGTCGGTATCTTGATGAACTTGAAGTTTGGGTTCTCTTCAAAGGTAGTGTCGAAATTGAACAATTTTCTTTCATATTTCTTTATGAAAAGTTTTCCCATGTGGTTAATGCAGCTGGACCTTGGACACTTTTTAATAAGTGGATTTCTCATTCTATATCGTGATTCTCCTTCCAAAAGTAGTACGCTACTGCTGATTTATCTATTTCTTTGTTCCTGATGTTCCTAAAGAGCATTTTAGGAATATCAGGAACAAAGAAATAGATAACTCGGCGGTAGTGTACCATTTTTGGAAGAATCACAATATAGAATGAGAAATCCACTTATTAAAAAGTGTCCAAAGTTCAGCTGCATGAACCATGTGGGAAAAAATTGTCATAATGAAATATGTATATGAAAGAAAATTGTTCAATTTTGACACTACCTTTGAAGAGAATCCAAACTTCAAGTTCATCAAGATACAGAGACAGACGTACCTATCACTTCCGAGGAGTTCACCAAACCAACATCCATTAGTTGACAACAGCTGATGATGTTAGGAAGATCCTAACAAAGCATGTTCTTTGTTCAGGTCTTATTTTACATTCCTTTACGGGAAGGATACCTACCAGGAAATTAAAACCTAGAAACATGTTCTACGTAAATACTAGCAATAAGTGGAGCATTGAGTACTAGTTTGACTCAAAATTATATTAACTTGCATATTGCAACAGAGGCAGTGCTGTACCCTTGTTTGGGTGAAATTTTGCATAATAGCAGGAAAGATAACAATTCAACATGCAAGTAGTATTATATGTACAAAAGTGAATCGAGAATATATTGACACATTGCTTCACTCACACTGTTTATTCACAGGACATGTTTCAAGAGCTCTTGCTCCTATCATCAGCTGATACTCGACTAGTGCAAGTTGTAGTGGTTTCCTCTTTCTCCATTTTGTCAATAGATGGTGTGATGTACTTGTCAAAGATGTCCGGTGGTGGAGTTTCAAAATTCATTACTCTATGACGATTTTTGTTAATGAAGATTTTTTCCCATACGGAAAGGTCTATGGGGTGATTAACGTATTTTATTAGAGATGTTTCCAAGTTGATGTCATGTCTAGTATTCAAAAAATGAAAAGCCACTGCTGATTTTTCTGTTTCACCATTTTTAATGTTTCTTATATGTTCTTTAGTTCTGATGTTAATATTTCTTTTTGTTTTTCCTATATAAATTTTAGGGCAAGTTTCACATTTGATCTCATAGATTCCTGGTTTTTCTTTGGCAGTGATTGAGTTTTTGGGAGGGCCTTTTAACAAATTTCTGATATTAAACCTATTTTGAGGTGCATTAGTTATGTTGTGTTTTGAGAAGATTTTTTGGCCCTCCCAAAAACTCAATCACTACCAAAGAAAAACCAGGAATCTATGAGATCAAATGTGAAACTTGCCCTAAAATTTATATAGGAAAAACAAAAAGAAATATTAACATCAGAACTAAAGAACATATAAGAAACATTAAAAATGGTGAAACAGAAAAATCAGCAGTGGCTTTTCATTTTTTGAATACTAGACATGACATCAACTTGGAAACATCTCTAATAAAATACGTTAATCACCCCATAGACCTTTCCGTATGGGAAAAAATCTTCATTAACAAAAATCGTCACAGAGTAATGAATTTTGAAACTCCACCACCAGACATCTTTGACAAGTACATCACGCCATCTATTGACAACACGGAGAAAGAGGAAACCACTACAACTTACACTAATCGAGTATCAGCTGATGATAGGAGCAAGAGCTCTTGAAACATGTCCTGTGAATAAACAGTGTGAGTGAAGCAATGTGTCAATATATTCTCGATTCACTTTTGTACTAATTTGTGCTTCACTGTCCCTACGCTTCTTTCAAGTTTATACTTTGAGTATTATATGTATTTCTTTTTCATTCATGTGATACAATGTCTTTATTTGCAACTAGTTACAATAAAACCGCCACCACACTTACTTTTGAAATTAAGTATTCCAAGACATAATATTTTAACTCTCTATAAACCTAAACATCTTATATGCATCTAATTTTCAACATGGTTCATATATACAATACAGGGAGCTGACTATATGAGGGTCATGCCATAAGTCCTAGCAACTATGGGATAACATTTGACAATGTGACAACAGGGAAAATTACACTGTAAATTGTGTAATGAAGGCAATGTGTATCTCAATGCCAACATAAAATAGGGTTTGAGGACAGGAGTTAACGACACTAGTTAAAATGAAAAAGATGCAATGAAACTGTGTAAATTTATTGTGCACGAGTACAAATGGAACAAACATCAATTAATTAAATTCCGTGACACCACTTCACTGCATTGGCTATCCTTCAAAATAGTTTCCCAGAGCTCCACAAAACACAGGCAAAGGTGCTCAATGCCATGGGTATTACATCCATATGTGCTACTTGTCACTGATATGCTGTTAGTATATCCACTCTGTTTGCAAAGCACTGCCCATGCAATGATTTCTTCAGTTTGGGGATGAAGTCAAAGTCGCATGAACTGAGGTCTGGTAAGTAGGGTGGGTGGGGTAGTATATTACACCTCTGCTGCTGTACACACATCTTGATGACATAAGCAATGTGGACTGTAGCATTAACATGGAATATGACTACATTATCCAGCAGTGCCGGATGTTTTTGTCACAGTGTATGTCGCAGATGGTACTGCAGAAAGTTGTGGTAATATTGGGAATTGACAGTGTCACTTTCATAAATAGGGTGACATTCCAGAAAATCATGCCTGTCATAAGCCACAATGAGCATGACCTTTATGGGTGATGGATTCTATTGCACCTTGTGTCAACATGAATATTGGTAACACCATTTGACAGATGAGGTCTTCAATTCCACTTTGCAGTATGCTCGTGCCCACATTTCATCAACAATGCAATTGAGCATGTCATTCCCTTCCAGAGCAAATTGCAACAGGCTGACATGGCTGGTCTTATATCACATCTACTTCTACACCTTTGTTAACTGCTATAGTACCCATTTGAAACACTTCTTGCATACCTATAAGTCCTGTTGTAAAATGCAGAATACTCTTGCCCTCGACATATCCCTATATGCCATTAATTCCTCCACAATTCATTGGTCCTCTGTTAAACACTGTTCAATTATAGCCACGGATATGTCAGTACGATAGACGTGGGGCATCCATGCTGCAGCAAGTCTGTAGCTGCTGCACATCCATGTTGGAACACCTATACCCAAAGTGTAACTGTGCAATCCCAATCCCCCAAAGCTTCCACTCTCCACAAAAGAGTCTGAAGTCTTCCGAGGTGACAAACAGGATGTTAGCACTGGGCTCTATCGTTGCTGCCTTAGCTGCCATTTCATTACCCTGTAAGCCAACATGACCAGGAATTCATGTACGCACCACACTGTCAGGGGCAGTAAAACGTGGAGGGCATCCTGGATGCACTGTACAATAGGATGGTAGTTGTAAAACTTACAAAGGCTCTGAAGTGCACTAAAGAAATCACTTAATATAAGGCAGTTACCCAACCTTCTTTGGACCACATATAAAATGGCTTGGTACATTGCATACAACCGAGCGGGATGGCTCAGGCAATTTTGTCTATGGCTCGCATTCGGGAGATCAAGGTTCGGTTCCCGGAGAAATACAGTAGACGGCAAAGCTGTTTACGAAGCAAGCCAAAACTCCAAGAGGAACACACTGAGAGATGAATTAATAGTAACAGCAAACAGTGGTACCAATTCTTCAGGAACTTCGTTCTCTAGGAAAAAAGGACTCGAAAAAACCGAGCTGACCCTTACTTGGAAAACACTGTCTTTAATGAACGCACGAAGGAACACAGGTATATTCCACGTATATTCCAGATGTGCAAGGGATGTAGCAGCCCTCTCTGCACACCAACATGTATCCTAAGCCTTCTTAAAATAAAAAAAATATCCCTATAAACTGTCTGACAGTTCTTTATGAATCTGTTCATTATCTATGTTAACATCAACACAAGATGATCTACTGTAGAATGGCATTGCCAGAAACCGCACTGGATGTTCGTCAGAAGTTTGTGAATTTCCAGCCACTATACCAATCGTCCATTGATCATGTAATCCATCACCTTGCACATGCAAATGGCTAGGGAAATAGGACGGTAGCTGGAGGATAGATGACAGTCCTTAACAGCTTTCAAAATGGGTATGATGGTGGCCTCCCGAAACTTCTCAGGAAAAGTGCTGTCAATCCAAACACAATTATAGACCTCTAGCAGGAATACCTTACCTTCAGGATAAAACTGGTGTAATAATTGAACATGGATACCATATGGTCTTGGTGCAGATAGTTGCAAAGATGAAAGAGCATGTTCTAACTCTGCCATGTTGAAAAGGCGATTGCAACCTTTAAGGTTTCTAGAACGGAGGGAGAAATCTTGAGATTCCACTTAAGTCTTAATTTAATCTCAGGCAAATAATTAACTGAGCTAGACACTTGAGCGAACACACTGCCAGACATATTAGCCACATCGTACGGATCAAACAACAGCTCCTGCAGCAGTTTTAAGACTGGTGATTGGCATGTGGGTAGATTTTCCGGCCATATGCTGTAACTTATCCCATTTGACACAGGAAGGCATATGTCAATTTTTTGTATTTGTATTTGTATTTATTTCATCCTTTGGAACATAATATATATGTTAAGGACACGTCAGTTCAAGATACAAAGATAAATATAAAAAGTTACATAAGACTAAAAGCTGTAACAGATACAGGATCCAACAAAAGTCTAAAGTAGAAAAAGCAATAAATATAAACTATATAAAGACCATAGAGAAATGCTACACAAAAGTAATTGTTCACAAATGTGGAGTTTACTCTACTTCATGATTTAATTCAATTTAATTTGTCCTTTTGATTGATATCAGACACGTCATAGTATAAAAATTACATTAATATCCACTGTCATTATTTACAATCACTTAAAACTAATTAACATTTAAAAACTCTTTTACAGAATAAAAGGAATGTTGCAGTAAAAAGAGTTTCACTCCCTTTTTAAAAAGTATAAGGCTCTTCATTTGTTTAATATTTTCTGGTAGCCTGTTGTATAATCTTATACCTTTATTAATAGCACTAGACCTGAAGATTTCCGTTCTACAACGTCATCTTTCTGACGTGTATTGTATTTGTCAATTAAAGCATGATGCAAAGTTATTAGTTGCTTGGGTAGTAAGGGCTGTCGGTGTCCAGATCCTGAAGTCGGGGTCAGCCAATTTGACCTTGACCTGGGCACTGATCCTAGCAACAGAGGGTTGTCACCTTTATTGATATAAAAATCATACAAATAGAGGGCAGATGCATCTGAAGAAATGCAGGATCAAGCATGACAATGACCCGACGTTCTTCAGGGGTGAGGTTGGTTAGATGATCATAGCTTTGGAGGTATTTAATGAATTCAAATATGGGCTGAAAAGAAAGGAGGAGGTTAGAAGGAAGCAAGGAGGATAAAATAAAAAGCCAAACAAGGAAAGGGAGGACAGACAACTGAGAAAAAGAAGACGGGTAAAGTAAGAAAAAGGGGTCTAAATGCAATAGAAAAGAGTAAGGAGGTGAAAAAATGAATGTAATGAAGTTGACTTGGATGCTGCTGCTGAGTGATGTTATAATGGAAGCAGAGGAAATATGTGTGGGCTTTGAAAGGTGCAGGTTTAATGCAGATGACAGTACGGGAATACTGAAGAATGCTACAATGTGTAGAAAAGTTCACAAGCTGCTTTCAAACTGTTCATGTGTATATAAAAAAAAAGAATGGGCTGTAAATATAATGCTAGTATAATGAATATGCAGAGATTACAAATGTGTATAATTGTTTAAAACTGGTAACTAAATGTAGAAGCAGTGTTAAGTGTGGAAATTTGTATTACGGGGATGTGGAAATGGGGCATGTGAATGCAAAAAGATGGGAAAGAAAGGAGTAAAAAGTAAGTCTTACGTGACAAAGGTAAAAATATATACAGGAAATCATGTAAGTATAAGAATAGAGATGACAGACTGTAGAATATTGGTTGTAACCATTCCCCTTGG
The DNA here is from genome assembly GCA_030765055.1 of Mantis religiosa. NCBI lineage: Eukaryota > Metazoa > Arthropoda > Insecta > Mantodea > Mantidae > Mantis > Mantis religiosa. The sequence continues at coordinate 339,405,211 of CM060950.1, read as the reverse complement.
TCACGAACATAAAATAACTAAACATGTATTATATCAAAAATACATTAGGTTAGCATAGATATTTTATACTGAATATTTTGTATCGGAAGGAAATACACAATTTTATATATATAACACACACACACGCACCCGCGCGCACGCACGCACGCACGCACACACACACACACAATAAGAAGTGTTCGCAGGACTAGAAAGGTAGAAGAATGGAGAAACAGAAATATGAGGTCCTTCAGCAAAGGAATGGTCAGAAACCATGTCAGGTGGCTTTGTTCATAACAAAACCAACCCAAGGAAAACATGCCTGCGAACGATGTGGAGCGCCAGCCCATCGCCCTAGCCTCACTTTCATGCTACCCTGAGCGTGCTCAATACAATTGTACTGCAGCTTAGCTGCATTCCTGAAAGTTTCACACCCTACGTGCTTCAGAATAAATTAAGTGGAGGCTGTGGAAACATTCCTACCACGGCTTGGACATGCGCACATGCAAAATTTGTATGATAGCTCAAACTAGAAATTGAAACCAACCAATTATAGTTCAGAAAGTACACACATGATTCACACAAAATTAAAAAATGTAACAATAGAGGGGGAAATTTGAGAGATGGCCGAGGCATGATCTATATAACACAGACACTCTCGGTTGGGGCGTAGTGAAGTCACGTCATATATATAAGTGCGGCAAGAATACACCATATACACAACCCATGTAAAGAACTCTGTTGTTACTGCCAAACATACCACACGAGTCTGCAAGTAGCATCTTTCCAGGTGGCGAGTGAGATACCTAATTACAATCAATAATAAATCGATAATGTAACAGTCAAGGTGTTTTCTTCGCTAAACACACCAAATCCAGTCAGGACACATCCCAGACCCTGGAACAGAGAAGTGAGTCCATGCAGAGCGAACCTCACGGTAAACCCTGACCTGTCCAGAAACGTCCCCCAACCATTATCCTCACCCGTCATCTTCCCTACATTATGAGGTGTTGAGTGCTGGGAAGACTCAACCAGGTTCCTAACGGACAAGATGAAAGTTAACGTCAGAAGAGATTCAACTGATACTTGCTTACACCACAATTAATGAAATGAATAGTTACATGACAGAAAGCCTAATGTATCTGACAGGGAATGTGGGAGTGGTAAATGGCAATTTGATATAGGAGGAGGAAGGAAAGTACTTGGGAGGATTAAGCAAGCATTGCGATGGAGTGCGAAGGGAAGTCTGAGGGTAAATTCAGAATGCGGTGGTCTAGAAACGAATGGGGATGCATGAAAGGTGTCAGTGAGCACTGTTAGGAAAGCAGCAACAGAGAGGTGAAAGGAAATAAATGCAGTAAAATAAAAAATGAGGAAGAACTGTGATACAAGAGTGAAGACACATAATTGGGAAATGGAAACACCTATAACAGGTAAAGAGGAATGTAAAAAAGCAATGTAAGAGCTGGCGGATGAAATAAAATAAAGCTGGAGTTGCAAGAAAATAAGAAAAATATCAGTAAACAACATGAATTGGTAACAAAAATAAAGGAGGACATGGAAAAGATGTTTGAGGAAGCACAAGGGCTGAAGGATCTTATAGCTAAACTACGTAAAGCATGCACAGAAAAAGGAGAGGATGAAGATATTGAAGTTGAAAACTATGCTGCTTCATACGATGAGGAACTTACAGTGAAAGAGGAGAAGGATGATGACTCTGAATACACAATACACTATGGTAAGTAATAAAAGTGTTTATTGAAACAGAATACATGCATTAAAAATACAAATAGATACATGGTAACATTGTTTTGAAAAGTTAAAATAAAATACATATTACAAATACATAAAGTTAAACGTTTACATAGTTAAGAAAAGTTAAAATAAAATTCCTATATTAAAATGATTACAATACTTGGAAAAAATTATTCAGTATTAACCCAAACAAACTTGTTGTGTGATTTATGGATTCTGAGCGGCCAGGAATGCAGAAGTAGAGGAATTGTTTGGCACATCATCTCTCAATTGTTTCAAAACTTTTTCTTTGCTAGGAAGGGATTCATGTATGTTTTGAATGTTAGCCACAGCAAATACTTTTGTTCGAATTTTATGTTCTAGGGCATGCAATAATTTGGAAACTTCATGATGCTTACGGATACATTTACGTAAGCATACCCTCTAAATATGTAACATACTTCTGCATCCCTGATATGTTTTGCTGTTGCTGCTATATGATTACACCTTGTTTTTCGATTGTATGCTGGTGGTGCATACTTTGGCATCGCTATTGTTGTACCTCCTGAAGGAGCTTACAAGCAGAACTGTGCTGCTGCTCATGCAGTAGCTGGAGGACTAACGTTAACACCTCATCGCTGGTGATGTGGGCAGGATGTTGTGGGTAGGTAATCATCTGGAAAAATGTGGTGAGCATTATAAGCAAGAAATGATAGGGGTGGGGGTGAAGGGACCAGGAACCACAAAGAGAAAGATGTCCAGTAATCGAGCTAAAAAAAAAGTGAAGAAAAAAAAAGGATCATATTTAATAAAAAGGAAGTGTCTTTAAGCTAGACAAACCATGTAGTTCAGCCACACTTGTTTAATACAAATGGTTAGCATATAAAAAATGGATATGCTGATGGGTAAAGGAACCTTGCATTAGAAATGTAAAATCTGAATTAAAACAAATTGTTTGGAAGGTAGGTTAGTACTTTCGTTTAAAGTCATATATATTGTAGGAATATTGAATAAATCATTAGAAATACTAGTACACAGCTGCATGCAAAAAAATAACCGACAATGGCAGCACACACATCATTCTTGGCAATGAAAATACTATGTAAAACACCCCAGAAGGAAGAAATAAAAGCAAGATGTATAGTAGAGCAAAAGAAAGTACATGGGAAATAAGTGGGAAAAGTACAGATATTTTCAAGTTCAAGGACAATCAGAAGGGTATATGGATAGTGACATGATCTGGAAAATAAACAAAAAAATCTTACAATTTTCACACCATAGATGGGCGACAACCGCAAATGATACATTTCAGGTGTAAGTAAAAGATTAGGAATGCTATATAAGTGACACATCCGAATGGACTGACTTGGAGAAAACGTATCTCCCACTTTAATATTCAGATCGTAAAAAGTACCACGATAATAGCATAATGGAGAACAACAGGAACATTGATTTGAAAGTCTAGAAAATGTTGGGTAAAAATGCTGCTGGAGCTTTAGATAATTCATGATGGGGTAAGGTTAAATATCTGAAAAGAGAAACAAAAAATGTTACAATAATTTTTGTAGAATCAGTCCATAAATTTATGGATTTGAATGATAAGTTTAGTGCTTCTTTCACCTTCTTTAGTAAAAGAGCAAGCAGTAATGCACCACAAAGTTCTAAACGTGGAAGTAACAATCTCTTCAAAGGTGCAACTCGTGACTTTGAGCAAAGAAGTTTTACAAATGTCCTTCCTTCCTTATTTATGGAGCGTATGTAGAGGCACCCTACATATGCTCTTTCTGATGCATCGCAGAATCCATGTAATTCAATGTAGCTAGTTGAACCATCACCTATTACTTTACGATCAATATGAATATTGCTAATTAGAGGACGTTGATTCTAATGTATCTTCCAATCAGCTGTCAATTTCTCTGACAAAGGCTGATCCCAGTTAACTTGTTCTTGCCACAGGTTTTGAAGAAACATCTTGCATAAAACAACAATAGGACTTATGAACCCCAAAGGATAAAAAATTCCAGAAATTACTGATAAAACTATTCTTTTAGCAACTCCAGATGAACCTCTTGCAACTAGATTGCTCATAATTTGAAACGTATCCATATTCGGATGCCATAATAATCCGAGGGTCTTGACTCCATTTTTGTCAAGCTATAGCGACAGTCTGGTTTCTCTCAGGAGTAGTGGAATATTTGCCAAAAGTTTTGGATTGTTACTAGACCATTTGCGCAGTGAAAATCCATCTTTCTTCAGCATAGCCATCAATTCCTGTTGAAGCTTAACCGCCTCCTCTAAAGTAGCAGATGCTGAAATGCAGTCAACATAGAAATCTCTCAAAGTTGTTGCTGCTACTTTGGAAAAGATATGTGCTTCTTCATGAGCCAATTGCTGCACACAGCGAATAGCTAAAAATGGAGAACTGGCCATACCATATGCTACAGTCTTCAACTGATACTCAAGAATCGGAGATGCAAGCTCACTTCTCCATAGTATTCTTTAGTACACTTGATCATTAGGCTGTACCCAAATCTGTCGATACATCTTTTCTATGTCAGCTGTAAATGCTACTTCATGTGTTCTGAACCTCAAGATAATTGTACAAATATCCTGTTGAATAGTGGGACCAACATGTAACAAATCATTCAATGTGGTTCCATTCTTCGAGGTTGCACAACAGTCAAATATACTACTCTGGTCTTCTTTTACAACTGCATGATGAGAGTTGCTACCTCCATATAACCTAATTCTTCATATTCTCATAGAAACTCTATATAATCTTCCTTTATTCTCTGGTTTTTGTCTAGTTTTCTCTCTAACTGATATAGCCTTCTGGTGGCTACCATCGTCATCTAACTTCTTTGGGTCTTCCTTAAATGGGAGGCAAACTTCCATCAGATTCTCTTGTAGTATTTTGAGAAAAGTGGTCTTCACATGCTATTTCATCCTTGGTTTTTGGTGTTTGATGAACTCTTCAATCTCCCAAAATCTTTGTAGTTGTTGCTGAATATTAACATCAGTCTTTGCAAAACAGGAAATGACCAGCCGCTGTGGTGCATCACAGGACCTTCCAGCATCTGAATATTTTCCTGAAAGTACCCAACCAAACTCTGTTTCCATCATAACAGGGTGATCATTATCTCGAAGTGAATGTATGAGCACACTTCTGTGCCCAGTAAAATATCTATTCTTCCAGGCTCATAAAATCTAGGAACCACTAATGAAATATTCTGAGGTAGATTCCAATCACTGAAGTCAATTTTCTCTACTGGCAGATTTTCTGTAACCCTTGGTAGCACTAAACATTCCAACGACATTGCAAAATCACTTACAAGTGATCTAATTTGAATGCAAATGCCATGTTCAGTTTCTGAAACTGCATTTCCAATTCCTTGAACAGGTTTAAGATCATGATGCCTCTTAACCCTTAATCTCTGAGCACATGCCTCAGATATAAAACATGATTGTGATTCTATGTCTAACAAGGCTCTAAAAGTCTACCACTGACCTTTATCATTAACTTTTATCAAGGCTGTAGATAGAAGAATGTGTTTTCGGTTCAATTTTAAATGCACAATAACTATTGATGCCATTATCTCTTAATGAGATGCTTGGGTCTGCTGAACCTTCAGCATTTCTAGTGTGTTGCTGTTTAGAATCATCAAGGTGCACTAAAGTATGTTTTTTTTTTTTTTACCACAAATGCGACAGTTGCTTGATTTGCATTTTCTAACTATATGACCTGTTAGCAAACATTTGAAGCACAGATTGGCATTTTTAACAATTTTTCTGCAATGCATGAGCATTATTATAATATGCACTTTATTGTTGTAGAAATGTAAGTCTGTGGAAAGCTAGATTTGTGTTTGTGATTTGTGGCTTTCTAAGAGTGAGGATTAACAATGCTTGTGCCACTTGTATTTAACTTATAACTTACTATTTCTAATGGTTTACATTTTCCTTCTAGGAAGTTAATAAGATCCTGTAGAGAAGGGAACATATTTGCATTTAAAGTATCTTCAAATTCCTTTCTAACCACTGTAACTTATCTAGCACTAGTTGTGACACTATCAGATAATTCAATGAAATGTCTAAGTTTAATGCCTTTATTGCATTTAAATTACTCATGGTTTGATATATCAGTGCCCTTAGCTCCTTTGCTGATGATTTATGAGCTACAGGTAAATTCAACAAATGTGCAAGATGAGCAGAAGCAATAAGTTGTAAATTGCCATAACGATTCCAGATAGTTTTCAATGCAACATCAAAATTGGAACTTGTAACTGGAATGTTAGCTATCAAATTGTGTGCTTCACCAGTAAGCGATAACAGCAAATAATGAAACCTCTGAATATCATCTAGAGACTCATTAACAACTAAGCTCTCAAATGTATCAAAAAAGTGCTTTAAAGTGGTTACATCTCCACTGAATGGAGGTAATTTTATTGTTTTCTTACTAGCACTTGGAAGTTGTAAGAGAATGGCTACTGGGATTATTTTCAGCATTTCTCTCTGTACTTTGTGTTATCAATTTAGCCATTCTTGCTTTTATTTCATAGTAAGCTAATTCAAATGCTTCTCTATAAGCAGCATAGCTTTCAACATCTTCAAATAATTCTAACTGTGATTGAGCATCTTCAAATTTATCTCTAACATTGGGCAAATCTTCCATTCTTACATTTATCAAATAAATATCTGAACCTGTTTGAAATTGTTTAACAAAATTTACAAGATGAGTAAGGCTTGCTTTAGTTACTGCTCGTGCTGTAATTAATTTCCTCTTAATTTGTTCATCCATGCTGAAAGTTTACAATACAAGAATTGAAATCAACAAACCTAAGTGATGAGATTAAACAAAGAATAGGAATGTATATATATGTAACAATAAAATTCAACAAAGTTGAGAAGAATGCAAAGTACAATGGTTGTAAGTAACCTCAGCCAGTATGGTAGGTTACTACTTAGCTACTAATACTAAAACTCAAACCTGGAACTCGAACCATTTTGTGGAAAACTCTTAACCAAAAAGTAAAATTTGGATCTTCAGGAGCTCTTCTATAGCTACTGGCTTCATTTATTGTGGTTGTATTAGTGCAACTCTCTTCAATAATTTCGAAGCAATCTTTCAGGTTTTCTATGTTTTTGTACATAACATTGACGGTACGAATGTTGTAATTCCATCTTGTTAAAGCAACTCTAGGCAATCTTGCTTGCACTACTTTTTCTAAAATATGAAATCACAAAGAAGAATTGGAAAAGAATGCTGGAATATCCGACAGATCTGAAAAGAACACGCATACCTGGAAGTTAGGGTTAGTTGCCTTTTGTATGCTTAAATTCAACTGGTGTGCTTATCAATGGACAAAGTATGTATATGGATATGTTTCCCTTATTTTGGCCTGTACTCCACCAGTCCTTCCACTCATAACACTGGCCCTGTCAAGGGTTTGAGCAATGAGCTTTTCTTTGGTATTTCCAAGAGGTGGGTAGATTTCATTCCTTATGCACTTTGTCAAAGATTCTGCATCTCTTCCTTCATGGTTCACAAAAGCCCAAAGTCTCTCATTTGCAAATTCCTCATATACATAATGGAATACCAAAACCATCTGACAGTGATTTGAAACATCAGTTGTCTCATCACACTGAATGGTAACAAACTCAGAAGCTCATATCTGTTGCTCTATTTTCTCCCTATAGACTTTCAACAGTTCATTTTGCACTGTTTTCGAAGTTCCTCTAAATACTGCAGCTGTTTCAAAATGTTCCTTCATAACTGTATCCAGTTCAGCTGTATAGTCAATGAGGCCCCTGTACACCCCTGTATTGGAAGAAGTAACAGATTGGTCATGTGCTCGTAAAGTTAGTTCAAACACAGTGCAAAACTTCACACATGAAATAAGCCTTTTTAAAATATGTCTATTTTTATACACTTGAATGTTACGTTTCTTAACATTTTCTTTAAACATGGAGTCAAGACATGATGCAATGTTTTGTTTTCCTAGGAGTGACATATGTACCACACTTATCATATGATGCATTGAATGCTCATGTTTGTTTATTTTTTCTGTTAAATGTTTTATATTACAAAACACACGGATAGCACAAAAAGGACTTGCAAATTTCGCAGCCACAGTTCCAGTCACATTTCTTATACATGACCTTAGAACTAAGGTGCCTCTTAAACACCCGGTTTTCATTTTTCTTAGTTTATACTTTTTCCATTAAGAATTCGGGTGTTGGTCTACCCAAAGGTTTCAATTGAACTTTTTCTTCAAGAGTCAACTTTGAAAATTGCACTTCCATTAGTGATTTTACACAGTTATTCATCATTCTTTAGTCACTGGATTTTATAAAGCCACCTGTAACACTCTGTTAATGTTCCTAACTCCACAAAGAACACTAAAATAAGAAATCTGTGCAGTTTAGCAATATAAAACTACCCTGTGGACTGCTATAGAACCATGCCGGATGAGCACAGTCGCAAGTCTTTCACCTATTCCCTTGTCACCTTCAGAGCTGCATGCCTTCTGTTACGTGGAAATGCAGCAGGCCGGCCCTAATCCTACCGCGCCAAGCCATATACTGTAGGTATGAAGACATCACTTTTACTACCTTATAAGCTTTCTCATATTTTAAAAATAAACTGTCCTTACTTGTCGTAAGGCCATGGTTCATTTATTTCCATAAGATTTCTTTTAGGGGGGCACGTACCTTCGTACCCTTATGACGAACTACTCCTGTTAAAATGTTTTATGTTGCTTTGATGAAGGTTGTTTTCTGTATGTGTTTAGTGTCCTAGAGCGCTGCTCAATGATAGAACCAAATGAACAAAACAAACAAACAAACAAATATGAATAGGAGAAATTGTGTAAGGATTCATCTGTGTATCTGGAACAGAACTGTAAATTACATTCTGGACATAATAGGGCATAGCAAGATTGAGGGTTTACAGAAAGCCAGGGCATATAAAACAAACAATTAAAAATGGTAAAATCAAGAAAATGTACACGTTCGTATAACAGATTACCATCACAATTATGAATATACCATTGCTGCACATTATAAAATCAAGGGCTTGGAGAACTTAGTGAGCTTATATCAAATGAAGGGTGCATGAGTGGTAAAATCATAAAAGGATGCGTAATGTGAAGTGTTTCCAGAAGCAATGAAAGTGAAATACACGATTAGAGGAGGAGTAAGAGATATACACTGATAAAAACCACAGGACAACTTAAATCGATGCAAATTAAATGAAAAGACATGAGTACTAATTGGGCATAACTTAAGATTGTGAGTGGAAAAAATACTTTAAAAAACTAGTTGTAGTTGGTTTTACTGACAGTTTTATATTATTGAACCGTCCGATATGACTTAACGTTGGAGGACGTAAATTACAAAAAAAAAAAAAAAAAAAAAAAAAAAAAAAAAAAAAAAAAAAAAAAAAAAAAAAAAAAAAAAAAAAGTTTTATATTATTGAGGGACTAGTTTCAGAATCCATCACTTCTATCTTCAACTTCTTTCCAAATAACATCTGTATCACCCTCTCTCTTCTCTCTGGTGGTGGAACTATGAACTTCTTTGTCAAATTATCTGCTGGTGGGATTTCAAAGTTCATTACTCGGTCCTTATTTTTCCATATGAATATGTTCTCGCATGTTCTGAGTTTATTTTGGTTTATCACTCCTTTTAGTAATTTTGAGTTTGGATCAATGTCATGATTTTCGTTCCAAAAATGAAATGCTACTGCTGACTCACAATTCTTACAATTTAATTTGGTACATTCTGGATCTGCTAATTGATGGGATTTCATATTTTGTTTTCGAATTTAGCAATTTTAAAACTGAGTATCTATTAGTAGGTGCCAAGATGATATTTTGTTCCTTAAAGATCTTTTTGAATTCATTAAATGTTTTTGGGTGGTATGTGAATGCACTGAATATGCTGTTGCTACTGCATTGTAGCTTACGTTTCCATAAAGATAAAACCGGAGTGAGGGTTCATCACGTAAATCAAAACCAAACAGGAGACTATATTTTGGACATGTTATGGACTAGGGAGGAAAGCGAATTAGGGGAGTAATGCTAGGAAGCTAAGGAATTAGTTTTACTGGTGTATACAAGGTAACCACATAAACAAAAGGAAACAGAATGATAAGGTTAACACATATCTGAGGGATAGCAATAGGGATTTGCTATAGGAATAGCAATAGGAACACAGTTACATGGAGGGCATTAAAATACATCTCAAACACAAAAGGTACATGTAGATACACAAACTCTAGGAGAAACACTGCAAAACAGGATTGAGAAGAATGTGGTAAAGTACTTACAATGTGATGAAGCAGCAGGGCATTAAAATACATCTCAAACACAAAAGGTACATGTAGGTAGACAAACTATTGGAGAAACACTGCAAAATAGGATTGAGAAGGATGTGATGAAGCAGCACAAGTGTTGTAGAAGCACACAGGAGAAGCATAGGGTATTGCAGCAGCAAGTGTTTGCAGCATCACAAAGGAGTAGCACAGGGTATTGCAGTAGCAGTTTGTAGCAGTACACAGGGATCATTAGAAAATATACTGAAAAAGACGACAGAATTAGTACTAATGCTAAGTGTTGATAAAAAAAGTAAAAAATAATAAACAGATAAAGTACACTTACATGTGTATAAACTGGTGTTATGTACAGCAAGTGACTTCACAGCCATTCAAATCCTATTGTGTTTCATCTACTGGATACCGGTGCTATATCAAGAAGATTAAAAAGGACAAAGCCTGAAGACCTACTGCAGTGATGTGTGTTTTGCATGAAAAAGGCAAATAGCAGAATTTATTCACTGTAATAAACTACTGCCAAACAGTGACTTATTTAAGATATTGAGGCTCCTAGATAAGTTCTTCTACTTAGTCGTAATATGAATGTAATGCATTTTGCGTTATTAAAAAAAAAGGGTAAAGCAAAACACTGTGGTAGCGCATGCACAAGCAGAGATGGATAAGTGAATGCTCTAAGAACAGCCGTCGGTTATACAGGTTGCAAAAGTAGTAAAATATGTCAAGGTTCCTCTTGTGAGAGCATTCTGTTTCACATCATAATATGATAGTTAACAATAAGCAAAAACAAACATGGAACGCAATGCGCAATTAATGTGCAAATTGCGATAAAGCTCTATTACTGCAAAAAGCAAATGATGTCTGATGATGATGAATAATAAGGGCAATTATCACTAGCCAGCAGAAAGGATGCAAGAAAAAATAAGGTTAAGTGATGTTGACTCAGTGTTATGAGTGTGAAATGTTGCGGCGGCGGTGGCGGTGGTGGTGGTCTCAACTGACGCTATGATACAATATGTATGCACACGAGTGCCATGGAGTCAAAGTTATAAATGTGAGTGCAGAATAGTGGTTGATTCTTGTCCAACAAAGGCAAGTACCAAGAAAGATGAAGAGGCCGAAAGTTCTGAATCTTTATTTAACATTGCTGAACATAGTAACATAGAACAGGGACATAATGCTGAAGCCATGCTTGCACTGACCTGGCCTTGTGGGCAGGGGCAGAATCCTGCAGGAAAATCCATGGTTGGTTTTGAAACAATGTGCCACTCAAGTTTTTGAAAATAGGCTCCAAAACAGTGCTTTAATACACTCTGGTGCTGGTTTTAATGCACTTTTTGCTAAAAAGGTAGCTGGGTGGTACCAGGATAACTCACCTCCCACCATACCATCAACGAGGAGGGAAGATGGGTCCTCTGAACTTAAGGAATCTTATTACTGGCTTCCCGAGATGATGATGCATAAAACTTGTCGTTTTGCACATTGAAAGACTCCTCAATAGTGAAAACTTTTTCATCAGTGAAGAGGATGTTCCGATGACATTTTGAGCATAACACTGTAGGAGACGTCGAGATTTAAGCACTCTCAGCTTCTTCAGGCATGTGTCAAGTTAATGTCCTTTAAGTCGGCGATAAGCCCTTAGTCCAAGGTCCTCTGACAGAAGCCTGGACATTGTCCTTTTTGAAATGTTCATTTCACAGGACAAGACAGCTTGCTTCTGTACAGGATTTCTCCAAACACGAGCCGCTACTGCTTTTTGTGCTGCTGGAGTCCTGACACTGTGTGGTCGACCCTCCCTCGGCCGATCCTTTACAGTCCCAGTTGCAGTGAATCGCTCAATGGTGCGGTACCAAATATATGGCTGTTTTTCAGCTTTTGTCTTGAGAATGTCACTTGCAGATTTTCCAACTCTATGCAATGCAATGACGACCACACAGTTTTCATAATCACCCCATTCCATGGTGAAACCTGGAGCTAAATACTTCCTCTTTCAAAGACAAGCTAACACTGGTTCAAGGTTAAGGTGTGCAAACACGCAGTATGTGTCAGTATGTGTCAAAAATTTGTAACAGTATTTATGGCAAGACTAGGTATAGGCTAAGGTTTTAGATAGAGTCAACCTGAAAAATTCAATGCCATGGTTGGGATTTGAACCACGGATCTTCTTGTTTCCATCCAGTCGTTCTTACCCATTGACACCGTGCCATCCTGACATTAAATTCTCCAATTGACTCTTATAGTAAAGAATTTCTCACATGCACGCACACAAAAGCCTGGCATGAAACAAACATCACCGCATGATACTCTATTTATAGTACAGTCATAAACAATGGCCAAAGTGTGACAACCTCATAAAGAACAATTAAATAAACAGAATAAAAAGCTATCAACAGTTTAAATGTTACAGATTAACTGATATGCAATTATGGCATCTGTTGTATGAAACATAGAGTATTATTTAACTGTAAAAAGCAACCTCCATGATTTGGATTGGCTCTTGGCAATTCGCTCGTGCAAATTGCATCAGCTTGTATCAGATCTTGGCATCCAAAAAGTTAACATCAGGCAATGAATCTGTAAATTAAGCTTCTATGCTAATGCTATATTTATGTCTTTATTTTAATTGTGAATGGCACTCAACTCACCATAGGGTCCTTCATTTTTAATGAATGGTAACCGAGTCTCCTGTTCCAGACAGAACATGATGAGAGGTAGAACAAAGACTAAAGTCTTGCCACTTCCAGTGAAGGCTATACCAATCATATCTCTACCAGACAGCCTATAACCAAATACCACATACATTATATTAATGAATATAATACTCACACAATAAAGATATACATGCTAGTATCCTCTAAGAAGCAAAGGCATCTTATTGACTCTACCATACTCTCTTTCTCCCCATTAATTAAATGTTACAAATAGATTCTTTCTTAATCAGTTGAAGATATTATATATACTCCTAAACTGAAAACATAAAGGACTAAAAAATTAATATCAATAGTGAATAATAAATTCATACATCTTTTCAAAGAATGTATAAAAGCAGTTCATCGGAATAAACATAGCACTAACAATGTACTAAAAATCCCTATAACAGGTTGAAAGATGAGCAAGGAAGGGATGCACTCTTCTAAATTAAGATATAGCATTCGCTATGACAGTAAATGTTAATTGGATAGTAAATATTATTTCAGCAAAAGTTAAGCTGTGGATTCAAAGCTGTGTAAGCACCAGTAAAAGGTCTTTACAGAGTGAAAAATATATTTCTTTATGCCAAAAAGTTTTATGATGTAATATAGCCAAAGTATGAGGCTGTGAGACTGCAGCAGTCAAATTGACCCAATGAGGACATTTGGACAGAATATTTATCCAAGTACTGTATAGCATGTCACACTTCTTTTCATGCTAGAGGTCATTTTTGTTGCAGAACCTCTGGGTTCTGGTGGTATTCTGGCAGAGTTTAATGGACTGTTGAGTAACGCCTATAACTCAGCTTACTGCAAGAGCAAAAGGGAGGGAACCTTTTACATATTACTGTATGTCAGGCTTCGGCAAACGTGTACTCACTGAGGCAAGGCAACTATGACGTATCTGGGGCAACAGTTACTGTCTCTTCCTCCCCTCACATTCTTCATTGGCAGTGCATATATACCTATCACGGGCGGATTGTCCTGTCATATTTACCTGTAAGTCTACTAAACATGTCTCTGTCAAAATCAAGGGTGGCTGTGTGGAAATGTGCGTTTCAAGAACTGTGGAAGGAGAAGTATTTTTGTTACGTACAAAAAGACAATGTACGATGTTTGTTGTGCCCTAAAGTTCAAAAAGGCATTCATCAATGGAACATCAAGCGACATTATGATACATGTCATAAAGATCACCACACAATTACAGGTCAGCATTGTATTCAATATTTACACCACGATTTAAAGTAGCATAACACTGACATAATGTCCTTTATTCCTTTTATTTTCTTCAGGTCTAGATCAGAGTAACAAATTGCAACAGCTCAAAGAATAATATTCAGATACTACACCTAATATTAATTCAAATATTATAACTTATAGACAACTTCATGCCAGTTATGCTGTTGCTTTGGAGATTGCTCAGTCACTGAGGGTTTTAGTGATGGAGATTTCATAAAAAAATGTGTGAGTAAAGTTGCCAACAATATTTGACCTGAACAATATCATAAATTTAGTAATATTGCATTATCACCACAAACCATAAAGAGTAGGATACATAAAATAGTTGAAATAACAAACATGAAAACAAAAGACCACTAAACAAGGTCCATGAATTCATAGCCTTTTCTCTCGCGTTGGATTAAAGCACTGACAATGCTGACACAACACAATTAGTAATTTTCATTAATGGAGTTACTAACAACCTCTTGATACAAGAATAAATGCTTGAAGTCATTCCACTTAGGGAACATACAACAGGGCAGAATTATTTCAAGCATTTAAAAAATGTGTAAAAGAATGTAAACTGAATCTAAAGAATCTTGTAACCATAGTAACAGATGGGGCTCAAAATATGACTGGTGAGAACAAAGGTCTAATTGGTAGAGTGAAACGTATTTAAATGAAATGGGAATAAACAATAACATAAAATGTTTTCATTGTATAATTCATCAGGAAGCATTATGTGCAAAAATACTAAATATGAAACATGTAATGGACAGTTATATTGACTATAAATAAAATAAAATCAAACTCCTTCGTAAAGTACTGGAAGATTTAGGGCTTTCTTATGAAGACCTTTCATACTACACTGAAGTCAGATGGTTAAGCAGAGGAGACATGCTCAACCAATTTTTCGAAATGCATGAAGTGATATCTGAATTCCTGAAGGAGCAGGTATATTTATTTATTTTAACTTAATTAAGCCAGTACAATTGAGTGTGACTGGTGTTCAGACCTGGCTCAGTACCAGTCATACTAACTTTTTACAATAAATCCTTATTTCTAAAAATTAATTATAACAATGCAGGTTCCTTATTAGTTCTGTTCACTGCCCATAACCACTTTTTTTTTTTAACTTTGTCCACAAATTGCCCGATCTTAATTCAATTCAATTCATCCTTTAAATCTCCATACAAGATTGTGGACATGTCAAAACATAAATATTTACAAAATTTAAGTACAAAATTTAAATACAGAAATTACAAAAAACATGTATAAGAGTAAATGCCAAAATATAATAATATAACTTAACTTTCCAAATACTCTTGAATAGAATAAAAGCATGTTTCACTTAAAAATTTATGTAGTTTCAATTTAAAAATCTTTTGGTTGTCAATCTGTTTTAAAGAAAGAGGTAACTTATTGTACAGTTGGGTACCACTAGAAGTGAAGGAATGTTCGTATAAGATGGTATTATGACTAATTGCTAGTACGCTTGAACGGTTTCTTGTATCATGCTGGTGTGTCACTGCATATGTTTTAAAGCAATTTAAAACTAGCTTTTACATGTAAAAGAATTTTGTATATGTATAAACATGGCAGGGTTATAATTTTCAGTTCCTTAAAATACACTCTATAGCTCACATATGCAGGTTAGTTCACTATTATTCTTATGGCTCTTTTTTGCATTCAAAAAATCTTTTCCAACATATTTGAATTATCCCAAGAGGTGATGCCATAATTCATAAGGGAATGAAAATATGCAAAATATGTTATTCGGACTGTCTTTACGTCTGCTATCATTTTTAATGTTTTTAAAGCATAGCACTGCTTACTTAACTTTTTAATCAAATCTTCTATATGTAAAGTTCAATCCAAGTTTTGCTTTAGCTACAAACCTAATATTTTTATATCTTTTACATATGAAATGTTGATGCCATCCAAATTAAGGCCAGGGAAGGTAATACTTCTATTTACTTTATGCCGAAAACCTATTGCTATGTTTTATCTTTGTTTAAAATTAGTCTGTTTTGATCAAGCCATGGCATAATAGTTTTATTAATTTCATTTAAATGTTGAAGTAAATGACCTTCATCATTACCAGTGATGAGTATGTTTATGTCATCTGCAAAAATAGTAAGTTTAATATTTTCCTTATCTACATTATGGGTTATATCATTAATATAAACTAGAAATAGAAGGGGCCCCAAGATAGAACCCTGAGGGACAAATGTTTTATAATGTTCATTTCAGAATGTTCATCATAAAGTGTATTAGTCTTTGCATCTAAAAATTGTAATTCCACTATCTGTTTCCTGTCTTTTAAATACAAGGCAAACCAGTTGTTTATGGTACCTCTGATGCCATATGAATTTAATTTGGATAATCATTGACCAGGTCTAAAGCTTTAGATAAATCTAAACATAGCCCAATATAAAGTTTACTTTTACTATCCATATTGGAGTATACTTCTAGAAATTGCATTATAGCAGTATCAGTCGATCTACCTTTCTGAAAAAAATGTTGCTGATCTAGCCAGTTTGTTACTTTCTTTAACAAATTTCAGCTATAGCTATATTCCTATCTAACTTAAACCATTTCTTATTAATAAACTCCTTCCTCCAAATTTGTGTCCCTTTAACTCAAAAAATATATGTTCTAAGCTCTCATTTCCCCCGACATATGGGTCAGTAATTTTGTGGAATACCCTTCCTCATACCTTTTAATCACCAACCCCTGCTCTCACCCATGCAATACCTTCTCTCTCCTCTTTATTTGTCACATCTAAGTACTTTTCCCTCCCCCAAGCTCCCTTCATTGGTATATAAAAAACTAAAGACCTCTTCTCAGCTATTTCACTAAATATGTTGATATTAGTGCTTAATTGCAATATATGTTTATGTTGTACTGAATATGTCTTAAAATTTCCATTTTCTTTCCTTGTTTAGGATATAGACATCCATGAATTGGGAGATGAAGATTGGATAAGTGATTTAGCCTTCCTCACTGACATGTCTGAACATTTCAATAATCTTAATCATCGTCTTCTGGGAAAGTTCCAAAATATAGTTCATATGGATGACATGGTTAGATCATTCGTAAAGATGATATGTATGGAAATAAAATCTAAGGAAAAAAGAGTTTCATCATTTTTCATGTCCAAAATCTCTTCCCAATATTTCTGTAACAAATCTGAATAAATATACTGGTCTGTTGGATAAAGTAAAGAGGGAATTTGAAGTAAGCCGATTCAGTGATTTTAAATCCATGGAAAATGATTTTGCTTTGTTTGCTAATCCTCTTGCAATAGATTTATATAAGTATAAACCAGAATTACAGCAGGAAGTTGTTGATTTATAATGTGATACGTATATTCAATTGCAGCGTAAGGATTTGACTGATTTGGATATATTCAAAAATCAGAAAGCAGATCCCTCTCTTAGATCGTTCGCTGTCGGTATAGTAGCTATGTTTGGATCCACATATGTATGTGAACAATTTTTTTCCAAAATGAAACTTGTAAAATCGAAGCAACGATCACAATTAACATGATCATTTACGTGCTATACTTAGAGTGGCAACTTGTGATATATCATTAGATTTTCATGGTACACTGCAAATAGAAGTGAATTGAAATATATTGCTCAAATATCTAGGCCTACCTAAGGTATTGTAGACCAAAATAGCTGGATTCAGGTATGTGTACTGTACCTCAAGTATGTATTCCTTATTGTACTCTGTAGTGAGAGAGTCCAGCACTTACTCTGAATGAAGGTGAATGTTTATTTATTTATTTTCAGTTCAGTATAGTGTTAAATACACAAAAGAACACGTCATATGAATTTATACGGTTTAAGAACACAGCTATACAGGTTGTGTGATATAAATAGAATACTAACTTGCTTTAATAAATCCATACACACTAATAATAATAATAATAATAATAATAATAATAATAATAATAATAATAATAATAATAATAATAATAATAATAATAATAATAATAATAATAATAATAATAATAATAATAACAATAATCTTTATAAAAATAAAGTTCTAACTAGTATTAATAAACTCATCCACAATATAATAGGCTTTGTAAATTAGGAAACATTTCAGCAGTGATTTAAAATGATCTTTACAATTCTTGATAGTGACTGGTAGTATGTTATAACATTTTATGCCCATAAAACTAGGTGTCTTCTCATAAAAGTGCAGTCTATGGGTAGCAATCGCTAAGTCGCCTTTATGTCTAGTGTTGTGATTGTGTCTATCAGAGTTGGTTTCAAGGTGTAGGTTAAATTTCCGAAGGTGCATTATTGTGTGGTATATGTATAAGCTAGGAAGGGTTAGAAGTTTCAATTTTATAAATACTGGATGACAAGATTCGTTATGTTTTAGATTCCCAAGGTGTTTGACGGCTTTTTTCTGCAATACAAAGATTTTGTTAAAATTTACCTTAGTTGTGTTACCCCATACTTCGATCCCATATGAGAGGTACGAGTAGATTAAAGAATAATAGATAATTTTAGCTGTGGGCATAGGTATATATTTTGTTAGATATTTCAGAATGAATAAATTTTTACTGATGGTATTGCCAAGTTTATCAATATGTTCAGAGAAGTTTAAAGTACTGTCTAGTGTAATACCTAATAATTTAGCATTCTTGACCATTTTTACTGGTCAATGTTTAAATGTCAATGTTTAAATGTATTAGAAGATCTGTTCTTTTAGCTCCAAATGTAATTAATTCACTTTTATTGGGATTCACAAACATGTTCAGATTATAAAAATAATGCAACAGTTTATCAGTGGTTTCATTTAAGGTATTCTGTAGAGTAGTAATATTTCTGTGACAAACTGTTACTGTGGAGTCATCTGCATACTGGAATAATTTTGCATTATTGGGTATAAGCTGGTCACTATCGTGCATGTATAGAATAAACAGAACAGGTCCTAAAATGGAACCTTGCGGAACTCCATGGCTTAAAGTTTGTGTTTTTGACCCAAATTCACCATTTTCTGTTTTCAGGATTACAAACTGTTTTCGATTTGTCATATATGATTTCATCATTTTAACTGCAAGGCCCCGGATGCCAAGATCATATAATTTATTCATTAGTATGTTACTATCAACACAGTCAAAAGCTTTAGTGAGATCTAATAATATGCTAGCCGCGTAGTTACCAGCGTCTATATTGCTTATTATTTCTTCAATGCAACTTGAGATACACTTTGTAGTGGAGCTATTTCTCACAAAACTGTTCTGATGTGTGGGTAAAAGGTCAAATTTTAAGAGATAATTCATAATTCTATTGAAGAGAACACGTTCAAAAATTTTTGATAGTGTTGGTAAGTTAGAGATGGGTCGGTAGTTATTTATGGCATCTTTCTTTCCTTTTTTAAAAATTGGTATAACTTTTGCTACTTTTAGGATATCTGGGAAAATTCCAGCTTCTAAACAGGAGTTTATAATATTAGCAACTGGGTCAGCTATTGCCATTCTACATGCTTTTATCAAAGAGATGGGTATGCCATCATTTCCCATACTATTACGGTTTTTTAAATTTTTAATAATGTTTGATATCTCATATTTGTCAGTTGGATGTAGATATATACTGCGTGAGGATTTGCAGTTGCTTGCTAGTCCCAGAGAAGTATTGATATTGCTTTTGGTGTGATTGAGTTTTAATTTAGTTCCAACGGAGGTAAAATAGTTGTTGAATGTCTCAGCTACCTGCGTAGGTTCTTTTATTGTTTTATTATCAAAATGAATGGTTATGCTTTCTACAGTAGCACGAGTTTTACGTTAATTATTTATTATTTGCCAGCTAGTTTTACACACATTGTCTGATTTTAATATGGTTTTGCTTATACTGTTACGTTTTGCATCAATCACTAACTGATCATAAATGTGTTTTACTTTTTTATAGTTATTCGCTTGAAGAGTCTTGTCTGTATTGTAATGTAAAACATTAAGTTTGAGCCATGTGCGTAGATGTTTAATTTGAGGAGTAATCCAATTCTCCTGATAAACATGTTTAGGGTTACAATGTTTTACAGATTTGGGGGGACAGTGTATGTTGATGTAATAGTACAAAGTATCATAAAAAGTATTTAGTTTCACATTTAGGTCTTGAGCGGCGTAGACATTTACCCACTCTTCCTTTGATAAGACTGTGTTTAGAGAGCGTAGATTTAGTTCATTAAATGAGTTTATGATTTTTAAATGACCTGTGCACTGTTTGGGGAGCCCTAAATCACTTAATTTTATACATTGAGCTGTGTGGTCTGATAAGCAGGAGTTAAGAATGATAACATGATAATGTGTTTTGTCAAAGTTCTGTAATTCTTGTAGGTTCATTGATTGTTACAGTTAAGTTATATTCATTAAAGAGGTATTGAAGTTTCAATTTGTCATTGGAGTTTTGGAGAAAGTCAATATTAATGTCACCCATGATTATGATTTTACTCTTGTGGTTAACTGTAAAACGATCTAAAAGGAATGTTACATTATTCAGGAAGATGTTTGTCACCATTTGGTGGCCTGTACACTCCGATAATATTAATTGTGATATTATACAATGCAATACTGATCCCTGCTAGCTATATGTGACCCTCAATACATAAGTTCTGGAGGTTTAATTCGGCCACAACCTTGGTTAGAATAGGATTAACTAGGATACTGACACCACCCCAGGTTTTGATACTTCGGCAAAAAGCTGAGATTAAGCGCATTTTACGAATCAGGTTAAATAAGGACTCATGCTCTCACAGTCCATGTTCAGTAAGGATCAGTATGTCGGGTTTCTCTTCTAAGAGAAAAACATTCAGGTGGTCAGCTTTGTGAGCATTTGGATGTTCTGATGAATTAATTTTAAAGACTTACTCATCACTTGGAAGGCGGAGTCTACACCTTTAGGTTCGTCATTACATCATGTGCATTGCGGGTTGCATGTTGAGACGTTATACTCCTCCCTCATTGAGTACATATCTGCCGGTGCCTGCTGTATGTGGATATGTGAATTTGGTTCCAGCTAGCTGCAGAGTAGTGCAGAAAACTACTTTGTACAGGAAGTGGTGGTTTTATATCAAATTAGGGATGTTGTCCCCCACCCCACCATCATGGTGAGTATATAAGATACAAGTACTACTACCGTAAAGCAAATTGTAAAAAAAAAGTTTTTATATGTTTATTTTTATTACTCCTAGTTCAAGTTGAATTTAACGCAGATTTGCAAACAACTTATAAATGGCTACTTAATATCAGTCCATTAAAATTGGTACAGTTGTGGAACAGAGCATTCATGGGGATCACATCACAATATATAAGATATTTACACAACAAATATGTGCATTTTGAATTTTCTAAGAATAGCCTGCCAGGTATTTTTCAATTGGAAACAATTCTGTACAATATTAGTATAATGGATAAATCAGATAACATACTGCACCATAAATGTAGATCCTTTTAAACCAATTTATTTATTTATTTTAAATACATCATGTTACAAAATCAGCAATTTCCAAAATATCCATTACCAATAGTTTGAATTTTTCAATATTTATTTTTTCAATATTTACATAACAGTAATAAGATAGCGGCATGTAGTATGCTAACGCGAAGCAAGGTGCAGGAAAAATTAGAAAATACAAGTTTCAAAATAAATATGGATGACAAGAAGAATGAAAACGTGCATAAGAAGTGCAAGAAAAGACATGAAAATGACGGTAACATTAAAATCACCACAGAAATCATGAAAACAAAATCTAACGGAAACCAAGTTATCGCCAAAACAAAGCCTAAAAACACGAGACACGGATACAATATCATCACTTCAGAGAGCAAGAGAAGAAATTGCCTCCTTAAAACTAGAAAAAGGAGAAATAAAGCTATTAAAAATGGAAAATGAAGCGCTAAAATGTCAAATAGGGAACTTGGTGAAATCGCGGGACATAACCTCAAATGCTAACACCTTGACAAACAGTTTTGAACCATTAGATCAACTACAGGAAGAAAATTCCCCTCAAAACGTGGAAACAAGCAAAGAAAATTCTTGGAAAAATTCACAGTATAAATGGAAAAACAAACAAACATCACAACAGAAGATACAGGACAAAGAGAGAAGCAAGAAGGAAGGGAAGAAAGAAGAGAAAAAGTGTACTAGTATGTGGTGACAATGATAAAAAACGTAGTGTTAAGCAGAAATGATACAACAGTGAAAGTGTTAGGGGTGTGAAAGTTGAGTCATGACAAACCTACTTAACAAAGAAGAAAGCAAAGACAAAATAAACACATTAGTGCTACATTTAGGCACAAATGACATCTACATGTCTTGGGGACCAGATGATGTCATGGGTGAAGTGTATAATGTGATCAGACATGCAAAAAAGTGCTTCCCATCTGCAACTGTAGTTGTATATGGTATAGTAAGAAGAAGAGATGTAGGTAAGAGATACATAGATGATATAAATGAGGGAATACGTTGGGCATGTGATGCACTCAAAGCAGTTTTTGTAGATGTAAATAAATTTTTGGATGATAGTTGTCTAGGAAGGGATGGCCTTCATTTGCATAGGAAGGGATCTCTTATAATAGGAAAAGTAATACACGATACTATAAACATAATATTCTCATGTAAGGGAAACTGAAAGTGGTTTTAAGTGCTGACAAAAGGGGCTCCTTAAGAAAAATTGAAGGGAATCTTTTGGCAAAAGAGGGAAACAAAACCCTGAAAATTTTACTGTAGTAGATAATATTCATAAACATGTAAAAATAAACTAAGATGGAGTAAAACAAAAAAGCAGTGATATAAAAATATTACATCAAAACTGTCAGTATATAAGTAACAAACGAATGTCTATAGAACTAAATATCGTAGATATAGAACCACACATTATGATATTAACAGAACATGGCCTAAAGTCAAATGAAATTTTAGCAAATAATTACCATGGGTACGTATTAGGATCACACTGTTGTAGGCAGTATCACAAAGGCAGAGGTGTAACCATATATGTAGAATACACTATATGAAAAACGAAAAAATTAAATAAAGCTTTGTATATACTGTCACCTAATTATGGGAAGGCCCGACCAGCTAGCCTAGCAGCCGGGTAGGCGACAGGAGGCATTTAGGCCATGCCTACACATTTATCTTGTAGCGCTAACGAGGGGGGATGGTTGGAAAAACATCACTAGCCATCTGTTTTCCCCTCCCTGTCATCTGGAACAGTCGGGAAGATTCACTGAACCGCGAGACTTCCAGAAACGGCGATCTTACCTTATAAGGCCTGCAGTGAACGAGTCAGTTCAGTTCTTGGCGAGCAGCCGTGAGGAGCACCAAGTGAGTGAACAGACCGGAAGACTGTGTACGTGCATCAGAGGAGTTGTACGTAATTGTGAGTGTAGAGTGGACCTGTGACAGACGAACTGACGAATTGTAATTGTGTGCGCTACGTAATTCTTTGTAATCGGCAAGTGTTCCAACTGTAATTTGGTGGAAATAAAGAACATTTTGAGTTTGTACAGTTGCATTTTTAATTTCACGAACCCACGAAGTCACAATACTAAGACAGGTCAAAAATACCATGCATAATAAAACACTGAAGCAGGTGTATTATGCTTTCATATATTCACATATAAAATATGGAATAACTGTATGGGGAAATATTGCAGCTAAGGAGATATTAAAAATATTTAAATTACAAAAGAAGGCAATGAGAATAATCAGGAAATTAGATAGAAAACACACTTGCAGAGAAATATACAAAAAATACAACATTCTAACTGTCCCATGTATATACATATATGAAAGTATAAAGCATGTGTTGCAAAATGAACAAATAGCCAAAACTAGTAATATACATATCTATAATGTAAGAAATAAGCATGATTATTATAGAACTGCACTCAGGAGAACACTAAATATTCGTTCAATTGAAAGTACAGGAAAAGAATTTTATAACACACTACCAAAAGAAATAAAAGATAGAGCACAAAGAAAGATGAGCTTAAACATTGTGTGTGTGTCTGTGTGTGTGTGTGTGTGTGTGTGTGTGTCTGTCTGTGTGTGTGTGTGTGTGTCTGTCTGTCTGTGTGTGTGTGTGTCTGTCTGTGTGTGTGTGTGTGTGTCTGTCTGTCTGTGTGTGTGTGTGTGTGTGTCTGTCTGTGTGTGTGTGTGTGTCTGTGTGTGTGTGTGTGTGTGTCTGTCTGTGTGTGTGTGTGTCTGTCTGTGTGTGTGTGTGTCTGTCTGTGTGTGTGTGTGTGTCTGTCTGTGTGTGTGTGTCTGTCTGTGTGTGTGTCTGTCTGTGTGTGTGTGTCTGTCTGTGTGTGTGTGTCTGTCTGTGTGTGTGTCTGTCTGTGTGTGTGTGTCTGTCTGTGTGTGTGTGTCTGTCTGTGTGTGTGTGTCTGTCTGTGTGTGTGTGTCTGTCTGTGTGTGTGTGTCTGTCTGTGTGTGTGTGTCTGTCTGTGTGTGTGTGTCTGTCTGTGTGTGTGTCTGTCTGTGTGTGTGTGTCTGTCTGTGTGTGTGTCTGTCTGTGTGTGTGTGTCTGTCTGTGTGTGTGTCTGTCTGTGTGTGTGTGTCTGTCTGTGTGTGTGTGTCTGTCTGTGTGTGTCTGTCTGTGTGTGTGTCTGTCTGTGTGTGTGTGTCTGTCTGTGTGTGTGTGTGTCTGTCTGTGTGTGTGTGTGTCTGTCTGTGTGTGTGTGTGTGTCTGTCTGTGTGTGTGTCTGTCTGTGTGTGTGTGTCTGTCTGTCTGTGTGTGTGTGTCTGTCTGTGTGTGTGTGTCTGTCTGTGTGTGTCTGTCTGTGTGTGCGTGTCTGTCTGTGTGTGCGTGTCTGTCTGTGTGTGCGTGTCTGTCTGTGTGTGCGTGTCTGTCTGTGTGTGCGTGTCTGTCTGTGTGTGCGTGTCTGTCTGTGTGTGCGTGTCTGTCTGTGTGTGCGTGTCTGTCTGTGTGTGCGTGTCTGTCTGTGTGTGCGTGTCTGTCTGTGTGTGCGTGTCTGTCTGTGTGTGCGTGTCTGTCTGTGTGTGCGTGTCTGTCTGTGTGTGCGTGTCTGTCTGTGTCTGTGTGTGCGTGTCTGTCTGTGTCTGTGTGTGCGTGTCTGTCTGTGTCTGTCTGTCTGTGTGTGCGTGCGTGTGCGTATGCGTGCGTGTGCGTGCGTGTGCGTGCGTGTGCGTGCGTGCACGTGCGTGTGCGTGTGCGTGTGTGTCTAATTAAAACTGTAAAATCATAGGCAATTATATTGCAAAATGTAATGTATATAATGTATTCTGACGTATCCTATGTAAATTGAGCATAAGGATGAAATAAAATGACAGGAAATGAAATTTTTATAAGCATTGCTACTATTCAGTGGTTTCTGGCGACATCATAGAAAGACTATAAAAGGCCAGCAAATAGCATCACTAGTTTTAAACATCTGACTAATTCAGATTCCTGTATTTCCCTTGCACATAAAATGGCATGCATAACAAAACTAGTTCTACAGAAGTTTATCTTGATTAATACAAAGTATACAGTAAAACTACATTTCATAAGAATGGTTGTAGAAATATTAAAAGTGATGATATTATATGGAGAAAGACATGTGAACGTAACATCACTTTTTTTCATTATGGTGTTCAGAAACAACAGAGAATATAAGTGCCTTTTCCATAAATGTTTCTTCTTTATCTGTTGTGTAAATAATAATAGAGAGAAGCTGTTTTACTGAACATTTCATTGGCAGTGTAACTGATTTTTCATTTTATTTATATTTAATTTAAGCATTAACCAATAATAATAATAATAATAATAATAATAATAATAATAATAATAATAATAATAATAATAATAATAATAATAATAATAATAATAATAATAATAATAATAATAATTATTATTATTATTATTATTATTATTATTATTATTATTATTATTATTATTTATTCATTCATTCATTCTAAGCAAATTTCGTATGACTATTACATGGCTTTAGATCAGGCTCATTGCATATCATGTACTACTTACAGTTTTTAGAATAAATACTGAAATATACTCACTACTATTGGAATTCTTTGTATTCTCTCTTTTCACTGTCCAATCACAGTAATTCTTACTTTATCTATAGAGTGACCTAATTTCTTACTCTCTTTATTGAACAAACTACTTATGGCACCCTTTCTGCTAACTTCAAACTATTTTTCAGAAGAAATGCTTTCCTTCTCATGTCTGTCCCTTTATATTCAATTAAGTGCTCAACATCCTCATTACCATTTCTAAAACTTTTAGTCTCCTTAACACCAGTTCTTAACTATGCAATGTTAAACTCTTTTCTCTTTATTTACTTTATGTGTTTCCCTTTAGCATGATCTTTTATCAGAGAATAGGGGAAAGAGAGAAAGAGAGAAAGAGAGAGAGAGAGAGAGAGAGAGAGAGAGAGAGAGAGAGAGAGAGAGAGAGAGAGAGAGAGAACTCTTATCTGCTATTGCACTAAAGAATTTTTGTATTTCTCTTCTTCAATCCTTTTCTTGTAACCTTCTAAGAACTCTTTATGTTGTTTTCCCTTCTCCATACATCTCCTAGCCCATTATTTTCCATGTTCTTTTGAAGACCAACTGCCAGTCCACTGTTTCCTAAGCTCTTCTCGTCATACTCTAAACATTACTTTAAGACTACTTTTATCTAGATTCAGAATACTGTACCAATATTTCAATGCCCTCTAAATTACCACCCCTTTCTTTGCCACTTTCCTCTCTCAATTTGAGCTGCCTTACAGCTGATAGGCCTATTACAATAGTCTACAATGATTTTGCTACTGAAACAAAATAAGTGAACCAACCCAAATTTGAATGTGCTGATTACAGATCTGAAGTCATCTTTGCTCTGCCACGTCACAATTTTCAAATAATTATGATTTACATTTTTACTCTTAAGTAAATTGTGATAATCTCATTGCACATTCAGATTAATTTTATTATTGTCTTCGCCTCCTTGATTTAATTAGTCAGTTGTTTTAACATTTCAACAGCTTCTCACCAAGTGTATTCATTTTCCCGCCAAAAATTGCTGATTTCCATTAAAGTGGCTTTATTTGTGAAGGAATACACAAAGCTGAAGTAAAATAAAATACAGCTGATTTAAGTTCATATAACATTGTGATGTAAGTAAATACATAAGTAAGTAAACTGTAAGGCTTTTCTGTTAACGTTTTATGCACTTAAATACCAAGATTCAAATTATATTTACATTTGCTTCACATAACCTATATGAGCTTCACCCATGAAAATTAATGGTCACTTTTATTGACAATAGTGTTTATTTCATTTCAGAAGTTAATATGATGAATAAAAGAAGCTGTGTTAACCATCCAGACAACTTCTGCTATATCTGTGGAAAATTTACACCACATAGTCAGCATAAGAACATGACAAGTCAAGTGAAGACTGCTTACAGACATTACTTCATGCACCATAGGAGATGATGACAAAGTCTGGGCACCTCATTTTTGTTGCACAGTATGTTACACTAGTCTTACACAATGGTTGTCTGGGAAAAGAAGATCTATGCCTTTTGCTGTGCCAATGATTTGGCATGAGCAAAAGGACCACATCTCAAACTGCTATTTTTGCATGACAAAAATTTCTGGGTTCTCAACAAAAAACAAATAAAAAATTGTACACCCAGACTGCAACTCTGCTTTGAAACCAGTGCTCTCAGAGAATCTTGTACCACTTCCCCCCAAAGATTTCTCCCATGAAAATGAATTGTCTCATGAAGATGAAGAGACAGAAAGTATTACTGATTTTGATACAAAAGCAAATTATATTCTTCTAAACCTCATTTACTATGTCAAGATTATCTTAATGACTTAATCAGGGATTTGTCACTTCCTATACAGAAGGCTGAAATCTTAGCCTCAAGACTGAAGGAATGGAATTTATTGCACACATCGTGCCCGTAATAAGAAACTGGCTTCTTTTTACACACAAGATAATTTTCTGTGTTACTGTAATGATATAAATGCCCTCATCAAAGAATAAGGCTATGTACACCAACTCCATGAATGGAGGCTGTTCACTAACTTATCTAAAATGAGTTTAAATGTGTTTTATTACACATAGGGAACATTAAACCATCAATACCTTTAGCTCATGCTACAGGACTGAAGGAGACATATGAGTCCATGGAGATCCTCCTACGAGTAATAAACTACACAACATTTAAGTGGCACATTTGTGGAGATCTAAAGCTTATATCACTTTTACTTGGTCTACAGTTCGGCTATACTAAAAACATGTGCTTCTTGCATTTATGAGATAGCCATGATAACAGTAATCATTTTAAGATTCAAACTGGCCTGCACGAATTGAACCAACTATTGGAAAAGAGAATGTGAAGCACAAGGTGCTCGTGGATCTACAAAAGGTATTTCTTCCAACCCTTCACATTAAACTTGGACTAATAAAAACTTTTTGAAAGCTATGAAACATTACGGTGACAGTTTTAGGTATCTAAAGGACAAGTTTGGGAGAGTGAAAAGTAATGCAAAATTGAAGGAAGAAATCTTCATTGGACCAGAGATATGACAGTTGATGTGTGACACTACGTTCAAAACCAAATGAGCGCTCTTGAACTCGAAGCTTGGGACACATTTGTGCTTGGGCAACTAGGTTTCTAGGAAATTATTGAACTGATAAGTATGCTGAGCTAATACATAAAATGCTTAGAGCTTATCAAGATCTAGGTTGCTGTGTCATTAAAGTTACATTTTCTGCATTCTCACCAAGAATTTTTCCTGCCAAATCTCGGGGCTGTAAGTGATGAACATGGTGAGAGGTTTCACCAGAAAATATCAACCATGAAATCCAGGTACCAAAGTCAATACGGACTAAGCATGATGGGTGATTACTGCTGGTTCCTACAGTGATCCACAAGCCAATATAAAAGGAAAAGTAAAGGTCTCAAGCACTTTTAAATGGGGCTTTTGGTGCTCACTTCAAGTCTGCATTTAAGTCTGTATATTAAAGTATTTAAAATAACTTAACATAATAAATATAAATGTATTTCACTTGCTTTATGAGACAAATATTTATAGGAAATGTCATATTAGACTTAATAGTTACACTCTCATAACTCAAAAACCTGACGTGTTAGGAGAAATCTGACTTCAGATCTGGAATTAGCACATCAATTACCATATAAAACAGATAAAGTTTCCTCCGTAGCAGACATTTTTTTCTTTTTTGTAGACTAGTGTTATTTTCATGCAGGATATCCTTTAAACAGAGTCTATAGTTTCTAATCCTCTACCCCCCCCCCCCTCACACTTCTATACCTTAAAGCACTTCAGCCTCTACTACCAGGCTACGGACTGTTTCTGGCCACTTAACCTTTATGTCTAAAATGTTATTTTTACAGTCTCTGAAGGTTGCTTACTATAGAACTTTTCTCTTTTGCTTGTGCTAGTTTTTATTTCTTCCATGAACCACCCTATCAATTTTAACTCCTAAATAAATATTGTCACTGATCACATTGTTGTACTGGAGCCGCCGCAAAGCCAGAGCTGTGCGGGTGGGCAGGAAAGAAAGAGACAGAGAGAAGTTCTGAAATGTTCTGCTTTTCTGATGCTGTCGTGATTGTTATCAAGTGGTCTACTGCATTCTAGAAACAATGACTGGGAGGTATAAACAGTGGCAAAGTGTGAGAAGAGTCAGTTGAGTTGTTGTGTAGTGCAGTTGAGTTGTGTGATGGTTATTGCGACAGTGGACATTTGAAATGTACCACAGCGATTTCTTCGGTTTGTTTACATGCAGCAGAGCGAGTCGACCTTGAAGACTGCTGTTTGTCACTGTCACGTCTTTTTGCTGTTAAAGGGTTGTACAAATCTTCTATTTACTGCAATAAAGAGTATTTTAAATTTCTGCAAACAAAACTTTTGATTCTACCAACCTCCGAAGTCACAATGTGCTCTCAAACTATCCCACACTTTACATTCTCTTTTCCCACTTTCTTTAATTCCACAATTTGTGTCTGTCTTGATTCACTTTCAATTTGCATTACTCACAGTATTTGTCTGTTGCATGCAAAGACTTATTTAAGGTCATTGGTTGTAACTGATCACCTACAAATAGTAGACTAGGAATCTGTATATCATTAATGATTACATTAAGTTATTATCCTTACTATTCTCTACCAATATATCAATAAATAAATAAATTAAGTAAAATTGGACTTAATTTTAGAACCTTGTCATACACCATTACTTTGGTTTAACTCTTTAGTTACTATTCTCTCATCAATACTTATGCAAAAGGTGTTTAGTTACTATTACCTCCTCAAATCTTATGCAAAAGTTGTTCTCCTTGTATTCACCATACAGCTACTCATACCCTTGCTAATAATTTATGCCATAATAAAGCAAATCACTTGCTTTCTCTAAGTCAGCAAAGACCATGTATAGTTTGTCTCTTTTATATTTTAAACATTTATCCACTAGTGTTTTTATGATAATTGTATTGTTAGTTTTTCTATTACCTCTTCTGTAACCCTTTTGGAATTTTGATAGAGTATTGTGCTCATCAACTCAATTTTGTATTCTTCTTGTTAGTGTGTCTGTAAAAATATTTACTATATTTCATGATAATGCTAAACCATGGTAACCATTTGATTGGTTAACATTAGTCTTTCCTTTACATGATGGATGTATAACAGCTTTCCTCCAGTTCTCTGGCACAGTACCTTTGATTTGTATTGCATTAATATGTCTGTGATGATATTAACTCTTTCAGCACTAGAACAGATTCTTTAAGAAATTCAGATGTGATACCATCTATTCCAGTTGCTTTATTTTTCCTCATTAAGAAAACCACCTTTATTACCTCATCATCTTTTATTTCACTATCCAAAATCTTTATATAACAATTTCTAATTTCAGCATTGATGTAGACATTTTTTCACATTCACCTTCAGATAAGATTTTAAAATATTTCATCTATTTACCCAGCTCAATATTTGGTTTACTTGTATATTTCTTATAGGTTGATTTTATAAGACTGCAAATCCCACTGCCATCATTTTCTTTAACATCCTAACCAGCTTGGTTTCTTCTTGCTTCCTCCATTTTTCATTCATTTGGTTTAACAGTAAGTTATAGTAAAAATAAAGGTGAATAGAGAATATATTGACACATTGCTTCATTCACACTGTGAAAAACAGTTCTGTGAAAAACGATTCACTTTTATTTTAACTATTTACTGCACGAATTATTTTGCTACTTATGCCAGTCTTGCTGTACTTGCTAAACCGGTTCTCATATCACTTTCTGTGGTGCCTCAACGCAATCAATTCAAATAGCCATGATCGTTACAGAGATATGTTTGGACTGGCCATCCATTCAAAGCTAAATGTCGTGAGTTCGAATCTCGGATACTGCAGTCAAATGTGCCTGTGGTAAAGGATGGGGAAGGCCCAAGTAAAATAATCAGTGTGATGGCATGCTTGGATGTTGACAGGGTATCATTTGACTGCAGTTGCTTGGATATTGCCTTTTTATACTAAAAAAAACCACTACAATGTAATTGTAAAAATAATATAATGTTTACAATTCAAAGGACTTAAAATTTTGTGTATATAATTGACAAAGGCCAGTACAATGTTATAATAACAAAAGAACCGCACTAAAACATTATTCAAGTGAATAAAGCCTAATGTTGCCACCTGAAGCCACCATTCTTTAAAGGGTTAACTTGTGCTTCACTGTCTCTATGCTTCTTTCAATTTTTATACTTTGAAGTTATAGTAGCTTCATCCTTGCAAATATTCTTCCTTAGCTTTCTTTCCTATTTCCCTCTAATTAACCAACAACTCTTTCAGCATTCTTTTAAATCCCCTACAATTTTCATCAAAACCAGTTTTCTGGCTTTTCTTTTACATTCTTTCTCATTTTCATTTCCATTTTCACACCATGCATTATACAATTAAAATATTAATTGCATTCCCAATATTATATTCTTTAGCCAAATAACTTATCCCATATTGACAGATTTGGCCATAATTTGAATCTAGTACTTTGTTGCCCTCCATAGTCTAGAGGAGATATGGTAGCTTCTGGTTCCGGAGGTGACGGGTTCAAACCTGGCAGAGGGCAATGAATTTGTTTTGATATAAAAATCCTTAGCATGGCATCTTACAGAAGGGAAGTAAAGTCAGTGGTCCCATGTCGTAGATTTATGACACATAAAGAACCTCAAACCTGATAAAGAGACTTCTGAGTAAAATTAAGCCGTCTTTCATGCCCAATATAGAATGGAATGCTGAGAACCACAACAGTTATAAAACGTCCTTACCTCAATTTTTGACTGTATTTTTAATCTAGGACCAGCTTAAAATTACTGCCATGCTCCTCTTTCCATTTAACACTATATATTCTTTACAGCACTGTGTTTTCCCTTAATTTGGTGTGTGTCTTTCTGCTCATTTTTTGATTTCCATGATCAATGGAAAATGTCCACTACTACTGCTAACATTAAGTATCCTAAAATTACTTATAATACTCATTATATCAGTTGGCAACAATATGTACTCTAATTATACTTTGTTATTACTTACATATGCACATTCAACATACTATATGCACATGTTTTCTTGAGCGCTGGTTTTACAGTGTAGTGCGGGCAGGGGGGAAGAAGAGAGAGCTAACATGCTCTTGTTTCTGCAGTGTGGTCAACCTAGAAAAACACAATTCAGCAAAATCATGTGTAAGATAAGCGAAGATACATGCTGCAAGTGTGGGATATGTGGACAAACAGTAAATTGAACTCGATCCGGTAAGCTGTATGTTTATATGCTTATTATATATGAAACATGTAAAAGTAAAAACAAATATTATGACACTATGAATACTCACTCATTAGCTTTGTGATTCTTTGGTTTCTGACAGTGCGTCACTTTCATTGCTGATATCATCTGATGTGTTGATAATTTCATCAATTGTATTAGCTATTACACCATCGTTTCTCCAATGTTGCATTTGCGCCTCTTGGACCTTCTTGCAGTATCCTTCCCAATTCAATGTAGTTACAGAAGAGAATGGTTCTATAGCAAGTTTCCAAAGATTTGTGGCTGACATATCACAGTAACGTTGCATCCTCTGAAAACTTTAATTTTGCCCACTCCAGTTCAACTGCATTCAGATCATAGTTACAAGAGGCAGACAAACAATAGTGAGTCCCGTTTTGAGAGCCATAACATCCACAACATATGTCTTGCTCTTAGGTTTGTTGTAAACTGGTTAGCTAATTAACCTCGAAATTGCTCAAAACAAAATATGGCGCATGTGGACTCTGCAAACAGAGAAACAATGAGCGTGCAGGAAAGTTAGCACATTAGCCGCTAGATATCAGAGTATATACCGCATTTCATGTCTCAAAGTTGTCATCTGTGTTTACGGAGGTTGACGAAACCTACCGAATGAGGACTTGGAACACGGGCGCTCAAGAAAACTTGTGCACATAGTACTCATCATTGCCATAAATTATGTTTAAAAGATATAGCATTACTAGTACTGCAAAGGAAACTTAATGACAAGAAAAAAATAATCCCAGGACAGCCCACCATTTGACACGCACCATCCAAGACAATACTGGATAGGGTCCACCCACCAACCATATAAAAGGGCACATTCTGCGCCTAAAACTCGTTTAAGCTTAGACCAGCTACCAGGTCACCTATGAAGATACCAAGCGCAGTCCTTGGCAAAATGTTGGGAATTTTGAAACTCACTAGACCACAACTTAAAAGCATGGGAAATAGTTTAATCTACTAAGCTTTTTATTTTATACATGCTTATTGTGAACTTTGTGAACTAATTCTGCTTTTGAGTTTCTTTAAAACTCTTACTCCTTATATTGAGACTTAACTGTTATTACTCCTTAGTTCAGCTCCTTCATTTTCATCTGTTTTTTGTAATACAAGTAGAGTGTCATGTTCTGACATAACATTTTTCCTCTCATTCCAGCATACTTTCACCACTATTCTGGTGCCAAGCCTTCTTTCCCCTCTCTGGTAGGTCATATACTCTCTCCTCTTTCTGTGGTGACACAATTCAGGCATATTCCAGGGGAAAGTGCTTATTTTAAGCTTTAAGTTAATATGCGTATGTTTTACTCTTAAATATGGTATTAAATTATATTTTCTCCTTTAGTTAGTTACTTACTGGTACACAAAGTCTCTACAATCTATATACTTGCATGTTTACATTTGTCAATGGATGGGTGCATTTAAGTATGTACTGGTTGTCGCATATAGCACAACTGAAAGCACGATGTGACCGATCTTTAAATATCTTGCGGGTACTAAGTGGAAAATCGTGGGGAGCGGATCGTACAGTGTTATTGCGACTTTATCGCGCACTCATCCGTTCCAAATTAGATTATGGTAGTATCGTTTATGGCTCAGCACGACCATCTGTGCTGAAGAGATTAGACACAGTCCATAATTGTGGCATACGTATAGCAGTTGGGGCATTTCCAACGAGCCGAGTTATCAGCCTGTATGCTGAGTCTGCAGAACCTCCTCTGCAGTACAGGCGCAACATGATATTAGCAAATTATGGCTGTGGACTTAAATGCATGCCCACACATCCAATGTTTACGCCGTTCTTAATACCTTCATGGACGTGAGTTATAGGAACACTTCTATTAAACCAAAGCCACCTGGTTTTCGTTTCCGGGAGCTCCTTAGACATCTTAATACTGAAATGCCCAAGATGTATCCTAGGAGGGAGAGGACATACCCTCCTTGGTTGTGCAGAGCGTCCCACGTTGATCTGGGCATGACCAAACATGATAACTCTACCATGTCTATGTCTAGTATCTGCACATGCTTTTTAGAATTTTTATCGCGATATCAGGACCATGTTAAAATTTACACCGATGGGTCCAAGAACTCAAATGGTGCTGGTTGTGCTTACGTGTTTGGAACCGAACCCTATACATTCGGATTCCACACTAGCACTTCCATTTTTACCGCAGAGCTCTATGCAATATACTGGGCCATTTTACACGTACGTCGACAAAAGTTGGGGGACTGCTTAATCCTGAGTGATTCCCTCAGTGCACTTCAAAGCCTACGGCAGCTGTACAACTACCACCGTATTGTGCAGCGGGTACAGGATGCCCTCCACGTTTTACACGCTTCTGGCGTTAGCGTGGTGTGTGCATGGATCCCTGGTCACGTAGGCTTGCGAGGGAATGAAATGGCGGATTCGGCAGCCAAGACGGCTACCATGAAGCCCAGGATTCGAGTACCATCTGTGACATCGGAAGATTTTAGGGCCATATTGCGGAGAGCTGTACAAACCTGCTGGCAGGAAGAGTGGTCGGCTCTCCGCAATAATAAACTTAGATCTGTGAAAGAACTTCCGATCCCCTGGGTTACCTCCTGTCGGTCATCTCGTCGCGAGGAGGTGATTTTTGGCTCGGTTGCGCATTGGGCACTGCTTTTTTAGTCATAGTTTCCTATTTAAAAAGGAGCCTTCTCCACTGTGTCCGTTTTGCCAAGAAGCGTTATCTGTACGACACGTGCTGCTAGAGTGTTCTCACTTAGCATACCTTAGGACGTCCCTGCAGCTGCCGGCCAGCATTGCAGAAATGCTAGCGGACGATGACACAGTGGTGCAGAAGATTTTTAGATTTTTCTGTAGGTTAGGCTTTAGGATTTGACGAATAGAATTAATGACTTTTTAGATCTATATTTCTTTCATTTTTATAATTTCTTTTGTTTTTAAGTATATGTATTATTTTGTAAGTATCTTTACATATTTATTGTTTTTTTAGAGTAATTTATATCTGGCTTTTGCCATGACCAGTTAGTTTTAATAAGGGCGCTGATAACCTCAGCAGTTGAGCGCTGTCATATGCATCATCATCATCGTCATCATGATCATCATCATCATCATCATCATCATTTAAGTATGTACTCTGGAACTCAAAGAGCAAACCAAAATTATAATACAAATGGAGGCCCGAAATAATTCTTTAAGAATAATTCTTTACCAAACTTGGTAAACATAGAATGATATGATTTGCAAAAAATGCGTGGATGTGGATTATCATGACAAGAGTGCATCGATCAACTAACTTCCACATTTTGTGAGGAAGCTCCATCCTTTGCCACTGTGAAATGCTGATATAACAAATTTAACTGTGGCTGCTGTTCACTCATTGATGAAGTTCGTGAAGGTCGTCCAAAATCAGTTATTGTGCCAGAAAACATTGATGCTGTGCAAAAACTAATAATGCAAGATTGTCATGTGACATACTGTAAGATTAAGGTAACCCTAAGCATTAGTTCCACCAGCATATATAAAATATTACATGATTATTTAGCCGTGAAAAAGGTATGCTCTCATTGGATCCCACATATTTTGACGAAATCTCTAAAAGATGCTCGTGTTGATTGCTGTACAAAAATACTCAAGAAATACAATGGCGGTGCCTGAAAAGATGTATATAAGATTGTAACAAGTGATTAATCATGGATCTATGGGTATGAGTCGGAACATAAACAGCAGTCGACTGTAAGGGTGTTTCAAGATGAAGCAAATCCAACAAAACTGGCCATGTGGTAACAGTACCTTTAGAGGAACATAAAACAGTCAATGCCGAATGGTACACAAGCATTTGTTTGTCGGAAGTCTTTGGTGAAGTAAGGAAAGCAAACAAGAACTGTAGGATCGTTCTTCATCAAGACAATGTGAGCGCACACACATTTCATCTAACAACAGATTATTTGAAGGCTCAAAAAATAGAACTGATGGGTCATCTGCCATACAGTCCTGATTTGGCACCCAATGACTTCTTTTTGTTTCCGAACATCAAGAATAAGTTACATGGGTAATGATTTTTGTCAGCAGAAGAAGCTGTTGATGCCTTCAAAAACCATGTTTTAGAGGTGTCTCAAGAAGACTGGAATAAGTACTTTGGCAAATGGTTCAAATGGATACAAAAGTGTATTGATCATAAAGGAGAATATTTTGAAAAACAATAAAGTAGTTTTAAATCCGAAATTACTTTTTTTAATTATTAGTTTCAAAATATAAACAGTGCCCCTCGTACAATAAGCCTACCTGATTTTAGTTACACATTCTTTATTTGTTTGGTTTGAAGAAACTAACAACTTTCTTTTGTGGCTATCACACACTCTCTCAGAATGAGATCATGAAGACTCCTCATATGATGGTAGTATGCAGAAATCTGTTTACTGTCAGATTTCTCACCAAAGTCTACTACACAATTCAGATGCTGTTTAACCTCATTTAATTTCACTTTTGACTTTCCAAAATCCTCATCTTCAGCCTTAGATTCACTACTAGTGTCCCTTGCATTGCTTACACTTTCCACAATTTTTTCATCAGTCATGATGTGATAGCCTGGATCATCTTCATCTCTGTCAAGCTAGTCTTCGATCTCATCTATTGTGACAGCTTTCTCGCCATCCGCAACCAGTGTTTGGTGAAAGTCAATTCAATTGCATTGGTGTCTAATTCAACATATCATCATACAAAAATTTCTTCTATGCAGTACTCAATGTAGAGTTCAAAATACTGTTTACTGCACTTTTAAAGTTCAAAATCCTGGATCTGAAATCATACAGATTTTATATTCTGAAGTGTTTGTTTTCCACCTGTTTAACCTCACCGTCTAGAGGCTCCTCAACTTCTAAAACATCATACAGGAATTTCTTTCTGCACAACCACTTTGCAATGTAGATAATGCCTTGGTCCATGGGCTGTTATCAGGGAAACTGCGTTAGGTGGCAAGAACACAGATTTGATCTTACCATCGGCACTACAGAGTTTCTTTGCATCTAGATGTGCAGGTGCATTATCTGATATGATTATGGCTTTTACATCATTTTGGTTTTTATTTCCTTTGTGCCTTCTTATTGCGGTACAGCATGGTTGTGAAACCAATCACGGGTGATGTATGCCATAAACCATGCATTTTTTGAATTGTAGTAATGCAC
Source organism: Mantis religiosa (assembly GCA_030765055.1). Taxonomy (NCBI): domain Eukaryota; kingdom Metazoa; phylum Arthropoda; class Insecta; order Mantodea; family Mantidae; genus Mantis; species Mantis religiosa. Next base: position 339,367,249 of record CM060950.1, on the reverse strand, counting down.
TGACAGTATGGACATTACATTCTTAATAGCCCCTGGTTCTTTACTTTTACACAACAATTGGCTTTAAAATATGACCTCCATCTGCATTAGCACATAACACTGAAACACTTTTTGAAAATTTTTCGCCCAGGCATATTTTTGAAGGATTTGGAGGCTTGTGTGTTCTTGGGCAAGGCACGCCAAAACAGACCTATCTCATCAGCAAAACACTTGAGACAAATCTAATTTTCTTCTTGAATGATAGGTTTTAGTTTTTCTCTAAATGGTTAAACAGCTAATGTATCAGCACTTAAGCTCTCTCCATATATTTTTTGTTCAATATGCTATGATGCTTGCGTAATCTGTATATAACCAGCCTGAGTTAGCCAAAAATCCACTGATACCAAGTTGTTCGGCAGCAGCTTGAATTTCAACATCTCTCACTGTAATTCCGCTTGCATGAAATTGTTCATACTACTTGTATGTCCTGTCTTTTACCTTTTGTTCAACCGGCTGCCACATTCATTTGACCTGACAATTTTCCTCATTTACACCACATTTAATAAAAAATGATAAGAGTCCAACCTCTTTCTTTTTTTATGTCCAAGACTGCTTGTTTTGCAATTCCATGTTCTGTACATACACTTGCAATACTGGTAGCATTTTCAAGACTTGATAATTTTCAGTTTCTCGTGTTATGTGAGCGATTTATACTTACGTTTCCCTGATGATATTGTAGGTTTGCTAAACGACATTATGCACTCCATTTGTTTCTTTAGCTTAATGACTGAGAAGGCAAGTCTTAAAACTAACTCTCCTGACAAGGTACAGTAAGGATGTGGGAAGGAGGGCAGTCTAATATACCATTGTCACTAATGTATACCTAGTATTCCTAAGAAGTTCTCATTGTACACTTCATGCAAAAATAAAACGGACAATTGCCTTAAGTTTGTCTTAGTGCAGTATTATAATTTAAGTTAGCAATTCACAGATCTTTTTAAGGATGTCTGTCCAGATTAAGCAAAATCCAGTTTAAAGGGGTCCGGATTAACGAGGTTTTACTGTATTTTGATATGGAACCATTAACCAAGGTGCCAGCCTGTATCCTTATCTTTTATCAACAAAGTGTTTATTCTTCTCTTTATTACTGCATATGCTGTACTATTATGGCATATGTGTGAGCATAATTTACCCAGACCACTGAATATTAATAGTGATGAAACCATCCACATGTTCCACATAACTTGCATATTTACTGAAACATAATCTTTGTGATTAATATATTTGTCTCTATGATAATTTGGTTTTGGAATCATCAGATGTATATATTAGAAAACCCTAACTGCAGATGGAAAATTGTACTTCCTTTGCCACTGAAGTTAGCACTGTGCATACTTTGCTGATATAAAGCACATGAAATCCACAGTGAAGTTTTTTCAACTATTTTGTTTGATTCATCTGTGACGGTTCTTGACACTGTATGTATCATGCCTTCTTAATACGTTTCTGAAAACCTGAATTTCCTATGCACCTCAAAAGAGTGCTCATTTTCTGCTGACTACTCAAAGCTTCACCACACATTTTATAATTTTTCCCAAACAAAATAATTACTTAATCATGTTAAGTTTTCATAATTAAAAATCTACAAAGAATGCCATTCTTCAGGACTCTTTCCAGGTCTGTAGATCTTCCATTCCCAGATATTCGTAAATGCAGCCATTTGTACTTACAAAAAATTTGCTGAGCCAGCAAAGACACAAATGAGTTAGGCTTCAATTTTTTCTGGCATTTGCTCTGAAGCAAGAACAATTCCTAGATATTATGCATACTAAATGCAACAATTGTGAAGTTTCATAGTGTTTGCTTAACCTGGCATATAATGATCTAGCAATTGCTACCTATTATTATGCATATCTATCAAAGCTTATACTAGATTTTCTACAATTCGTAACAAAAGCAATTGCTTAGGTTTTATACATACCAGCCATTATTTCATTAACAAATTTCATACAAACACATTTTCAGATTTTTTCAATGGAAAATAGTCACCAATCTCTCTCTTTCAGTAAATGTGTATTACTAATGACTTTCAATGGTATGAAAGTAATACTGATACAAATATCTGATTTAAATACAGCACCAAAAATATGAAAATACATACACAGTTGGTATTCCTTGTACTTGGATTGGAGTAGGTTTCACTATGCCTTTCTGTTCCAGACCCTTAAGGATTCCTGTTGGAAACTTCATTTCAACAAAGGACTTGATTGGTGGCGGTACATCTTCACCCTCTACTAATATGTGCAATTTTTTCCTCACTCGGTTGTGTCGGACTTCAGACATTGCCAGTACATGATGAGGGGGCTTCCAACTGTAATCACACAGAAGTTTCAGAATTGATTTACAGAGTTCTGCATAGTTACAGAGGCAAAAAGATTATTGCTGTAGCTCTAATTTTCCATGCACTCACTATAGAAGCTTGTAACTACACTTACACAATAGAAATCATTGTACATGATGTGACTATTTGAGGTGTATGTTATAGCAAGCAAACATTAATACAAGCAAATATTTTAATTTTAGATTTTGACTGACACAAGAAATTTACACATTATAGGGTAATTGTTTATGACATTCATTAATTATTTGATCTGAATGTAAAGATATTCTGTTTTTATGTGCTGTTTGAGATTATTTCTAATTATTTTTTTATTTAATAAACAGTCCAGGAAAAAAAAAAATATGTCAGTATGTATAGAGGTATAAACCCATAAATTCTGGGTGAGCCTCAGGATTTCAACAAGCTCCACACTAGTTTCCTGCTAGTCACACAATTTATGCAATGATGGAAGTATGCTGACAAAAGACAGGAGAGAACAGCATACAATTAATATGTCAATAAAAATGTATTGTTAAGAACCCTCCAGAATTTTTTTTATCCTTATCATCCCTGCCACTTTCATCATATGGACAGCCTTGCATGCATATGAAATACCAAACACAAATTGCAGTAAACAAAAGCCAGTAATTCCAATGCAAACGATTTCAACAAGCACAACAAAAATCTTAATCTTTACTTCCTCTATTGCTTACCTTTTGTGATGCAATGGTTATTACCCAAGGTATTGAGAGAAGGCAGTCGGAAGGGTAAACAGATAAGCAATGTATTCACCCAACATAAATACCAAAAGTACTATCACCAGATAAATTGAATCTTCTGGAATTTCTCCTTTTTGAACTAATGGAACTCTAGAAATCACCTATGATTATACAAGCAAGCGTTCTCACAAATTAAATAAGTATTGAAGGGTTAATGAGCGTGAATGTGTGAGTGGATTTCTGGCAATTAAAAGTGCTGTTCTCCAAGCAAGTTTGTGAAGACCATGGCAACATGCAGGAAATGCTGTTACTGCAAGAAATTAGGGACATCTTGTGTTAGACTTTTCAGCAAGAGAGCTGTTCTGAAGAGATAAGAATGATTAGAACTGATAGAGGAAATTGAATTAATTCACATTAGTGAACAGACAATGTGAGTTATACAAAATCTCAGAAAAACCAGGACAACCTCATACATTAAATAGGCAAATACTACAAATATTCAAACCAAATTTTGATATCCAGATTTTCTGAGAAATATATTTTTTTAATTATGAATAGAACAGGTTTTTTTTAAGCATTTATCTCAAAAGTGAAAATAAAGAACATACTGAACTTTGTACTTGAGTAATACTTCATAACCTTCAAAGCAATATTGCAAAGATTTTCATGAAATTCTCCCCACTACAATTTTTTTTACTCACAATAAATAGGGGAAATACTGTATTCCACCCAACAACTTGAGGGATTTTCACCAGAAATATGTTTTCAGAACTAACTCCGAACCTCCAAAACCATATTTGAGAAAGAGATGCATGTGTGTGTTTTTGTGCTTCTGAACAGCATAACTCAAAAACAAAAGACAGGTTAAATACCAAATTTGGTATTTAACTTCTCCATCTATCAAAGATGCAACACAGAGATTCTCAAGATGTTCAATTTTCATTACAATGCTTCACAATTTTTATTAAAATGATATATGTTTATTATATTTTCATGACAAATGAAATGCATGTATCACATTTTTTGGCAATAGCCTCTGAAGTCCTCTTCTGAATGATATTGCACAATTGGAAAATTATAAGAAATAGAACAAATCTTGCTACACAAAAAATAAAGATATCATTAAAGCACACAGTTTATGTCAAATACTTCTTTTTGTGAAGTTAACCATTTTTAGATACTCTTTGTTATTGGTTTGAATTTTTCAATATTTATACTTTTATCAAATGGGAAGTTATTCATTTTTATCTCCTGGTCATGCAAAGATAATGGAATTTCAAAATCACATAGCAACCAGCTCTAAAAAGATTTGACTATCGCTTAAGCTTTCTGAATTTCTCTATTCCCATTATACCAACCAGAAAATATGTAATAAAATAATTTCTATAAATGCTTATATTAATTAAAAAGAAGCAGACTGAAGATTAAGCTTTTGTAATAATATGTAGAATGTGTAGAGGAAGTCATGTTAATGTATCACCCCCCCCCCACACACACACACACACACACACACACACAGGGTGTCTCTGTGACCTCAAAAATCTATCTCAGGAGTTCACACAATAAGAAGGTATGCAGAATCCATAAAGGTAAACAAATAAGATTTCCAACACAAAGTTGCATTTTTTAAATGGAAAATGTATGTTCATTTTAGTGAAATAAAAACTAGAGTTACAATTAGTGACAACACATTTGGTTTCACGTTTCTAAACTTCATACGTTCTGAAATACGTGACTTTTAGTGTGTGGCAATGGCATCACAGTTGCTGACATAATACAACACATGTAGTACTGTGCTCAGAGCAGTGGGTGCTTGCATTGGCCTGTAGTCTACTGTAAACATAACAATAGTGCCTTCTGATTATATTAAATCACGTTTTGTGTGTCTTGTTATGTTGCCATGTTCTAATCAATATGTGAGCAATATGTCAATATGTCAATATGTCAGTAATGAAGAAAAACAAGATATTATTTTAATTCATGGCAAATGTTGCATAAATGCAACCAAGCTGTGGCAATATATGATGATCACTACCTAGATCAACATGTCTTTCACCTCATACCATTGCCAACATCTGCAGGAAACTCATGAAAACAGGAAGCTGAACTCCCACAAAGCGACAACATACGAAGACAGCGATTGGCAATGGAAACAAAATTGCTGTCCTGGCTGGTGTAGCGAATAATTCTGAAGTGAGTGTACGACAGATTGCACAAGGTTCTAGAATATGCTGCAGTAGTGTGAACAGAATTTTGCACAGGCATTGGTTTCATCTGTTCCATATCTCACTGCACCAGGAACTGTATGAGAACATTTTGAATCCCGCATTGTATTTGTCATTCTGCACTTCAGCTGTTATAAGGTAATCCTAAGCAATACGTTGTTTATGGATGAAGCTTCATTTACAACTCATGGTCCTGTGAATCTGCAGAACATGCCCTACTAATCCGTGCAAAATTCCCACTGGATTTGCCAAGTCGCTCGTCAATGACAGTGGAGCATCAATTTTTGGTGCGGCACCATTGGTGACTGTATTTTAGGTACCTCTTTTTATCAGGGAACATTAAATGGACAGCGATATGCATAATTTCTTCATCGCACTATACTTCTCTTCTCATGGAGGATGGAGGATGTAGGATTGAAAATGTGTTTATCAATGTGGTTCCAGCATGATTGATGTCTTGTACACCGTGCACATATTTCCAGAGATGTTGTGGCTGCAGTTTCCAAATACATAGATAGGACAGGCAGGTTCTGTGAAAAGGTCAGCTCGGTCTCCCAACTTGATGCCATTACACTTCCTTCTTTGGGGTATTAGAAAAATAGAATTTATCACGAACCCCCAACGCAGTAGACAATATGATCATATTACTGCAGTGTGTGCAGCAATATTTGTAGAAACACTACAATCTATGCAACACCCTTTTGTTACCCGTCTCCAGATGTGTATTGATGCAAACAGGGCACTTAAAATATCCGTTGATATGATATGATTTATTGAGTACTAAAACAAATGCATCTTGGGCTACCCCTGAGCTGCACCCTGGCCATTTTGCTAACAGGACAGCCCTTCAATACAATTTAATACTTCACACATGATTGCCCCATTTAATAATCATTGCTTTTCATTTAATTTTCTATCCTGTGCTAGATTTTTCATATTTACCAAATTATTGTCTTTCTCTAAATTATTACCACTCGTTTCAGCTTCACATTATTATTGTCTCACTGTCTGTATTCACTTAACCTCACTTTTCAATACTTCTCACATACACATCACCCCATTTGCATCCCCTTTCCATATTACTAATTATTTTACTTCACTAGCAGCTTTTCACAATTGGCATATCACATTTGTTCCTATCTTTTACTATACCTTTCACGACACCATTCTATTTCTTCCTTTCTACAATTTAATCATAAAAGTCATATGTTTGCCTTGCCAATATGTTCCTACATCTCAATGTCTCCTGCCTAAATCTTGCCCCAAACATCTGTTAAAGTGACATGGTTTCATTGGACAAGATGCCACTGATGATTTGTGGATGAATTTTCCACTGGATGTAATGCACAACAATGAGGTTTCTGTGAGCTATAGAACACCAGCAAATCGTTTAGAAAAGTGAAACCAAGTGTGTTATCACTAATTGTTTCTCTAGCTTTCATTTTGCTAAAATAAACATGCACATTCCATTTTAACAAAAATGCAACGTTGTGTTGCAAGTGTTATTTGTTTACTTTTATGGATTGTGCATACCTTCTCATTGTGTGAGCCCCTGGCATAGGTACATTCCTAGCCAATTGGATTTTTCATATTTTGTTTCATTTCAGAGATATTTGAGGTCACAGAGTTAGGTGAGACACCCTGTATAAATAAGGTGTTAGGGATTTGAGTGTGCAGACTTCAACAGCAACTTCCTGATGTTACTTTTTTTTTTTTAATTTTACGTCCTCCAATGTTAAGTTATATCAGACAGTGAATGAATTGGATGAAATGATGCTTAAATGAGTCCAGGGTCCATGGAGCTTAGAGTTACCCGACATTCGTCTTGAAGGATAAGGGAAAACTCTGGAAAAAACCTTATCCAGGTAAATCAGCCTGACTGAGATTCAAACACGGGACCTCTTGAACGTGAAGCAGACACGCTACCATTTACGCTAACGAGGCGGGCTTCCTGATGTTAAGCTGAAACCTAAGTTCCTGTACCATTTTCTCTGAAGTGCATGGTTGCATAAATAAAAAATAAAATTAAACAAAGTTTTGATTGCGAAAATGTCATCACACCTTAATCATTTACTTTGCAATTAGGGTAATGGGATAGAGCTAGAAAATATAAGTATTTGTTTCTTTACCATGAATTGCTAAAATGATTCATTTAACACAAAATGATATGAAAAGACTGGATTTCTGTGTGTCTATCGCAATAAAGTTGAGAGCTTATGCTTGGCAACCTTGCATCACTGGCATGCATATAGAACAGAAAATCAGGAATGTAAACAGTAAACTGACCTGCTGCAACACTTGGCACAACAACAGGTTCTGTCAGTGCTTCAGATGCTTCTAATGCATTCAGAACTAAAGCAGTCTTTACAAATCAAGAGTATGCTTCTTGCTTATGGCAAAGCAGACTGTAACACTTGAGATGTTTTCTAACAAGGAAATTCCAAACCCGGCAGTCATAGCAGAGAGCCCAATGGAGCACAGTTTAAGTATCTACTGTAAACAGACATGTTGATGTCATTTTTACTGACCATTAATGAATTTCTGATTAGCAAATATGTGCCTCTGATTTAGTTTTACAAGATTCACTTGAATGAGTATTTCCGGTAATAGTTGAATTTGTTAACCTTGATCAACTTATACATAGCTTTTGCACAGCTTTTAGTCTGGGTCTCGTGAATACAATTGAATAGCTTAAAAGAAACCTATCCCACCCCTTGTTACTAGCAGTAGCTGATAAACACACAGGCATGTGGCATACCGACTTTCAAGCGCTGGCCTTGTTTAGACCTTCACCCGTTGTAGATGTGAACGAATACCTGCTGCAAACCAAAGCAAAACAATTCATTCTGAAATCCTACTCTGTTGCCAGACAGCACAGATAATGTATTCAGTAACGTTCAAGTATCTCCTTTGTTTTTCAAGATAGATGAAATTGTTATGTGACTTTATTATTCGGCATATTTGGATCTCCAAGTTCACAAAACCTGCACACTCATACACCTAACAACATGTGTTTGTGTGTGTGTTCATTTATTTTGCACATCACCCTTTCAGAGAAGTGTAATATGGTCACTTTTGTTCCACAATGTAATATGAAATTTTATGTTTCATAAAATTAATATGTAATATTAATCGGAGGCAATTCTGTTAAAAGTAAACATGTCTTTGTACTAGAAAAAAGGCCATTAGAATCACGTGCTGCACAAACTATAGAGCCACATGTAAAGGCAAAAACTGAACTTATTAAAACTTCCTAACAAATATATTCTCTTATTTCTATGTTTCTATGTTAAAAATCAAGAATAGTCAAAAACGTGAATTTACTAACATTAATACAAAGCAAAATATAAACTTACACCTACAGCTAACATAAACCAGCTATCAAAGAGTAGTATACTATGACTGTGTTAAAATATTTAATGCACTTCCAAAAAATTTAAAATTGCTATCTCCTGGAAGTACATAAAAATAAAGTCTGCTCTTACAAAATATCTGTGCAGTAAGACCTATTGCTATGTACAGATTGCTCCAAATGTTTTCTGGGCCATGTATACCTAGCCTTGAGGGAGAAGCCTTATCAAGCAGTTATGTCAGATGCCATTTCAACAGCTAAATTGCTTTACCTCAGACCTGCTTTGCAAGGTTAATGGACGTAAGTGGTTCTGGTGCTAAACAAACTATTATTCCAACACATTTTCTTTACACTTGGTCATATGAAAGTACTCAAAGTATAAAGAAAACAATAATGTTATAGATCCAGAAATAAGCCACAGCCACAAAGCAGGAATATAAACTAAATTTTCAGGATTAGAAGCATCATGTCATTTTGTAATAAGCATGTATGGTCGCAGTGCTGAATCTCCTCCACAAGAATCTATCCTATTCTATGCGTTAATACAAAATGATTTGTTTCCAATATTCACAGTTTTCTCTACTCATTAACATATATTTTCATTCTTCTTACAATCCTTATAAAGTATGATTGTTCTTAAACAGAAATTATTTGAGGTTTCCATAAATTACTTAAGCTACATTTTTTTTTTCTATTTGGTTACGTGCAATATGTCCTGCGCCGTGGTGTAGCGGGCTAAGACTACATGCCTTGGTCCCTGGCCACAGAAAGTGGCCCGGGTTCGATCCCACCCATGGGGTGCAGATTTTAGGTCCCGGGTATAGGACCGGTGCCCACTCAGCATCGTGAGGAAAGTGAGCAGCTTACGCTAGGTAAGCGGCCCTGGTCATGGAAACCAACATTCCGGCTGGGGGATGCCGAGATGCTGACCACATCTCTTCCCCGTATCGGTTGGATGATCGTCCACCTCTGCCGTGCGTAAGTGGGTGTGAGGCCTACAGTCGGGTTGGTAGGCCTTGGCCCTCTAAGGGCTGTCGCGCCATGGGTTGTTGTTATTATTATTATAATATATTACGTGCAATATGCTGTAACAACATTCAACTGCCCATATCAAATGTGGCTTTTGTTTGCAATATTCATAGTGACAGCCAACCCAGTAGTGACAGCCAACCCAGTTTTCAGCAATAAAAACTTGGATATAAATTAACCAACATTTTAGGACCTGCAAATGCTAGGGAAAATGTTGTTTGATACAAATGGTATATTTTAACAAGCTTCACATAAGAACAAGTGTTCACTTCTTTATGTTTCTTTTACATACATACATATGTACATAAAGGAGTTTAACCTCCCATTTAAAAAACTCAGGTCCATTAAACCAAGATATATCTGAAACATTTATTATAGTAGAGGGAAAATTGGGAAGAAAGCTTATTTGGCAACTCACTTTGAACAAGATTAGAAAACACATCCTTTAGGTGGATGTATGATGCATGCACCAATGTACTGGGCATCTCCTTATCACATAACTGAGTGGAAGTTAAAACGACTTTATAGACTAATCACGAAGTGTCAGCTGGACTAAGTTTGTGTTTTATGCCAAATCAACAAACATATGCTGCTTAAACCAAACACACTAAAGATTGCGAAAAAATAAAAAATAACAAAATGTTTACATGGATATTTTGTATTCAGGGGATTATATACACATCTCCAGCTGGCATGATTAAACAGTGTCTGACTTGAGTTAAAAAATTTTATTTACCCTATATTAGGGAATTAATTCATGCTATTCATACGAACACATGCACCATGTCAAGAAATTTTCCAAACTGGTTTTATTCAACATAAAATGTGTATATGACACAAAACTTTAACAGTGAAATTTAAAGTCATGTGGTTGTCATCAGCAACACACAGAAAACAGAACTTCAAAGGAAAATTTATGTTTAGCATAATGCAATAAAAGAAGTATTGTAACACACAAAATGGCATGAGTCATGAAACAATCATGCACCGATTTCCTCAAACGTTCTTGCCTATCACATTGAAATCTAAGTCGTTTAATATTAAAACTTCAACAACAGACTACTTCAAGAATTCATTTAAAATAAGTAATTTTAGGGCAGAGTAGTTTCAAATTAGGTTCAATTTAGAATACTAGCTATTTGAAACCTGTATAAACTTTGTTTGGGATTTTCAAACTCTAACTTAAATATTTTTGTGCAGAAAAAGCCAGATGTACAGAAATTTTGTATTTTGCACTAAAAATTGTGTGATTCATGTCAGCAGATATAAAAGGTATACCCTAATTTAAAAGTAAACCACACTTGACCACTTTTGCAGGAAATAGTCACTACATTATCATCATCATCATCATCATCTTCATCATGGCCGCGCTGTGGCTCAGTGGTTAGACCGCTTGGCTCTCACCAAAGCAGCCTGGGTTCAATCCCAGATGACCGCAGTGAGATTTGTGGTGGACAACACGGCGCTGGGGCGGGTTTTCTCCAGGATCTCCAGTTTCCCCCGCCATCTCATTCCACCGTGCTCCATCTTCATCTCATGTATCATCAGTGTCATCGCCTGCGGTGCCGTATGTAGTAAAAGCGGGCGTTAAACACTACACATTTAATTTCATCATCATGATCATGATCATCATCATCATCATCATCATCATCATCATCATCATCATCATCATCATTATTATTATTATTATTATTATTATTATTATTATTATTATTATTATTATTATTATTATTATTATTATTATTATTATTATTATTATTATTATTATTGAATGCACCAATATACAAAATTTTATATTTTGCACTTAACACTGATCTGTGCCAGCATACAAAAAACATTTTCATCTGAAATTTACATCCATTGAACAGCCATAGCATGTTTATTATTATTAAAAACACAATTTGTAATTTAGAAACCAGAGCAAAGGAACATTTCAGAAATATTAAATGTAAACAGACAGTCAGCAGTGGCTGATCAGTTTTGGTCATAAACCCAGAAGTTAAATTATTGAAACAATTAAATGGAAAAGTAGATTTAATAATTTGGGAGAAAATATTTGTTTTGAAACATAAAGAGTGCATGAAGAATTTTTAAATCCTGCCAAAAGATGTCATCAATAAGTTTGTGGTGGTCCCGGTAGATTACAGTAAGATAGCAAGCTATTTCTTTAACTTCTGGAAATAACCAAAGGTTATTCAGTCTACAGGCTGAGGATGTAATGAATGCATTACAAAACCAATCCCGGAGGATTTTACAAACAAATAAGTAGGGCTAGGATTTTTATGGTAGGGCATATATTTTCTGGTAGGACTGACATGCTCCTTAAATACATATAAATGCATCTAATGAAACAGCAAAATAAATTAACCTAGTTCATTTAGTAATATTTTTGCATATATGGCCGTTTCTCTCTGATAAAGTATATTTTAGTACGTAAATGGTCATATTCAACATAATTTCACTCTTTCAAGAAGAAAAGAAAACTTTCTCATGCAATTTATTTCTTCTGTGCCACATTTCTCAGATCTGCACGCCTCATTTTATTTCCTGGAAAATGGTATTTACCTTCCTTCCCTGCTTCCTTTGTATTCACAATACCTTACGGGTCTGTGAGTTTGTGTAAGCTATTGTTACTCTATGTGCAGGCAGCGGATTAAGTCATTCTGGACCCTGGACTGCAGACAAGTGTCTAATTCACTTTTTAGTCTTATTGAAGTCGTCAGTGTGTGCAGTACAGTTCAGAAAAAATTCCTAAACTGAAGCAACTAAAAATCTTTGTGTCTCAACATAGTGAGAAAGTATTTGCAAGTGATGGTAAAATACTGCATTGTAAACTGTGTGACATAAGAGTAACTGCAGAGAAGTAATTTCACGTTCAGCAGCATGTGGCAAGAGATAAACACAAACGTAAAGTACTGTGGATTGAAAATGAAAAAACACTACAGCGAAGCTCCTAGGGGAATCCTGCCCGTCTTATTCACCATTATGCAAAGAACTTTGTACAGCTTTCCTTTGTGCTGATATTCCCTTAAGTAAACTAAGCCATCCAAAATTTTGTGAATTCTTAGAAAAATACACAGGCAAACCTCTATCTGATTGTTCCACATTAAAAAAGAACGTTGTCAGCCAAAGCTACAAAAATACAATACAACAAATCAGACAACATATTGTAAATAAAAAACTTTGGGTATCAATTGATGAAACCACAGACTTTATTGGAAGATATATTGCATATGCCACTGTAGGAATCCAAGAAGGTGATCCAGGCAAGAAGTTACTAATAAACTTTGAACATTTAGAAAAAGTAAATTTTTCCACCATTTCTAAGTTGTTTGACAGATCTATGGATGCCATATGGCTCAGAGGTGTTAAGCATGACAATCTTCTCTTAGTAATGGATGCTGCACTTATATGCTGAAAACTGGTGATTCTCTAAAAGCACTGTACAGTAAAATTGTGCATATGACTTGTTTAGCTCACACCTTGCACTGAGTTGCAGTGGAGATTCCTAGTAAATTCAGTGACATTGACAAATTTATTAGGTGTGTCAAAAAGATATTTTTGGAAGTCCCTTCATGTGTCGCATCATTTAAGTTGTTAGCTCCAGACATTCCCTTGTCACCATCTCCCATTTTGACAAGATGGAGGTCCTGGATTGATGCCTGCAACTGTTACTGTCAAAACTTCAATGTTGTGAGAAGTAGCATTGATTCATTCAATAGCAGTGAAGCTACTTGAATTGGACTAGCCCAAAAATTAATGTCTAATGGTGAAATTTCAGACTTTCATACATAAAATCAAATTTTGGATTTATTCCTGCTGTCATAACTGCTTTGGAGGAATCAAAAGTGCCATTAGTGAAGCAGATAGAACAAGTGAAAATAGTTGTGAATAAATTAGAGGGTTACTAAAATTAGGCAAGTGAGTCAACCTTGTATATACTTTTCTCCACTTACAAGTTTTTTATGAAGACTAGTTTCTGGGGACTTCTCCCCTATCGTCAGCTCTGTGGTAGACTGATGATGCATCCGGTGTCTGCATCTGGCTTGGTGTTGTGCTGCCATCTACCCAGTACAACATCAATATGCAGTATTCCATAGTTTAGTTCACAGATTAATCAACATTCCGCTAACAAAAGCAGAATATGAACAGGAGTACGCTCACATACACCAGGTTGCCGAACTGAACAACTATAACACAAATTTCATCAAAAAACTGATCTATAGACACAAAAGAAACAAATACTTAAAGGACATTACTACGTTAAAAAAACTAGAAAACCCAAACACCAGATATGGAAAATTTACATTTCATCCAAAATACTTCAAAAAATTTGAAAAGATATTTAAGAGCTTCAACATCAAATTAGCCCCTCAAAACAAACACAACATCCGCAACTTACTAAACCACCCTCTAAAAAATAGCACACCGAAAACTCAATTATCAGGCATTTACCAAATGAGTTGCCAGGATTGTGACAAGATATACATTGGTAAGACCAAAAGGAATCTGGGAACAAGAATGAAAGAACACTTCAGAAATATTAAATTCAAACAAATGGACAAGTCGGCCGTATCACATCACTTTTGGTCTGAGAATCACAACATAAAACAAGAAATAGAACTGATCAAACAGGCAAAGAAACCTCTGGAACTACAGATTTGGGAAAACATATTCATTACGAAAAAACAGGACCTCTTGATGAATTTTGAAATTCCCGCCGTAGATGACGTCATCAAACTTACCAGGATGTTAGATGGCAGCACAACACCAAGCCAGATGCAGACACCGGATGCATCATCAGTCTACCACAGAGCTGACGATAGGGGAGAAGTCCCCAGAAACTAGTCTTCATAAAAAACTTGTAAGTGGAGAAAAGTATATACAAGGTTGACTCACTTGCCTAATTTTAGTAACAATGGCACTCCACTTTCTGAAATACTTCTTTTTATTCTATATAAATTAGAGGGTGTTTGTGGTTAAAGTGGGACAAGAAGAGTCAAAGGAAATGGAGAAAGTATTAGGGAAAAAAAAAACAAAGGGTATCACACACTGTGTTCCATTTCAATGATTTTGTTGGGTGAAAAGTTCTCTCTTAATCATTCAGATTTAGATTCATATGATATAGTTCATTTTAAATATGCTCCTCTTGTGACAGCTGAAATAGAAAGGAGTTTTTCGAAGTACAAGGCTTTGTTGTCTGACAATAGTAAATCTTTTTTATTTGAAAATTTGCACAAGGTATTCATTGTGTATTGCAACTCAGAGCTTATATGAAATAGAATGAGGATGTAAAATGCACATAGGTTAACTATTTTCCTATAATGTTAATAATAATAAAAAATCATACTGGAATGTCAAATTGCATAGTTTAGCTAGCAGCAGCAGCAGCAGCAGCAGCAGCAGCAGCAGCAGCAGCAGCAGCAGCAGCAGCAGCAGCAGCAGCAGCAGCAGCAGCAGCAGCAGCAGCAGCAGCAGCAGCAGCAGCAGCAGCAGCAGCAGCAGCAGCAGCAGCAGCAGCAGCAGCAGCAGCAGCAGCAGCAGCAGCAGCAGCAGCAGCAGCAGCAGCAGCAGCAGCAGCAGCAGCAGCAGCAGCAGCAGCAGCAGCAGCAGCAGCAGCAGCAGCAGCAGCAGCAGCAGCAGCAGCAGCAGCAGCAGCAGCAGCAGCAGCAGCAGCAGCAGCAGCAGCAGCAGCAGCAGCAGCAGCAGCAGCAGCAGCAGCAGCAGCAGCAGCAGCAGCAGCAGCAGCAGCAGCAGCAGCAGCAGCAGCAGCAGCAGCAGCAGCAGCAGCAGCAGCAGCAGCAGCAGCAGCAGCAGCAGCAGCAGCAGCAGCAGCAGCAGCAGCAGCAGCAGCAGCAGCAGCAGCAGCAGCAGCAGCAGCAGCAGCAGCAGCAGCAGCAGCAGCAGCAGCAGCAGCAGCAGCAGCAGCAGCAGCAGCAGCAGCAGCAGCAGCAGCAGCAGCAGCAGCAGCAGCAGCAGCAGCAGCAGCAGCAGCAGCAGCAGCAGCAGCAGCAGCAGCAGCAGCAGCAGCAGCAGCAGCAGCAGCAGCAGCAGCAGCAGCAGCAGCAGCAGCAGCAGCAGCAGCAGCAGCAGCAGCAGCAGCAGCAGCAGCAGCAGCAGCAGCAGCAGCAGCAGCAGCAGCAGCAGCAGTAGCAGTAGCAGTAGCAGTAGCAGTAGCAGTAGCAGTAGCAGTAGCAGTAGCAGTAGCAGTAGCAGTAGCAGTAGCAGTAGCAGTAGCAGTAGCAGTAGCAGTAGCAGTAGCAGTAGCAGTAGCAGTAGCAGTAGCAGTAGCAGTAGCAGTAGTAGTAGTAGTAGTAGCAGTAGTAGTAGTAGTAGTAGTAGTAGTAGTAGTAGTAGTAGTAGTAGTAGTAGTAGTAGTAGTAGTAGTAGTAGTAGTAGTAGTAGTAGTAGTAGTAGTGGGGCTTTAGGGCGCACAACTGCTAGGGTCATTAGCACCCAGTAAAAAACCAATAACGTTAAAAAAAAAAAAAAAATTGAAAGTGAGTCCTCCGCTAAAACACTAAAAAACTTTACAACAGTAAAAAGGTCACCAATACAATGCCAAAAACTGTACTACGTGAACAATGAGACACTAAAACTGATACAACTCGCACAAAAAGCTAAAAGTATGATAAAAGGACAATCTGGGAGTCATACACGGGTGCCCAGTCCGCTATAATAGCTGAAACGTAAAACACGAGCCACTGCACATGAAGTGTCTGCCAGCACTTCAGGCAGGGTCGTCGGCAGGTCCAAGGACACACGCAGCTGGGCTAAAGACTGGCACTGGACTAAAACATGCCGCACCGTCATGGGCTCGTGACAATGAGAACAGAGCGGTGCAGCATCAGAAGATAAAAGGTGACCATGGCTAAAACGGCAGTGCCCGATATGCAGTCGTGCTAAAATCACCTTCTCGCGACGAGAGGTGCACGACGAAGTGCTCCAGATGATTGGGAGGGGCTTTACCTTCCTAAGCTTATTCCCCCGTCTGCGCCACCTTAACAGGAGGGCGCGACGTAAATATGAGCTAAAATCGTCTGAGGGAACGCAAGAGCGAAAACATCTGGGAGCCAAAACAGCTGCCTTCGCGGCAGCGTCGGCAGCCTCATTTCCAGATATGCCCACGTGTCCAGGTAGCCACACAAAGGAGACGCAAGTGCCTGCACTGGCGAGAGTGTGAATGCAGTCCTGGATCCGCTGTACGAGTGGATGATACGTGTACAGCATCCGTAGGCTCTGGAGGGCATTCAGAGAATCGGAGCAGATAACCCAAGACTGTAAGGCTTGCCGACGAACATATAAAAGAGCTTGATAAATATCGAACAGCTCTGCTGTAAAAATCGAGCACTGCGGTAAAAGACGAAAGCTAAAACTCTGCCGACCGTGAATAAAAGCACATCCCACTCCCGTATTATCCTTCGAGCCATCAGTGTAAATAAAACTACAGGGTCGGTACTGCGCCTGAACTTCTAAACAGCCCGAAAGAAGGACTGAATCTGGCGTCGACAATTTCGGCATGGACAGCAGGCTCAGATTTACCTGGATCTCGGAGCGTAGCATGGCGAAAATCGTGTTTCTCCTTTGCGAAATGTCGCAGGTAAATCAACATCCAACAGCCGAAGCAGAGAGCGAAAACGAACGCCAGGAGGGAGTAGGGCCAGGGAGCGCGCCGAGTATTGACGGTCCAGGGAATCATTAAAGAACGAGCTAAACGACGGATGATCCGGCAAAGTAAAAAGCCGGCAAGCGTAATTACAAAGGAGGACATCACGCCGATAGCGAAGCGGAGGTTCAGCAGCTTCCGCACACAGGCTGATGACCGGACTTGTTGGAAACGCGCCAATACTCAAACGGATACCACGGTGATGAACAGGGTCAAGTCTTTCTAAAATCGATGGTCGAGCGGACGAATATACAATACAGCCGTAGTCAAGTTTAGATCGGACGAAAGAGCGATAGAGTCTTAAAAGAACCGTCCGATCAGCTCCCCAGGATGTGCCACTTAAAACACGTAAAACACTAAGAGAACGTTCACACCTGGCCTTTAAATACGAGATATGAGAAGACCAACTAAGCTTCCTATCAAACACCAATCCCAAGAATTTTGTCTTGTCTGCGTAAGGAAGGGTATCGGCTCCCAGATACAGCGACGGCGACGGAAATGCTTTCCTTCGCCAGAAGTTTACGCAGACGGTTTTCTCGGCGGAGAACTTGAAGCCGTTTTCCACACTCCAAGTAAAGAGTCGGTCAAGACACATTTGGAGGCGGCGGTGCAGGAGAGAAGTGCGCCGAGAACTACAATAAATGGCGAAGTCGTCCACGAATAAAGAAGAAGAAATGCCCAATGGGACGCACTCCGTAATGGGATCGATGGCAATAGCAAATAGTGTGACACTGAGTACCGAGCCCTGCGGTACTCCGTTCTCTTGAATAAAAGCACGAGATAAATCCGAACCCACACGTACCCGAAACACCCTACCACGCATAAACTCTCGAATAAATAGGGGTAACCTTCCAGGAATGCCCCATTTATGGAGGGTGCGGAGAATTCCATACCTCCAGCAAGTGTCGTATGCCTTCTCCAGGTCAAAAAACACAGCAACCGTTTGGCTCCTGCGTAAAAATCCATCCATGATGTGCGTGGACAACGAGACTAGGTGGTCGACCGTTGAACAGTAGCGACGAAAACCGCACTGAACGTTTGACAGAAGACGTTGGGATTCTAGCCACCATGTCAATCGCCCGTTTATCATGCGCTCCATCACCTTGCAAAGGCAACTGGTGAGGGAGATCGGACGATAACTGGAAGGCAGATGGCGATCCTTTCCAGGTTTTAAGATGGGTACAACGGTGGCCTCGCGCCAAGCGGTCGGAAATGTTACTGTGCGCCAGATATAGTTATACACTCTCAAGAGAAAGTGCTTACTAGCCGAGGACAGGTGCTGCAGCATTACGATGTGGACTCCGTCCGGCGCCGGTGCGGAGGGTCTGGAAGATACCAGGGCCTGCTCCAGCTCTTGCATAGTGAAGAAGGCGTTATAACACTCGTGGTTTAAGGATTAAAAGGATAGTTCATGCGTCTCTGCCCGGTGTTTGACGGGCAGAAAGTCCGGGTAATAATGGGAGGAACTAGAGATATGAGCAAAAGCTCCTCCCAGGGCATCAGCGACAGCTCTAGGGGTAACTACGGTGTCATCATTAATCCGTAGGCCAGGCACCAGAACACGAGAAACTTTACTGGCCACGCGTCGCAGCTTGTTCCAAATCACAGAGGATGATGTGAAGCGGTTAAAGGTCTCCACAAAACGCTTCCAGGATGTCTTCTTGCTGGCCTGTATCACGCGTCGGGCATTTGCGCGTAAGCGCTTGAACCTGATCAAATTATCCAGGGTAGGATGACGCTTAAATGTTCGCAGTGCCACCCGGCGCGCACGCACCGCCGCGCGGCATTCGTCGATCCACCAGGGAACGGGTAAACGCCGAGGATGGGCTGAAGAGCGAGGTATAGCACGTTCGGCGGCAGATGTAATCACAGATGTAACGTGCTCTACCATCTCGTCGACGTTTTCGGATACATGGTCGTCAAAGATAGCCAGGCTGCAAAAAAGGGACCAGTTAGCTTTGTGTAGCTGCCAAGTAGGTACACGGGACGATGGTGTGTAGTTGGAAAGCAGGCTAATCAGGCAGGGAAGGTGGTCGCTGGAAAAGTTGTCAGAGACGACGTTCCACTCAAAGTGATGAGCAAGCTGTGCCGAGCAAATGGATAAGTCCAGGTGAGAGAGAGTGCTGGTTGAATCAGAAATAAATGTAGGTTCGCCAGTGTGGAGAATTGAGAAGTGATTCTGAACAAGGAATTCAGCAAGGTGCTTCCCCCTTACGCAAGCCCTAGGTGATCCCCAAAGATGGTGATGGGCGTTGAAGTCTCCCAACAGCAATAAGGGTATTGGGAGCTGGGACACCAGATCGGAGAAGTCCGCAATGGCGAAGGGAGAAGAGGGCGGTAAATAAACAGAACATAAGGTAAAAGAGAGACCTGGGAGTCTAAGAGTAACGGCTACGGCTTGCAAGGTACTAGTGAGCGGAAGAGGTTGGTAAAAAAACGTCGTCCCGGATTAAAAGCATAACACCCCCGTGTGCAGGAGAGCCGGGCTCCGGTGGTAAATCAAAGAGCACCGGAGTAAAACCAGGAAAGGTGAACGTATCCTGCTGGTGAAGTTTCGTCTCCTGCAGGCAGAAAATACTGGGGGACAGCAAATTACCCAACAGTTGTAGGTCTGGTTTACGCCTGCGCACGCCCCGTGTATTCCACTGTAGAATGGACATCCTGGGGTAAAGGGAAAAAGCCGGTCACTTAGTTCACTTTGCTGGTGGCTGTCGCTTTAATTTTCCCTTCTGGTTCGTGTGGGACTCGGGCTTTTTGGAGCACTTGCTTCGTGCTCCGTAGGCTCCTCGGATGGAAGAGGGTCAGGGTCACTGGATAACGCGGTCAAGGGGAGAAAACTGTTGCCAATACCCAAGGTTGGAAGGGAAGGCCCCTTCACGCGACTGCGCCCCCTGGTGTCTTGGGAGCGAGAGCGACGAGGAGGTGAAGGGGAACTGGCCGGGCCGGGACACTTGCCACTGGCAGATGCCGGAGGGTCTTTAAGGAAGTCGGAGCGCTTTGGCGTGACATTAAATTTCCGGGTGTCCGTACTCACTGAAATGGTTTTGGAGCTAGCGGTATTAGAAGATGGCAATGCGACGCGAGTAGCCACGGTTGAAGGCACAGGGCAAGTTTGAGTGCCTATGTCACGCTTTGGTACTGGTTTTGAAACAACGGAACTAAAAGTACCAAACTTCAGGAGAGAAGGTTGTCGAGCCTGATGGCGTTTGCGGGCTTCAGAGAAGGATAGACGCTCTTTCACCCGCAGCTCCTGGATGGCCTTCTTATCCTGGTATCGCGGACAATCGCGGGAGGTCGCCGGATGTTGACCTTGGCAGTTCACGCAACTTGGGGCAGAGGGACAAGTTCCTTCATGACTGCCCTTACCACAGTTGGCACACACCGCAACAGTAGCCTTACAAGAGGTCTTAGTATGGCCATAGCGCTGACACTGGTAGCAGCGCATAGGCCGCGAAATGTACGGGCGCACAGGGATAACTTCATATCCTGCCTTGATCTTCTGAGGCAGTTCGAGCCGATCGAAAGTAACGAAAAGCGTGCGGCTAGGAACCTGCACACCGTCACACGTGACTCGCACACGGTACACTTCCGTGACACCCTGGTCCGCCAGGTAACCCTGGATCTCCTCCTCCAGCATACCATCCAACAGAGGGCTGGTGATAACGCCCTTGGAAGAGTTGAGGCTCCTGTGTTTTTCTACACGGATAGGATAGCCGTGTAGGAGTTTCGCTTTCATTAACTTTTCAAACTGGGAGGTAGTGTAGCTCTCAACCAACAATGAACCAGACCGTAAACGTGTACATGACTTCACGGGCCCAGCGATTTTATCCAGACCTGATTGAATGACGAAAGGGTTGACCTTTAAAAATGACTGACCCTCTTCTGTACGATGGATAACTAGGTAACGCGCTGATAAAGACGTGTGTACCTCTCTTTCTTCCGAAACTTGTTTTCTGCGTTTAGGTGCAGTTGTGGCCATAAAACGTAGGAATACATTTCATCCCCCAATGCTCCCCACCCACCACGGAGCCCAACAAGGGGTCATCCCACTGGGATGACAGGGCTACATAGGGGATATAGCGGGCTCACCGTCCCACTCACCCTGGAGTTCAGTATAACACCTTGTCCTGACCGATTGATTAGGGGTGGGTTAGTCCCTAACCTCCCGTTTAGGCGAAGCAGTAGCCAAAAAGGTGTATTGGTAATGCGCACGCTTCCCGAATTCAGAAAAACACTGTTACGAGCTCAGATACGCATCCCTCAACCACCAGGACAAACATTTCCACCGACACGGGTCTCCACGCACGGCCTACACGTGGGTGGGCCTGTTGACTGTCTCCCTCAACCACGAAGAGGAGCCCACACGAGGGAGACTGTTGGCTCGGGACCCCAGGTACGCCAAACCCGTACCTACCAAAGTAGGCCCCTGGGGGGTAGTTTAGCTTGCTTCTCATTGCATTTTATTATCAAATAGTTAATTATCAAAACTGACTTACTAATTTATTTTACAACAGAAATTTTACCTCATTCTAAATTTTGTTAGGTCATATTTATTATGTTATTGTGCATATTTTGGTAAACGTTTGGTCATAACAGCATATTTTTGTGTGCATATTATTGTGATTTTTAAGTCATAAATATTCTAGCTCTACAGATAGGTAATTAGTGAGGTGTGTTGCTAAAATTGTTGGAGTTTATTGACAATATTTAGTTTGCTTCACTATCAGTACCTTCAGTTTTTTAACCAAAACAAAAATAAATTATATACATTATCTTCCTTTAAAGAACTGTTTGAAGATTTTCCTTAAAAACCATTAGCACTTCCATGAAAAGCAATATTACTTAATTATGCCTTTAACTGCGGTGGTCATATTGTCAGCCGTTCTCCTTTGGAACATATTGAAGGTGTTAACTCATATTCGTTGGATTTTAATCATTAGATCACGCACATATTCACACTTTCATTCATACTTCCAGACTCTGGGGAAAATGAATTATCTTGGTTGGAGAAAAATCCCCACCCCCAGGAATTGAATCCGGGACCCCTAGAACGGCAGGCAGGTGCTCTACTGACTGAGCTACAGGGCCAGCCCAGTATCTTTTGTTTGGATAGAATTAAGCATAGAAAAAAATATTTAGCTTGTTTTCTTCTCGCTCATCCCACTTAATGCAAAGGTACATTGAGATAAACCCAGACCATATACAACTAGCTCACAATACAGTTCTTCCCCCAAAATACATTTGCCATGCTTTGTACAAGAATTTATGGAAGAATAGGAGTGTCTAGTTTTCAAATATTAGAAAAATATACTTTTGTGACTTTACCTTTTTGTTTCCTACAACAGCACTTTCCTCTTCATGAGGTTTAACAAAGATATTTGCATAAAGCTTGTTTCTCAAAGTAGGAGTAACACTGATTTACAAGCTAGCTGAATGACAAAAGGATTAACTGCATATTACATACCAGAATCCTGAGGTACACAAAAATGACAAATACCCATCAAGGTTCAGAAAGGAGGTTAAGAGATATTTAATAAATTGTATTTTTATAATATTGTGACCACCACGTACAACGTTACCAGTGAGTAGTGTCGGAGTACAGGAATGCCAGCCCCTTCTTCTGGCAGTCTTGATTTTGGAAGCAACATATATGAGCAACCCTTTACATACTTTCCATACAGATCTGGAAAATTCCTTGGTACCAGGGTAAGAGATGCTGCCCCTTTTGAGAACATTCTGCCTTGGCTGTAGGGACTACATACATAAGGGGCTGTTAGTACCCATACAAGGTCAGTGAGACATAGAGTTCAGTACAGTCTGAGAGACAGGCGCATGCAGCTGGCAACTGAGAAATTGAGTTCACCTGAGCATTGAAAGAAAGAATATAGTTATGTGTGATTGGTCAAAGAGTCAAAGAGCACTTAAGAAACATCAAAATGAAACAAGAAGATAAGTCAGCAGTAGCATTTCATTTTTGGAACAAAACCATGACATTCATCCAAATCCAAAATTATTAAAAGGAGTGATAAACCAAAATAAACTGACAACATGGGAGAACATTCATACGGAAAATTAAGGACCAAGTAATGAACTCTGAAATCCCACCAGTAGATAATTTGACAAAGAAGTTCATAGTTCCACCACCAGAGAGAGGAGAGCAGATGACAACAGATGCTAGTTGGAGAGAGGTTGAAAATGGAGGCACAGGTTTCCGAAACTAGTCCCTCAATAATATAAAAATGTAAGTGATGAAGTGTCAATAAACCGACTACAAATAGTTTTTCGGATTAAGAATACAGTTGTTTGGAAGTAAGTGGAATCTGCAATGAGTTTAAAAAAAATCAAGGAACACCAAAGAAAGTAAATGAGTCTTTTATTTACAGAACTGATGTATGACCCGGTTATAAAAGTTACCAAAAATCAAATAACTCAAAAAGTACAGATATTTATGACTTTTCTAGCAATTGTTTTTTTTTTCAGAAGTACTACAGTATATTCAAGTGCCTTAGACCTTTTGTTTAAATAGATGTTTCAGTGAAGGCATTTTTATAAAATAGCTACAGTTTTCCCAAGTAACACCAATATATAAAATACATGACCATGAAAGATTGACAAGCTGTAGACCTATTTCAGTATTCCTAAAATGGCAAAAATTATGGGATGTGTGTTAAAAAGAAATAGTTGCAAGGTGTTTTTGAAAAGCAAAAGTTATTCTTCAGTAATCAATTTGGATATCATAGAGAAAAATCAGCAATATTATACTCCTGCCAAAATAAGTGCTACACTTACTATATACAAAGGGAGCAGAATTCAGAAGTACAAAAGATCTGTTGACTAAACATAAGCTATTGCAACTGTGAACAGTTGAAACAAGGAGAGCAGACATCAGTAGATATATGGTACCAATAAGATAGCTTGTGGTAGTGAGACAAATAAATACTCAGGATTACAAACCTATCTTAAAGGTAAACTTTTGAGAAGCAGGTTGTATTAAACTTGCTTCATAAGTTAATTGAGCACTATTCTGATTATGCAGTGTGTGACATTGTGAAATTAACCAGACTGGCATATCAAAATACAGTGTTATGAACCTTAGGAAAAATGCAGCTGAAGAATATTATAACATTTGACAGTTTCATGACAAATTTAGGTGATACCAGTTCAGGGTCTAATTCAGACCTGCCAGGATGATGATTGCATATTAAAGCAATGTGAGTGTGCAAGTTTCTTTCAGTGCATATAGTATGTGCGAACTTATTTTCTATAATGTACTAGCTGACCCGGCAAACTTCGTACTGCCAATAAAAGTTGTCTGAACTTATCTATTATAAATAAAACAAATTTGGATTAGTTATTTATTCTGCAACTGGGAGTGAACTTTAAATATAACACAGTTACAATTAAGTTAATCAATATAAAGCTTTCTGATAAACAATGCTTTTTGTCTTTTTCGTGGTGCATAAATATATAAAGATGATGGTTTTCTGAAGCGCGAACGCGTGATGTATAACTGTCAATGAGCGAAACAGGAATCAATCAAGTTGATTCTGCAAACTTCCAACTGCCATTGTGATTTATTTATGGTCATCGCAAAGGCCAAACGCTTAAAATGCCTGTAGGCACTTAAAGTCAAAAGGTGAATCCATTGGAATCATCGGAATATGCGAGATCAACATATCCTCTCCTTGTATTTTCCATTGATGATTGTTGCCTCAATGGCGTTATTTGTTACTTAGACTTACGTAATCCACCTAGCTGTTTTCAGGAAGCACTGCATTGCAGACATGCCAGGAGAGTGAATGTGTTTTTCTTGTTCAACAGTAATTTTACTCCGTGTGAAATTAATTGTTGTAGCGGCTAAACCATTCATTGCGTACGATTGAGATTTATATGTTGAATACATTGCACTTTCAGGTATGTAATCATACACATAAGCATTTTATAAAATGAAATGTTATGCATTATAGCTTGAGTTGGCGTACAATGGTTAGTTGTTACAACACTGCGGGGGTGACTTGTGACAGCGTAACAACTTGTCCCGTACAATTTTTTTCATATATTCCGTCATAATTTGTTTATAAATTTACAAAAAACATGAGGAATTATAAAAGAAAGATGGAGAGGGTAACAGCATCTCAAGAAACATATCTAGAGGCTGCCAAAGAAGTGCTAGCAGGGTCTTCTCTACGAAAGGCTGCAAGTAACCATGGAATCAATTCCATGTCGTTGCAGAGATTTTGTATAAAGCTAAAAACAAAACAGACTGGTAAATATGCTTTACTTAATGTGCTTAAAATCATAAAAATATTAAGATAATAGTCATAATAAAAATAATTTCACTAACCTTTTTTCCTTATTTTATGCTTTCAGAACAAAACCAGCCAACTGTGCCTAGTGTAGGGTACAAAAAAATCTCGCCAGATCTTCTCTGACAATCAAGAATTAGAACTTCAAATACATCGAGCGTGTTTCAGAGATGTTTTATGATGGTTCTCCAAAGGAATTGAGAAATCTTGCGTACCAATATGCCATTAGAAATAATGTAACTATTCCCAATCAATGGTCGGAAACAGAACTTGCTAGCAGTGATTGGCTCTCAGGATTTATTAAATGCAGAAAATATTTGTCCATCCGTGCTCCACAAGCTACTAGTTTAAGCAGAGCCACTAGTTCCAATATGCTTAATGTAAAAACATTTTTTGACAATCTGGCAAATGTATGACAGATTCAAGCTCAAGTGTCAAGACATATATAATATGGACGAAACATCTGTGACTACTGTCCAAAAGACAACTAAAATGACTGCAAGAAAAGGAACAAAACAAGTTGGAGCAATGACCTCTGCTGAGAGAGGCACATTAGTGATAATGGCCTTAGCTGTTTGTGCAAACGGTAACTCAATTCCCCCATTCTTTGTGTTTCCAAGGAAAAATTTTAGAGCCCATTTCCTTCTCAATGGGCCACAAGGATGCGCAGGTTCTGCTAACCAGTCAGAATGGATGACCATAGTAGATTTTCGTCTGTTTATGAGGCATTTTATCACACACACCAGAGTTACCAATAATAGACCCGTTTTGGTGATATTGGACAATCATGATTCTCACCTAGATATTGAAGCATTAGATCTTGCTAAGGATAATGGGGTTGTGATGCTTTCAATTTCTCCACATACATCTCATAAACTACAACCACTTGACAGATCTGTATTTGGATCGTTTAAGAAAGTTGTTAACAGTGTGTCTGACTCATGGATGAAAAATAATCCAGGAAAAACAATGTCAATTTACGATATTCCATTTATAGTGAACCTTGAGCTTCCATCTGCAATAACTCCAGCTAATGTAAAATCTGGATTTATGAAAACTGGCATATGTCCTTTTAACAGAGATATTTTCACTGAAAAGAATTTCTTACCGTCTGCAGTGACCGACCGTGATCAAGAAGCCTTCAACGATTCCATTATACCTGAAGAGGAAATGTCGTTAGCACAACACACTTTGCTAAAACCTCAATTACCACAAACACCAGCTTCAGCAGAATCTCAGCCAACAGAGCCATGGGTACCAACCAAGACTCAGCCAATGGAATCGCAGATATCAGCAGAACCACAAATATCAGCGGAAAAGCTTGTTGTCAGCATGCCAGCTAAGTCTGGCTCCACACCAGGAACTTCCACAAACAACTCAAGTGGAATTATTGTCAGCCCAGAGGTAATTCATCCATTTCCAAAAGCTGGTCCTCGCAAAATGAAGCAAAAACGAAAACAGTGAGTAAGTACAGTTTTAACAGACACACCTGTGAAAAAAAACTTGGAAGCTGAGGCCAAAAAATGTGCAAAACCAATGAAGAGGCAAATTTCCTTCACAAATAGGCACAAAGCTGACAACAGGACAAAAAGGGCCAAGAAAATAAAAATTAGTGCCCAAAATGATGACTCTTCCTCTTCTGAAGATGAATGCTTTTGTATTAAGTACACTGGACAATATTCCGCTTCAAAACCACCAACTAAGTGGCTAAGCTGCACCACATGTTCTAAGTGGGCTCACGATTATTGTGCACATTTTGATAAATATTATATTTGCAAAAATTGTAACTTGTAAGTTGTTGTAAAATGTAAGTTGTAAAATGTAAGTTCTGCAATGTGTCTCACCCCATTTGAATAATTAAATATAGTTTCCAAACATGCCGGTGCTTTAATTTTCTATTTGCTTCATTTGTAACAAATTACCCCAGTGGATGTAACAACTTGGCCCATATATGGGGTAGGTTGTTACAATTTCCTTAATTAGAAATATGATAAATATTTACCCAAATTAAAGTAAATTTTGTTTTCTTAAAATATAATATCGTTCTTTAACAAATATCTTAAAAAACATATGAAATAACAGCAAAATATTTGAAATAGTTTTGGAGAAAAATTATAAAATAAAAAACTCTAACTAGTCCCAGGCTCCCCTACAGTTTTGTCACCAGTAATAGGCGGGCAAAGCAGATGGTGCCATACATAAGAGAAGATGCACATGGCTCAAGAGATCAGCTGGTGGTAACTGCAGGAGGGGAGGCTAGTGGAACAACAGATAAAGGAGTCAGCTGGAATCAGGAAGATTTGAATGTAGTGTCAAGGCCTTCGGGCAGTATTTTGGAGCTAAAAGAGCGGGTGCGGACAAGACGGCAAGTGAATTTAGGAAAATACACATTTGAAAGAAAGGGGTCAGTATAGGGATTCGAATTTTCGGTGGTGGCTTGGGAAGTGGAAGGTTTATATGAAAAAGTGTGCAGTGGTGATGTTCAAACTGTGTTGAAAGGATGTTATTGGTGGTGGAAACGTGGTTAGAAAGGGAAGTAAATATAGTGATTCCAGGGTTTACTTTTTATAGTATTGAGGACGTGAAGAGCCACAGAAGGGCCAGAGCCTCAAGTGGTACAGGATGTTTTCTAAGGATAGATAAGGGGTGCCTGGTGAGAGAAGAAAAGGACCTATGAGTAAATCAGTGTTGTGGCTATCCATGAGTGAAGAAAGAAAGAATGGTGTGTATTGCTATAGTATATAATCCACCGTCTACATCAGATTATTTTGATGAAAATGTGTTGAGGAAATTAAGTTGGGGAATCGAGGAACTGAAAAATAAATATGGAAGTGTAGAAACAATAGTTGCAGGGGATTTAAATGCAAGGATTGGGGATAACCAAGCTAAACTGAATAACCCAAGTGGAGAATATGATAAAGAGTATGCAGCAGATAGGAGACAGAGCAAAGATAAGGTTATCAGTAGTGAAGGGAGGAAACTTTTAGATTTTTGTGAGGAGTAGAATCTTATGATTTGTAATGTGTTTAAAGGGCTGGATACAGAAGGGGAATATACATTTATTAATAGAAATGGCCAGAGTGTGGTGGACATGGTAATGTACTCGTTGGGGATTGACAACTGGATTGACAATAGATTTTGAGGTTATGAACGTGATAACAGGGAGTTGGCATTTTCCAGTGAAACTGAAATTAGGAGAGGTTAGTAGAAACTTACTGAAGTAGGCACTGATTGTCTAAGTGTTGTGGAAATTTATAAATGGAGAGAGGAAAAGCATGATATTTTTTGTGAGGAACTAAATTTAGAAGGGGGGGAAATACTGCAAGTGAGAGTAAGTGGTTTAGTAAATACCAATAAAATAGAGCAAGCTGTTGAAGCGTTAGAATATTGTGTAAAGAGGGATGGAGTGAAGATAGTAGGTTTTCAAGATAAAAATAGGTGTTGGTTTGATAAGGATTGTAAAATGGCTAAAATGAGAGTAAGACAAGAGTTGAGGAGGTGGAGACAGTCAGGAGCAAGAGAGGAGAGAGAAAAATTGTTGACGCTTAGATGGGCATATAGATGCCTGATGGAGGAAAAGAAGAGGGAATGGGGAATAAAAATAGGTAGAATGTTAAATAAGGCAGCAAAAACTAATGATACGAAAAAGACATGGTCAATAGTTAAAAGCCTACATAAAGAGGGGGCAAGAAATGAGGATATAAGTTCAGACCAATGGTGTGAGCATTTTAAAAATTTATTAGGACAGACTTGTTTACAGGTAATGGAAATGAGATTCCAGGGAATCCAGTATTTATAAATGATCTAGATGGAGAAACTACAGACAAGTTATGTGAACAAATTAGGAAGTTAAAAGCCAACAAAGCCAGTGGGATTGATGGTATACCAGGGGAGGTTTGGAAGGTATGGGCAGCTGAGATGCGCAGCAAAATAGTAATAAGGCTATTTAATAAAATATTGGAAATGAGAGAGGTTCCCAAGAAGTGGAGGATAAGCATGGTAGTATATTTATATTTGTGTAATGGTAGTAGCAATTTACAAAGGAAAGGGTAGTAAAAGCGACCCAGCAAATTATACGGGAATAAGCTTACTTTCTTTTATAGGGAAGATCTTTACAGGTATTTTAGAAAACAGACTACAGAAGTGGGTAGAAAAGGAGAAGAAGCTATCAGAGTTCCAAGCAGGATTTAGACCACGGAGGAGAACAACTGATAATATTTTTATTATCAAAACAGAGATAGACAAATATTTAAGCAATAAAAGGGGAAGGGTTTATATGGCATTTACTGATTTAGAGAAAGTGTTCGATACAAATGATAGAGAGGCATTGTGGATAAAATTAAATAGCAAATGGGTAAGTTGTAAATTTATTGAAATACTGCGCAAAATATATCGTGATAATGAGTTCTGCATCAAGCTGCAGGGAAACAAAGTAACTGATTGTATGTAGAGAGCAAGGTGGGTGTAACACAGGGATGTAAACTGAGTTCGGTGCTATTTAACCTTTTTATAGATGATATTCTAGAGGAGATTGCTAAAAATAAGGTTCACTCACCAGTTATTCATAACAAAGAAATCCCAGGGTTGTTATTTGCAGATGACTTAGTAGTTGGTTCTATATCTGTTGGAGGGCTGAGAAGGACAATTGAAGCAGTAAGTAGTTATTGCCAAAAATGGAGGTTGCGAGTTAATGAAAAGAAAACGAAGATCATGGTTTTTAAGAAAGGTTATAGATTGCGTAAAGATGAGAAATGGGAGATAAATGTAAGAGAAATAGAGGTGTGAAAATATTTGATAATTTGGGGATAAGACTGAGATGTGATAGTGAATGGACTGAACAGAAAAAAATGGTTCTAGCAAAAGGTAAAATGGCCATGAATATTGTAAGAGCATGTTTAAAGAAATTACCTGACATTAATGAAATGGCTGGAAAGTTGTTTGTTTTGTAATTTACATCATCCAACGTTAAGTCATATCGGACGATGAATGGAATGGGTGAAATGCTCAAATGGGCCCAGGGTCCGTAGAGCTTAGAGTTACCCGACATTCATCTTTCAAGATAAGGGAAAACCCTGGAAAAAACCTTATCCAGGTAACTCACCCTGACTGAGATTCGAACTCGACACGTCTTGAACGTGAGGCAGACATGCTACCATCTATGCTATCGAGGCATGCTGCCATAGTAGAAAATAAAATGTTGCATGGGGCAGAGATCTGGGGGAGTGGATGAAGCATGGGAAGAGGTGGACATTATTAACAGATTCTTCTGTAAATATATTTTGGGCTTACTGGTAGCTTCACCTAATGGGGCAGCATAATTAGAGTCGGGAAGGCATTCAACAAAAGTTAAAATTGTCTCAAGGGCATTAAAATATCTATACAGAGTTGCCAATTTGGAGGAAAGCAATATTATCAAGGAATGTTTTCTTTTGCAGATGAGAAGCAAATGGGCAGTGTCTTGGGTGCAAAAAGTAAAGGAACTGATGGAACAGATAGGTATGGGACATATTTGGAGAAACAAGGAGTATTATTATAGGGGCTTTTGGAACAAGATAGACTTAAGGCTGGAAGATTTAGATAGCCAAGTTATATTTCCCCGTGTAAGGGAGAAAGGATCATTGAGGACATATAGGGAAATAAAGACAGTGTGGGGGAGGGAGAAGTACAGATGTGTGTAATAAGTCAGGGTGAGAACGATTTGCCTGGGCAAGGACAAGAGTTAGAAATCTGAAAGGTATTACATATGATAAGGATACAGGGAAATGCCCAATGTGTGGAGAAGAGGATACAGATTGGCATAGTATACTTTATTGCACACAAAGATATGGAGAGAACAAATTTGGCAACAAAAGTGGGACAGTTTTAGGGGGGGGGGGTACTAACAATAATGAAAATGTTATTGGTAAAAGGAGAAAAGAATGTAAGAAATATAGGTGAATATATGGGGAAAGTTAGAGAGAAATGGTTAAGATTGATGAAGTAACAATTAAGGGCTGAAAAACTAGAACGAGGGATGCAAGAGAGAGGAGGATCATCCATACATGGAAAACCAGGGATTATGTGTATTGGGACCAAGCCTCGAGGCAAGCAGGTAGGAAGGGTATATTAGATGTGAATAAGATATTTAGTTATTGTGTGAAAGAAATGTTACAAATGTCTATGTAACAGTGAAAATATAAGTAAGTAATCTTTATTTCCATTTCAATTACAAATTATTATACATTTACATACTTATTACTACACTGAGTTGCTGGTTACCCTTGGGCCCAATAGACTCAAACTCTGAGGTTGTCGAGCTAATGGGTCCCCTATTGGCAACTTATCTAAAATACTTCATCATCATTTTCATCATATTTACTTATCTTCCTCAACCATTTGGCTCCTACTTTGCCCAAAATGTTCCCAATTTCAATTAAATTTTTCCTAGTTTTTACACTCATTAACTTCATTGCTTGAATTTCTTTTGGTAGCATTGCCCATTCTTTTTTACCTATCTTCTCCCTAAGCAACCTAGTTTCTTCACATTCTAAAAGCAAATGCCATTCTTTATCCCTTTGGTGATAATGGGCATTTCTCCAGATTCCTCCCTCTTCACAAACCCTTCAATTTTACCACCCCTGTTCTGGCCCATGCAAAGCCTTCTCTTGCTGCTTTATCACAAATATCAATGTATTTTTCCCTGTTCCACATTACTTTCATCTCTACATAAATTTCCAGTGAGCTTTTCAAGTTGAAGCTTCCTAACATTTCTTGCCTTTCAATATCTTCCGTTCTTAACCTAAGTTCTTTCCAAAATCCACTTTGCAATAATTCCCTGTTTTCACACATGACACCAAACCCTATTTTAAACATCATTTCCTTCATCTTATTTAGCCACAAATCTTTCTGATTTAGTCTTTCCTGTACTTCAAGCATTGACGCAGAATATTCTGCTCATCTAAACTCCTAATTCTCGCCCAATATTTTAACACCCTTCCACCATTATGCCTCTAGTTCCCAGTCTTTCCAATTCTGCTTGCGCCACTCCATTTGGTGAAGCTCGTGGTAAGCCCAAAACTTGTTTGCAAAAATTTCTATGTATCACATTCATATTTACACCCCCCCCCTCCTCCAAACCCCATATCTCTACCCCATAGAGCATTTTTGCTTCTACTACAGCTGTGTAAATTCTCTCCAGCTGTTTTATTTGCATTCCTGGTAATTTATCTAGGCATGCATTAATAGCTTTTAATGCAATTTTACCTTTCGCCATTGCCATTCTCTTCTGCTCTTTCCAACCTCCGTTACTGCTTAATCGTACTCCTAGATAATTAAATGCATTGACCACCTTAATTTCTCTTCCTTGCCAGTACCACTTCTCCTCTTTTCTTAACTTGTTGTCTTTCTTAAATACTATAATTTTGGTTTTGTTTACATTAATTCTAAGGCTCCGTTCCTTACAAAATGTATCTATTGCTCCAATTGCTCTATCTATTCCCACTTTGGAAATAGCTCCTGCTACTAAATCATCTGCAAATAGCAACCCAGGTATTTCCCTGTTATTAATTATTGGCACATGCCTATTTTCCATTCTAATTGCATCTAAAATATCATCTATAAACAGATTAAACAGTATGGGGCTCAACTTACAGCCTTGCCTCTATCCTATATTATTCTGAATGAATCTTGTTACTTTATTATTTGCCATCTTTATACAAAACTCATTGTCTGAATATATACTTTGTAACCTCTGAATAAATCTGCTACTCATTCCTTTTTTACTCAATTTGTACCATAGTGCTTCACGATTTATTGTATCAAAGGCCTTTTCAAAGTCAATAAATAACATATACCCTCCCCCTCTTATCTGCTAAATATTTACTTATTAATGTGCTTATCACAAAGATATTATCCACTGTTCTCCTGTCTTGTCTAAAGCCTGCTTGGAAATCTGATAGCTTGCTCTCGTCTTCTGCCCACTTTTGATCTTTCTCTGCCAAGACTCCAGTATATATCTTACCTAACACAGATAATAAGCTGATTCCTCTATAATTTGCAGGATTATCTACCTCCCCTTTATTCTTAAATATTGGCACAACCATTGCTTTTCTCCAACTACTTGGAACCTTACAACCTTCAAATACTTTATTTAGAATTCTCACTAGCAAACTTAAACTATTTTTGTTTCTAATCCATGCCTTCCAAAACTCCCCTGGAATCCCATCTATACCACATGCTTTATTCCTTTTTAATCGTTTTACTTGTTCCCTTAATTCCTCTATTTTTATTCTACTATCTAATTGTGGGATTTCTCCTATGTTATCCAATTCTCGAATACCTCGTCTCCCCTCTTTTACCCCTAAAAGACTTTCAAAGTACTTGCACCATGCTTCTGAACTTATGTTGCTTTCCCTAGTTCTACCCTTATAGGTTCGTTTCACAAAGGACCAAATTGCCTTTGTATCATTCATTTTTACTGCCTCCCTCATTTTCTTACCCATATTTTCCTCACATTCTTTCTTTGTAGCTTCCATGGGGTGCCTATACCCCCATCCTTCATTTATAAAATTTTCTTTTTCTCTTATGTCCCCTGTTTGTCTCCATTTCCTTAACTCCCTCCCTTATAGCATGACTGCCTCACGTTCAAGAGGTCCCGAGTTCGAAGCTCGGTCAGGGTGAGCTACCTGGATAAGGTTTTTCCGGGGTTTTCCCTTATCCTTAAAAAGACGAATGTCGGGTAGCTCTAAGCTCCATGGACCCTGGACACATTTGAGCATCATTTCACCCATTTCATTCACCGTCCGATATGACTTAACGTTGGAGGACGTAAAATTGCAAAAAACATCAAATCATTCTCCTCACAAAACTCTTTTAGTTTCTTACCTTTATTGTTAATACATATATCTTTGCTCCTTCTTTTCTCCCCCTCTTTTTTTAACCCATTTAATTTCCCTTCAAAATCTATTAACTGCAATTGATTTTCCCCCACTCTTGCATTGAAATCACCCATTATAACAAATCCTTTATGTATGCCTCTGTTTAATATTTCTTCCATGTTTTGTCTCATATTAACAAATAACTGTGGGTCATAGAATTCTGAGGTATTTGGTGGGTTATACACCATTGGCACATATACTCCATTTAACACACCACAAAACTGAATTTTCACCTAATTCATTCAATATTTTCACCTTTATTTTTAGGGTCTTTTTCACTAATAATCCTACACCTCCTGAACTTCTACCTTGATCTTTCTGTTTAGTGCCACATTTCCCATAAAAATAAAAATCACTCAAATCCACATTATTATCTCTAACAACCAAGTTTCCACCACACCTATCACATCAGCCAGATTTAGAATTTGAGAAATTTCTCCACTTTTCACCTTGCCCCACCATCCTTCAACATTCCAGAATATAACCCGCAAAACCTTGCCCTATACAGATCCCTTTCTCTCAAACCTGAATTGCTGCACATTGGCCTTACTCCTAGTTATCCTTTCCATCTTTTTTCTCTCCTCTTCATGGTCCAGTACTTGCATAATACTGTCTCCATTCGTAGATACAATGCTGAGACCCATTTCTCTCCACACGTCAAAGCCTGCCGTCGATGCAAGCGCGTCACATCTCGCGTCCTCAGTCAGCTGTTGTTCCGGCCGAATATGCTTGCTCGGTGACGTGCTGAATAACGTCTGCTTCCCGCCTCCTTCCTTGTGTTGTGATGTATTGGGTGACATACGATTCCTCTCTCCTGGCCATGGATACTGCTTGCCTTGCTCTTCTGTCCCTCGTCTAATATTTTGCTGATGCATATCCTGCTTCCTTCCATTTATCCACAAATCTAGACCTCTAACATAAGCTTTTTCTCCTTTGGCCCTGACATTCTTCATTCCTTGTAGTAACATGTTTCTAGTTTCCGTATCTTTTTTCCCGTAATCTTGTTCAATGAATATTCTGGTACCTTTTAATTTTTTGGTATTTGATAAAATTGTCCATTTTATTTTCGTTCTAGCCCACCTGACGATCACTGGTCGCACCTTTTCTCCCAACTCTAAATGTATGTATGTATGTATGTATGTATGTATGTATGTATGTATGTATGTATGTATGTATGTATGTATGTATGTATGTATGTATGTATGTATGTATGTATGTATGTATGTATGTATGTATGTATGTATTTTTTTTTTTTTTTTTTTATTTTATTGAACTTTAACAGCATGCCCCGTTACGGAGTAACATTACATGCATTTAATTACATAGATACATTATAAATAGTAATCACATTTTGATATTATTTTACAATAGTTTTTTAAATATTAGAATTTAAATGTTCAATTCACGTATTGTTTTAAAATAAAAATTGTTTACAAGTCAATTGAATTAACATATGTACAAAAAGCTTTCAAATGTTTATTTATAAGGTTTTGGTTTGACACTGGCCAATTTCCTCCATTCTTGTGTACTTCTTCAATCAACTTGTCCCTCTGATGTTTTGTGTCTCTACATTCATAGATGAGGTGGTTTGCGGTCTGCTGTGGGCTATTGCAGGTGCATTGGGGATCATCTATGATATGAAATCTATACAAGTAAGCTTTAGTTTTTCCATGTCCTGATACCATTGCAGTGAATGTCGCTGTTAATGGTAGTTTTGTCTTAAGACGATCCTTTATCAAAGGGAAGAATGATTTGGTAAGGGCTCCTTTACTTGTACTGCTCCATCTCTGTTGCCACTGTAGATGTCCTGCCCTCTCTATTTCAGTTTTCAAAGAAGATTTTGGTACCTTGTTGTAAATAGTCTTTATTTCGATGTCTTCAGCAGCTGATTTTGCTAATATGTCTGCTAGCACGTTACCAGTAACTCCTGCATGTGCTTTCACCCAACTAAAGTGTATTGTCCACTGATTTCTTTCTAAAGTTCCTAGTCTATTAAGTGTCTCCTCAGGAATATAATTGTGTTTATTGTTGTTTTGTAAGGTGGATAGTGCCACCTGACTATCTGTAAATATGGCTACAGTCTTCTCTTTGTTCAGCGTATTTGCCATGTTTTGTAGCTCTTCAAGTGCTTTCAAAATAGCCAGTTGTTCGGCCTGATTGTTTGAACACCTTCCATCCAGCCTGAATTGCAGTTGTCGAATTACAGTATTGTGCTTGTACAGAACTACAGCAGCCCCGACTTTTTCATCTGATTTACTCCCATCCGTAAAAATTTGAAAGACGTATGCCCCATCATCCTCAACTGCTTTTATATGAGGTCGTTCTGCTGGATGGTTCCAGACGCTTGGTGGTAGGGGTGCATCATAGTCACGTTCACTGTGTATATCATTATACAGTTTTATTTTGCCTTGTATTGTTATACCAATTGGCTGGATGCCGGCAATAACACAAGATGCATCATAAGAAATTGTCCTATATGCCTTCGTCATTTTTATATTGAACAATCTCTGAATCCTCTCGAATTTTTTAATGTTCTTCTGCTTTTCTAGGGCAAATCCCCACACAGGAGCACCATAAGTTAAAATAGGTTCTATTGCGCCTTTATAAATAGTTTCTAGCGCCTTATTTCCCAGTCCCCAAGTGAGTTTTGCGCACTTGGAAAGATTATGCCGAAGTCGTAGTGCTTTGTCATGTACTTGATCTATGTGGTGATCAAAGCTAAACTTCCTATCAATGTAAATACCAAGATATTTAATAACATCCACTTGTTCCAGAGTTTTATTGTTCAGATATATGCTGATTGCTTCATTATGATTAGTTTTCTTCTTTGATATTACCAAAACTTTTGATTTTGAGTCGTTAAACTGGATTTTATTTTCTTTAGCCCATAACTCAATTTTCTTTATGTCCTGATTTGAAAAATTGTCAGCATCTAATATACTTTTTCCTTTTGTCATGACAAGTAAATCATCAGCAAATGCTATTACCTCTGTCCGCGTTGTAAATTCCAATTTTAGCAAAGAGTTATATAGTATATTCCAAAGTCCAGGCCCACAACAAGATCCTTGCGGACAGCCTCGCTGGACCTGTACTTCAGTCCTGAATTCATTCGTAGAGAGAGTTGCTTTCCTATTTTTAAAATAATCCTTTGTAAGTTGGTACAAATTTCTTGGGCACTTCATCTCTCTTAAGTTATTTAAGACACTAGGCCACCAACATGCATCAAAAGCTCCTTTCACGTCCAAACTCACCAAAACAACATAACCAAAAGATTTTAGCTCATCTTCAATGAATACCTTCAGCGCCATTGCTGCATCTGTCGTGCTTTTCTGAGCTTTAAATCCAAATTGTCTTGTACTGTAAAGGTTTCTCGTGTTAATATGATATTCAATCCTATTTATCATTAACTTTTCTAAAACTTTACCGCATATGTTCAACAAGCTGATTGGTCGATATTTTGTTATCGTTACACTATCTTCTTTGCCTGGCTTTACTATAGGAACTATAGATGAACGCTTCCATCTTTCTGGAAAAATTCCTTCCATAAGACATTGATTATATATTGCTGTAAAGAAATATGGGAACATTTTAAAAGCATTTAACAGAATATCACTAGATATTCCATCTTCTCCCGGTGACTTTTTTGGATTGAAATTTTTTAATACAACCCAAATTTCATTAGGTGTAAATTCCTTGTCATCTGGGGTACTAATTACTTCCTCTGCAAGCCTCCTTAGGTCTTTTTGTCGTTCAGTATCATCTTGTACCCTATCCTCCGGAATGAAGTTCTCCAGCATATACTTTAATGTGCTTGGTATATCTTCAGTGTAGGTTCCATCTTCTCTTTGCAATGTAGTAAGTGAATTCTGATATCTTATTTTATTGGCTGCGATCTTATAGACTACAGTCCAAGGATTAGTCCCATCAGTTACATTACAAAATTCCCTCCAGGATTTAAACTTTTCGTCATTTATTTTCCTTTGGTATTGCCGATTACCTTCCAAGTACTGATTCCTTCTTTCTTCTCTTAACTGCTCATTATTAATAGTTCGTTGATATCGTCGTCTTAATGCATTTACCTTTTTCCTCAATATGGTTAGTTCAATGGTCCACCAGGGAACTGATTTGCCTTTAATTGCCTGCTTCTTACCCCTGCTTACTCTAAACGCTTCCCTGCATGCAGCTTCCATACTATTGTAGAACATTTCAATTGTATATTCGACATTGTTTTCTTTTACTTTATGGGCGAGCTGTTCATCCACACTCTGTCCATTGCCCAGACAATTAAAATTTTTGGTCAGCTTTCGTGGCAACGTTTCCTCAAATGTCTTATAATTTTCTGGTCTAGTTATATATTTAATTCCCTTTAATGTACGAGTTTGGGTTTTGATTGCATTTCCTATTGTGAACGATATTATCTTATGATCAGAGCAGCTTTCTTGCTCTCCAACGGTCCATTCCCTTACATCTCTAAGGAGTTTGTCATTAACGATAGTCAAATCGACCCAACTCCTTCCAGTTTGGGATTCAAAAGTTGGCAAGCCGTTGTTTTCATTCATGATATGTAAATTTGTTGCTGTAATGAATTCTTCAAATATTCTACCACGCTGATTAGTTATTATATCATGCCAAAGTTTGTTTCTGGCGTTACTATCTGCTAGTATTATCAGACCCTTTCCTTTAATATGCTGGAGAATATTTTCAATCTTGTTAATGTCATCTTCTATATTCAAGTGCCCATCAAAGTACATACAAGCTGCAAAAAATGTTTTCTTATTATATACAACCTGTATAACAACACAATCACTGTCGGAAAGCTGACCAATGGTAGTTACGTCAATATTTTTGTTGTTTATAAATATTGCTGCTCGTTTACCCGTAGTACCAACTGTATATATTCTAAAATGTAATGGTACACCTGCTGGTTTATTGTTAATCAAGTAGGGCTCCTGAATAAATACTATATCTATAGCTTTTTCATTCACAAGCTGTACCAAATTAGCAGTCGCAATCCTTGAATGTTTCAAGTTAACCTGAAAACATGTTAATCTGTATCTATCCATTTTAATAGTCGGTATTGTCTTTTAGCCGCCTAAGTGTTGCTTGATAACAGGAGCAATTCGTATCCAGTGCAGAATGATTTTCTGACACTTTGTTGTCTCTGTTATATTTATTATACGTTACACAATTAATGCATTTATATGCAGCTCTGTTAGCAGTACATTCCTTTAGAGCATGCTTCTCTGCGCAATTTGGACATGTTTGCTGTCCTTTACAGTCCTGCGCACGATGATTATATTTACAGCAATTGAAGCAACGCCCAGCCTTGACATAATCATCCCAGTTACACATATTCCATCCTATTTTTAATCTTTTGCCAAGTATTTCCCTCCGTACAGTTGAAGTGACTTCAACAACCAAATTCAAATTCTTTTTCCTATCATAAAAGGAAAATTTCGGCTGAATCTCTGTGCTGAAATTCTCCAGCTCTGTATTTTGTGCTGTTAAAACCTCCACAGCATTCTCCGTTGTTATCTCATCTGGTATATTGAAAATAATTATTCTTGGATTTCTTTTCTTCGAGACGGTAGCCTCAAGCTCCTCTCCACACTTATTATTAATATTGTTGCAAATAGTATCTACTTCAGCTTTATTGTTCGATTGTATTAGAACTTGTCCGTTCCTCAATGCCTTTACAGACTGAACACCAACCTTCATCTCTACAGGATTAACCTTAGTTTTCACCAGTGTCTTTATATATTCCACACTTTGATTATTCTTGCTCCGAACAAGCAGTTTAAAGCACTTAGAGTCCCCTGTACGTGCAGCGCCAGTCAACACCGAAGCATAACTCCTTTCTACCCCAAATTGCTCCACAACCCGTTCGGAAGATATCACCCCAGGTGTCACTTGTGATGCTATTCTCGCTCTCTTGCCAACACTCAACTGTTCCTGATAGTTCTGCACTGCCATTTGTAAACTTTCGGTTTCATTTTCCTTCTGATTCACGATGTCTTTCATTTTTGTAAAATATTTACGTAAACAACTTACCGACTTCACAATATCCTGCTTCAAATCTTGACGCAAGTTTTTACTAGCCTCCGTAACATTTAAGAGCATTCTAAATGCACTCTCAATACCCTCACTAACTTCATCCACCATTTTGAAATCTCTTGTTTATGTATGTATGTATGTATGTATGTATGTATGTATGTATGTATGTATGTATGTATGTATGTATGTATGTATGTATGTATGTATGTATGTATGTATGTATGTATGTATGTATGTATGTATGTATGTATGTATGTATGTATGTATGTATGTATGTATGTATGTATGTATGTATGTATGTATGTATGTATGTATGTATGTATGTATGTATGTATGTATGTATGTATGTATGTATGTATGTATGTATGTATGTATGTATGTATGTATGTATGTATGTATGTATGTATGTATGTATGTATGTATGTATGTATGTATGTATGTATGTATGTATGTATGTATGTATGTATGTATGTATGTATGTATGTATGTATGTATGTATGTATGTATGTATGTATGTATGTATGTATGTATGTATGTATGTATGTATGTATGTATGTATGTATGTATGTATGTATGTATGTATGTATGTATGTATGTATGTATGTATGTATGTATGTATGTATGTATGTATGTATGTATGTATGTATGTATGTATGTATGTATGTATGTATGTATGTATGTATGTATGTATGTATGTATGTATGTATGTATGTATGTATGTATGTATGTATGTATGTATGTATGTATGTATGTATGTATGTATGTATGTATGTATGTATGTATGTATGTATGTATGTATGTATGTATGTATGTATGTATGTATGTATGTATGTATGTATTTTTTATTTTTTATTTTTATTTTATTTTATTGAACTTTAACAGCATGCCCCGTTACGGAGTAACATTACATGCATTTAATTACATAGATACATTATAAATAGTAATCACATTTTGATATTATTTTACAATAGTTTTTTAAATATTAGAATTTAAATGTTCAATTCACGTATTGTTTTAAAATAAAAATTGTTTACAAGTCAATTGAATTAACATATATACAAAAAGCTTTCAAATGTTTATTTATAAGGTTTTGGTTTGACACTGGCCAATTTCCCCCATTCTTGTGTACTTCTTCAATCAACTTGTCCCTCTGATGTTTTGTGTCTCTACATTCATAAATGAGGTGGTTTGCGGTCTGCTGTGGGCTATTGCAGGTGCATTGGGGATCATCTATGATATGAAATCTATACAAGTAAGCTTTAGTTTTTCCATGTCCTGATACCATTGCAGTGAATGTCGCTGTTAATGGTAGTTTTGTCTTAAGACGATCCTTTATCAAAGGGAAGAATGATTTGGTAAGGGCTCCTTTACTTGTACTGCTCCATCTCTGTTGCCACTGTAGATGTCCTGCCCTCTCTATTTCAGTTTTCAAAGAAGATTTTGGTACCTTGTTGTAAATAGTCTTTATTTCGATGTCTTCAGCAGCTGATTTTGCTAATATGTCTGCTAGAACGTTACCAGTAACTCCTGCATGTGCTTTCACCCAACTAAAGTGTATTGTCCACTGATTTCTTTCTAAAGTTCCTAGTCTATTAAGTGTCTCCTCAGGAATATAATTGTGTTTATTGTTGTTTTGTAAGGTGGATAGTGCCACTTGACTATCTGTGAATATGGCTACAGTCTTCTCTTTGTTCAGCGTATTTGCCATGTTTTGTAGCTCTTCAAGTGCTTTCAAAATAGCCAGTTGTTCGGCCTGATTGTTTGAACACCTTCCATCCAGCCTGAATTGCAGTTGTCGAATTACAGTATTGTGCTTGTACAGAACTACAGCAGCCCCGACTTTTTCATCTGATTTACTCCCATCCGTAAAAATTTGAAAGACGTATGCCCCATCATCCTCAACTGCTTTTATATGAGGTCGTTCTGCTGGATGGTTCCAGACGCTTGGTGGTAGGGGTGCATCATAGTCACGTTCACTGTGTATATCATTATACAGTTTTATTTTGCCTTGTATTGTTATACCAATTGGCTGGATGCCAGCAATAACACAAGATGCATCATAAGAAATTGTCCTACATGCCTTCGTCATTTTTATATTGAACAATCTCTGAATCCTCTGGAATTTTTTAATGTTCTTCTGCTTTTCTAGGGCAAATCCCCACACAGGAGCACCATAAGTTAAAATAGGTTCTATTGCGCCTTTATAAATAGTTTCTAGCGCCTTATTTCCCAGTCCCCAAGTGAGTTTTGCGCACTTGGAAAGATTATGCAGAAGTCGTAGCGCTTTGTCATGTACTTGATCTATGTGGTGATCAAAGCTAAACTTCCTATCAATGTAAATACCAAGATATTTAATAACATCCACTTGTTCCAGAGTTTTATTGTTCAGGTATATGCTGATTGCTTCATTATGATTAGTTTTCTTCTTTGATATTACCAAAACTTTTGATTTTGAGTCGTTAAACTGGATTTTATTTTCTTTAGCCCATAACTCAATTTTCTTTATGTCCTGATTTGAAACATTTTCAGCATCTAATATACTTTTTCCTTTTGTCATGACAAGTAAATCATCAGCAAATGCTATTACCTCTGTCCGCGTTGTAAATTCCAATTTTAGCAAAGAGTTATATAGTATATTCCAAAGTCCAGGCCCACAACAAGA
This sequence comes from Mantis religiosa, assembly GCA_030765055.1. Lineage (NCBI taxonomy): Eukaryota > Metazoa > Arthropoda > Insecta > Mantodea > Mantidae > Mantis > Mantis religiosa. The sequence goes on along the minus strand of CM060950.1, from coordinate 339,323,962 downwards.
TCCTTGCGGACAGCCTCGCTGGACCCGTACTTCAGTCCTGAATTCATTCGTAGAGAGAGTTGCTTTCCTATTTTTAAAATAATCCTTTGTAAGTTGGTACAAATTTCTTGGGCACTGCATCTCTCTTAAGTTATTTAAGACACTAGGCCACCAACATGCATCAAAAGCTCCTTTCACGTCCAAACTCACCAAAACAACATAACCAAAAGATTTTAGCTCATCTTCAATGAATACCTTCAGCGCCATTGCTGCATCTGTCGTGCTTTTCTGAGCTTTAAATCCAAATTGTCTTGTACTGTAAAGGTTTCTCGTGTTAATATGATATTCAATCCTATTTATCATTAACTTTTCTAAAACTTTACCGCATATGTTCAACAAGCTGATTGGTCGATATTTTGTTATCGTTACACTATCTTCTTTGCCTGGCTTTACTATAGGAACTATAGATGAACGCTTCCATCTTTCTGGAAAAATTCCTTCCATAAGACATTGATTATATATTGCTGTAAAGAAACATGGGAACATTTTAAAAGCATTTAACAGAATATCACTAGATATTCCATCTTCTCCCGGTGACTTTTTTGGATTGAAATTTTTTAATACAACCCAAATTTCATTAGGTGTAAATTCCTTGTCATCTGGGGTACTAATTACTTCCTCTGCAAGCCTCCTTAGGTCTTTTTGTCGTTCAGTATCATCTTGTACCCTATCCTCCGGAATGAAGTTCTCCAGCATATACTTTAATGTGCTTGGTATATCTTCAGTGTAGGTTCCATCTTCTCTTTGCAATGTAGTAAGTGAATTCTGATATCTTATTTTACTGGCTGCGATCTTATAGACTACAGTCCAAGGATTAGTCCCATCAGTTACATTACAAAATTCCCTCCAGGATTTAAACTTTTCGTCATTTATTTTCCTTTGGTATTGCCGATTACCTTCCAAGTACTGATTCCTTCTTTCTTCTCTTAACTGCTCATTATTAATAGTTCGTTGATATCGTCGTCTTAATGCATTTACCTTTTTCCTCAATATGGTTAGTTCAATGGTCCACCAGGGAACTGATTTGCCTCTAATTGCCTGCTTCTTACCCCTGCTTACTCTAAATGCTTCCCTGCATGCAGCTTCCATACTATTGTAGAACATTTCAATTGTATATTCAACGTTATTTTCTTTTACTTTATGGGCGAGCTGTTCATCCACACTCTGTCCATTGCCCAGACAATTAAAATTTTTGGTCAGCTTTCGTGGCAACGTTTCCTCAAATGTCTTATAATTTTCTGGTCTAGTTATATATTTAATTCCCTTTAATGTACGAGTTTGGGCTTTGATTGCATTTCCTATTATGAACGATATTATCTTATGATCAGAGCAGCTTTCTTGCTCTCCAACGGTCCATTCCCTCACATCTCTAAGGAGTTTGTCATTAACGATAGTCAAATCGACCCAACTCCTTCCAGTTTGGGATTCAAAAGTTGGCAAGCCGTTGTTTTCATTCATGATATGTAAATTTGTTGCTGTAATGAATTCTTCAAATATTCTACCACGCTGATTAGTTATTATATCATGCCAAAGTTTGTTTCTGGCGTTACTATCTGCTAGTATTATCAGACCCGTTCCTTTAATATGCTGGAGAATATTTTCAATCTTGTTAATGTCATCTTCTATATTCAAGTGCCCATCGAAGTACATACAAGCTGCAAAAAATGTTTTCTTATTATATACAACCTGTATAACGACACAATCACTATCGGAAAGCTGACCAATGGTAGTTACGTCAATATTTTTGTTGTTTATAAATATTGCTGCTCGTTTACCCGTAGTACCAACTGTATATATTCTAAAATGTAATGGTACACCTGCTGGTTTATTGTTAATCAAGTAGGGCTCCTGAATAAATGCTATATCTATAGCTTTTTCATTCACAAGCTGTACCAAATTAGCAGTCGCAATCCTTGAATGTTTCAAGTTAACCTGAAAACATGTTAATCTGTATCTATCCATTTTAATAGTCGGTATTGTCTTTTAGCCGCCTAAGTGTTGCTTGATAACAGGAGCAATTCGTATCCAGTGCAGAATGATTTTCTGACACTTTGTTGTCTCTGTTATATTTATTATACGTTACACAATTAATGCATTTATATGCAGCTCTGTTAGCAGTACATTCCTTTAGAGCATGCTTCTCAGCGCAATTTGGACATGTTTGCTGTCCTTTACAGTCCTGCGCACGATGATTATATTTACAGCAATTGAAGCAACGCCCAGCCTTGACATAATCATCCCAATTACACATATTCCATCCTATTTTTAATCTTTTGCCAAGTATTTCCCTCCGTACAGTTGAAGTGACTTCAACAACCAAATTCAAATTCTTTTTCCTATCATAAAAGGAAAATTTCGGCTGAATCTCTGTGCTGAAATTCTCCAGCTCTGTATTTTGTGCTGTTAAAACCTCCACAGCATTCTCCGGTGTTATCTCATCTGGTATATTAAAAATAATTATTCTTGGATTTCTTTTCTTCGAGACGGTAGCCTCAAGCTCCTCTCCACACTTATTATTAATATTGGTGCAAATAGTATCAACTTCAGTTTTATTGTTCGATTGTATTAGAACTTGTCCGTTCCTCAATGCCTTTACAGACTGAACACCAACCTTCATCTCTACAGGATTAACCTTAGTTTTCACCAGTGTCTTTATATATTCCACACTTTGATTATTCTTGCTCCGAACAAGCAGTTTAAAGCACTTAGAGTCCCCTGTACGTGCAGCGCCAGTCAACACCGAAGCATAACTCCTTTCCACCCCAAATTGCTCCACAACCCGTTCGGAAGATATCACCCCAGGTGTCACTTGTGATGCTATTCTCGCTCTCTTGCCAACACTCAACTGTTCCTGATAATTCTTCACTGCCATTTGTAAACTTTTGGTTTCATTTTCCTTCTGATCCACGATGTCTTTCATTTTTGTAAAATATTTACGTAAACTACTTACCGACTTCACAATATCCTGCTTCAAATCTTGACGCAAGTTTTTACTAGCCTCCGTAACATTTAAGAGCATTCTAAAGGCACTCTCAATATTCTCACTAACTTCATCCACCATTTTGAAATCTCTTGTTTATTACTCCTTGTTAACTCAAACGAAACATTCCAATTAAGATATAACTTCGTATTTCTCGATTTAGTCGTGCGGTTCACGGCCTCCTGAATACTAGTTTCTATGCTTCTCAATCCATGAACAATGTCTGGGTCCGTCAATTCCCTTAAAACTCTGTAAATCCGCAATGCCCGCTTCAAATAACACTCCCACAAAGAAACAGCCTCACAACAAACATTATGAAATACCAAACACAAACAAGTACTTGAAAGTCACGCCACTAACACCGAATAATCAAGAGCACACTCACTCGCATTCTTCCTCCAAGAGTATCACGGCCTCCTCATTATGTATGTATGTATGTATGTATGTATGTATGTATGTATGTATGTATGTATGTATGTATGTATGTATGTATGTATGTATGTATGTATGTATGTATGTATGTATGTATGTATGTATGTATGTATGTATGTATGTATGTATGTATGTATGTATGTATGTATGTATGTATGTATGTATGTATGTATGTATGTATGTATGTATGTATGTATGTATGTATGTATGTATGTATGTATGTATGTATGTATGTATGTATGTATGTATGTATGTATGTATGTATGTATGTATGTATGTATGTATGTATGTATGTATGTATGTATGTATGTATGTATGTATGTATGTATTTATTCACTGCAATTGGGTACTATCCGGTGGCAGAGTTAAGAATACAGATCAAATTACAAATACTAGATTTACAACAATAACACAGTAAACAATACAAACTTGATATTATTTTACTTTAGTCACTTAAAACATATCTAATTACTTCTCTATTTACATATTATATACCATTATAATTCAAAAGTTAAACTATAAACCATCTAGATTTTTTCTAAATTTCTTCAGCGACAGGGGACAGCCCTGAAAGACTGCTACAGGCAATTCATTCCATTCTTCAATGGTTCTATTAACAAAAGAAAATTTTCCTACGTCGGTTCTGTATCTTCTACCCTTAATTTTATACCTATGATCGTTTCGTCCATAATAATCCGGATTATCTAACCTTACACTAACGTCCACCCATGCCTTTACACCAGCATTAGCTTTGAATAATGCTACCAACCTATGTTTTTTACGCCTAATTCTTAATTCCTCCCATTTAGTCTCATCTCCTTTTATAGGCCCAAAATACTTGCCTCTTTTTATGAATTTTATTGCCCTCTTCTGTATTTTTTCTAATGGATTGATTTGGTTAGCTCTATACGGGTCCCAGCATGCTACTCCATATTCCATAACCGGCCGCACTAAGGCCTTGTAGGCAATTTCCCTGGACCTAGCGCTCCCCTTTTTCAATATTCTCATTACGAAATGTAATGCCTTCCATGCATTCCTAGATGTGGAATTTACTTGTTCGTCCCATCCAGCATTATTTGCCAGGTACACTCCCAAGTATTTGCAGCTGTCCACCTGTGGAATTTGCACCCCTCCCATGTGATAGTTAACAATAATTTTGCCCTTAGTTCTACTAAAAACAATGGACTTACTTTTCTTGGCATTAATTGACATTTTGTTAGCTGCAGCCCAATTACAGATTTCATTTAAATCATCCTGAAGCGCGGTTTCATGCACTGTATTCCGAATTTTATTATAAATGATACAATCGTCTGCAAATAACCTTATCTGGCAGTTAATATTAACAGCAATGTCATTAACAAAAATGAGAAACAGTAAAGGCCCTAGTACTGAGCCTTGCGGCACACCCGAACTTACGGTTCCACTATCGGACAGCTCTTTACCTACTTTAACTTTTTGCATTCTCCCTTTCAAAAAATGTTTAACCCATAATACTACGCGTTTGTCAATTCCTGTATTAGCTAGCTTACAAATAAGTAAACTATGTGGCACTAAATCAAAAGCTTTAGAAAAGTCAATTATCACTGCATCAGTTCTTCCCCCTGCATCTACCTCATCTGCCAAATCTTGAAATAATAAAGTAATTTGACTTTCGCACGAATACCCAGGTCTAAATCCATGTTGTGCTTCATTAAACCACTTTTTATTTTCTAACTCCTCTCGTATATATTCTGCAATTAAATGCTCCATTAATTTACATACTACTGAAGTTAGACTAACTGGCCGATAATTATTTATTTCTGTTTTATTACCCCCTTTATAAATCGGAACTATAATAGCTGTTTTCCAGTCTTCCGGTAAGGCGCAGCTGTTAATTGACATGTTGAACAAGAGCATTAGATAGGGAATCATGGCTTCACCCCCAAGCTTTAATATTTCAGTAGGTATATTGTCTGGTCCCCTTGATTTTCGGTTTTGCAGCATCTTAATCCTTTTGCGTAATTTGGGCGCCATTATTTGAAAAATTGTTCTCCACTCTCCCCTATTTCCTGTTCGGAACTATCGTCGGATTTAAGAAAAACCGATACAAAATGCAAATTTAATATATTAGCTTTGTCCCTATCACTTAATACATCTATCCCATTAACATTAAAATCTGGTATGCTCTCTTTATTTCCCCTGCATCTTTTTACATAATTGTAAAATGATCTCCAACAATTATTTGTCCCGCTAAAAACGTTATCTAAGAATCGTTCCTGCGCTTGCAACTTTTCGTCTTGTAATTGTTTAGCTAATTCTTTAAATTTGTTAAGATGCCATTCTGATATCTTCCTTTTATTATAAGCGTGCCTAGTCTTTCTTTTAAGTGTCCTAATACATTTTGTATAAAATTCTGGATCCGCTTTATGTTTAATAACTTTAAAAGATACGTGTTCTCTAATTGTTTCCAGGATAAGTGTTTTGAAATAACCCATGCTTCATTTACACTAGTGGCAGATTTTACAAATAACCCATATTTTTCCCGGAGAAATGTTTGGATAGCCTCCCCGTTCGCCCTATGGAAATCCCAACTAATTACTTGTTCCGTTTCAAACCAGTTTGTCTGCCCTTTCCAGTTTAGGTCTAATTGCACACACTGATGGTCACTTATACCTGGCAAGACATCGCATGCAGAAAACAATGACTCAGGTTTGCATAAAAATACGTCCAGTAATGCTGATTGTCGAGTAACAGTTTTCACTACTTGAAATAACCCCTGCTCCCAAACTAGAAAGTTAACGAGCTTTTGAGCTTCACCTCCTATTAACTGTCCGTCCCAGTTTACATTTGGCAGATTTAGATCCCCTGCTAATATAACATTTTTTTCCCCTTCGGAAGAGATTTTCTCCACTAGTTTATGAAGTGTAGCATAATCAGTTTCTCCAGGTGGTCTATAGCAAGCTATTATTGTTAAATTATTCCCTTTGTTTGCTTGATCATTAATTTCGATTGTCATAATCTCAACCTCTTCTTCTACCCATAATGCTTTGCTGTTTAGCTCTGATTTAGCGCAAATAAAGATTCCCCCTCCCCTTCCATCCCTGTCCCTCCTAAACACCCTGTAATCTGTTCTGAATACTTCTGAATCATTAATGTCAACATTCAGCCATGATTCCGTACCTATAATGACACTTGGATTGCATATCTCTACTAAATTCCAAAACTCAACAATTTTATTCATAATACTACGGCAATTTACCTGTAGCAGCCTTAAGGAATCAGCCCCTACCGGAAAGTCTAAGTTTTCCTGAAGTTGGTGTCATTGCTGCCCTTGCTGCTCGTTGCCGTCAGCCCACTTCGTCACCCTCGCGAACAAAGCTGCCAGCTTTGACGATCCTCTTCGGTTAGTGTACTCCATCCCGTCCATAGTCCCAGTCTTCAATCCACAAATTCGGGTCAAGAAACTGAGCACCCAGTCACTCCGATACCCATGAAAAAGCTTCATTTACCGGCATCACCTTTCTCCAGCTTGAGTCGCGTCGTCTTAGTACTCCACTGACGACTATTTTTGCTGAAGGAAACAGCTGTTTTGTCCTTTTAACTAAGTCGTACATGTCACCCAACACATAGTTAACACTTTTCCGCAAGTCATTGCTCCCGAGATGTAATACGATTGTCCGATAGTTGCCTTCCATCTCCTCTTGCTTTCTCTCGATTTCCCTCAGCAGACCGTCAACTCTTATGCCAGGATAGCAAACTACCTCCGCCGTTGGATTTCCAGCATGTCTCACAATAGAGTCACCGACTATTAGGCAAGATTTCTCCTCTTCTTTTACTCTTTCTTCCCCCTGCTCCCTCAGTTGACGGTTTTCAGCTTCGAGCCTCCGAATGATATCTTCCGCCTGTTGTAGCTTAATGTGTAGTTCCCGTGCTTCTTCTTGAAGCTGCTCCAGTTTCCTCTGATTTGCGGTGACGGTCTTGGCTCCCCTGCATTCCTTACATACCCAGGTTTCCTCGATGTTCATGTCCCTCTTCACTTTCTGGCAGCCAAAGTGGAACCACTTCGAGCAATTACTGCACATAAGTCCAGTCCTCAGAACTTTAATACAGCTTCCACATCGTTCGTCCGCTACAGGTCCTGGATTAATCTCAATTCCCCCTATCACTAGTAAAGTTACTAATACAAAAATTACAAAATAACTCTGTGAAGTTTCGGTAGTACCTTCACGCTGACTACCTGCTCCCCGTGAGCGCAGACCCGACCACATTCCGATCCTCGCCCGGTAAATCACCAAGTCAACACCCATTGTCTCAACTCGTTTCTACCTGCCTCTCTACCTGGCACGTCCGATCTCCTCAAGCTCCAGACACCAACGCAACCAGACAACATCGCTTATCCCCCATCCTTCTATTTTTAACCCCATTTTATCCTTCAGAATCTCTTCAATCTGGTCTCAAACATATTTTTCTCTCAATTCAACTCCGAAAAGTATCACATTCATTTTCCTTCTTCTATCTTCGGATTTTTCCAAGAATGTAATTCTTTGCTTACATTCTATTTCTCTGTTCACTTCATCTTCAAATCTTACCCACATTTTTTTTAAACTCTTCAAATTTTCCATCCATCTTCTTGTTGATTTTCTTTTCCATTACTTTGATATTTGCATTAGTATTTGTTATATCCTCTGCAATTCCTTTCAACATGCTCATTATATTTTGTTCTGACTCCGGTCCCGGGTTTTGCTCAACTCCGCCGATCACTAGTAGCACTAAAATTATAAATACGGACCAGGCTATAGCCGCCAATCGGTTTTTTGAATCTCTGGCTCCTGATCTTATTTCGTATGCGGCAAATAGCCCAATTATCGCTCTATATACTTTGATTTGTATTCCCATTCTTGTCTTCTCGCGAACGCGCGTAAAACACGTCCATCTCCTAGCACCTTCCGTCAGAAACTCCAAAATGTATGTAGAAGAAAGATGAGAAGAGAAAATAATATAAAATAAATAATTTTTGAAGTTAAAGAAGTATTTGGAAATGCCTTATCAAGAAAACTGACATTGCAGGATTTGAAACTGGGATCCCAATGATGCATCTGATGATAAGTTAGTACTCTGAATAATGTATAAAACTGAAATGACACACTTGATATGTGTATTTTCTGCTCAGGTCATGGACGAAGTGACAGTTACTCTGTTGTATGCTAGCCTGTTGCTTGGTCGCCTACACTTGAGCATGTATTATATGGTGCAATACAAAAGTGTGGACTTATGGAGGATCCAGTATAGTAGTTGACACATTTTTAGAGAAAATGAATTAAGCTTTTTGAAGAAGGTGGTTTGGCTCAAAGCATACTTTGTAACCTAAGTAAAGTGTTCAATTGTATACAATGTGATGTATTGTTAAAAAAGCCAGAAAAATATAGGTTCAACGGAAAATAATTTAGAATATCTAAATCATATTTAGAGGGTTACAAAACAACTAGTTAGAGTTGAAGGAAAGCAGTCAGGCATCAGAGGTGAAAACTGGTGTTCCACAGGCCTCTGTACTGGGGTCCCTGCTTTTTCTAATAATGATAAATGATGCATCAAAATGTTATCCCTGTCACACATTGTTTATGCAAATGATACATTCCTTCCTTAATGTGAAAGACTTAAAATTTGCTTACACAAATGTTTGCTTATCCAAGTTTATGATTAAATTATTATTGCTGAACCGTTTAGAAATATTACTGAACATTCTGCTGGATAATATTTATAGCTCTTCAAGTGCATTGATTTCAATTAATATATTTGTGTCGTCAGATTATTGAACTATTTTTTTAGCTGTAATATTTGACTGTAAATCATTTACAAACAATAAGAAAAGAATAGGACCCAAACTTAATATATTTTGTGTCTGATAGGTATTCTTTAACGCGATCTTTTCCTGTATGTGAAATTTCTACTATTTGATCCATTCCAATGCATGCCCTCTAATACCCATATGTTCTAATTTTTGGAATAGTAAATTGTGGTTTAGTACATCGAATGCTTTAGTTAGGTCGAATAATGCGCCTAGTATTTGGTCTTCATTATCCAAAGTATTTATTACACTGTTTACAAAATCAAAAAGTGCAGTTTCTGTTGATATTTGTTTACAAAACCCATGCTGAGTTTCAGATATTAAATCATTCATCTCTATAAATGCTATAAGTCTTTTATAGAATATCTTTTCCAGTACTTTAGAGAAGCTGGGTAAGAGTGAAATTGGCCTTAATTTAGTAAATGGGTTTTATCTCCTTTTTTGTATAGTAGCTTTACTTTAGCAGTTTTTAGAGCTTCTGGAAACACTGCATGTTCAAGTGAGCTATTACATATGTCTGCTAACAGGTGTGCGATAAGAATAGAACATTTCTTTAGCAAAAAATCAGGAATGTTATCAATACCTGAAGAGTACTTAGATTTAAATTTGGATATTACTGAAACAATTTCCTTGAAATCAGTAGGGCGCAAGAACATTGTTGTTTCACATATGTTTGCTCTATTTGTTTTTACTGAAGTACTCATTGTGGAGTTTTTTGTGAAACAAAAATGACATGTGTTATGTTCTAAGTTCTATATCCCTATATTCCTGGTGGAATCTGCACAAAAAAAATAGGCAACAAACAAATAAGCCAAATAACCAACCAAATTGAAATTACTTATCTACTCACAAAGAAGGTTTACATAATAATGGTATAAATATAAGCCTAAAATTGTCAGTAGCTTCTGCATCATCTTGGAAGTATAATTCCTTTGCACTAACCTTGTTTTTATTGGATCTTCATACTGAATGCCTTTTGCTAACTCTGCCACTCCCATTAGAGCTTTCTTTTCTGCAACACTTTCCAATATTTTCTCTTCTTCTTTCAACTGCCTTTCCATAGCACTCTCCTTCTTTGCTGTAAAGAAAAAGCTGTATTCATAAGTGCTAGTGGTGATGATGATAATGGGGATAATAGTGGTGATGTTGATTATGATAATATTGTAAGAAATGAAAATGCCAGTTACTACTAATCAAATATTTTCTCTTAAGGACATTAACACTACATGTAAGATACTGTTGAACGCACACACGCATGCACATACACACAGATCCACAATTCACAAATAAAATATGCTCAGTCACTGAATGCTCATTATCACTGTCCACTGCAAGACTTAACTTCTGCCCACTGGGCATGTGCCGACTCCTTTCATTCTCAAAAAGGAATGTTCTTGAAAGGGTCAAAAGGAATCCTCTGGAGCCGAAAAATGGCAAACAATGGTTACTGTATACCCAGACTATTGTACAGTTAAGAGGACCGGACATTACATAAATACTCAGCCAAATCAATATGCGCTGATCTCTTTGTGGCAGGTAATTATTTTCATGGTCACGATAACACTACTCCCTCTTCAGGGCATCGTTCCTCAGGACAGCCTCTGATGCAGCAGACTACATCATTACTCCTCTTAACCACATGGTACAGTTCTTGCCATGGCTGAAGTTGGAACAATGTGTCCTAGTAGGACTATACAGCCACACCAGATTGCCCTAGCCCGCCTCAGTAGCATAGATGATAGCATGTCTGCCTCACGTTCAAGAGGTCCCGAGTTCGAATCTCGATCAGGGTGAGTTACATGGATAAGGTTTTTTCTGGGAGTTTCCCTTATCCTGAATGATGAATGTCAAATAACTCTAAGATCTATGGACCCTGAGCTCATATGAATATCATTTCACCCATTCTATTCACCGTCCGATATGACTTAACATTGGAGGATGTAAAGAAAAAAAAGTTGCCCTGTTGAAAACCTTGGCTTTTGGTGTGTAGTTTGTAGCAGATCTTCATGTGATCACTCGTTACATGGATGTGTTAATAGACTATCTCATGCACACAATCCACGAGGTTCTCTACATAGTTGATATTGGCTATTCTGTACCAGGAATGTTCCCAAACATCAGGTTGAATGAGAGACACAAATCTCTGCTGAAGATCAAGATGGCTGGCCAGATGGTGTCATCGGTTGACGAGTGGCAGGCAACAAAAAAAGCAGCACCCTGAGGCATCCTAATTCCCTCTTGTGATTGGCCATAACCCTCCTCAGGTGTCCTTGATGGACAGCTCAATCTTGCCATGCAACTATGGGTAGAGAGGCATTGTGCATGCTTTGTGCACTTGAGTCACTACACTGCTTCTCTCTCCAGTTTAGACTTAATATGTGTGCCTTGATCACTGTGCAGTTCCAGTGCCAGAACAGATCTTCCACCAGGTATTGATTGCAACTGTCTTGGCTTCTGGTTAGGGACAGTGTAAACCTACAGAAACTTAATGATGTAAGCCATGAACAACAAAGGTCTCGAGTTCGAATTTCAGTCAGGGTGAGTTACCTGGATATGGTTTTTTTCTGGGGGTTTCTTATGCTGAAAGATGAATGTAGGGTAACTCTAAACTCTATGAACCTTGGTTTCATTTGAGCATCATTTCATAAATTTCATTTATCATCTGATATGACTTGACATTGGAGGTCGTAAAAAAACAACAAACACCAACAAATACCTATTTGCCCACCTCACTAGTGTAGATGGTGGCATGTCTGCCTCACGTTAAAGAGGTCCTGAGTTCAAATCTCGGTCAGGGTGAGTTACCTGGATAAGGTTTTTCCGGGGTTTTCCCTTATCCTAAAAGACGAAATCGAGTAACTCTAAGCTCCAAGAACCCTGGGCCCATTTGAGCATCATTTCACCCATTCCATGTATTGTCTGACATGACTTAATGTTAAAAAAGGACATAGATTAAAAAACAAACCTATTACCCCTACTGGACACAAGAAATAATTCAGCTATGTCACTGGCAATGCATTCAAAGGCTACTCCCATGTTATTCTGCCAGATGCAGCCCTAACACCTCGTCTGTGGGCAACTTGAAACACACACACATTGGCAGCACCATCTCTCAACATTTGCCTGTAGCTTCAACCAGTAGTAGTTCTGTCGGAGCTTGGCGATTGTGTGGCTAGAGCCAAGATGCCCCCTGCTTTTTTACAATAAAAAAAATAAATAAAAATAAAAAACATACAGCATAAGACAACTGATCCGCTGAGGCACAACTCACAACTGAACCACACTTGCCCCTATCCAATGACCTCACTGAATGCTCACTTTGCTATCCACCGCAAGACTAGCTTTTTTAACTATCCACCAGGGACTTGCCAGCTCCTTGACCACTTCGCCCATGGTCATTTAAACCCTGCACGGCCAGGAACGGATACCCAATAAACAGAACAAGACATTTAAATTGTTAAATGCAGCAAAAATGCTTCGTAAATAAATATTTGTATCTTCCGTATTTATTAAGTTATTTTAGCGAAACAAAAACTGGTTTAATGCCCATTAAAGGCAGTATACATCTACGGTATCATTAAAATAGAGACTATATTAATAAATCGTTGAAATTTCATTAATTTGTATCACTGTAGAGAAAGCCATTCTTTGCGTCGAACGCACCTAATGCTGAGTATTTTTGTTTTACAAACTATATGTGTATATCAGCTGAATAAACAAAGTGTTGGGTTCAAGGTTTATAGGTTTCAGTTTATGCTACCACGTAATAATAACTGTATATGTTGCGTTACACATGCTGGAAAGAAAACTACGTCAGCATCTCGCTAATTGCACAACTAAAGTTTATGGTAGCTGACGTAACTGTTTTCTTTGCTCAGTTCATATAGTAATTTTGACTGTGTCAGAGTTCCGAGCAATTTCTTTAGCTAAAACACATTTGAAATAGTTTCCTCAGTGCTAATCATGGCTTCAACTAGTAATGCAGCAAATAAATTAGCTAGTGTAGGAAGAGTGCGGGCTTCTGATATTACATCAGATTACGAGGAAGACTTTTTGCTGTTAGACAGTGATTTGGACATTGATGGCGAGTTTTCAGATTTTGAGGGGGGTGTTGAGGATATAGGTAGCAGTGAGGAGAAAAATGACTCATTTCCGACAAGTGTTCGTGAAGAATCAACAAAATGGAGGTGTCAAAATAACTAACACAAATAGACATACGTTCACGATCACAACCTCTGGTGTACAACCGCATACTCACCTAACTTCAGACAGCCAACCAATTGACATTTTCACAAAATTTTTTACCACTGACTTACTGTCTCTCATTGCTTCGGAAACAAATGTATATGCGAGTAGGGTGAAGGAAGACCTGATTTCTAAAGGCAATTTAGGACCTAAGAGTAGAATTCAGAAGTGGACAGAAGTAACAATGAATGATGTGTGTTTGGAGGAATTTAGTAACAGTGACGTCAAAATTAATATAAAAATTATTTGTGGTTGGTTTATTGACACTCGTCACTTACTTTTTCATATATTTATGAGAGACTAGAAAATGGAGGCCAGGGCCTTTGAAACTAGTCTCTCATAAATATATGAAAAAGTAAGTGACGAGTGTCAATAAACCAACCACAAATAATTTTTATATTAACAATGAATGAGATTTACAGACTACTTGATCTAATTATGCTCATGGGTGTTATTCGTAAACCTACGCTAGACATGTACTGGTCTACAGATGACATGCTAGCTACCCCATTTTTTGGGAAATGCATGTCAAATAACAGGTTTACTTCCATTTTGCGCTTCCTTTATTTCACCTGCACAGAAAATGTAAATGATAAACTATACAAAATCAGACCAGTTTTTGATTACATTATTTCAAAATTCAAAGAAAATTATGTGCCTAGTGAAAAGATCACTGTTGATGAAAGCCTGATGCTTTGGAAGGGCCGCTTAGGTTGGAAACAATACATCAAAACAAAGAGGGCCAGATTTGGCATAAAGAGTTTTGATGTATGTGAAAGTAAAATAGGATATCTTTACAATAGCTGCATATACACTGGCCAAGGGACTGATAACACCGGAGAAAAAGATTTGGGGTTATCTGGTTCCATAGTAATGCATCTGATGGAATCTGTACTTGATCAGGGTAGGACTGTATATTTAAATAATTGGTACAGTTCCCCTAAATTATTCATGGCCTTACACAAAAGAAAAACAAATGCAATTGGAACAGTACACTCAAATCGTATTGGTTTGCCAAAAGATGTGAATATGAAGGCTCTAAGAAGAGGAGAAATGCAGGTGCATCAGCTCCCACCCTTGACCTATGTTGCTTGGCAAGACAGGAGGGTTGTTACAGCATTATCCAATTGCAGATCTAAGATTTTGATGATTGATACTGGAAAAATTGATGCTCGTAACAAAATGTCAATTTTCAAGCCCGATATCCAGGAATACAAGATGCACATGGATGGAGTGGATCGAGTAGATCAGGTATTATATGCATATCCCTCTTTGCGAAAGACAATCAAATGGTATAAAAAAGTATTTTTACACCAGCTGGATATAACCATATGCAATTGTTTAGTAATTTGGAGAGCTCTAAACCCACGGAAGACAATGACGTACCTGGACTTTTGCATATCAATAGGTCGCAGCCTAATTGAGCACTATAAAATTCAGAGACCTCTCCATACTGGGGGTAAGAAATCCACCACCCCAGCACCCCTAAGACTTGAAGGAAAACATTTTCCTAAAGGGGTACCACCCACAGCAAAAATGTCGCATCCCTTTAGAAAATGTCTGGTGTGCCGCAAGAAAGGTGTCCGAAAGGAAACTAGTATGATTTGCCGTGAATGTGGAGATGCCCCTGTGTGTTTATCCCTGTTTTGAGGTGTACCATTCAAGAAGAAGTTTTAAAGGTAAGCTTTTACTTCTTAAAGAATTTATTTAAATTTACTGTAAAACATAAAGTTTAAAAGAATCATCATTAAATAAGCATTAAATGCATGTATGCACAGGACGTCTATACACGTCCATATTGGTTTGGGGCCTTTTAACTTGGGAATCATATGTCGTCCATATCGGTGAAAGGGTTAAATAGGGTCCAAATACAAGGATCATTCTGAAAAAGGGATGTTCTCAAAATGGTCAAAACGAATCCTTTGAAGCCAAAAATCAGCACACAATGTATATTGTTTTCCCTGGGTTATTGTACAATGAAGAGGACCAGGTATGACACAGGTATCCCCAAACGATCAGTCTGTACTAATCCCTTTGCTGCAGACAATTATCTTCGTAGCATCAGTAACAATGTGAAGGTGGCAGTAGTGGCAGCAATGAACATATCTACTATCCAATTTATAACTAGTTTTCTTTTCCTTATTCTTTTTTATCACAGCAGAAGCCCTAACTTTACAAGCAGATAAAGCAAATTTTCTGAAGTATCATGAATAGAGGGCGGATTAGCATGACCCAGTCCGTGATATCAAGTTACCGATGGGTGAGCATATTGTCTTGAAACGTGTCCCCTGGGCACAGGCTGTGCGTAAAGAAGTATACTGCAGTAGGCCTGAGGGTTCGCTTTGCTAACAGAGTGCATCTGCTACTGCAAATGCAAAGGTGTTATAGAGAACACGAGGTGTCCAATTGAGTGTAACTGTCAAAATGCCTAAGAATAAACGTGTGCAGCGTAACAATACAGAGCATCTTATACGCTTTAAACATATTGAAAGAAGTGTGTATAAAAATTAGGGAAATCAAAACCAGAGAGATTATTAAAAAGAATAACGATAAGCTCCAGGATGTGTTAGAAAAAAAGGTAATGGTTTCTCAGTAATGTGTGCTGTATGAGATCTCTTGCTGCAAAAACAAACCGAGCCCTACAGTCCAACAGGAGTAAGAAATGTATCAAATAGCAATGTAGTGTATTATTCGCATGCGCCTATTACATCTTACGATGTGGAAAGGAGTTTCACATGATACCGTTTATGTTTAAGTGAGAGGAGAACATTCATGTTCGACAGCACCCGCATATACATTATTGTATACTGCAATGAACATGCTATGTAGTATTCAGTTTACATATTTATGTATAAACGATAATGCCCTATAATGAAATAAAAATATTAACAGTTGTCAACTTCTTTTGACATAAACTGTACAGCACGGTGCGCACACTCCGGTTGTTTACATCTGCGCTCACCCTTTTTGCTCCAACCTAAACAGGCTATAATACAAGGTCAGTCAACCTCAGGAAAACCAGTCACACTGATCCGCCCTTTAATCATGAGTATTAAAGTATTACAAGTATTGAGGACCCATCCCTATTCAAAATTGAAGTTAATGCACCATCATAATCTGGCAATGCGGAATAATGCCTATACACCCTTTGACAAAAAAAAAAAAAAAAAAAAAAATGAGTAGACTCTGGAAGCATATATTTTTCTAAGTCCACATCATTTCCACAGATGGTTTACAATGTCGTCAGGCAACGCATCTCTTTAGCTTCGTCCTACTGAATCCTCTAATATTTATAATAATAATGAGAATATTCACACATTGTGGGTTGTTTTATATGTTTTGGGTATATTCACATACGGAATCCTTCCTTTTTTTTTGCACATGTAATGCGTGCAAAAATTGAGTCTCAGTTACTAAATGTGCACTGATAGCTGAGCAGTTATAGACAGGTAACTAGACCTACAAAGATTCAAATCCCTGACATCATTTTGATTATTTTCTGAATTTTAGGAATACGAAATATGTATTATGCACATCATAACATAACTTCCAATTGCTAAGGTTAACTGATTTCATGGCATTTATGGTCATACACAAAAACTGAAACACTCTATCTGTTTTTAAACTGAAATAAATGTTTTATTACTATAAGTAAAATCAAATAAAAAGGGCAATTAACCTAATATTGAGTGTGTACACCCTCTGCTTCTATTAGTGCCTTCATTGTGCAGTGCATGGATGAGATCAAATGCCTAGTGAAATTTTTACGAGAGGATACTTTGCATTATATGCCAGCACCATTCATAACAGGTGAATGAGCCCGAGTTTTTACACAATTTTCTAATAACATTGTATTTATTTTGAAAACTGCAAGAACAGGTTATCTGTGGTTTTATAAATGATGTGTTCAAAATATTATTTATCTGCTGCAAGAAAAACATAAGGCATTACTATTACAGTAACAATAATAAAAAGAAACATGCACACCAAGGAGTCGAACTCATGTGGTTCACTTATGAGACACATGCATTTTACCACTTGGCTACCATGCATACAGCCAAGCCGCAAAGCATCTCCCTATCTACTGCATAGCTTTGAAATGAAACCAGAGTGGTATCAAAGCTGGAAAGCTGGAAAAATTAATTGTTCTTTCACACTAACCATGTGTAGACCAAAGTATGCAAAGGTAGAGGCAGACTGAAAACTTCAAGGCACACACTGAGAATGCAGTGTCATCGAATGCTTCCGATGTTTTCCGAATCAAACTTTATTTCTGGTAGTTGCTCTTTTTTTTTCTTCTAAGGATGTGTTTTGCAAACAGACTGCAAGGTATGACAGGTGATAGGCAACATTCTTCTATACCTAAAAGTAACTAGACCATGTTAACTACACCAATATCTCTATAGTTCGCTATGAATAACATTCCAGCACTTGCCATGGTGGTAATACTTCCAGATTACGTTTTTAACAATTGTTTCATATGAAAATCATTTTGTAATATTAACTAATGATGACATTTTCCTTCATTGCCAACCTAAATGCAGCAACTAAAATCCACTAGAACTGACATTTTCTATACTGTTTCACCTCCTCCTCCTTATTGTTTCATTCAGCATTTCACTCCATTCAGCATTGGCATAGTACAACTGTGAGACTGTTGTGCAATGGTTGTGTTTAATTCTACTGTCATAAGGCAATATGTAGATGTGTAAAACAGAGCTTATTTATTGCATTTGTTAAAACAATTTAAGAAAGATTGCATAACCTAATACTGGAAGCAGCAAAAAATAAACTATCTACTAGAAACGTATTGATTACTCGTTATGAGTTCATAAAGTTTAGTTATAGAACAGTTATATTTTGTTATAAGGTGTATTGGTGTCAATACAGAAAGGTGCACTGGTAGTAATAAAGAAATGTAAATAGCTGTGATACTCCTTTGCCTAGGCCAGGTTAGGTTAGATTAAGATAGGTTAAAAAAGGTAGAGCATTTTTTATACAAGATTAGTTGAGGTTACATCAGTTTAGTTTACATATAAAATGCAAGAATTTGCATTTTTTTTCCACACAGTTGGCAACACAGTCATCACACTTCAAATGGTATACTATCTACCGTGACAATTTGGTACATAACTTTCACCACAACTTGCAGCAAGGTAACAGAATTACATAAAGAACTCAACTATGGAAGTGTTCACAAATTGGCACTAGCTATAAAAAACATTTTGATATACTTGTAACTGGGATACAATAAGACAGATGGCAAATACCCCACTACATCTATTTTTTTAACTATCCCTATGCATTTATTATCCATAATATTTCCTTACTTCTGCACAATTTATATAGTGACTTTGTGGGTTCGTAGAATTAAAACAGGTCTAGTTTGCAGAAATTCAAAATGCACTTTATTTCAAGTAAAAAGACACTTTTTACAACTCTGATATCAGCAAAATGACGTAACACACCTGAAAGCAATCTTCAAGGCTGTCTGCCACACGTCCACACTGCACAATTAACAGTTCTAGACTGGCTCGGCAACTTTCACACAGCGGCTTTTATACCTCTACTATTCTTTCCAGAAACTTGTCAACGCTTCACAGCCTTTCACGACGCAGCGAGAGAAGGATACAGCTATCCAGACATCTGTCTCTTTCTCTCCCGGCAAGTGTTCAGCACTAGCATGCACGTGGGCTTGGCATGGGACACTTTCTGCCTCTTTCTTTCCTCGCTTCTCTCTCTCGGCGTTCGCCTATACGCTGGCAGCCATTAGCAAAACAATGCCTAGCGACACTGCTCCCTCATCAAGGCTGGTCGTCCCGAACAGCACCATCGTAGCGGCCCAGGCGATCCAGGTGTGCCACCCTCTTTCCTCTTCTGGATGCATTACACCATGTCATTAATTCTGTTTACCACCAGGTATGGTCCTTCCCACGGTTGCTGAAGTTTTGGGCAGCGTCCTTTGGTTCGGGTAGGGCAGTACAAACAGACCAGGTCACCTTGCTGGAATCCTTGGCTGTTGGCTCGCCTGTCGTACCGGGTCTTCATGCGGTCACTCGCCATCTGGATGTTCTGACAAGCCATCTCATGCATGTCGTGGAGATGGTCCACGAGGTTCTCCACATACTCAGTTGCTGGCTGTTTCGCTTCAGGGGGCTCCCAAAAGCCAGGTCACAAGGGAGGCGTCACTCTCGGACAAACATCAAGCTTGCTGGCGTAAACCCAGTGGTGTCGTGTGTAGGCCAGCAAGAACAGTGGCACGCTGACTGATGTCCCAGTCTCACTGATGGCTGGCCACATCCTTCCTCAGATGTTCTAGGGTCTTCATGTACCTCTCGACCATCCCATCCAACTGCGGGTGTACAGCTGTCGTACGGGTCTTGTTAACCCCAAGTCTTTCAAGTACCTCCATCAGGTTAGACTCAAAATTGGTGCCCTGGTCGCGGTGGACCTCTAATGGCACCCCAAAATGGCAGAACAATTGCTACACAAGGCAGTCTATAATTGTCTTCGTCTCCTGGTTCGGGATGGTATATATCTCCGGCCACTTGGTGTAGTAGTTCACGGCCACCATCAGGTACTTTTGCCTTGGTCAGACACTGGGAATGGTCCAGCTATGTCGCCAGCGATGTGTTCGAAGGGCGCTCCAACGTTGTACTGCTGCAAGTGACCCCGGCTCCTAGTCTGGGGGCCGCAACTCACCACGCACATGTGACCATGACGGCACCATCTCTCAGCGTTTGCTCAGAGCCTCAGCCAGTAGTAGCACTGTCGGAGTTTGTCAATCGTTCAGTTTGCTTCCAGGTGTCCTCCTAAAGTACCGGCGTGCATGTACTCCAAGACCTCTGGGACCTTATTCCGGGGAAGTACCAACTGCTCTCTCTGCATCTTCCCATCAGGTGATTCCCATACCCGGAACAGGATGTCCTCTTTCACCTTCAATGAGTTCCATTGGGCCCAGCACGACTTATACGCAGTGCTTCTAGGTGCGATGTCCTCCCAGGTCGGTCTTGTCCCTGCCTCCACTTCTCTCAAGAGTGGCCCCAAGTCTGTGTCCACCAGCTGTTCCCTCCTAAGGCCTGCGCTATCCAAGCCGTCCGCAGACACTGCAGTGACCACTCTGACAGCTGCGGCACGCTCCTTCTCTTCCACTCTTGTACATTGGCCACACTCTTCTGGGCAGGGTCTTCGGGACATGGCATCTGTGTTGGCGTGGCTCTTCCCTCTGCGATGTTCAGAGGTAAAGTCGTACTCCTGCAGCCTCTCGACTCAATGGGCTATCTGGCCTTCCAGATTTCTAAAGCTAAGTAGCCAGATTAGAGCGAAGTGGTCAGTCCTCAGGTGGAATAGCTGACCGTACAGGTACTTGTGGAAGTGTTCCAAGGTCTTTACTACCGCCAGTAGCTCTCGCCAGGTGACGCAGTAGTTCTTCTGTGCCTTGGATAGCGTCTTGCTGTATTAGCCTATCACTCACTTGTGGCCGTCCTCGAATGGGATAGAACGCCAATAATGCAATGGTCGCTGGCGTCGGTGTCCACAATGAAGGCGCCACCTGGTGTGAGAATTCCAAAATAGGAGCACTGCAAAGTGTCTGCTTCAGCTGCTGGAAAGCATCTTCGGCATCCTTCGTCCACGCATGAGGCCCATGTTCTTCCGTCAGGTGAGTGAGGGGCTTGGCGATGTTGGAGAAGCCCTTTATGAAGCGGCGGTAATAACTGCACAGCCCCAGGAAACTGCAATTCTTGCTTATCCTTCGGGCAAGGCCAATCTCTCACGGCCTGTGTCTTCTCCGGGTCTGTGGCCACTCCGGTTGGTGAGACTATGTGGCCCAAGTAGTTGACCTTGCGGTAGAGCTGGCACTTCTTCGCATTCCACTTCAAGTTGGTTGCCTGCATTCACTGTAGCACCTTGTTCAGGTTGTCGAGATGGTCTTCGAATGTCTTGCCAAGTATACTGTCGTCCACATATAGTAGGCAGGCGTCATAAGTCAATCCTCTCATCACTGACTCCATGGGGCGTTGGAAGGTAGATGATGCGTTGCAAAGACCAAAGGACACAAGTGTGAACTGCCAAAGCTCTTGGCTTGTCGAGAATGCGGTCTTTTCCTTTTCTATTGGGCCCAGAGCCACCTGCCAGTAGCCCGACTTCAGGTACAGGGTCAAGAACCACTGCGCACCAGCAAGCGTGTCCAGGGTGTCGTCAATCCGGGTAAGGGGAAGCAGTCCTTCCTGGTGACAGCGTTCAGCTTTCTGTTGCCCACGCAGAAGCGTAGCTCGCCGTTCTTCATCGCCAAGACTACAGGGGAACACCAAGGGCTGTCATACTCTTCAATCACTCCCCTGGATCTCATGTTCTCCAGCATATCTCGTACCGCCGTTTGTTTTCCCAGCGGAACGCCTCTAGGTGGTTGCCGAATAGGCCGGGTGTCTCCGGTGTCAATGCGGTGGAGCACTCTGTCCGTGCGGCCTGTAGTTGCTATTACCTTGGCTGAAGATGCACTGTTATCGTCTCAGAAGTTGTTGAACCTTCTCTAGCTGTTCCGCGGTCAGGTGGTCGGCCGCCCTCTCCAGTAAGCCTTCCAGCCGGGGCCCCAGGTGTTGCGTCGGCACCTGCTCCTGGGTCTTGTCAATTGGTGTTACGCTGACCACGGGCTTGCACGTCCCCAAATCTGTCCCAGTCTGGATGTCGTTATAAGTGTCCGTTGGATTAAGTAGCCTCACCGGCACCTCCTCTCGGCACGGCAACAATGTCCTGGCTACACGGAGTCCGTGCACAGGCGTCTTATGGTCCAGTATGATGTTCTTCGTCCGCTGGCCTTGTCGTGCCGTCACCACCACCTCGCTTCTTGCGGGGACAACCACGTCTTCCCTCAGGATGACCCTACAGATTCCAAGGCGTTCTTCGGGTTGCCGGAGTATCACCTCTTCTCCATTGAGCCGCAGGACCTTCCTGCCGACATCGATCGTCGCCTCGTGGCTCCTGAGGGTATCCAATCCCAGTATCAACTCCTCAATCACCTCCGCAACGACCACCCACAGACGCACGGTAGTCCATCCCAAAGTCAACTCCAGCAGGGCCTTCCTCTCCACGGGTAAGGTGTCGCCCGATGCCGTAACTAGCTGGTATGGTCGGCTCGGTTTTCTCGACGGCAAACCCCTGGCTCCGTCGGGTCTGATGACGGTCACGGCTACCCCGGTATCTACGAGCACGCGTCACGACTACCTCTCACCCAACCGTCCGCGATGAGGCTGTCATCCATCCGTCGGCTGATGGCGCTCAGTGTCACTCAAGGAGATGGTGTTGACGGCACCGACGTGCTCCTCACGACGCCGGTCCTTTCTCGTTTCTCCGGCTGCTCTACCTGGTGTGGGAAGTCTCTCTCCAGGTGTCCCGGCTGGCCACACTCCCAACACACGCCACTAGGTCTTCACCGGCGTCCCTCGGCTGGCCTTCAGTCTCCCGTGTAGAGAATACTCCTCGTTCTCGACGTCGGGGTAGCCGACACCTTGGCCGCCTCCATCCTCAATGCTGCCGTTAGCGCCTCGTGGATGGTTTTGTAGTCGCCGAGCATTAGGCGCTGACGTATCTCAACGTCTCGTACCCCGTCAACGAAGGTGTAAGCGGCTTCCCGGGATACGAATTCAGGTGGGAGGTCAACCAAAGCTTTGCTGGCCAGCTGTTCAATTGCCAGGGCGAACTCCTGCAGCGTCTCCCCTGGCTGCTCCTTCCTTGACTTCAGTAGGCTGCGGCTAAACGGTGGTTCCCGAAGCGGTTTTCCGGGGCTTTCCAGATGTCCTTGGGCACCGCCGCTGACTGGACCGCGTTCAGAACCTCTGCGGCCCGTCCCTAGAGGCTGGCTATTAGCTGTGCGGCCTTCTCCACCACTTGTTGTGCTTGGCTACCGGACGACTTCGAACGTGGAAGTGCCGTCGTACTTTGCCAGCAGCTTGACGCGCGCAGATGTGTCGCGTCCCGACGCGTCGGCCTTTAAATCTTTCATCCTTCTGCCGACGATGTCCCCCATCATGGCGTCTTAGTGCTGGTGTCGGCCTTTCCCCCTAGGTTGTTAACGCGGCTGGCCAGGTCTTCGAGGGATTTGGTGTTATTGTCGGCCCTTCCCTCTATGTCATTAAAGCGGTTCGCCAGGTCTTCGACGCGCTCGTCCAGTTGGCCTATCTGCTGGCCCAGCCCCGTGATGTCATCCCTCACGCCGGCCAACTGTTCTTCACATTTTTCGGCGAGGGCCTCGTTCGCAGCCTTCATTTCAGATAGTTCGGTCTTTCTTTCCGTGGTCAGGCTGTCGTTCGCTGCTCTCATTTCCATGGTTAACGTCGCAGCGAGGGTGTCGGTAGCCGTCTTCATTTCTTTCATCTCGGCGGTGAGGTTGTCGTTAGCCGTCTTCAATTCTGTTGCCAGGCTATCGTTCACCGTTCTCATTTCTTTCAGTTCCTGTAGAATCTTTTCCAATGCAGCTTCCATTGTGGTATGTCTCACTCCTGACACCAATTGTGACTTTGTGGGTTCGTGAAATTAAAAGTCCAGGTTACAAACACTAAAAATTGCTCTTTATTTCCATAGAAACACACTTCAGTCAACCCTTACAGTAGCAGAATTACGTCACATATGCAATACAACTTGCAAGGTCATCGACCACAAATAAAGTTCACACAGCTGTTCGTGCACACGAGTCCAATTAACAACTGTTCCCCAGTGGCAGGTGGCGGCTCCTTTTATAGCTTACTCACCATTCCAGAAATTCGTGGAATGTTCTCAATCAGGACGGCGTTAGAAGAAAGACAAACTCTCCAGAAATCTGTCTCCTTCCCCCCACCGTTTCGGCAAGCTTTTATCTCCGCACTGTACTGTCCGTCCCTTTGAACTCATCCCTCGCGCCCCCTCGCTGCAACAATGCATTCGCGACAATACCTTCTCATTGTGTGAGCCCCTGACATAGGTACATTCCTGACCAATTGCAATTTTCATATTTTGTTTCCTTTCGGAGATATTTGAGGTCGCAAAGTTAGGTAAGTACGGCAAATAGTGAAATATGTAGCATAATAGTAAATAAAAGTCAGTAGACAGAAGAATAAATTAAATAGGAAGACACAAGCATAATGCAAGTTTACAAATATTAATATTAGAGTTATATATTTTATATTTTAAAGTTACATCCACCCTGGGTTCTGCAAAATACACACTCTAAAGTTATTCTGTATTCTCAGAATAAATGAAAAGAAAAACTTTAAGCTGAAGAAAACTGAAGAAAAAACTCTGTGAACTTATATATGAAACAAAAGTCAAGTCCTGCTAATCTCGAAGTTAAATCATAGAACCACAATATCATTAATCTTTCTAAACAAACCTTCATGGAATCAGTAATAAACAAAGGCCTTAAAAGGCAAATGACAACACAGAGTAGGAGATATGATACCAGACAGTTGATAATACTACCAACTGCCTAGAAGAGCAGATCAAAATATTTTATAAATTATTCTTAAAGAAATGTAAATAGATAACCCCAACAACTTTCTGGCCATACAGATAATTATGGCAGTGTGTCTGCCTCAAGTTCAAGAGGTCCCAAGTTCGAATCTCGGTCAGGGTGAGTTAACTGGATAAGGTTTCTTCCGGAGTTACCAAAATTAGGCAAGTGAGTCAACCTTGTATATACTTTTCTCCACTTACAAGTTTTTTTATGAAGACTAGTTTCTGGGGACTTTTCCCCTATCGTCAGTTCTGTGGTTGACTGATGATGCATCTGGTGTCTGCATCTGGCTTGGTGTCGTGCTGCCATCTAATGTCCTGGTAAGTTTGATGACGTCATCTACTGCGGGAATTTCAAAATTCATCAAGAGGTCCTGTTTCTTCGTAATAAATATGTTTTCCCAAATCTGTAGTTCCAGAGGTTTCTTTGCCTGTTTGATCAGTTCTATTTCTTGTTTTATGTTGTGATTCTCAGACCAAAAGTGATGTGCTACGGCCGACTTGTCCATTTGTTTGAATTTAATATTTCTGAAGTGTTCTTTCATTCTTGTTCCTAGATTCCTTTTGGTCTTACCAATGTATATCTTGTCACAATCCTGGCAACTCATTTGGTAAATGCCTGATAATTGAGTTTTTGGTGTGCTATTTTTAAGAGGGTGGTTTAGTAAGTTGCAGATGTTGTGTTTGTTCTGAGGGACTAATTTGATGTTGAAGCTCTTAAATATCTTTTCACATTTTTTGAAGTATTTTGGATGAAATGTAAAATTTCCATACCTGGTGTTTGGGTTTTCTAGTTTTTTTAACGTAGTAATGTCCCTTAAGTTTTTGTTTCTTTTGTGTCTGTAGATCAGTTTTTTGATGAAATTTGTGTTATAGTTGTTCAATTCGGCAACCTGGTGTATGTGAGTGTACTCCTGTTCATATTCTGTTTTTGTTAGCGGAATGTTGATTAATCTGTGAACTAAACTATGGAGTACTGAATATTGAAGTTGTACTGGGCTGAATGGGTTGCATTTAATGTAATTGTCAACATGTGTTGCTTTTCTGTATATTCCAAATTGTAATCCTCTTGGTGTTCTAATGATTTTCAAATCTAGAAAAGGCAGCCATTCATCCTGCTCTACTTCAATGGTGAAAACTATGGATTTTTCTTGTAGGTTTAGCAACTTTATAGCATCATCGGTTTGTCTTCTAGGGACTATAGCAAAAACATCATCGACATATCTATGCCAACATTTGAAAATATGTGGAAAGGCTTTAGTAATGTGTGTTTCCAAATTACTCATTAACAGATTAGCTGGTAATGGTGAAAGAGGGTTACCCATGGCCAAGCCTGCTGTATGTTGGAAGATCTTGCTGGAGAACGTGACACTGTTTTGTTCAATACATAGGGTGGTTAATTTGATGTATTCCTCTATTTTATCATCCGCAACATTGCTTTTGGATAACCAGCCTTTCATCAATTTTGGAATTTTTTCTACTGGTATGCTCGTGAATAGAGATCTGATATCAAAGGACACCATCACCTCTTCAGTTTTTATAATTGCGTTTTCAATTTTCTTTACTAAATCAAATGAATTCTTTATGCTTAGAGATTCAAACTTTTCAAACTTGTCAAATTCTTCCACCAACCATTTTGCCAGTTTGTAAGTCAGGGCATCTATATTGTTAATAATGGGTCGCATGCTGTTGTCTGTCTTGTGAATCTTAGGTAGGCAGTATAATTTTGGCAAATTAGGGTTGTTTAAATATAGAATAAAAAGAAGTATTTCAGAAGTATTTCTTCCGGAGTTTTCCCTTATTCCTGAAAAGACGAATGTCAGCTAACTCTAAAATCTATGGACCCTGGGCTCATTTGAGCATCATTTCACACAATTCCATTCATCATCCGATTTGACTTCATGTTGGGAGGACCCCCCCCCCCGCCAAAAAAAAAATTTAAAGAAAAACCAGTGATATATACTAAATCTCAATTACATGGCCTGCTATGTATAATTTTATCAAGCTAAATACGCTTATAAAAGCCATATTCAAACATTACTAAGCAAATCTCTAAAGGAATAAATATTAAATGAAATCAATAGAATAATTCTATTACATGCTTACCTTCCGCTAGCTTTTTCAGTTCTGTATGTTGGTCTAACAAACTTATATTTGATTTACGTCCCCAAACTTGACCATCTTCATCATCATCATTATCATGCTCATTTTCACTTGACGATTTTCCCTTCTGTGATAATTCATCTTTTAACTGCAAATTAAGTAAATATAAAACTTTAATAAATGTAACACTTCTCTATATAAAACTGTGTAAACTGTATACATTAAAAAACAAAAATGCATAAAATGAATATTAAGCAAAATTAAATGCTAACCTGTCCAAGTCTTCCAAGTTTCAAAAGCTGTTGTTTCTTCCTATCTTTCACAGGAACATATGGAATATATTCATCTTCTGATTCTGAGCTAGATTCTTCTCTGCGATACCGCTGTATAAAATCAAACAAAATTACTTTGATTATCAAATGTTGTCTATGCTTTACAGCTTTTATTTTGCCTATAAAATAAAACAAAATCATACAAGTAGCCCTTATTCAAGTAGGTTGCGATAAAAAATTTAATATGAGCGTTCAAGTTCCTTGTGGCTAATGGTTAGTAAAGCTTGCAAAAGACTTACATTAGCAATTTCAGGATAGGTACATATTAATCCTGAGTTAATAAGGAGTAACTAGGAATCACTGGCTTTTAGCTACACTGATATTTCGATTAAACTTTCCCATCACTTCACAGTTGCAACTGCTACACTCCTCCACTTATATAAAATTTTCTCGGCTATGCTTTGCAGTTTAGGGTTCTCAGTGTTTTTGACTATACTTGTACATTATGTGTATATCATGAAATTGTATAGTATTTTTATTACAGCTCGTGGTAGTTTGGTTAGTCACACAGTGATTTGTAGTGCCATTCAAATGTTTAAACGTAACATCTTTAAGTCATATATACGGGTTCTTCATTTAAGACTTAATGGGCACAGCATTTCACCTGAGCGCGAATGGGTGTGCCACAGCCAACTTTGCTCCTACATAACTTCTGTGCAAAAAGTGTGTATAACACTCTTACCTTATGGAAGATGCTGAAAATTTTGTCAACCATTGGCTGAACAAGCATTATATCGGGAACACATATTCTGATTCACATGATTAAACACTGCAATGTTTCCAATTTCATTTCTAATATTTTATTTTAGTTCTTCCAATGTATGAGGATTTGTCTCG
Source organism: Mantis religiosa (assembly GCA_030765055.1). Lineage (NCBI taxonomy): Eukaryota > Metazoa > Arthropoda > Insecta > Mantodea > Mantidae > Mantis > Mantis religiosa. The sequence continues at coordinate 339,295,686 of CM060950.1, read as the reverse complement.
TACACTTTGACTTTCAGGTTACCCCACAAGTATACATCACACACTCATAGATCGGGGGAGCAAGAGGGCCATACATCAGCACTAATCACGCTATCTTCAAACACTTCCCTAATTTTATTCATGGACTCCTCCACTGTAGGAGTAGTAGTAGAATCTTATTGAAAACACCCATATGATTTCTCTTCTTCTGTCAGTTCATGATAAACTGGGGTCAACATGTCATTTCGATCCCTCTCTGCATTTACAATCTGCTTATAGAATATCGGATCAATTATGCGTCTAGCATTAATAGCACACCAAATGCCAACTTTCTGATCATAATGAGGGATTTCTTGAACGTGATGTGGATTTTCAGAGGCCCAGTACCGACTATTATGAGCATTGAAACAACCACTGAAGTGGAACCATGTCCCATCAGAAAAGAACAGAAGCTGTGGATCAATTAAACTGTCATTCACAGATGAAAGAAACCATTCATAATAATGAATTTGTGATAATGGGTCTCCTTGTTTTAAAGCATGGACACCTGTATACTTACAGAGTCTTAGTTTTATAAACTTATTAGTTAGTCATGTGCAGCAGACTCTGAAATTCTCACCTGTAGTGCAAATTTTGAGATGGATTTGGTAGGTGAATATTCAAAACAATCACCTATGTCATCTAACTTTTCCTCTGTTAGCCACTGTATATTTATGCTTTCGTTTTTTGTTTGCCACTTTGAAATTTCTTCACAATCTCTTGAATTTTAAATCTGGAGGGAGAACATTTGAATATACTCTGTGCGAACTGGGCTTGATGATACCCATTTATAATAACTTTTACACATGACATTGTGTTGCTCTAGAGTCAAGTGCCTCTTCATGTTGGTGGCCAGTACAATACTGCTGAGTGGAACGCACACTGCTAGCTCCGATGCACAATGGCAGCCAGCCAATGGCGGAATCCAACAAGGAAGCAAAATGCCATATGACTTCCAAGTTCTGGGAGCGTACCGCATTCCCTGTGAATGTGGGACACAGCATATAGGACAAACTGGAAGGACCCTCGCTACTAGAATAATCGAACATGAACGGAGCATTCGTTTAATGCAACCTCAGAAGTCTGGGCTGGCAGAGCATTGTTTTGATGACCATAGAGCCAATTTTCGGGAGACGACCATCTTGGCAAACTGCAACAGTTACTGGGAGCGGAGAATTAAGGAGGCTTTGGCGATTTCCTCTGAAAGGAGCACACTTAATCTTGATGCTGGATTTCAGTTCAGCTCCTCTTGGAGCTCGATGGAAATCCATCGAATTAAGAAGCAAAGATCAATACAGCTTGATAATCAAGTTAAGTAGTTACGTTTCTTTGATGCAATTTTCTATACTCATGCCATCTCCTGACCTGGCATTTAATTTACTGAAAACAGTCTTTTGTTCAGTAATGCGAATTTTGATAGTGTTTTGTCTTTGTTTATAGTTATGTTATATCCAGTACTTCATTTGTGGTTACAACATTTTATAAATATCCTGATGATGGGAGTGTGCCATATGCTCTGTTAGGTTTTAAATTAAGAACCCTGTATATATACACAAGGTGTTAAAGGTATGAGTGCACAGTTTTTGCGAGTTGAGAGATCCAAATATGATGAATAACGAAGTACAACAATAATTTCATTTATCTTGAAAGATAAAGGAGATAAATTAACATTATTGAATATACTATCTGCAAAGTCAAGCAACAGAGTAGCATTTCAAGAGGCAAATGCTTTGCTTTGATTTGCAGCCAGGCATGTATTCACACCTGCAATGGTTGAAACTCTGAACTAACCCAGCACATGAAAGTCAGTTTGTCATGTGCCCATCAGCTACTGCCAGTAACAAGAGATGGAGTGGTTTTCTTTTAAGCTATTCAATTGTATTTATGATACCTAACCTAGAAGATGTGAAATACGCTGTGCATTAGATGTAGTCCGAATACCAAAGATAGAAAATTCAACTATTAATTTTGAAAATATCTCATACAGGTGGATCGTGTATAATTAAATCAAGGCCACATATTTGCTAAATATGATTTGCTTACCGGTCAATAACTGCAACATCACCATGTCTTATTTACAGTAGATGCTCAAAATATGCTCTATTAGACTCTATACTATAACTCTTGAGTTTGGAATTCTCCTATTAGGAAATTTATACCAAGCTTGCACTTAACGAGTGCAGCAGTCAGTTTTGCCATAAGCAAGAAGCATATACTTGATTTGTAAAGATTTCCATTGCTCTGGGTGCATTTAACACATCTGAAGCACTGACAGAACCTATTGTTGTGCTAATTGTCGCAGCAGGTAGTTTTACTATTTACATTCCTGGCCTTCTGCTCTACACACATGCCAGTGCTGCAGGGTTGTCAAGCATATGCTCATAACTTTATTCCAATAGACAACTTGGAATTCAATCCCTTCATATCACTGTATGGCTAAACAAATCACTTTAGCAAAATATGGTAAAGACACAAATAACTCATTTTTAGTAGCTCTACCAAAAGTAAATGATAAAGGTGTGGTGACATATTCACAAGCAAAACCTTTGATCAAATTTTATTTTTATTTATGCAACCCTGCACTATAGAGGGAAATGGTATAAGAACTTACGTTTCAGCTTAATGTCAGGAAGTTGCCATTAAAGTCTGTGCACTCATACCCCTTGAGTGTATATATTAAGTAAAGGAAGTTAAACTACACATATTTGTTAGGACATTTTTTGTGTTTTATTTTTCGCTAATTTTGTGGTATAGGATATTTGTAAGATTATTGTATTAATGTGTATTTTTATGTACTTCAGACAGTTTTACTGCATATTTTATCACTTTTAAATACATCTTAGGTGTATTTAATTTTATTTGCTTTCAAGAGCAAAGGAACATTACTGTTCTTTACATTTCATTTCTTAGTAAATTGTTTTGCTTTGTTCTGAACAGATCACATCAGTACCAGATTAAAATTACACTTAAGTTTCAGGAAACCAGAAAAAGATACTTTGTTCTCATTCTACAGATTGATACTGGACTGGCCTACTCAACATTCCTTAGTAGATGAATCAATTATGTTTATTAATGCCTTCTAAACAGAAGGTGTAAATTAGGTGTCTATTACAGTGTATAAAGAACTGAAGTGAGGAGTTAATCATGTCAAAAATAAACATAGTGTACAGGTTAATAAATTTGTTTTGAATTATGGTGAAAAAGTTGTCTCAGTGGATAGGAAATACTTTTCTGCTAAGATTTGTGAAGTAAAAGAGGCAGCCAAAAAGAAGTTTACTATAGACCAACACATCAAGAGAGAAAAATGTATTTGAGGTCTACAACTGCTTGAGGCTAAAAACATAGGACACCAAATGATACTTGGTGAAGCTGGCTCTTCTTCAGGTTCACTTTTCTTTGAAGAATTCTGTGAAGCATTCAAGTGTGCAGACATTCCATTCCACAAAGTTAATAATCCCAAGTCATGCACCTTCCTAGAAAAACATACAAAAGCATTTACCAAATTCCTTATCTTTAAAAAAGAAATACGTTAACAGATGCTACCAAAAAAATCTTTGTAGGAGATTAAGCAAAAAGTGTTGGAGAAAAAATATAAATTTGGGTATGTGTTGATGTGTTGATGAAAGTACAGCTCACTAGGTTGTGACAAATGTGGCACAACGTAAGAACATGATTCAGCAGAACAATTTATAATCAATTTTGAGCACTTAGAAAAAATACATTTTTCAACAATCAGTAAAATGCGTGATAAGTCTCTAAGTTGAATATATCCCAATGGCATTCAACATCACAACATACTCTTGTCATTGACTGATGGTCCATCTTACATAGTAAGAGCTACTTATTCTTTTTAAAACTCTTTACTGAAAGATAAAGCATGTAACATGCCTAGCTCATGCATTACACACAGTTGTGGAGTCAGTTTCCTGAAACTGACCATCTAATAGGATGCATTAAGAGAACTTTCCTAAAGGCACTGCCTCAAGTTGCAGCATTCAAGTTCTGATGCCCCTGATGTTCCTCTGCCCCCATCCCTATCTACGACCAGGAGGGACCTGGATAGAAGCATGCAATTACTACGGCAAGAACATAAAGGTGGTGAAAAAAGATCATTCACACATTTAATAGTAGTGATGCAGCCTCAAAGTTGTTCAAGAACTTCTTTTGGATGTAAAACTTGCAAGTAAATTTTGTACATAAAGTCAAATTTGGAATTCTTATCTGGTTCTATAAGTTAGAAAACTTTGGAGTTAAGTTAGAGGAGGAAAGAGACTTTAGTAAAAAAAAAAAAAAAAAAGTGGCAAGTGACTTAGAGAATAATCTACAAATGGTATTTGTTGTGCATTGTAATTTAGGACTAATGAAATGAACACTTAATATTTTCCCACAAAATAAATAAACTGCTTATAAAATATTCTTTTTAATTTGTATAACTGGATTAACTATTGTACTTTACTTAACTGCATTATTTTATATCGTGTAATTTTGAATTTCACTTAAACTGATATTAAAATAAAAACTTTCAGTTTTGAGGACGCCTTTTAGATTTTAAAGGGCATCTCTTTTGTGAGATTTTTCCGTCATAACAGCATTTTTTAAGTGCATTTAGTATTTTATAGAGAGCATTAAAATCCTAGCTCTAATAATAACACAAGGGTCGTTTGATAAGTCTGGTAAAAAAACCAAGGCTTTGTTTTAACCATCTCACTTTATTTCTTGACATAGTCTCCATTGATGGCTATACACTTGGTCCAGCAATGTTCCAGCTTTTCCATCCCGTCAGAAAAATAGGTTCCATCAAAGTCTGCAAAATATTCATTGACCAGGACTATCATTTCTTCATTTGATGAAAATTTCTTACCACCAAGCCAAATTTTTAAGTTTTGGAACAGGAAAAAGTCACTTGGGGCTAAGTTTGATGTATAAAGTGGATGAGGAATCAATTCAAAGCCAAACTCATTCACTTTCGACATTGTGATTGCTGATGTGTGCGATGGTGCACTATCCTGATGAAACAGCATTTTTTTGCATTTCAATCTTCGTCTCTTTTCAATCAACTCATGTCGCAAACGATCCAACAACGAACCACAATAGGCTCCAGTTATGGTTCTGCCTTTTATCAAGTAGTCTATGAGGATTAATCCTTGAGAATCACAAAAAACAACAGCCATCACCTTACCAGCTGACAAAATGGTCCTTGCCTTCTTTGGTGCACTTTCACCAGCCTTTTGTCCATTGTTTTGACTGCTGTTTTGACTCTGGTGAGTAATGATGGATCCAAGTTTCATCCACGATCACAAACTGGTGCAAAAAGTCTTGCGGGTTGCGATAAAACTTTGCCAGATACTCGGTAGAAGTGATCTTCCAGATGCGCTTTTGGCCAACTGTGAGCAATCTTGAAACCCATCTTCACACAGCTGTTTTCATTGCCAATTTTTCACCCAGGATATTGTGCACTCACTCAGTTGAGATGCCAACAGCCTCAGCAATCTCACGAATTTTGATTTGGCAGTCTTCCATAACCAGATCATAGACTTTTTCAATGGTGTCCTGTGTGGTGACCTCAATTGGGCAACCAGAGCACGATTCATCTTTAAAGCCCCTATGACCACGTTTAAATTCATTGATCCAAAAGTAAATGGTGTTTAATGTTGATGCAGTCTGCATGAACTTCATCCAATTCAGTTTTGACTTGTGCGGCAGTCCAGTCTTCAAATGAAAACGTTTAATAACAGCACGAAACTCTGCTTTTTCCATTTTCAATCACAACTATCACACTGACCAGTTCAGATGGCTGCCAACAATGAACCTGATACCGAAATTATGGTTTGCCAGGAGCAAAGAATAAGATAGACGTCAAAGGAATGTTGGTTCTTTGTCAAGACCAGGGCAAGCCCACCTGAGTTAGGGAAAGTCTAACAAAGCCATGAAAGAAGTAGTGTCCTTAGAAGGTTTCTAAAGGAATTGTCACTTGACGTATATGAATAGGGAATTCTTTGGATCATTTACAATGGCGACCAAAACAGCCACAAAAGGACTTTGTTTGTTTAAAAGAGTTTTGAAAAGGGAAAGTTAGAGATATATACACACGCAGCTGTGGTCAAGAAAGCAGTCGTCGGTGTGTAGCCGATATGGCTATATCGCGGCTAGGAAGCCATTATAAACATTTATCGGCGTGTAGCCGATATGAGGAGAGGAGTCTGAGACGTGAAGCCTATTAGAGCGGTTAACTTATTCTGTATTGAATATTTGTCGGGTCATCAAAATTTATCGAGAAATATAATTAGCATTCAGTCACTATAAACCGAGATTGGTAACCCTCGGTCGGCAGCTTCCATTTTGAGGTTAGAAAAGAAGCAGTGAATAAATAATTTGGAGACGGGCATTCCAGTGTTGTAAAATTTCCTTCTCACACACATCCACGCATACCCTGAGAGAAACCTCATTGCTCGCCGACTTCTGTGTTCGCCATTATATTATATTTGCTTCAAACTGGCGCACAACGTGGAGCTGTGGTAACCTTGATCGCCACCACCTTTATTTTTGTATCAAACCGTATACTGTGGCACACTCACATTTTCTGTACAATCTTTTGAATAATCAAGCTTACCACCCACAAAGTTGTCACAAAAGGTTTCCATCCCTACATGGATATTTAGCAGACTTATCAAATGATCCTCACATGAGTACTTCAAATTTCAAATGCTGAATGAGCATTGCTTGAGAATGAATCATTACAATAAGCTGCACTTTTATGAAACTGGTGGACTTATTATATCAGCTGTTTCACCAACTTAATAAAAAGTACTAAAATCCTGTATTATAATGGCCACACTACTCCTGTTGTCTACTAGGATACATGATCACATAGCCTAGGAGGTATTGTTCACCCATTCCTAGCAGTATTGACAGTTTTGTTACTAAATGTTACTTTTTGTGCATGCATGTTTGTATGGTTGGCAATGCTCCAGCTGCCTAGGCTACAATTATCCCATATTAAGATAGCTCTCATCTGCTAAGCCATGCAATGAAATAGCCTAAGAAGCTTTTGCTAACTGCAGAGCTCTGAAATCCAGAGATAGCAAAACAGACAACCCCAAAAAAAGTTTTTCTTCAGGTTATTCTAGTTCTATCATATCACCATTATAGTGTGTGTTCTGTGACTCAAAGACCATAACAACAATGTTACTGCCTCTGTGTGATAATGTGTGCTCCTTTCTGTTGCTTAATTCAGAGTTTTCAATAGTAACTTATTTCAGTAAAACAATATAACTATGTGTGTTTTGTGACTCAAAGGTAATGACAACAATGAAGCCACTGCTTCTGTGTAATCATGTGCGTAATTTATTCTAAATGTAAAATATACATACATTGATGAAACAGCAGCAGCATTGGAAACACAGTATTATATACATTATACAAGCACAGAACATGAAACATATTGCAAAACATAATTCCATGTCACAAGTAAAATAAAAAACTAAACGTGCATTTCCATGCAATATTATTCCTAGTTATTGCTACCTTCATCACAGGCATTCTTGGTTTTACACATACACATTTCAGAAAATGATGCAAAGTTGAAATGCAGTGTTTGCTTAAACATAAAAAAACACACACCCATACCCACCCCCACCCACACACACAATATAGGAGTATTTATTTCCTGAAGTAATGTAATTAAATTCAAGTTTTTTTTTTTCTGTACAAAACATATTCATGCTCAGCACTGAATTATAAGCGGAGGTCTGAGTTCAGATCTTGGTTTTGGTAAGCTATCAAGATTTTTTATTTTCTTTACCACTTACCTATAATGTTCACATTCCAACCAAATTCTCATACAGAGGTTTCAAGATTACAATTATAAAATCCATATTAGAAAATGCCATATATTCCTAAACCCTGAAAATCCCATACAGAGGTTACATTGGACAGTTTGAGGTTTTTCTAAAGTGCTTTTAAAAAACGGTTCTCTCAACTGTGTGCAAGGCATATGCATATATGTGTGAATAACCTATCTTTTTTTTTTTTTTTGTAATTTACATCCTCCAACGTTAAGTCATATCTGACAGTGAATGAATTAGGTGAAATTATGCTCAAATGAGTCCGGGGTCCATGGAGCTTAGAGTTACCTGACACTCATCTTGAAGGACAAGGGAAAACCCCGGAAAAACCTTATACAGGTAACTCACCCTGACCGAGATCCGAACTCGGCAGGCATGCTACCATCTACGCTACTGAGGCGGGCTCCTATCATTACACCTACAGCACCATAGACTTTCAAAGAGTATTAATAGGATATTCCACAAAGGAGTGATTCTTTATAACAAGTTGTTCAAATCTCTTTGTTTACTACCAAGTAAAAGTTTCAAGTTAAAAGAGAAAAAACTGTTACTGAAACATAAATTTCATGTGATAAATGAATTCTTAGACACAAAACTGTAACAACTCATTGTTCTCCTTAGTTCTAGGTCTCCTTATATACATAATGAACAGCTTATTTGAAACTTTCTAAATTCAGTGTACTTCTCATGTTTCTTGTGTTACTGTAAATATTGTTTCTTATGTACTAGTACAATGCAATTAACTTGACGTGGCAGCTGAGTAAAGATGTGCACTAAAAGAATTAGTCTGATACTAAACCTGAAACAAGACTGAAGGTGATTTATACATGTGGAGTAGTTGATACATGTACCATGAATAACTACGCATGTATAAAATCATCCCTAGTCTCCTTTCAGGTTTGGTAATGGACTAATTCTTTTAGTGTCCCTCTTTACTCAAGTTAATTGGAGTTTACACCATATTGGATGAATGTATTTATATTGTATTATCCTCTTCCTTATTTGCTTCTCTTTGAATTGATATGTTTTGCTTAAGACCATACCTGTATATAAAATATATGTATAAATTTCTGACAGTGATGAAAGAGTAAACATTTCTGATGGCTTGCTTACTTACTCACTTACTATGAGAAAGAGAGAGAGAGGGTTGGCAAATGCAGCAGTGGCAAAGCGTGCAATGAAGCACAGAGCGTGCCACTTCCCCAAGAATTTCAGGAGAAAAAGAAGAAAAACAAAAACATTTTCCTTTCATACAAAAGTATCGCTAGTTTGATTTGATTGTTGGTATTTTGGTACTAGTGCAGATAAGGTGCGTAGGGATATCGTGGCTCTGACGTCATAGCTCAGGCGCTGGCAACTTCCAGAGCATGATAACACGGAAAATACCAACATTACGCAAGCAAACCAGCGATGCTGTAATATGCAACATAAAGATCAGTGGATCATTGCCAGAGTTATTATCATTATTATATACTATTATATTCTTACTATTATTATTATAATTATTTAAAAACTTAAAGGAATTTAGCACAAAGTTTTGGAATAGTCAACATTACGTAAGCAAACCAGCGATACGATAACACCCAAATAAACTGACGTAAAGATCAGTCGATCATTGCCAGAGTTATTATTATCATTATTATATATTCTTACTACTATTACTATTATTATTATTGCTAATAATAAAAACAATAATAACTACAATAATCATAATCATAACCATCATCATCATAATAAACAAAGTATGTATGGATTTATTAAAGCAAGTCAGTATTCTATTTATATCACACAACCTGTATAGCTGTGTTCTTAAATTGACTAAGGCTATAATAGTGTGGATTAATTTATTAATAGTCTAGTTAGTACCTCGTTTGTATCAATCTGTATAAATTCATATGACATGGTTCTTTTTTGTATTTAACAGTATACTGAACTGAAAATAAATAAGCTTACTACGCACCATTCCCAAAACAGTATCGATAGTTGATAATAAGAAAAAGAAAATGTGTTTGGCAACGTACCTCTGTATTCGCGTATACACAGTATTTTTTTTCGTTTGTAATTTACGTCATATCGGACGATGAATGAATGAAATGGGTGAAATGATGCTCAAATGAGCCCGGGGTCCATGGAGCTTAGAGCTACCCGACATTTGTCTATCACGATAAGGGAAATCCCCGGAAAACCCTTATCCAGGTAACTCACCCTGACCGAGATTCGAACTCGGGACCTCTTGAACGTGAGGCAGACACGCTACCATCTACGCTACCGAGGCGGGCATATACAGTATCGCTAGTTTATAAGAAAAAGAAACTGTGTTTGTCAACGCTCGTCTGTATTCGCGTATATACATTATCGCTAATTTATCATAGGAAAATGTGTTGGCAACGCTATTTTCGCGTATATCGGAGCGCCGCAGTTGCCAACAACTTGTTTTCGTGACGTCATTCCGTACCAGCATAACTCTACGCACCTTATCTGCACTACTACCAGTATTTTCAGTAAAAAGCATGCTTTCACTGTTGGCAACGCTCCATGACGTCACGCCCACCATATGTCTAAACCATCTTTAACCCTCCTTTTAATGTCGCCAGTTTCCTTACCGCCAGTATCACTAGTTTTGTTAAGCAGCGTTGGTGGTTTCAGCGCATGCAAGTTTTCACTATTCACAACACTCAAGCCACCAAGGCCACGTTCTCTATTTTCGTATGGGACGACGGCCCTCCAAATACACAGGTTAACCCTAAATTCTTCTGGCTACTATGATACAGGTTATCCGTTCCTTAATACTAAGTAACACCCGTAAAATATATATTTAACAGTCCCTATAATGAAGTAACGCTGTTTATAGTACATAAGACAGTCCAGAAAATGACATTCCAAAAATTATACCTTTACCTTCTTTGGAGGATCATCCGATGAATGTCCTTCTAACGACATTTTTTTTTCTTCTCTTCCGTCGTCCTAGTACTTTTATACCTCTTTTATGCAATAGTCATGTTCTTAATCACTACAAACTGCAACGGTAGCGTCTTAACCAGAATTTATTTTGATAAGCTTCTGCTAACATAAATATTGTTATTTGTTGCTGTTGTTATTCCTTTATTTATGAATACTGTACCCAAAGATTAATATAGGATCAAACGAACAAAACAACAATCTGAGGGCAGCGAGTTTGTTTCCTTGTTCGTTAGATCCCACCACAGGATCCCACCGTGACAAATCTCACAGAAATTGAACTTGCCATACGTTTATAGCACATGCATTATTTTGATTTTGCTTTTAAACATTATTAAATATTTTAAATACATTTTAATGAATTATATTTATTGTAATTTGGTGACTTATTTTTCGTTTGTTGGCCTAGTGGTCTAAGCCAACAGTTAGCCTACACCCTACACCACAGGCCTACACTGAAATAATCTGTGCTTGAACCAGCTTGCACTGCATGAGATGATTGTTAAGTAGTACATGTTCTGTGAAGTAGATGTTCTGTTCTGCGGTTGGCCAGAATTGAATATATAATTAGATATATGTTTGTGTAATATTCATAGAATATTTTGTAATTCCTTAAAACAAATTATTTGCAACAATAATTATTAATCTGATTAAGAATGTCCTATCAATTATATAGAAATACTACTTTGGGACATACATTACAAGAGAGTCTTGATGAACTGATTCAGGTAAGGTTATGTGTTTTAACAACGTACTATAACGATTTACTTTTAAGCATTGTTTTGTAAGTAGTGGATGTGCTGGGTTATTTTAGTTCCGTGTGCTAACGTTACTAAAGCTCCAGAAATATTTCCGTTAAAGTTCCATATTGGTGACGTAGTTTTAAGGAGCTGGAATACATTTCTGTATGCGTTTCGAAATTGGATGTGTTTTAACTATGGGTTGAAAATCGACAAGTTATCGTACGTATAACAATATATATTGAGGGTCCTAAACAGCAAAGCATACGTGGGTTATTGAGGGCTCTTAAGAGAAGCATAGCCAAAGGATTGGTTAAATGTGCACTTTAACGGCTTAACAATATAACGGGCGTGACGTCATTACGGTATCGCTGGTTTATCAGAAATAGGAAATGTGTTGGCAACGTTTCTCTGTATTCACGTACTTCAGAGCTCCTCAGTTGGTAACAACTTGTTTTCGTAATGTCATTCCATACCAACATAACTCTACACCGTTAAAGTGCACCTTTACCAAGGAATGTTTTTATATAAGGAGAGGAGTGTGGTGACAACTGCGAAGCAATTGGAAACCGTAGCCGAAACATCAGTTTAGGGTAAAAGGATCTCCCATTAATCCTAATAACTCAGGATTGACATGCACCTACCCTGAAATTGGTAACGTAAGGTCTTTTGTAAGCTTTGGCAATCATTAGCATACAGCACGTGATAGCTAAAGTTGGCAAGTAACAATTCTGGAATGCATACGGAAGCTCAGTCGTCTGATCAAAAATGTTACATAGAAACAAGAAATCAACAAATGGTGAGAACCACATGGAATGCCTGCTGTGTAAATTACATTCAGTACTATCGCTCTTGGTTCTGCTTATAAATACCCTCACACAGATCCTCCCTGTAATGAGCAAGCCCTTAAAAGGCTCATTCACGTCTGCACATGGATTTGCCAGGGCATAAACAAGTGTATTGCTACACTTTCTTCCAAGATTTGAAATATATATTATCCTTGCTTCAAAAACTAAGCTGGTACCACATATATATTTTAGAATCCTAGGTTTCAAGGTTTATCATATTCATCATCCCAGCGGTGACAGAAAAGATGGTTCTGCCATATTCATTAAATCTACAATTCATCACATTGAGCTACCAAGGGTAGTGCAGCCTCAGTTTCAAGTATACTGCATCCTGCTAGATATGGATGTCTTCATATTGCGAAATTGGTTCTTTTTATTCAGCTCCAGCAAACAGACTGACAATGGCAGATTTCTTGAGAATTATCAACATAATGAAATCACATTACCTGCTCTGTGGAGACTTAAATAGTAAACAAATCAGTTAAGGAGATCTAACACTACAAATCCAAGAGAGAGGCTCCTTCATGAAGTAATATATCAATTTAAATTAGAAATTCTGCATTTAGTAGAACCAGCTTATTATCCATATAACGGAAGCACTCCTGATGTATTAGATTTCTTCATGGATAAAAATTGCAAACAGGTCCACATATCCATTCATATTACATAAATTAACCTTAGAATATTATCCAATGTGACTTTCAAATGAGATGATGTTTGTCCTTGAATGCTACTAGGCCAGCATCCAATCGTATTCCTGCGGTATTGTACGAGAAAGTAGTATCCAGAAAGTAGATTACGTTTTGGAATAAAAAGTAAACAAAGTATAGGAAACAAATTTTATTATATACAGATGAAAGCCACACTCAAATACTACTTTTCGACATAGTCACCATTCAAATTAAGGCATTTATCGTAGCGATGTACGAGCTTGGAAATTCCTTCATCGAAAAATTCGGCCGCCTGCACCTTCAACCACTTCGTTACCTCTTGCAGCTGTGCGTCGTCATCAAAACGCTGCATAGCCAGCCACTTCTTCATTGCTGGGAATAGGTGGAAGTCGCTCGGTGCCAGGTCGGGACTGTACGGCGGATGAGGAAACAACTCCCACTTAAAAGATTCAAGAACTTCACGAGTGACATTTGCCGTGTGGGGCCGGGCGTTGTCGTGAATCAACAAGATCTTAGAGCTCAACATTCCTCTGCGCTTGTTTTGAATGGCTCTTCTGAGTTTTTGGAGAGTTTGGCAATACCTTTGAGAGTTTATTGTACGTAGTGCCTCTTTCCAGGAAGTCCACCAAAATCACACCCTTTCTGTCCCAAAAACAGTCGCCATCATCTTCCTTGCCGACATTGTTTGCATGCATTTCTTGGGTTTTTGGGGAGAACTTGTGTGCCCCCACTGCATTGATTGCAATTTCGTTTCACAGTTCACGTGTTTCACCCATGTTTCGTCACCAGTAACGATGCGATCGAGTAAAGAGTCACCATCCTTATGGTAAACGTCCAAAAAGTTCAACGCTGCAGCCATTCGCTGATTTTTGTGGTCCTCTGTCAAGATTTTTGGAATCCATCTTGCACAAAACTTGTGGTAACCAAGCTTTTCGCTGATGATTTCGTGCAACAAACTTCGCGAAATTTGTGGAAAACTCAAAGAAAGTTCCGTTATTGTGAACCTTCGATTTTCACGGACTTTAGCATCGACTTTTTCGACAAGTTCGGCAGTCACTATGCTGGGTCTCCCACTTCGATCTTCGTCGTGAACATTGGTTCGGCCATTTTTAAATCTGATGACCCACTGACGCACTCCACCTTCAGTGATAATGTTGTCCCCATACACTTCACAAAGCTGCCGATAGATTTCTATCGGTTTACAGTTTTTTGCAGTCAGAAACCTTATTACTGCACGCACCTCGCAGCTCGCGGGATTTTCAATTAACGCAGACATTTCAAACCGTCACAGTATCTGAACGGAGCACAGCACGAACCTCTCACTAGCACGGCTAGATGCCGACTGAGCTGCGCAACGCTCTGACCCCAAGATGGCCGCGCTAGCCCCGCCCCTAGCGGAAACAGACGAAAACGTAATCTACTTTCTGGATAGCCCTCGTAATACTGCTTTCCCCGTAAGTGGGATGTGATGAGTGCCAAGTGAACCCATCTCTAATACTTACTATTTGTGCTAAGATAAAAATTCAAATATTGCAAAAAGTGATTTATGAAGAAAGTAGGGAGTAATGTTTGTAACATAACTGTAAAAACTGCATATTTTTAGCTTACATAGCTTTCATAACATAAATAAAATACTGACATATTTCAATGATGCATTGTGATGTGAGCTCAGTAATGAGCATCTTCAGTTGGTATGTATTTACATATTTGTGTAAGTATATTTATAATTATTAGGGCTAGGAATTTTATGAAAGGCATATATTTTTTGGTGGGACTGACACATTCCTTAAATACATATAAATGCTTCTTATGAAACAGCGAAATGAATTAACCTAATTTGTTAAGTCATGTGTTTGTATATATGGCAAATGTCATTGTGGGAACTTGGGAAGAAGATGGTCCAGGTGAAAAGTTTCTAATTATGAACATTTAGAAAAAGTAAATTTTTCCACCATTTTTAAGTTCAACAGATCTGTGGGTGCCATATAACCCGAAGTTGTTAAGCATGACAGTGTACTTCTTTTCGTAACGGATGCTGCACCTTATATGGTGAAAGCTGCCGATTATGTAAAAGCATTGTACAATAAAATGGTGCATGTGACTTGTTTAGCTCATGCCTTGCACTGAGTTGCAGAGGAGATTCATAGTAAATTCAGTGACGTTGACAGATTTATTGGGTGTGTCGAAAAGGTATTTTGGAAAGCCCCTTCACATGTTGTAGCATTCAAGTTGCTAGCTCCAGACATTCCCTTACCACCATCTACCATTTTGCCAAGATGGGGTTCCTGGGTTGATGCCTGCAACTTATTGCTGCCAGAACTTCAACGTTGTGAAAAGCATCATTGATCCATTTGATTACAGTGAAGCTACTTTAATTGGACTAGCCCAAGAATTAATGTCTAATGGTGAAATTTCAGGCAAACTTTCAAACATAAAATCAAATTTTGGATTTATTCCTGCTGTCATAACTGTTTTGGAGGAATTAGAAGTGCCACAAGTGAAGCAGATAGAACAATTGAAAAAAACTTTGAATAAATTAGAGGGTAAAATAAAAGTAATCAAGAAGATACTGACACATTGCTTCACTCACACTGTTTTTCATAGGATATGCTTCAAGAGCTCATGATGGGAGCAACAGCTCCTGAAACATGTCCTATGAAAAACATTGTGAGTGAAGCAATATGTCATATCTTCTCGATTCACTTTTATTTTAACTTGTGCTTCACTGTCTCTACGCTTCTTTCAATTTTTGTACTTTTGAAAATTGGAGGGTGTTCATGGTAAACTGGGAAAAGAAGTGTCAAAGAAAATGGAAAAGGTGTTAGAAAAAAAAACGAAGGGTATCATACACTGTGTTCCATTTCAGTGATTTTACTGGGTGAAAATTTCCCTGTTAATCATTCAGATTTAGATTCAAATGATATTGTTCATTTTAAATATGCTTCTCTTGTGTCAGCTGAAGTAGAAAGGATCTTTTCAAAGTACAAGGCTTTTTTGGCTGACAATAGGAAATCTTTTGTATTTGAAAATTTGCACAAAGTGTTCATTGTGTTCATGTGCAATTTATTCTCAAATAGTTCATTATCAAAACTGACTTACTAATTTATTTTACAATAGAAATTTTACTTCATTTTAATATTGTTAGGTCATATTTATTTATTATGTTATTGTGCATATTTTGGTAAATGTCATAACAGCATATTTTTGTGTGCTTATTATGGTGATTTTTAGGTCACAAATATCCTAGCCCTATTAATTATACAGAAATGAAAAGTAAACTATTGACATGATGTGCTAAAACAATTACTTTGAACAAGCCAAGGTGTTTTTAAATTTGAAAGAGAGCTAACAGAACACTTGCTGTTAGCCTGTGGAATGCTGTATCTGGAAAACATGATGTGTTAGTTTATGAGTGCTTCGCTTATTTACTCTAGAGAGCTCAAATCAGTACTATTCAATTCTCCATTTAAAAACCACGAAAAAGTTATTAGCTGGATCAACTTGCAATTGAAATGGGACACGAGGTAATTCACCTTCCCCCTTACCTTTGCCAATACAATCCAATTTAGTTAGTGGGAGCTCAAATAAAATGGGGGGTTGCAAACAGAAACAATACTTTTAAACTGGCTGATGTTGAATGACTTATTCACGAAGAAATTGACAAAGTACTGGAAACACTGCATGAGACATGCAGAAAAACTTGAAGACAACTTTTGGAAAGAAGTAGCATGTGCCGAGATTTTGGAACCTATCATAAATTTGCAGGACTCAATGCAGACAATGACGATAAATTGTCTCTTGGTGTGTTCCAATTTTGATTTCAACAACTACATTATTATAAAAATTTGGATTCCCTTATGACTAGCGCCAAGGAGACTCACATGCTCTAGGATAATGTGCAAGAGAGAAACAAATAAGGAAAGAGTGGGGGTAACGAGGGGGCAATGCTGAGCACACAAACCCGTCTGACTCGCCACAATCCAGAACTCTTCCATTTGAAAAACATAGTAGTTGCATCCAATCTGTCATTGAATACAAACCAGAAAGAACACGTCTATACTTCACTTAAGTACATGTTTAGCTGGAAAAATTAGCCACAAAAGTTCCAATTAAAACATCTAGGAACCTAGAAGTTTCTAATATAACTATGAATATGCAGCAAAAATATATAGCAAGATACAAGGACATAAAATTAAGCCATTTCATTGTGCCCCACACATTGAGCATTTTCAGCATAGTAAAAAAAGTATAGAAGATTATGTGAACAAACTAGGTATCCACTTTATAAAAAACTATTAAGCAGTATCTCAAGAAAGCTGAAGAATCAATACTATGATTCCCTAGAAGGGGAAATTACGAGGGGGTCTGAAAAGTTCTTGGCCTCCCCCAGAGATCGTGTCACTACTTGCATGATTTTTTTCTTCTTTACATTGGTGCACATCTTAATAGACCTTATGTAAAATTATAAGTCATTCCAGGCAATAGTTGACTGTAGGCAGTTGTTTGAAGCAGTGGAAGTGCGCATTGCTTTGATTTGACACTTACAGAAATTCATTTGCAGATTGTAAATGTGTATGGTGACTCTTCACCTTAAGTTTCCACTGTGAAGAAATGGGCTGCCGATTTTAAACATGGCTGTGAAAGCATCCAAAATCATCCACGCGAAGGATGTCCAAAAGCTGTAACCACACCAGAAATCATTGAAAAAGTGTATGACATGATTTTGGAACATTGGCATACAAAGGTGTGTGAAATTGCTAATGCTTTTGGAATTTCAAAGGAACCTATGAAGGTCATATCTTGCATCAGGAATTAAACATGAAAAAGCTTTGTGCAAGATGGGTGCCACATATCCTCTCTGTGGATAACACATTCGCATGACACTTTCTGAAAAGTGCTTGGTGCATTTTCTGAAGAACAAAGTGAACTTTTTGAAGAACATTTTGTGCCAATACATCACAATGGATGAAACGTGGATTCACCACTATATTCCCGAATCCAAGCAGCAATCGAGGCAGTGGACAGAAGCTGGTTCTTCAGCTCCAAAGAAGGCATGGACCATGCCATTTGTGGGAAAGATAATAGCATCAGTGTTTTGGAGTGCTAAAGGAATTTTGTTGATTGACTATCTTGAAAAAGGTAAAACCATTACTGGAGAATACTACTCTCAACTTCTAACCAAACTGAATGCAAGCATCCATGAAAACAGACCTGGGTTAAAAACGGAAAAAAAAATGTTTTCGTTTGGCCAATACACCTGAGAGATCTGCACTATGAAGTGCTGGAACATCCACCCTATTCCCAAGATTTGGCTCCCTCGGACTTCCATCTGTTTCCAAAACTGAAGAAATTCTCCACTAGTTGGCACTTTTCATCCAATGAAGAAGCAATTACGGCTGTAGTACTTTGCAGCACTTCCAGAGGAACTCTAGAGAGGGGATAATGACATTGGAACACCTCTGGACAAAATGTATTGATATTAGAGAGAATTTTGTGAAAAATAAAACTACTTTGAAAGCATGAAGTATTGTTTTTCACTATCAGGCTGAGAACTTTTCAGACCACCCTTGTAAAATCCTCAACTCCCAAGGTGGATCCCTATGGAAAAGAGTTAAACAAGATTTTAAATATAAGGAGAGTATACCTTCCTTGAAAATAGACGATCACTGGTGCTTGACACCAGAAGAAAAGGCAGATATTTTCAGTTCACGATTACAGCGGCAGTTTCAAATCAATCCATCACTAATATACAGCTTGCTGATCTTGTCAGTAGTAGCCTATAGTCTGTTTTCTCTTATCAAGACTCAACAGCTATTGTTGCCTCATCTAATAGTGCAACTTAAATCTATCAAGCCATCCAAGCAATTTTGATGTAAGGCACAGCAATCTTGTCTATAACAGCTCCATTGAATCAACACAATTTTGGACATATATAAGAAAAGCAAATGTGTCTAAACCTATTTCATGACACAGAAAAAGCCTTTGATAAAATTTGGCATAATGGATTGTTGCTGAAGATCAAGAATCACATCTAATACATATGATGGGCTTTCAGTTTATATTACTTTACTTTTTTTCTGTCTCTGAACATATTTATTCTTAAGAGTCAGAATTTGGTGACAATATACTTTGACATTTGTTGTCCATGCCATATTATCTATGAAGTATCCGGCATGTTCTATGGCCTTACACCAACGTGTGAGAAGCATGTATTCTCTGTCAGTAAAAGCTCTTGTCCTGTACACATAGCGAAGTTTTCACTGCATGAATTACACTCTTGTCATCTTCAAAGTGTATTCTCCGTAGAGAATCTTTAAATGGCCCAAAAATTTAAGTCTGAGGGTGCCAGGTCTTGATTATAGGGTGAGTGTAGCAATGTTGTCCAACTCAATTTGGCAATGTGTTCCTGGGTTCTCAGATGTGTGTGGGCATGCACTGTTGTGTTGGAAGCAAGATTTCTGCTGAGTTAGACCAAATATGTCAGAACTGAGTTTATGCAGGGTCTTCACAGAGCCTCTGAATTGATTGATGACCTCTTGGCATCACATCCAAGAGAATAGCACCATCATAATCCTAGAACTGTGACCATGATTTTTCCAGCAGATGGAATTGCTTTGAATTTTTTCTTTTGTGGTGAATGAGGATGATGCCACTCCATGGACTGCCATTTTGTTTCCAGTGCAGAGTGCTCCCAGCTTTCATTCCCTCTAATGATCCATGATAGAAAGGCCTCTATGTTGGTCTCAAAATGCTTCAATAATTCAGATGAAATGGGCTTTCTTTGAATTTTGTGGTATGCTGTGAACGTGAAATCCATTGTGAGCACTTCTTTGAATATCTGAGAGTTTCAGTCATTGCACACAGACCTTCAATGCTGACTAATAACTATAGAGTCAATTGTCGAGTTGTGATGTGCTGGTCAGCATGAAAATGGCATCCGTGTGATTCAGCTTATCTGGAGCAGTGGCTTTGACAGGACGTCCCAAGCGTGACTGATCATGGAGCTCTGTTTTTGCATTTCCTGATGCTTAACTTTCTTTACCCATTGCTCATCTGTACTATCAACTGCATCATTACTATACACTGCACACAAATGTTCACCATGGTTTCTTTTTCTGCACACAATTTCACGGGAGTGCACAAAAAACATCAAATGTGGGGCATTACATGTTGAACATTCCTCATATTTCAGAACAGTAGCATCCAACCTTCACAATTGTTCTTTCTCATTCAAATACCAAAATGTACAGTCCAGTACATAATTATTTTCTCAAGTGTTTCCCACAGGGGAGTATTTTAGGTCTACTGCTTTATGCGTCATATACCTCATGAATTTACACAGCATGCAGAACTAACCATTGCACATTTTGCAGATAATGTTGCAAATCATAGTAAAGTCAGTTGTGAATCAGCAACTGATAAAATACTTTCTATATTGAAATTGATACATGGTGTTCTCACTGGAGAGCGGTAATAAATCCATGGTAACCAATGGTTGTGTTCTTTATGTGTAAAAAGCAGACAACTTATCTCCCATAACTTTTGGAGGGGTGGCCATAACTATAGCTCAGTTATTTCATTACCTCAGCCTCATTCTAAATAGTAAATTAATCTGGAATTTGCTCATCACACACCTTCTCTCAAGGCTGAGATATTGATTTCAGCAAATCAAACACATATATGTACAAACAAAATCCTCTCTGAGATTGTTATATAACATCTTGCCTACATTTCATTTATCAGATCTATCTAACAATACGGGTGTTTCTTTATGGAGTTGTGCTTCATCTTCACCAGCAGGAGAAATCCAAGCAATCCAGAGTGATCACAGGCACCCCATGGTACGTTAGCGACATCACTGTCCACAAGGACTTTTAACTTTCCAGAAGTGATGAGCTACATCAGATTACACCAAATTCTTATCAGTCTTCTAAACTTGCTGCTACTGGAAATATCTACATCCTCCTCCAGGGTCACACAATAGACGACTATAAAGAAAACTTCACAATGATCTACTTCTTTGTTTATATTATGTAAATATGACCAAATGTTCATTGTTTGCAGATCAATGTTTAAAAAATATGGTATATTGACTTCCATGTATATACATCTATGAGACAGTAAAACATATCTTGCAAGAAAATGATCCAAAAATGACTTCACTCATATAGTCTAAGAAATAGTGATGATTATTATAGAACAGTACTTAGGGGTACATTAAGTAGACACTGTATAAAAAACATGGAAAAACAACTGTATAAATAAGCTACCAGAACAAATTGATAAAAAAAGATGCAAATCAAAAGATGAAAATGACTTTTATATCCTAGAGAAATTTGAACATAGAGCCTAAATGAACTGTAAATAAATTGTACATTTAAATATTGTATATGTAATTATAGTATTAGTAACTAATTATTGCATTTGACGAATCCACAACATGTAGATGTTTTCATGGATGAAAAAATTGAATTTGAATTTTACGTGATTGTATTTTAATATGCTCTCATCTTGCTCTATGACATACTGAAAGCAACCTAACACAAGATTCAAATGATTTGCAATTGTTATTTTAATTGCTGTAATTACAAGCAAGATACAACACCGTTTTCAAGAATTAAAAAAAGGGAAATCCCTATGGTAAGCCATACTAGCAACAATGTCCTGCACAAAATCACTACTCAGCATTTATTGTTAGAGTGGATTTTCGAAATTAAAACACACACCTATCAGGACTTCTAATAACAGACATCTGATGTTCTAGAAAGTATAGGGAATATAATTTATATTGTTAGTAGATAGACTCAACATGAAAAATTCAATGCCATGGCCGGGATTTGAACCACGGATCTCCTGGTTTTCGTCCAGTCGCTCTAAACCTTGAGCTACCATGACCAACGTGCCGTCCTGACCTTAAGTTCTCCATTTGACTCGTATATTTCCCCGGTAAACCACTGGGGGCTCTCGCATTCGAAATACACTGTTTGTGGGGACTTACTATTTTAAGTACTTGAGTCCCAGGCTTCATCATTTAACTCTTTTTATTTTAGTTAATTGATGGAAATTCATCATTTCTCCACACTAGCCATATATAAGCTAAGGTTTTTGATAGACTCAACATGAAAAATTCAATGCCATGGCCGGGATTTGAACCACGGATCTCCTGGTTTTCGTCCAGTCGCTCTAAACCTTGAGCTACCATGACCAACGTGCCGTCCTGACCTTAAGTTCTCCATTTGACTCGTATATTTCCCCGGTAAACCACTGGGGGCTCTCGCATTCGAAATACACTGTTTGTGGGGACTTACTATTTTAAGTACTTGAGTCCCAGGCTTCATCATTTAACTCTTTTTATTTTAGTTAATTGATGGAAATTAATCATTTCTCCACACTAGCCATATATAAGCTAAGGATTTTGATAGATAGACTCAACATGAAAAATTCAATGCCATGGCCGGGATTTGAACCACGGATCTCCTGGTTTCCGTCCAGTCGCTGGAGAAATGATTAATTTCCATCAATTAACTAAAATAAAAAGAGTTAAATGATGAAACCTGGGACTCAAGTACTTACAATAGTAAGTCCCCACAAATGGCATATCTCGAATGCGAGAGCTTCTAGTGGTTTATCGGGGAAATATACGAGTCAAATGGAGAATTTAATGTGAGGACGGCACGTTGGCCATGGTAGCTCAAGGGTTAGAGCGACTGAATGGAAACCAGGAGATCCGTGGTTCAAATCCCGGCCATGGCATTGAATTTTTCATGTTGAGTCTATCAAAAACCTTAGCTTATATATGGCTAGTGTGGAGAAATGATTAATTTCCAGCAATTAACTAAAATATTATATTGTTAGGCCTACCTGAAATATATTGCAACAGAATATTTCAATACCTCAATATAGGTACGTAAGTGAAGCTGATGTGTAATAAATACAGCTCATCTATAATATAATAAGAATATTTATTTATGTTAATTTTAATGTAATTATATGCTATGAAATTCTAAAGTAATAAATAAGGCTATTCAAATGAAAATTGCATATTGCCTTTTGCTGTTGTATATTGTATGCAACACAGAACCAAAAGATGTTATGTGTTATACTCACTTCACTTTCTCTACTCTTGTAGAAACTTTATTTTACTTCAGTTTCATGTTAATCAAGATAAACATTTCTAGAATTTATTGCTAATTTTCTTGTAAGTTAAGGGAAAATGTGGGAATACAGTAGGCTTTAAGTGATAGTCGGATCTGTAAAGACCTAATTGTTATGAGATGCCATTGAAATTACATTCTCTTTGCATGGTCAAGAATAAATACTGAATAACATATTCCTATATGAGGAAACTATAAGTAATGAACAATTCCAACAAATAAGGAAAATCTCAGAAATAGTTCACTCCCCCCCCCCCCCAAATAAATATATATACATACATATATATATATATATTCTTTTACATAAATTATGTTTTAATGAGATACATTTTTGTGTAGTAAGGTTTTGTCTATCCCTTACAGTTTAAAAGTTAGGTAAATGTTGCCCAGAGTGAAGAGAACTTCTGAGGGCATTTTCAGAAAATTCAATATATACATTTTATTTATGATGTAAATATTTTAAATCCATGGTATTACAATCAAAATTGGAGCCATTTTTGTGAAAATGAAAATTTTCAAATAAAGTTCCACGTAAGGGGATTCTGGGATAGGAAATTTTCTTGAAAATCTTCATGTCACCTCCTTGGAAGATGCTGAACTTTCTTTTTTCCCCTCCAAAGGGCTTATCTGCTAAGCCCAGGATGCACTGCAACCAGTCCATTTTCCCTGTGTCTCTTACGAGATAATACAGTCCCATAATGGACTCGATATGAATTTCTTTTGGTTTAATTATCGGTTTCCCAAAAAGATCTATGATCTAAGGCTATGCAGGAGCATACAATGAGATGGGCTGTCTCGGTTTCCTTTCCCCATAGTCTGCAGTCTAGGTGATGCTGAACGTGTATAGCAACTTTGGTATTTAACTGACTTTGTTTTTTTAGTTATGCTGTTCATTGACTAACACACAAGGACCTAAATATACTTTTTTTTTCATGAAGTCTCAAAACATATTTCTAGTGAAATTTTGGTTGAAATGCAATATTTCTACTTACTATATATAGTAGGGAAAGTAAAAGGTAAAATCTCATTGATTTAGCAAAATAATGGCAAATTTGTGTTTGTGCTAATTAATCATTGACTTTATTAGACATCACAATTAAACTTTGAATCTAATAAACAAGGATAGCACTGGATTGTCATTGTAGGTGTCAGTGGTGCCAGTTGATATGTAGTGAGGATGTTGCCGACCTATGTATATAAAAGGCTGTACTATGTTAACGATCATCTACATAGTGGAAAGGATGAGTGCTTTTGATGGTTGAAGTGGTAAATGAAATGAAAATGTTGTGAATCAGATACTTAGGCTTATATTTAGTGGGGCAATTATAAGCATTGTTAGGAAATGCTTGCGAGCAAAGCGAATGAGTTGGTGTAACCATTAGTTGCTCAACAGCAGTAGTAAGGCAGCCATACTAGCAGATTACATTTCTTGCACTTGGGTTGTCAGAAAAGAAAAATGGTGTGGTTTGTTGACATTGCAACTGATCTTCGTATGAAACAAATGTTGGTCAAAAAGATAAGCATTATCCTAAATATACTTTAACGGTATTATAATGATTAGTGACTTTTATGTGATCTAGTTACAGTTGGGTTTGCTGTGGATCTCAAAAGTTTATGGGGCTTTTACAGTTTGAAGTGATTTGAAAGAGCTACTACTTCAAGCAAAGTTCACATTGCTGAATTACAATTTAATGTTAGTGTAAGTAATGAAAAGGTTGACACTTGTGCAGTTTACAGATTCCATAAGCATCAAAGTAGCTTAGTAAATAGTATTTTACATGACTACCAGCAGTAGTTATTTGAAGTTCTGTTTACCAAAATAATATACAGAATTCACAGGACTGAAAAGAAAATGCATACTGAAAATTTACAGACATATGAATAGGAATATGTCCTGCACCGTGGTGTGGTGGGCTAAGGTGTCATGTTTTGGTTCCCTGCCACATAAGGTGCCCGGGATTGATCCCAACCCTAGGGGTTGCAGATTTTAAGTCCCAGGTATAGCACTGGTGCCCACTCAGCATCGTGAGGAAAGTGAAGAGCTATGATAGGTAGTAACCCTGGTTGCTAAAGCCAACTTTCCAGCTGGGGGAAAGTTGGATGATTGCCCACCCCTACCTACCTTACCTATGTGGGCATGAGGCTGGCATTCAGGTTGGCAGGCCTTGACCAATTAGGGCTGTTATGGCATGGGTTAGTTTTTTTTTTTTTTTTTTTTTTCTTCTTTTTTAATGCATATGAATATGGTCCACATGTGCAGTGTAGTTTCTTTTGAAGTGTATTGTAAGACATTTTAAGCAGAAGAAAACTTGTAAGCAAAGCAAACCAAAATGTCTACGTTTATTCCTTAGTTTTTAGTGAATTATGTGTGCTTCACTGTTTCTGATGCCACATTTATTAAAAGAATAACTTTTCTCATGCTACATTATGGGCAAATAACACCACAGTTAGCCATTAAGGTGCTTCTTCAGTTTGATAAATCCATAAATAATGCATTGGCAACAAGAATAAAGTCCAGGTTAACATTCAAGGTTGGTACATAAAAATTGCAAAAAAAAAAACTAAGTACATGAATGTATATTTGTGAAAGCTATTCTCACTCTTGTGCCCTAAGCTACAGAAACTATGGCAGCTGAATTACTTAGGAACTTGAATATATGACAAAAATATAAATTAATTTCAAGTTTTCATAAATATATACATATTTTATTATTTGAAGCAAAAGGTTAGGAACAGTGATGTATTTAACATTTGAAAGTAATGAGTCGGTAATTCAAACACAAACATCACTTAAATTATCCTTACTTGGACATGTTTCGGAGAACAGTTTGTCCCCATCGTCAGCAGTTATCCAACTGGTTGGATCCTTGGTTTCCTGAAGTGAGTTGGTTGTCTGTGGCAGCATCTGTTGTCTGTGAGATGAACTTCCAAAGAGAGTTTTCAGGTGGCAATTAGAAATTTAAAGTATACTGTTTGTTTTTTATAATTAGCAACTTTTCCCAAACATCGAGTTTGGCTGCATTACTGGCTGGCTTTAATAGTTTTATATTTGGTACAATTTCATGATTGGTAGACCAGAAACGGTGGGCTATTGCTGATTTTTGTATTTGTTTGTATTTCACACATCTCATATGTTCCTGTAATCTAATATGTAAACTTCTTTTGGTTTTTCCTATGTAGAACTTATTGCAATCTGAGCAGTTGATTTTGTATATACCTGATTTCTTGTTTTCAGGTACTGGGTCTTTCAGGTTGTTGCATAATAAGTTTTTTTAAACTGAATTTATTTATTGGGGCTAGGGTGATGTTGTACTTCTTGAATATCTTGTTGAATTTATGATGCACTCTGGGATGATATGTGAATTTTCTGAACTGTGTCTCGGTTTTTGATTCTGTTAATTTTGTGGTATCCAATATGTGTTTCTGTTTCTTGAGTTTCCAAATTTTCTTTTCTATTGTTTACTGTATCCATTAATTGCAGCTATGTTAATCATGTGGTTATATTCTTTGATGTATTCATTCTTTTTCAATGGGATGTTGACTAGTCTATATGCTAAGCTGTCCAAAACTGCATGTTTGTGGGGTGTAGGGTTGTAGCTCAAACCGTTATCCGAAACATGTACAAGTAAGGATAATTTAAGCGATGTTTGTGTTTGAATTACCGACACATTACTTTCAAATATACATATTTTCCTGTTGAGTATTTTAGTGTTACAAATTAGCTGATATTTAAATAAGTCTCTTCTTTCAAGCAGAGTGAAATTTTATTTTACCATATCATCTTCATTGAGGGTCTTATGTTTCTGTCATTGATTAATGTTATGTTTAGCTCACAATTAATGTATAGTGGAGGGTCAAGCTACAACACAAGCTTCAAGAAAAGAAATACGATAGGGATTTCTGTATCCACTACTTCATGCATCTTCAAGAATCACATTAACTCTTTCAAAAATAACAAAGTATAATTTCTTATTACTTGGTCTCCTTTATAGAACAAAAATATATGTACAAAGATTGACCATCAATAAAAGAACTATTTGTAATGTCATAATTTATTATAGTTCAATATTCTATTACTTTATCAGATATGGCAAAAAGAAGACTTAAAAACCAGTTACACTTGTGTTGAATCCCTGTTTGGTGGTCAGCCTGATTTTCATTTGTATTTTATCTTCTGCTAAATTAGTATTTCATGTTTCATACTCTAGCAGTTCAGTGAATAAAAGTTTTGTGCCATTTTGTGAAATGCTGAAATGTCCATTATAGATATGCAGGTTTGGGCCATTTTGCATGAAAAGCATGCATAAACAGTGCCTAATTAATGTAATAAATGAACAGTACATAAAATCGTTCAACTTCTAAGTTTATATACAGTTTGTCTTACACTCCTGTAGAGTGGAATTCTAGTTATTGCTTGCATGTGGTGGTGTTATTAAAATATTGCATTATTCAACAGCTTACATAATACATAGTGTTACCAACTTTAATGTAAAAAGTGTAATAGGTGACCAGGCATGATGCTGTAAATAGAAATTGATTCATGAAGTCATATTCATATTGAACTTTACTGAAATGCTAATCCGAGCATTTCTTCTTCTTTAAAAACAAGAAAACAACTCAAAAACAGTTTTCAAAATAAATTGGAAACTTCTCAAGGTCCTTCCTCCCTTCCTTTCTTCTTAGAAGCTTGCACAATCATCAGAGAACAATTCAAATCCTTTCTGAGACCTGAACAGTATAGATACTAGCTGACTTAACTAAATAGACTCATTAGCTTAACACATCTTAACGAATATTAATATTCTTTTTCTTTGATGACAAAATCTCAAATTACACTGGGGAACAAAAAAAAATTATTTTCATATACCCGAAACAAAATAGGTAAATTCTCTGCTGATTCCAAAAGTGCCCCTCAAAATGCTGTATCACGTAACGTTTTTTAGGTATTCATAATTTTTTATGAACTTACGGAAATGCAATGTGATATTTGATTAATTGAAAATAATAGGTATTTTATTGCCAAATAACATTGAAAATAATAATAATGATTATTAATTGTTATTATTAAAATAAATAAACACAAGATAATGATGAAAACCACATACCTGAATTATCTCAGAAGTGTTTCACTGTTGATTTTTTTTTTGTTGTATTGACATGTACTCTCCCGTTTGAGGAACCAACAATAGTCTCCCAATATGGCTGAATCCCAGCAACTCTGGTAACGTCTTTCCATTTCAGAAATGTCCTGGTGAAAACGATCACCATGCTCATCACTTACAGTTCTTAGGTTTGTAGGGAAACTATCAAGGTGAGAGTGCAAAAAGTGGATTTTAAGTGACATACGGCAACCCATTTCTTTGTAGCTCCTTAATAGTTCTGAGACTAAAGTTTTATAATTTTCTTCTTTGTTATTGCCCAGGAAGCCTTCCACCACTGGTTTAAATGATTTCCATGCTGCCAGTTCAATACGTTTAAACTTTGATTAAAAAACACTGCCTTTAAGAAGTAGTCTTATTTGAGGACCAACAAATATACCTTCCTTCAATTTAGATTCACTTATTTTGGGAAAGATACTTCTTAAATATTCAAATGCACTTCCACTTTTGTCCAAACCTTTAACAAAATTCTGCATAAACCCGAGCTTTATGTGAAGTGGGGGGAGAAGAACTTTGTTTGGGTCTACTAGTGGCACATACTTAACACTGCTTGCTCCAGGAGTATAGTCTTCCCTTTTCCCCCACTCTTTCACTATAAAATGCTTGTCAGTTGCTCTGTTGTCTTATAAGCACAAAAACAGCAATATTTTGTGAAACCTCCCTGCAGTCCCATTAGCAATGCAACTACCTTGATGTCACTATAAATTTCCCAGCCATGGTTTTGATAACTAATAGCATCTAAAATGATGGACATGGAATCGTATCGTGTCCTTCATTCCTATGGCATGAAATAAAGGTATTGAAGGTAGTAAATTGCTATTATGAAGCAACACTGCCTTTAAGCTGTATTTAGAAGAGTCAATAAAGAGCTGCCAATCTTCGACACAATGCTCTATACCCAATTCCTTCATTAAACCATTAACATTAACACAAACACATGTTGTCTTTCGTTGTGAAATACTGTGAATACTGTTTATGTCAAGATCGGTAAAATGTTATTTTAGTCTCTTTTGCCAGGAAATTCCACTCCTGTAGCCTGGAACCCAGTAATTCTGACTCCTTTTTGCCTAGTTTCAAATCACGAATAAGATCGCTTAGTTATTCTTGAGAAACAAAATGTCGTAAACAAAATGTGTACAAAATTATGTAAATAATCTATTGGTTGCAATAGATTGAAATTGAAATCTTTCTTCACTTCGTTCACATTGATATGTAGGGTCTTGGGATGTTGAGGGTTCACTGTCATCTACATCATGATTTGAACTTGGTCCATCATATTCTTCAACCCATGCTTTTGGAGGATCAGGCACCGGAAGATCTTCACTATGAGGAACTGTTCTTATTGCTGATGGAACACTTGGATATTTGACACTCGCACTATTGTTTCTAGACACACCTGTAATATTTGTATTACAAAAATAGCAGTCATTTAAATGGTTAGATTGTTCTCTCCGCACCATAGGCACGGCAAATGGCATAGATTTGGGTTTACCGTGTAGCCATTGATTTAAGACCAGTTTTGCACGATATGCAGCAAACATGGGGAGAAAAATCCTTATCTTGATCACCAAGGGCACAGCCAAAGTATAATGAGTATGCTGTTTTAGTAATACTTGTTTTTTTTTTTTTTTTTTTTTTTTTTTTTCATTGTGATTTAGGGGTGAACTGTCCACACACATAACAAAAGTTATTTGGATCATTAGTACATTTCCTACACCTGCTCTTATTCATATCTGTAACCTTTCATTAGCACCGCGAATAAACTACACTACACTTTCACAGCTGAATATGAACTGAAAGAAAAATCCAACACAGATGAAAACCAGACCACGCAGAGGAGCACTCAAGCTAACACATGTTTATTTATTCAGGAGGAGAGGAGCGTGATAAAGGGGGGTTATCTGTGAACCTAAGGGCACAAGATAGGAATCTTTTCCATTAGAGAAAACAAAATAAGATGTTTTTTGATTAATTAGAGCCAACTGAAAAATTCAATACCGGAGTAATGTATTTAAAAGGATTAATTCCTCAATATAAATTTACATTAAAAAATAATCTACGATAAAAATCCTGGTAATTAAGTACTTACAATAGTAAGTCGCCACAAGTAGTTGTCTCAAATATGAGAACCTTAAGTGGTCCACCGGGAAATATAATGAGTCAATTGGAGAATTTAATGCCAGGAAGGCACGTTGACCATGGTAGCTCAAGGGTCAGAGCGACTGGACGGAAACCAGTAGATCCGTGGTTCAAAACCCGGCCATGGCATTGAATTTTTCAGTTGGCTCTAATTAATAAAAAATCACCCATATACCGGAGTAATGTATTTAAAAGGATTAATTCTTTAAGGATTAATTCCTCAATATAAATTTACATTAAAAAATAAGATGTATTTATTCTCTGTTTCATATAACCTTGCCCGGCTGAAATGTATCACTCCGCGTTCAACAACCCTCCCCCTCGCCCTAATTGGCTAATGCTTTCGCGTCATACGCCATAGGCGGTGCCTTCCCATCACATTTCGTAATAATTGCCGGGAAGATAAATAAAATCATACAAAAATCATACAAATAAGGATATGAAGGCATGCAAAAATACAAGTTTATAATGAACTGAGCAAATTGAAACAGAATGGCTGAGCAATGAAACTGAAAGAATTTATAATGAAAGGCCTTCGGCCTTACTGAAAGAATTTATAATGAAAGGCCTTCGGCCTTTTCCACTGGAATTTTTTAAACCAGCACACATACCTTTCAAAAATGCTTGTCTTTCAGTCTTAAAAGTCGTGTCACACCATACTTTACTTTTCGTGTGTTCTTCTTGTATATTTAGCGATTTGTATCTCGGTGCAGTGTGGTTGTCAAATAGCGTCTTCGCCACACAGCAATATCACCTCTGTCTTTTAGCACATTTTTCTTGCCTCTTTTTTCATTCACAAATCCCAGCTGTATAAGCAATCTGCTGAAATTTGGTAAATCTGCATCCTCATTTACAGCAGACGAAATGTTACTTATGTTAGGGAGTTCGTTTCTAAAGAAAAACTACACACATGAAGACGCACAACACTTTTCACGTATTTTCTCCGAGCACGCACTTTTGTTTATTCCTGCTTTTGCCTGGAGTGGTAAGTGTTCCTGTTTCCTCAATTTCATGTCGCGATGTTCCTACGGATCTAACACTCACACCTGTAACTTCAGAGCCCAGCTGTTCGACTTCTCTCACTGACAAAGACTGATTTTTCTCTGTGAGTGCATTAAACACATGCAACACAATTCTTTTTTCGCCTGTTTGTAAATAATTATCCTTGCGATACTTCAGCGAAAAACTGGCGGTAGACTCTGCCATTATACATATAATACATGCGCAATAAATGATCAATAAAATAATTTAGCTCCCGCCCTTTCGAATGGCGATGCATGACTAATCCAGTTCAAAACAAGGTCAGTGATAAAAGTCTTATAAACAAATGTCACCACTACCGCTAAATCACATGCTATCGTGCCATGTGCTTGAGAGCAAAGGAACCTCCTCTTTACTTTGTTTAAGAATTAACATGCATTTCAGATAAATCAACTCTGTTGCGTAATATATTTAATTAAAACAGTTACGAAAATATAAATTTGACAATTCTCTTCCAACATATAATGATATATCACCATGTTAAATAACGAACTAATTTTCACCGCACGACAGTCATTACCACAACAGCAACCAATGAGAGGTGATTAGGTCACGTGACCTTTAAGAGATCCTGGGCAAGCTTACGTGAAACAAGGTATAGGTCTTCATGATAAGTTATGAAATCCTGCATCAGTAGTTTGTCAACTTTATTTGAGTTGGGCACACCCATGTAAATACGATTTTTATAGTAGACTAAAATTAATTTTACTGATAAATCTTACGTGATAGGAAATTTTTTCTAGTTATTTCGAACAGTATTCATATTCTTTACAGGTATAAAAATATTATTCAATAATAAAATGGCTATTATTTTAAATGAACTCAATATGAGTTGGTATCATACCTCATTTCTGTAATTTTATATGAAAGAATAACAATAAGAATATCTCAAAAACGTTACGTGATACAGCATTTTCAGAGGCATTTTTGGAATCAGCGAGTCATTTTGCATAAGAATTAGCCTATTTTGTTTCGGGTACAAAAAACGTGTTCCCTAGTGTTATTAATTGAGGTTGTAGAAAAATTCGGAAAGTTTTATAGAAGACTTGGCTAATAAATTGCTTTCCATCTTCATTTGCACAACTGGAGAGTGTATTTTCTGGCTTGTCTTTTGTATGTAATGGTAACAGAAATTTGAAAAATTTGAAAAATCAAAGAAGCTACAACCTGAAATTGTTATGATTAAAAGTGAAGCTAATTTCATATTAAAAGACTTATTGAGTCATATTTTATTAAATCTTAAAGCTTCACTCATGTCAGCTATTAAAAACAGTTTATGGAGTCTCTCAGCTGAGGATATGACTCAATAAGTCTTTTAATATTTAAACTCGTATGAAAGATCAGTTGTGATCATTGACTAGATAACATGTTTCTTGTAGTGCAATTTACTTTTTTTTATTATTATTATTTTTTTATATATACATTCATAGAATTCTGGAGATCATATGCAATTTATACAAACTATTTATATTTAACAGCCACACTGGTCAAACGGTTAGACGACTTTACTCTCACCAAGGTGGCCTGGGTTTGAACCCAGGTGACCACATGTGGGATTTGTGGTACACAACATGGCGCAGAGGAAGGTTTTCTCCAGGATCTCCAATTTCACCTGCCATTATTCCACCAATTGCTCCATTATCATCTTTCCTTTCATTCATTTCACTCACATTCTGACGTCTTCTCTCATACCAGGCATCTGACTGGAACCCTCTATGAGGCGTCGCTCCCTGCATCAGGGACACTTACTGAGCTTCCTTCTTGTAGGAGGCACTTCATTCATTCATTCATATTTTATAATTATGCTTGAAATATGATGGGCACCAAATATATATGAACATTTTGTGTAAAGAGAAATATTCTTTGTTATTGGAAACAAATTGGAAAAATCAGTGATTTTGTATAAAGAATAAAGGGAGTAATTGAGTTTATATCAAACTGACAGATAAAGGGCTTTTTGTGGTACACCATGTAAAGTAAGTAGGATTTCTACATTATTAATAAGTAATTTAATGTGATAATATTTCCAAGTTTTATGTGGTAGATGACTAATCAAAGATTTAGAAAGCATTGCTGAATAGAACTTTAAGAATGTTAGAACATTAGAAAGTTTAAAAGGAATAAATTAACTGATGTTTAGATTGTGAAAGTCAGTATGTTCTACATTACATATTTTAAAATAAATTAGCCGTAACATTTATATAAATAATTCACTTGGCCAATCCTGGTCCCATTAACAACTAAAGTATTCAGCAAAAATCTTGAACATTGTAAAACTTTGCTCAATTAAAGTTTTTAAAAATCTTTCCTAAACTTAGTTTGTTTACAATTACTTATTTTATTTGCAATTTGGTTGTACATGCATAAAAACAGAGTGTTTCAGAATTCAGCCAACTAACTTTAAGAGCTTATAGAGGGGTGTAGGGGAAACAATTGGAGATAGAACACTTATGGTCCCAGAATGCATGATTTTGTGTTGCATGCTAAATTAAATTTGAGCCAGTATGCCACTGCTTCCACTTCAGTGGTTTACACACACATTTTTAAAGTGCCAAAAAGTGTACATGTGTGGCTCAGTGCCAAAGTAAGGAGTTTCAAACCAGCTGATACTAGATTCCTATTCAACCCCTGCTGAGTATTTCACTTCTTTCTTTAATGTATTTTCTTTCTTGAAATTGTTGATTATGAAGGATAGGGATATTTCATTGCTGTGTTTGTTATTATCATTGCTGTTAATTGTAATCAAGCAAATCAAACAAATGTAATTTGAATAATAATGTAAAACATAAGGCACTGTAATGTTCTAAACATATACGTGATATGCAGGGAATGGATTTTTAAGTGCTAAAAAGTTAAATTTATTTATTTTTTATGCATTAAAAATAAGAAAATATTTCTTAAAAAGATAAATATATTTTCTAAAACAAATATTTTTTTTTTTTTTTCGTTTTATATAATAGAAAACTAGTAATAGTAATTTATTTCCTTTTACATCAACAAATGGAAATACAAAATCAAGATTACAATTATAAAATCCATACTGAAATATGCCATATATTCCTAAATCCTGGAAATCCTATCATGTTATCATGTTGCCCACCATTGAATAGTAATTCAGCCCCCATACACCTAACCCTAGGTTTTTGGGTAATGGAGGCCCTCTGCTCCTTTTTACACTTTCTGCCATTTCACCTATCTCACTCTACATTTTTCTCTTAATTGTTCTTAGCCATCTCTCTTTAACTTTCCCTAAATAATTCCCTATATTTCTCTTGTTCTTTTCTCCTTTTACTGACATTTTTCTAATTACTACTTCACCCCCCAAACTGTCCCATTTACGTAGCCAAGCCTGCTCTCTCCATATCTTTGTTTGACTACAATTTAATATACAATGGAAATCTGCATTCTCTTCTCCGCACAATGGACATTTATCTAGCTCCCTCTCTTGACCTATACCTTTCAAGTTTCTCACTCCTGTTCTCGCCCAAGCAAAACCTTCTTGCCCTAACTTACTACATATATCTATATATCCTTCCCTCCCCCAGGTTATTTTTATTTCTCTATATAATCTTAGTGAGCTTTTGTCACTTGTATTGGCAAAAATGTCTTGTCTGTCAATATCTTCTAATCGTAGCTTAACCTCTTTCCAGAAGCCTCTATACCCATATTCTGCATTTATCCAAGAATGACCCTATCTGCTTCAACAAGTCATACATTTTATGTGCCCAAGACCCATCCCAGTTACTTCTCTTTTGAATATGAAAACATTCTTTAATTATATTGCCATCTTCCAAGTTAGTGATTCTGTATAAATATTTCATTGCCCTTGACAAGATTTTAATTTTAGTAGAATGCCTGCCTAGTTCTAATTGTGCTGCCCCATTAGGTGATGCTATTGGTAATCCCAATATGTATTTACAAAAGGATCTATGCACTCTATAAGTCTCTCTCCAAGCCTCATCTATTCCCCAAACTTCTGATCCATGTAACATTCTATTTTCTACTACTGCCGTATAGATCCTCTCCAACCATTTGACATTTATATCCGGTAGTTTACTGTAGCATGATCTTATCACTCTCATGGCCATTTTACCTTTTGCCACAGACATCTTTTTTTGTTCTTTCCAGCTGCCATCTGAACTCAACCTTGTACCCAAATAATCAAATCTCCTTACTACCTCTATTTCTTTTCTATTAACCTCCCATTTCTCATCCTTACGCAACCTGTATCCTTAACTAGTAATAAAAAGGAACTGTTGTAATAATTTCTAAACACTAGTAACACAACTTCACTTATCTTATTTATATCCTGGGACCGGTTTCAAAGCAAACATCTGCTTTATCCTCAGCCACTCAGCTTGACACTCACCCACTAACTGACTGACTGACCTTGACCACTACCGGAGTTTGAAGAATAGCTCCTTATCTAACTGCCATCTACCGGGGACAACACAAACTTATTGATGATGTCTATAGGAGGGATATCAAAATTCATTACGCGATCCTTATTTTTCAAAATAAATATCTTCTCCCAAACCATTAAATCTATCGGTTCCTTCAATTGTTTCAATAATTTAACTTCTGGATTTACTTCATGATTATATGACCAAAAATGATCAGCCACTGCCGATTTCTCGGTCTGTCTATATTTAATATTTCTAAAATGTTCTTTTGCTCTGGTTTCTAAATTACGCTTGGTTCTACCAATATAGATCTTATCACATTCTAAACAGTTAACTTGATAAATACCAGATTTTTTGTTGTCTGAAATTTTGTCTTTTTTAGAAAACTGTAGCAAATTCTTTATACTGTAATTATTATGAGGTGCTAGTATTATACCCACTTCTTTGAAAATTTTTTGGAACTTTTTATTTGCCCATGGATGATAAGTAAATTTTTTGAAAATATAATACTTTTTTACTTTTTTAAGAGTGGAAGCATCATTAACATTTTTTTGATATCTAAATTTTTCCATTCTTCTGATTATAAAATCTTTATTAAAGCCGTTAATTAAAGCAGTGTTATATTCCGCATTAAATTCTTCTTCATTTAGAGGTATGTTTATCAATCTGTAAATCAAACTATTAAAAACAGCAAATTTGTGTGACATAGGGTTAAAACTTTTATTTTTGATATAATTATCCATGTGAGTTGACTTTCTATAGATGCCAAAACTTAATTTATTGTTATTTTTCATTATTTTTAGATCTAGAAAGGGGATGTAGCCATTGTTTTCAATTTCTATTGTGAACTTGATAGCTTTATCCTGTGAATTTAGAATATTTAAAGCCTCATCTATATATCTTTCAGGAACTATGGCAAAAATGTCATCTACGTATCTGTACCATATTTTAAAAAATTGAAGGAAAAGCTTTAGTGACTTCTATTTCAAAAAAACTCATAAACAGATCAGCAAGAAAGGGTGAAAGGGGACTACCCATAGCTACTCCTGAAATTTGTTGAAAAACATTTCCATCAAAATTTCTTTACTTTCACATATTTATTATTCACGTATTTAACATATTTTATTAGAGATGTTTCCAAGTTAATGTCATGTCTAGTATTCAAAAAATGAAAATCGAGAAGATATTGACACATTGCTTCACTCACACTGTTTATTCACAGGACATGTTTCAAGAGCTCTTGCTCCTATCATCAGCTGATACTCGACTAGTTAAAATTTATATAGGAAAAACAAAAAGAAATATTAACATCAGAACTAAAGAACATCTAAGAAACATTAAAAATGGTGAAACAGAAAAATCAGCAGCGGCTTTTCATTTTTTGAATACTAGACATGACATCAACTTGGAAACATCCATAATAAAATATGTTAACCACCCCATAGACCTTTCCGTATGGGAAAAAATCTTCATCAACAAAAATCGTCATAGAGTCATGAATTTTGAAACTCCACCACCGGACAGCTTTGACAAGTACATCACGCCATCTATTGACAAAACAGAGAAAGAGGAAACCACTACAACTTGCACTAGTCGAGTATCAGCTGATGATAGGAGCAAGAGCTCTTGAAACATGTCCTGTGAATAAACAGTGTGAGTGAAGCAATGTGTCAATATCTTCTTGATTCACTTTTGTGCTCCAAAGCTGACTGATATCTTCATTTTTTGACTTGTAAACACCAATAAGGATCAAAACACCAAGAAACTTTTTCATTTCTCGGAAATCTATGTCCATCCAATCCTTGTAAACTATTCAGCCTTCCTTGTTGATCCACATACACACTTTTTCAATAAGGGATACACGAAAGAACAGTATAAAACAAGATTGCTTATTAACCCAATTTCTGATGGAATACTTTGTAGGTCCCTGGTCTTCTTGCAATTCATCCTTTTTGTTCCACCTACCAGAAATTCAAGCCTGAGGCATGGTAGCACATATTTCATTTTTTATTACAAGGAAACAGTAAGTCACACTCAACAGAATTTGCTCCAGATTATCGTTCTTCTTTGCAAAGATGTTCATCATCATCATGATCATCTTCGTGTTGTTCTAAATTTTCAATGTGTACCTCATTATCGTCATCACTGGAAAATTCAAACTCACTAGATATGTTTTCAGAATCAGAAGACTCCTTATTTCCTTATCTGGCAGTCCCAT
This sequence comes from Mantis religiosa, assembly GCA_030765055.1. Classification (NCBI taxonomy): domain Eukaryota; kingdom Metazoa; phylum Arthropoda; class Insecta; order Mantodea; family Mantidae; genus Mantis; species Mantis religiosa. The sequence continues at coordinate 339,257,493 of CM060950.1, read as the reverse complement.
TCTCCGTAACTTTTCAGTTTGTAGAACACACAACTATTATAAAGCAAGGCACTAAAAAAATGTGTATTTATCACAAGCAGGACTCATGAACACTAAAGCAATAACAGTGCAAGTCAGCAGTAGCAGATAACATAACATACATGTGCACGTGTCATATTATGCCATTAGCTACTACGGGCAGCTGATTGTTTAAAAAATGGCTTGTAACTGTGTGGTCTTGTGAGGCCCACATGGCAGGAAATGGTACCTAGCTCTTTAACATAAAACTATAGATAAATTTTTATATTCTTTTACACAGTTATGGCAAACAACACAAATTAGGAAAAGTTCTAAAATATTGTTGAAATAAAACGTATAGGTACTAGTACAGTAGATGATAAACATCACAGACGTGTCTCTCAGGCCCAGTGATAGTTAAAGGGTTAAAGTTAATCAGTTGAATTCGGAATCATTCTATATATGTATGCCCTTGTGCAGCATAGTGTTGACATTTATTGTCATTTATTTAGACATTGGCAGTCTATTAAGTGCATTTTATTATTGTTTCTAGTGAAATGTTCATGTTTGTGTTGTTTACATTGAATAGTGAATTTTGTTTACCGACTAGTTGAGTAACAATATTATTTTGATGGAAATTGTTTTACGGCCTAATTATTTTCCTCTGCATTATGAACAGAATGCTTATTTAATTTCCATATCTCCAGAAAAATATACCATAAGCAAGTGCAGATAGTACATCATTTATAGTATGTTTAGGTTCCAAATGCTTTTTAAAACGGGCATTACTTAATGGCCTCTATCTATTCTTACTGTAACATTCTAATATGTCTTCCAGTTTAAGAGTTTGTCAAATATGTTTCCCAGAAATTCTGTTACATAGACATACTAAATGGATTCATTATTTATACTATTTTTGGTCTTTTTTCCCTTAATATTGTATATAAAGGTTTAATGTGCTCCAACAGGCTAAGTCATATCATATGATGAGTGAAATGTGTGCAGTGATGCTCAAGTGAGCCCAGGGTCTATAGAGTCTGAAAGTTGCCTAAAATTCATCATTCAAGATAAGGGAAAATCCTGGAAAAAAATCTTACCCAGATCACTCACCCTGACCAAGATTCAAACTCAGGAACTTTGAATGTGAGGCAGTCATGTTACCCCCACAAGACAGAGCTGGGCTTTGGTCTTAATGATTTTACTATCTCTTGACTCTGTGATACATATGCTGTGAAATATTTTCCATTTAATAGTCTTATCTGTGATTAACCATTTTGCCAGAATTATCGTTTCATTATCAGTTTCATTTGGCAAATAAGTGCATGTATTACCCTTGAGAATAAAATTGGTATTATCAGCATATAATACAGTCTCATCATGTTGTATAGGCAAATCATTAATGTATACTAAAAAGATAATGGTTCAATATAAGAACCTTGGGGAATTATACATTTTTGTATCAGAGTTTACATAGTCGATACCACTACTTATTACAGTAATCTTTTATCTAACAATTAAGTGAGGTTCAGATCACTAATGAGCTACTATACATACTCCATAGGCTTCTAATTTTTATGGTAATATAGCATAGTTGTGGCATTTAATGCTGCTGAAGGGTGGATTTTTTAAGTGTAACATTTGTGCATGTAAGCAATTTATCTAGTTAACATTGTTAATAAGCTATTTATAATTAGATCTAAATGCATCAGTTGTGAAGTATTTATATATGTAGATGATTTTGTACCATATAGAAACAAATATTTTTGAAAAGTCAGAAAACTTATCAATTATAGAAGTTAAAAGTAAAATCAGCCTTTGGAATACTCATTTAAAATACACAGGGCATCTTTTGTATTTTAGATCTAAAGTGATAATGCATTATTTTCAGGCTGGCAAATTGAACCCTTATCGCTTTTGCGACAATGTGTGGACCTTCATGTTAAATGATGTGGAATTCCGTGAGATTTTAGAAGTAGCTAGAGTTGATAAACTTAAAATTGTTGCACGTGATGGCAAAAGTAAGTATACAGCAATTAACAACTTTTAATTTCATGTACAATAAAGTAGTTCATAGAAAATAACTTTTATTGTACTCCATTGAGGTTATTAAATCTTCATTTTAGAATTTTCAATATTGGTTATTATGGGTCCTTTTTAGAGATTACTGTAATTGAGTTGCCATGAATATGTTTGGTAAATAGTGAAATTTTTAAATTGTCATATTGAAATTTTAAGCAATGTTCATTATAATAATGATTTGATTATGGTTACAACACTGCTGCACTTTGCAGATCTATGTGCATCCGCAATCTTATTATTGTCAATCCAAAAGTGTGACATGATCTGAATCAGGTTGTGGACCATGGTGGTTGAAAGCTCCTTCAATTTTGGAAATTGACTCCCTAAAATGAGTGCTCTTTGAATAGCAAGTGCTGGGCACTGGCTTGCACTAGATAAACATTTATTTCACTTGAGTGTTCACAATGCTTGCAGCGACGATCCACTTGTTCTATCTTGTGTAGGTGTCCTAGGAAGGCACATTATCCTGTCAAATGGCCTGTTGCCAATGAAAACTTTTCCCTAGTTAATTGTAGCTGTTCTTACAAGGTGTTTCTGTCCAATCTATGTATGAAAGATCTGTAGTGCATGAAACCTACAGATGGGTGCCATTATTTTTTTTTTTTTTTTTTTTTTTTAATTTAAAGTAACTAGACCTGATTGCTAGCTTAAACGGTTGTGATAAGGTCCCATCAGATTCAGGTCCAATAAAAGGTTGCAGCTATGTCAGCTTCTTAGCAGCTATATCTGTTCTTTCATTCAACAGAATCTCTTAATGCCCCAGTACCCACCTCACTTGAACTGAATTATGGGAGACAGTGAGGTGAGAGACTTGCAGCATTCTAAACCAACTTAGGCTTAACCAAGTGGTCATCAAGGGTCTTCAGACTTGACTATCTGAGAGTATAATAGTTTATTTGTATAGCGTAGTCCTAAGCTCCTCCAATTACCAGCTATTAGCAAATATCTCTGAAAGATGTGGCAGATTAGTGCAAACTAAATGAAAGTTTGGTATAATCGCCATAGATCCAACCCTTAGAACAGTAAAAATGTAATATTTAAATGCATCACAATTGTTAGATAAAATTGTCTTTCATTGTTGCAGTATTTTGGAGCAGTTCCCCTCCGTGTGGGTTGGATTTATATCACACGATGTGGTAACATATCTGAAGTAGGATTCGCCCCGTCGTGAGGTCTGCGCCCCACATGCGCAAAAGTTTTGCGCTCCCTCTGTGTGGTGACGCGTGTAGAAGCCAAACCTTACCTTGATGTAGAAGCGATGAACCTTTTGTCTAAAAGCTGTGAAGATGATGTTCTTGAAGATTTCTATAAATCCTCTCTCCTGCAGCTGCGGTGAGCGATGAGATGTGAAACTTCTCAGGCGTGGTATCGATACAAAAGGGATTTCACTGTTGGGCAACTATGGAATAAAATAATTAATACCGTTTCACTTTACTTGGAATTATATTTCTCGACATCATTTTCTTCTTTACATGTGACTTTTTCCACTGATGTATATAGCCCTTTACTATATTTTAATTCTCTCCTTTTATTTATAAATGATGCAACAGTTATTTTACTTAAATTATTTATCGTAGCGTGGCATATTCGATGTATATTTTAAACGTTTACTAAACGTTCATAAATGATGAACTCCAATAACTTCTCGTAGTTTCAAGAAGTCTTTTACCGAAAACACGTCTACTGTCTTAGAGGTCAAGCCAGAAGAAAAAATTATAAGAATAAAATCATTGGTTCTTTTTTCTGTTTTGGTTGCTAAGTTACCGTAATACTTAATTCTGATTGGTCCTATGGCATTTGTTGCATCATCTATATGGCCTGCAATATGCAATATCAGCTTCAAATGCCTCCATCAAGAATTTATGAACTAATTTCTTTTAAGAATTATAAATATCTTTTCTAAACAACTTGTGAACAAAATAACTTGTCAGTACAAATTAACATTTGACTGGAAAAAATTTACATTTAGGGATACAACACGTAGACAACATTAATACAACATTAAAACAAGAATAAGTTGATTTGACATCATAAACACCAACTAAAAATTTTTTTTTTTTCTAGTAATCCATAAATTCATTCTTTAATCGTAATTACACATAATTTTATTATTAATTTCAGAAATTTTGCAGTGTCATTCAAGGTTTATGTGTGTTTGGTCTCTTAAATGGTTTCAATAAAGATTTGTGGTATCGCCCAATTACTTTCCCATTTTCTGATGCAGTTTCATAAGTGTGTTCCCCGAACTTTTCCATAATTCTATATGATGCTCTGTAAATCAAATGCATTCTCCAGTAGATTTTTTGATTAGAATCTGAAAGATAGTCACCGATTTGGGGATCCCAAATAGCTTTCCCTCTCTTAATTTTCTGGCGTCTTTTATTAGCTCTATCTACTAATCTTTGGTAGGGAGTTACCATCTTTTCTTCTTCCGAAAGTTGTATATCGGAGGGTTCAACAGTGGTGGGGAATTTTATTACTAAAGGTTTAGGTGGTCGACCCATCATCAGCTCATAGGGGGTGAATTTTGTGGTTGTATTTGGACTGTGATTTATAACATTTTCTATTATTTCACAATACTTAAACCAATATATAGAATAAAAAGAAGTATTTCAGAAAGTGGAGTGCCATTGTTACTAAAATTAGGCAAGTGAGTCAACCTTGTATATACTTTTCTCCACTTACAAGTTTTTTATGAAGACTAGTTTCTGGGGACTTCTCCCCTATCGTCAGCTCTGTGGTAGACTGATGATGCATCCGGTGTCTGCATCTGGCTTGGTGTTGTGCTGCCATCTAACGTCCTGGTAAGTTTGATGACGTCATCTACGGGGGGAATTTCAAAATTCATCAAGAGGTCCTGTTTTTTCGTAATAAATATGTTTTCCCAAATCTGTAGTTCCAGAGGTTTCTTTGCCTGTTTGATCAGTTCTATTTCTTGTTTTATGTTGTGATTCTCAGACCAAAAGTGATGTGCTACGGCCGACTTGTCCATTTGTTTGAATTTAATATTTCTGAAGTGTTCTTTCATTCTTGTTCCTAGATTCCTTTTGGTCTTACCAATGTATATCTTGTCACAATCCTGGCAACTCATTTGGTAAATGCCTGATAATTGAGTTTTCGGTGTGCTGTTTTTTAGAGGGTGGTTTAGCAAGTTGCGGATGTTGTGTTTGTTTTGAGGGGCTAATTTTATGTTGAAGCTCTTAAATATCTTTTCACATTTTTTGAAGTATTTTGGATGAAATGTAAATTTTCCATATCTGGTGTTTGGGTTTTCTAGTATTTTTAACGTAGTAATGTCCTTTAAGTATTTGTTTCTTTTGTGTCTATAGATCAGTTTTTTGATGAAATTTGTGTTATAGCCCCTCAAAACAAACACAACATCCGCAACTTGCTAAACCACCCTCTAAAAAATAGCACACCGAAAACTCAATTATCAGGCATTTACCAAATGAGTTGCCAGGATTGTGACAAGATATACATTGGTAAGACCAAAAGGAATCTAGGAACAAGAATGAAAGAACACTTCAGAAATATTAAATTCAAACAAATGGACAAGTCGGCCGTAGCACATCACTTTTGGTCTGAGAATCACAACATAAAACAAGAAATAGAACTGATCAAACAGGCAAAGAAACCTCTGGAACTACAGATTTGGGAAAACATATTTATTACGAAAAAACAGGACCTCTTGATGAATTTTGAAATTCCCGCCGTAGATGACGTCATCAAACTTACCAGGACGTTAGATGGCAGCACAACACCAAGCCAGATGCAGACACCGGATGCATCATCAGTCTACCACAGAGCTGACGATAGGGGAGAAGTCCCCAGAAACTAGTCTTCATAAAAAACTTGTAAGTGGAGAAAAGTATATACAAGGTTGACTCACTTGCCTAATTTTAGTAACTTAAACCAATGTTGGTGATTAGTTTCCCGGAAGAGAATTTTGAATATCTGTGTTAGTTCTTAAGTTGGTATCACTTACTGTATTTCGTGAATGTGTCAAGTTAATTTGTCGGTTTTCTGGTTCTTCTCTCACATTCTCAGCCAACCTTTGAGTTGAGGTGTTACCCACAGAATGATCTTGTGAAATGTCACGCCTTTGATTTAAATTTCTGCTACGTTCCCGGCAATTTCTGTAAAATCGTATGTGATTGATCTGACCCTCTTGATCGATTCTCTGTATGTTGGAATTTTGATTCCTGTACCTCCCAAATGATGGTACGTTCCTATTTCCCCGAGGTATAACGGTTTCATACCTACGTCTAAAATATGGTCTCTTTCTTCCAGTGAATTTCTATGATCTTGTGCCTTGCCCCTGAAATTTCGAAGATTCTCAAGATTTTGACCTCGGCCAGAATTTACTCCTCCATTTGGTTGATCAGCTAACCTATTATTTACATATGAGCCATGACTTTCTGTTGGGTTAGTGTTTTAATTTTGATTTTTATTATATGCTTCAAATGAAGAAAGCAACTCAATCACATCAGAAAAATCTACAGGTCTTGCCACAATTAAGTGATTCCTAATGTGTGAAGGATAATGTCTGATCAAAGTATTTACTATATCCATTTCTGTCATTTCAGGATTCACTAACTTACTCTTATTCGCCAATTTTAGAAAATATTCAGTCATTGAGGTACCTTCCTTTGCCTCATATTTTCCTGTAGCCAACTCAATTTTTACTCTTTTTTGTCTTTCTGTTCCCCAAAATCTGTTTAAAAAAAAGTCCTAAATGTGTGATACGTTTCATGAGAGGTTAAGGTTAACCTAAGCCATTCTAATGCATTCTTTTTCAAGCATCTTTTAACTATCATCATTCTAAATTCATTAGGAATTCGTTTTATGCGGAAATACTCTTCCAGTTCTTTTAGGAAAACCTTAGGATTATCACCGGACTCATCAAAACATGGTGGACTGATATCATTAAGGGAATAGTTAACAAATTAATTATGAACCTGAGTGTAAAAATGTGTGTGTGAGGGCACGTTTTTATTATTCCTATTGCAATATACTTCATTTTCTGGACTTCCTAGATAACTACATTCTCTCATAGCATCACATGGATTTGGATTAGTGTTTACATTACCAGTCTGGTAACCATCATTAACATTTTCAACTCTAGACACATCTTTCACATTATTTAACTTATTTGTCTGCATTGCAATTACAACCTGTGTCAATTTATTTACATTATCTTTTTCAAGATTGTCTTTGATTTCTTGAATCTAACTAATTGTCTCATGTTTTGATTTACTTTCTTCACCAAGTTTTAACTTAATTTCTTCTTGGTGAAATTTTACCTCTTCATGGTGTAATTGTATCTCAGTTCTAATTATAGCAATTCTTTGATCTAACTTTTCCTCAAACTCATCTTTTTTTTTATCTGCTATCTCTGTTTGCTTTTTCATAAATACTTCTAATTCTTTGTTCACTTCTAACTTGATTTCCTGTTTTACATTTTCCTGACCTAACTTAGTTTCTTGAATCATCTCTCTTAGTTCCTTAACCTCAACTTCAAATCTTTCCATATTTTCCCTACACTCTTTCCTACTTTCTCTCACTTCTTGAGCTAGCTCATAACCTATCTCTATCTTTAATTTCTGTGTTAGCTTAACCTCCAAACCATTTATATCTCTAGTATTCCTATCAATTTTCTCTGACAGATTTGTTTCTAAATTACTAATAGTCTGTGCAAAACTATCTTCTAAACCTGATTTTACATTGTTTAAACTAGCTTCCAAATTGTTTTCTAAACTTGATTTTACATTGTTTAAACTAGCTTCCAAATTGCTTTCCACCCTCCATTTTACTAACTAATTTTTGATTTCTTAATAACATAAATTTACCAAAAAAATAAATTGTATTTCTACCACTCCTACTTGGAATTTTTTAGTCTTCACTCTTCTCTTCTTTTTAACACACGTATATTTACACTGAACTTCCTGGGATTTTCTTCTTTCCACTCTCCCTTTTGATCTATTAAGGTTCCGCGATAGTCGCCATATTTGGAGCGAATCCCCTCTGTGTGGGTTGGATTTATATCACATGATGCGGTGACATATCTGAAGTAGGATTCGCCCCGTCGTGAAGTCTACGCCCCACACGCACAAAAGTTTTGCGCTCCCTCGGTGTGGCGATGCATGTAGAAGCCAAACCTTACCTTGATGTAGAAGCGATGTACCTTTCGTTTAAAAGCCATGAAGATGTTCTCGAAGATTTCTATAAATCCTCTCTCCGGCAGCTGCGGCGAGCGATGAGATGTGAAACTTCTCAGGCGTGGTATTGATACAAAAGGGATTTCACTTTTGGGCAACTATGAAATAAAATAATTAATACCGTTTCACTTTACTTGGAATTACATTTCTCGACATCATTTTCTTCTTTACATGCAACTTTCTCCACTGATGTATATAGCCCCTTACTATATTTTAATTTTCTCCTGTTATTTATAAATGATGCAACAGTTTTTTTACTTAAATTATTTATCGTAGCGTCGCATATTCGATGTGTATTTTAAACGTTTACTAAACGTTCATAAATGATGAACTCCAATAACTTCTCGTAGTTTCAAGAAGTCTTTTACCGAAAACGCGTCTACCCTCTTTGAGAGTTCAAGCCAGACGAAAAAATTTAAGAATAAAATCATTGAATAAATCCTTTCATGGAAGTGTTGAGAACAGTGTTGTTGTATAAATTAAGTTAATTGGGAGTCGATTAATAACACAAAACAACACTCACTTTTAAATTTTCCCGGAACCGGTTTCTGAGGCCTTCCCTCTATCTTCAGCCGGACATCGACTAGTTCTCATTGGTGTAGCTGGCAATATTTTGTCTTCGGTCTCCTCTGGTGGCGGTTCGAGGAACTTGCTGAACAAATCTTTCGACATCCCCCAGAAAGATTTGTTCAGCAAGTTCCTCGAACCGCCACCAGAGGAGACCGAAGACAAAATATTGCCAGCTACACCAATGAGAACTAGTCGATGTCCGGCTGAAGATAGAGGGAAGGCCTCAGAAACCGGTTCCGGGAAAATTTAAAAGTGAGTGTTGTTTTGTGTTATTAATCGACTCCCAATTAACTTAATAAAATCATTGGTTCTGTTTTGGTTGCTAAGTTACCGTAATACTTAATTCTGATTGGTCCTACGTCACAATTTGGGATTTCAATAAACCTAAGCATTTGTTGCATCATCTATATGGCCTGCTTGGTTATTAACTTACGTTGAATTACAGATGGCCATGTTTACTTAATATGTCCGTATATGCAATATCAGCTTCAATTTTGTATTCAGATTGTAGTAGGCTCAGAAGTGGACTGTAAATCCAATTTGAGTATTGTACCATTAATATTTTCCCCTAAATTTAAATAATATAAAAGCTAAAATTTTTGCTCTGCGCTCTGCTGGTACCCGAATTAGAGAAGGACAGTACAGTAAAACTCTTTGTAAAATTTTTCTGGGAATCAGAAAGTTTAACCTTAAATAGAGATTAGCTATTTTTTTGTAAACAATACTAGTTTTTGCAAATTTAATATTTTATAATTATATATACAGCTGATAGTACAGTGTTGTGAACAAATATACCAGTCCAGTAATATGTAGAAGTTTCCGGGAAGTACGCTGGCCATAAAAGCCTAAGTTGTTACATAAGTTGTTATAAATATAGCAGTATTAAATTAAAATCAGAAATACTTTAGTCTTAATGAAATCTATAGTTATACTGCATTAAATATGCCTATCCCTTCATTTAATGTTTTTAAATACACCAAACCTAAGTTTAAAGCTATTATTGATGTCTTTTCCTTTATGAAGCGATCCTCAACAGATAAGCCAGAAGTTCATACTCCATTAATTCACTCCATTAATTGAAATTTGTATAATCAAAAGCATTGTTAAAAGTGAAGCTAATTTCATATTAAAAGACTTATTGAGTCATATTTAAACTTCACTCATATCAACTATTAAAAAAGGGAACATTTTTATCAAAATTTAAAATATTGTCGCCAGGCATTGTTTTGATATTGGCTGCCCACGCGCAGGCAAACACTTGAGAGGGAGAGAGAAGCAGGAAAGAAAGTGACAGATAGCATCCAAGCCATGCCCACACGTGGGTGAATGTTTGGCACTTGCCGAGGGAGAGTCAGGGGCGGGGAGAGAAAGAGCCAGAGAGATATCTGGACAGTTCCTCTCCTTCTCCTGCCGCCACGAAAGATTGTGTGGCTTTGGTAACTTTGGAGAAACGATGGTTCGGTTATAAATTAGAGGCGCGGCAGTCAGAGGAATTAGTTGTCTATGGACTTGTGAAGAGTCATACAGGGGACATTTGAATTGTACCGAGTTGCAAGAACTGATCGTGTAGTGATTTGAAAGTGAATTCTTTTTTTTTTTTTTTTATGTTTGGTGAAGCCACGAGAAAATGTGTTGGTGTGTGTTACGTCATTCTGTTGCAGAGGGCTGTACAAACTGTCTTTCTACGGAAATAAATATCAATTTGAATTTTTGCAAACTCGACTTCTAATTTTATGAACCCACAAAGTCACAATATGTTGAGTGCCATTGGTTAGTGGTCTAATGTACTTAGGTACGAAATGTTCTAAGAGAGGAAGCCAATTACAAGATGTCCACATGACAGCCATTTGTGAAGATAGTGGTCAGTCGCCAATCAGCTGAGATGGTACTGGGACGGTTCAAAAATTTTCCTGTTTTTTTTAATAGTTCACGTGACTGAAGTTTTAAGTTTTAATGAAATATGATTCAATAAGTATTTTACTTCAAACCTTGTTCACTCTAATGGGAAAGTTGTAACGTGCATAATATGCAAATCACATCTTGTTACCTCTAAAATCATTGAAGATGCAGCATATCCATTTCTCTGGATTAACTTGTTACTGATATATAGTTTCATCTTGGTTGAAAGCATCTCTCTCTTATCCAGAAAAAGTTTATTGTAGACGTTCATGCAAAAGAATGTTTAAGCAATTTAAATAAATTACTCATCCTTTTAAATATATACTTGCCTCATCCTTTTATGTAAGTTACAAATTATAGTACATATGAAATGTATTCCTAGTAATATATTCACAAAATACAAAGCTGCAGACCTAATATTATCCTACTGTATATTCTCTCACCATTTTCCAGTAATCCATATGAAATAGCTACCATTTTAGAGCTTTATAAAATGTGCTTTAAGGAGTAAGATTTTTTAATAAATCATCTGTCATCCAGTAAAGACACCAAAACTGCTCTTCAAAAAAAAAAATGTTGCGTAACACAGACCAAAGATTTAGAATTTTCGATAACTTAGTACTTCTGATGAGGCCAATGAAGGCACAACAAAGCTAACCAAAAGAATTTGGTATATCACATATTAAATAAAATTTGAAATTAACGGCCTAAGAATTGCACAAGTATGCCATTAATATCTCAAAATACTGGGGAAAGAGATTGAGATTTAGTTTTTATTTATGGACACCCTTTAACTGCTGTGGTTCTCAGCAGGGCATGAAAGACTACTTGAATTTGCTCAGAGGCCTTATGGGCTTGAGGTTCTTTTACATGCCGTAAATCTATGAGACAGGATTAGAACTTTACTTCTCTTCCAAAGGAAGCTATGGTAAGGATTTTTACACCTAAAGAAAAAATCCATTGCTCTCCCCTGGATTTGAATCTGTGGCCTGGGGAATCAGAGGGTAGCATATTATCCCTAGGCTGCAGAGGACAAAACAAAACCTAATGCACGAACTGAAAATTCTCAAGGCAATTATAGAACCACAGAAATTTGAAGTTTTCAACTGAATGAGGCAAAAATATAAACTTATGGCCATGATCTTAACAATTTTCAGCAATGGGGGGGGGGGGGGGGAGGGGCAAAAAAAGAACATCTGGATACCTGGGTATAATTCCTCCCCCCCAAAAATAGAAAAGAATCCCAAAAGGTCTCAGCCAGGAAGTAACACACAAAGCAAAGAATAAAACCAGTTAAAGGAAGCCTGTGGGAAGAAACAGCAAAGCTTCATATTGTGACTTTGTGGGTTCATGAAATGAAAAGTCCAATTACACAAACTCAACAATGTTCTTTATTTCCACCGACTTACTGTGGAACACTCGCCAGTTACACAGAATTATGTAATGCACACAATTACGATTCACCAGTTCGTCCGTTACCGTCCCGATGCACGTACACAGTCTTCTCGTCCGTTCGCTAGCACGTCAAGCACTAACTGACTGACTTCACTTGCTGCAGCCCTTTTTATAGGAATATTGCCGTCTTCTCGAAGTCTCTAGTTTCCGTGAATCCACGCGAAGGTTCCAGATGGCAGTGGGAGGGGGGGAAAGAGGCGGCCAGTGACAAGTGACATTTCCCTAATCATCCCTCAGTTAGTGACTGAGATTAATGGGGAGGGCGTGGCTCGGCTGACTCTGGTCCCTTCCAGCTGTCGCCGGTCGTGCCTTCCGCTAATTGGGTGACAATATTATACCATGTGGTAGCAACAAATTTTAAGTCACATGTTATTACTCTTCTAAGGAAAATAAAAATGTTTTAATGAAAATACCTAGCATTTTAACAAAAATATCTGGTGGCTAACCTCCAATATGTCATAGGCTACTATGAATACCAAGAGAAATGAACCACAAGCATGTTTTTGTCCATAAAACATAAGGCTGACAAGGGAGAACGTAATAAGAGGCATTCAAAATTAAAACCATGTGAGAGATCACATGGATGTTAGGGTTTTTTAGAACTATGAAGAAAGAAGAGTGATTGAAGGATAGTTTCAGAACAAGATACATATGATTTACTGGAAGAGGTGTAACATCCCAAGATGACTCCCGCGCACTGGTCATAGAAAGGAAGGCAGACAGTAAATCTGTTATGAAGAACCTTCCCATGTCTCACCACGAATATTGCCAACTCTTCATTTGCACTGATTCATACACCACTGAGCACTACAATATTGGTACTGAGTCTTCCAATTAATTATAGCAGATCACTTAGCTGCCAGTTCTAAAGAATGTTATAATCTGTTCGCTGTTAGAATAAAGTAAAGTATCACTCTGTGTACCACAATGAGCTCCATCACTAGTATACTATTGGTTAAAATAATATGCGTACTAAACACAATGCCATCATCAGATTTTAACTGTCATCTTTGTTGTTCCATTAACTAGTGCATTTTTTTAACTTTTGAGTGTAATTGTTCTTACTGTAATCAATTTAAGTTGAATGGTTTATTGAAAGCAGGTAAAGCAAGAAGCGTAATAAACTGTGGAACTATATTGTGGAAAAACATGGGAGTATTAAAATCCAGCAGCCAATGTGGTTAATTTCCACCACATGCTTCTTTGTTATTTATTTTAGTCTTACAGCGAAACAGATTATAATAATGTAATTGTTTTCTCTTCAATTTTAAAAACAATTAACTAATTTTTGTGCTGACTATTGCATACAATTCTTAGTGTAATTGTAGGTATTAGCACGTAAGAGTGCTATAAAATAATATTATAATCTTCGGGGGGGGGGGGGGGAATCAAAATAAAGGAGACTAAAGAATATAATTGTGACATCTTTTCTCCTTTTGTTTTGCAGATGTTAATGAAGAAACTGTACCATCAAGGAGGTGACTTTTCAGCAAGATGTTCTTTATGTTGTGTGTTGTGATTTTTTATGATTCACGTCAAGAATATTAAGTACAAGTATAATTTAATAAATTAATATGTTAGTATAGATTAAATAAAAAAAATATGTTAGAACTTTTTTCATGTAATACTGTCAACCATTAAAGTTATTTGCTGATTTACTTTGTATGTAAGTTATTTGATGGAAATAAATCATTCCTTCACACTAGCCATATATAGGCTAAGGTTTTGTATGCTTCATGGTTTCAAAATTTAACTTACAGAAGTGATATGCATGTAGGTCATAAAATATGTACAACATGATAGAGCAGTACATTTTCATACTTGTTCCATAGTATAGACTACTTACTCCAATTTATGATCTGTTAGAGTATATTTGTACTAACTGGAGACTGGCCTGGATATTTGTATCAGAGATAAAAGTGAGTATAGCAACATGTTACCACCTTGTGAAAGCACTATAGAATTTTCATTCTATAAAGAAAATAAGGTTATTAACATTAGAACACTAGCCAATCTTGGTTTTTTTTTCCTTGGTAATTTACATCCTCCAACTTTAAGTCATATTGGTCATAATGGGTGAAATAATGCTCAAATGAGTCTGGGGTCCATGGAGCTTAGAGTTACCTGACATTCGTCTATCAGGATAAGGCAAACCCCGAGAAAAAAAACCTTATCCAGGCAACTCACTCTAACCGAGATTCGAAATTGGGACCTCTTGAATGTGAAGCAGACACGCTACCATCTATGCTACTGAGGCAGGCCAATCTTGATATAAAATTTTATGATAAATTCTTTTTATTGCATAAAAAATGTGTATTACTGTGACCTGTGTATTACTCTATATTGGATAAATATTTTCTAAATGTTGGAGCCTATCTAGATAAATGTAAAATAAAATATTTGGCATCCAAAGAGATAAAGTAGCATGTGTCCTCATGTTGTCCCATGGGTAATGCTAAGTAGGCTACAACACTGTGCAGAAGTCAGCCAATATAATGCACATATTAGGAAGAGAGAACAGAAAACAGTACTTTATAGTACTTTAACCTGGAGCGCCAGTGGGTTCACCACAAACATAGCAAAAAAAGACAGAGTGTTGATGATATGATCAGAAAACATGATGTAGATGTTTTTAGCATCTTAGAGGCAAATTGTAATGGCGATGACATCAAGTACTGTGATTTTACAAATCATGATCTCTATTATTAAATTATAGATGAGTCGTATTTATTACACATCAGCTTCACTTACGTATATGTGTAATAAATACAACTCATCTATAATTTAATAATTGTTTCGCTTCACATGGTGTTCCAATACAGTTAAATTTTGATATATCATCTCTATTGTCTGAACAAACAGAGACAAGTGGCTAGTGGTATAATCATTGGATTCAAATCAGAATTAAGTTCTAAATTTAATTTAATTAAGAAAATGAATGAGCAAGAGAAATCAGAAATTACAGAAAAATTATATAAAACAATGCAAAATACACTGTTTATTCAGTTTATAGCCTACCTGGTTATCAGAATCTATATATGAATTAATAGAACTACAGAAGAAAACATATTAATTAGGATATTTTAATGCATATACAAGAAAATGGGGGTTAAAGATGTAGTTTCAGCAGGGAAGATACTAAAATATTTTCTAAGCACTAAACACGTACAGTTAATACAACATAAAATATAATTATTTGTCACAAACTTTTTATCTTTTAAGAAATTTATAATTTCCACAGAATTCAATTTTCACCAATTTCTTAAAAATAAGTGAAGTTTGTGACAAATATTTATATTTTATATATTTGTTGCTTCACTGCTGCTAGCTTCTTTTTTTACATATTAATAGGTACAGTTAATACATCAGGTCGTGCCTTCCGCTAATTGGGTGACACTGCTCCCTCCTCAAAGCTGGTCGTCCCGAACAGCACCATCGTAGCGGGCTAGACGATCCAGGTGTACCACCATCTTTCCTCGGGCAACCTTCTGGATGTGGTAGACCACGTCGTTAATCCTCTTCACCACCCGGTACGGTCCTTGCCATGGCTGCTGGAGCTTTGGGCAGCGTCCCTTGGTCCGGGTAGGACGGTACAACCAGACCAGGTCACCTTGCTGGAACCCTTGGCTGTTGGCTTGCCTGTCGTATCGGGTGTTCATGCGGTCGCTTGCCTTCTGGATGTTCTGGCGAGCCATCTTGTGCATGTCGTGGAGATGGTCCACCAAGTTCTCCACATACTCGGTCGCTGGCTGTTTCGCTTCCGGAGGGCTTCCAAAAGCCAGGTCACAAGGGAGGCGTAACTCTCGGCCGAACATTAAGCTGGCTGGCGTCATCCCAGTTGTGTCGTGTGTAGACGAGGTGTAGGCCAGCAAGAACAGTGGCACCTTGACGTCCGAGTCTCGCTGATGGCTGGCCACGACTTTCCTCAGGTGCTCCTCTAGGGTCTTGATGTATCTTTCGACCATCCAATCCGACTGGGGATGTAGAGGCGTCGTGCGGGTCTTGTTCACCCCAAGCCTTTGTAGTGCCTCCTTCATTAGGTTGGACTCAAAGTTGGTACCCTGGTCACTGTGTAGCTCTAACGGCACCCCAAATCGACAGAACACTTGCCCCACGAGGCAGTCTGTTATTGTCTTTGCCTCTTGGTTTGGGATGCCATACACCTCCGGCCACTTGGAGAAGCAGTCCACGACCACCATTAGGTACTTGTTGCCTCGGTCGGAAACTGGGAACGGTCCAGCAATGTCAACGGCGATCCGTTCGAATGACACTCCGACGTTGTACTGCTGCATGCGACCCCGGCTCCTAGTCGGGGCCACGACTCGCCGCGCACACGTGACACTGACGGCACCATCTCTCAGCATCTGCTCGGAGTCTCAGCCAGTAGTAGCACTGCCGTAGTTTGTCAATCGTTCGGTTCGCTCCCAGGTGTCCTCCCGAAGTACCGGCGTGCACTTCCTCCAAGACTTCCGGGACCTTACTCCGGGGAAGTACCAACTGTTCTCTCTGCGTCTTCCCATCAGGTGATTCCCATACCCAGAACAGCACGCCCTCTCTGGTCTTCGAGTCCCATTGGGCCCAGTACGACTTGTAGGTGGCGCTCCTCGGTGCGATGTCCTCCCAGGTTGGTCTTGTCCCTGCCTCCACTTCCCTCAAGAGTGGCCCCAAGTCTGCTTCCGCCAGCTGCTCCCTCCTCAGGTCTGCGCTATCCCAGCCGCCCGCAGGCACTGCCACAACTACTCGGACTGCTGCGGCACGCTTCTTCTCTTCCACTCTTGTGCACTGGCCGCACTCTTCTGGACAGGGTCTTCGGGACATGGCGTCTGCGTTACCGTGGCTCTTCCCTCTACGATGTTCCGAGGTGAAGTCGTACTCCTGCAGCCTCTGGAGACAACGTGCTGTCTGGCCTTCCAGGTTCTTAAAGCTCAATAGCCAGGTTAGGGCGGAATGGTCAGTCCTCAGGTGGAATGGCTGACCGTACAGGTACTTGTGGAAGTGCTCCAAGGTCTTTACTACCACCAGTAATTCTCGTCGGGTGACGCAGTAGTTCTTCTCTGCCTTGGATAGCGACTTGCTATAGTAGGCTATCACCCGCTCATGACCGTCCTGGATCTGCGATACAACACCTCTAATGCAATGGTCGCTGGCGTCGGTGTCCACAATGAAGGCGCCACCCGTTTGTGGGAAACCCAAAATTGGAGCACTGCACAGGGTCTCCTTTAGGTGCTGGAAAGCGTTTTCGGCGTCCTCTGTCCATGCATAAGGCCGGTGTTCCTCTGTCAGGCGGGTGAGTGGTTTTGCGATGTTGGAGAACCCCTTTATGAAGCGGCGGTAATAACTGCACAGCCCCAGGAAACTGCGCAACTCTTTCTTATCCTTTGGGCGAGGCCAATCTCTCACAGCCTGTCTTCCCCGGGTCTGTGGCCACTCCGGTTACTGAGACTATGTGGCCTAAGTAGTTAACTTCCTTGCGGAAGAGCTGGCACTTCTTCGCGTTCAGCTTCAAGTTGGTCGCCTGCAGTCTCTGTAGCACCTTACTCAGATTTTGGAGATGGTCTTCAAAAGTCTTACCGACGATGATGATGTCCAGGTATAGCAGGCAGGCGTCGTAAGTCAGCCCTCTCATCACTGACTCCATGAGGCGTTGGAAGGTAGCTGGTGCGTTGCAGAGGCCAAAGGGCATAACCGTAAACTGCCAGAGCCCTTGGCCTGTCGAGAATGCGGTCTTCTCCTTGTCTCTTGGGTCTAGAGCCACCTGCCAGTGGCCCGACTTCAGGTCCAGGGTCGAGAACCACTGTGCACCAGCTAGCGTGTCCAGGGTGTCGTCAATCCGGGGTAAGGGAAGACAGTCCTTCCGGGTGACAGCGTTCAGCTTTCTGTAGTCTACGCAGAAGCGCAGCTCGCCGTTCTTCGTCACCAAGACTACAGGGGAACACCAAGGGCTGTCCGAATTTTCAATCACTCCCCTGGATCTCATGTCCTCCAGCATGTCTCGTACCGCCCCTTGTTTCGCCAGCGGAACGCGCCTATGTGGTTGCCGAATAGGCCGGGCGTCCCCGGTGTCGATGCGGTGAAGCACTTTGTCCCTGCGGCCCTAGTCACTATCACCTTGGCTGAAGACGCGCTGGTATCGTCTTAGAAGTAGTCGAACTTTCTCCAGTTGCTCTGTGGTGAGGTGGTCGGCCGCCCTCTCCAGTAAGCCTTCTAGCCGGGGCCCCAGGTTTTTCGTCGGCACCGGCTCCTCCGTCTTGTCGATTGCTGTTACGCTTACCACGGGCTCGCACGTTCCCAACTCCGTCCCGACCTGGACATCGTGATCGGTGTCCGTTGGATTTAGCAGTCATACTGGCACCTCCTCTCGGCACGGCAGCAGTGCCCTGGCTACACATAGTCCGTGCACAGGCGTCTTCTGGTCCAGCATCATGTTCCTGGTTCTCTGGCCTTCCAGTCGCGCCGTCACCACCACCTCGCTCCTCGCGGGGACAACCACGTCTTCGTCCAAGACGACGCTGCAAATTCCAAGGCGCTCTTCTGGTCGACGGAGTATAACCTCTTCTCCGTTGAGCCGCAGGACCTTCTTGCCGACGTCGACCGTCGCCTCGTGGCTCCTGAGGGCATCCAGTCCCAGAATCACCTCCTCAGCCACCTTCGCGATGAACACCCACAGACACACGGCACTCCGTCCCAATGCCAGCTCCAGCAGGGCCTCCTCCACAGGCAAGGTGTCGCCCGATGCCGTGGCAAGCTGGTATGGTCGGCTCGGCTTCCTTGTCGGCAAACCCTTCGCCACCTCAGGTCTGATGATGGTCACGGCTGCCCCGGTGTCCAGCAGCACGCGGCACGGCTTTCCTCTTACCCAACCGTCCGCGATGAGGCTGTCATCCATACGCCGGCTGACGGCGCGCAGTGTCACTCGAGGGGATGGTGGTGATGGCGCCGACGTGCCCCTACGTTCGCTACTACGTTTGTGATATTACGTGTGTTCGCTGTGTTCATTAACCGATATCTCAACCATGATTGGGAAGTGGTCTCTGTCCATGGTATAATTGTATTTCGTAACTGTTATCTTATCAGTGGTGTCTACTGACGCAAAGATAAGGTTTGGAGCTGTTTCGGCTTGACCAGGTCTCCCTTGTCGGGTCGTATATTGTTCCGATATTAGCTCCCAACGGTATGCTGAGGCCATGTGTACAAGCGGCAGTCTACTCCTGCGGTGTGCACTAAGTCTATGGAAATTGGCTCCCCACAGATGAGCTATTTGACCGGCAGCAACACGTATGTTGCCTCCGACGGACGAGAGACGAGTTCTGTGATAGTCCACGACCTGGACCTGGAGTATGCTGTCCATAGTTACGAAAGTATAGTTGGTGGTCCCGTACCATTGATTTGCGGTACGTAAAAATAATTTAAATAGATAAACAGGTCTCTGAGCAAAATTATGCGACTTTTCATGCCAGATATGGAATAGGCGCTTGAGAACCAAGGTAGTTAAAAGTGCGTATATAAATATAAACTTAGTTGCAAATATCTGGAGTTCATTCTAGGCATTTTATGCCATCTGGCCAAAGCCTTTGATAGTAGTATGCATGAAATGATACTAGACAGATTGCACTTTTATGGCCCAGATGTACTCTGTTAGGCTTGAATCCGTATACTAAGTATAACAAAAAACAACTATTTTTGACAATATAGAACCAGATCCAGGTACAATCAAACTTGAAGTTCCTCTGGGATCAATACTGGTCCACTATTCCTTCTTGTTTTCATAAATGATTTACCTTTTAATCTCAATGGACATCCAAAAGAATAGTTTTGCAGATCAGCGTATATGTACTTATTCTGAGAAATAATTAGAAGAATTGACATACATAGTTACAACTACATTTAAGGAGTTGAACATCTTGTTCAAAGCCAACAAATTAATTCTAAATTATGATAAAACTCTGCGTATTCAGTTTAGAACCAAAAATAAAGTTCTTTTAGAACTGAGTGTCACTTATCGCGACGTATTAATAAACTGGGTAGTACAAAGTTTCGATGATTAAAAGTTAATGACGAAATAAACTTGAGAAAGCATATATTAAACTTATTTCCTAAATTCAGCTCATTCTGTTTTTCCTTAAAATCTATTATGACTTGCTACATCAAAGTGCTTTTAGAACATTTTACTTTGCTTATTTTCATTATGACATTAGGTATAGACATTTTTAGGGTAACTTGGCATGCAACAGATGGATTTCTACGAAAAAGAGCTTCTCGAATTTTAAATGGTGTGGAAAATCGTCAATCAGGCAGGCCATTATGCAGAAAATGGGTGTTATGACATTCATAGGTCAATACATATATTAACTTATTGTTATTTGTTTGATAACTGTAACATTTTCAAGTTTAATTCTCTGGTACAGAGCCATATTACCATATTATCATATCTTGCATTCAAGTTTACAGTACAGTCTGATTTTTAAAAGAAGACACATGAAGGTCAGCTGTTCCTCCTCGTGGGGAGCTGCAAGTTGCCAACAAGGAGATAGCAAGTAGCGCATCCCTCCTCATTATCCGCTCAGTACTGAAACGTTCTAGCTTATCTCACCTCAACAAAAACATGCACATTTAATCTGTATTAGCCTACTTAAAAACAAAAATAATGCATCAATACACACTGTGTTGTAGGGTCTCAACAGGTGTGAGATTTTTTAAAAATAATTGATTAACCACTCTGTCCATTGGATTGATCATATCAGCTCCGCCGATGTGCCAGAATTTTGAACCTCAGGAGGTCATGATCGTAGTTTATGTCTTCGTGTCTCCAGTTTTTTTTCGATCTGAAGAGCAGGAGAGCGCCATGAACAAAGCCATGCGATGTATCGGCATGAACAATAAGAAAGCTGTAACCTTTTCCTATAACATATTTTGTAGAACTTTTAAGTGTGCCGTCAATGTAGTCTGCTGACACAGTATGGCCAGCATTTACCCAGGTTTCATCCAACCACACTATTTCATGTAAGCTCTTATTCAGCATTTCTCTTAAAAACAAAACCCTTAGCGCTACAATATATGATCTTTCAAGCATTAATTTTCTCTTATCTATTTATCTACTTATCATTATCATATCAAATCACAGATCATGCTGGGTGTTATAAATTGGTTCATTTAACGATTTTCGTTAGTCCTTTGTTCAGTATGATGTTACTATGTACAGTCCGGCCGTTGTATCTCCGGCTCTGACGTTTTGCGACTGTAAAAGGTGGAAGGGGAAAGCTAATAGTACCAACATACAGTAATGAGCAATTGAAAACATATCCTCAAAATTATCTTTACAATGAAAATATAGGACTATATTAGCTTTAAAACACTGAAATACAATTTACAATTTCATCATAATGCAAGATATTTATTACAACACCACTCTATACGAATATTTCATTCACATCTTTCACACACCACTAACTGCATCTATTGGTAGTACTGGGAGTCTCTACATCCGGTGTCGTGGTCAGGAAGTTAAAACTGTCTGCTAGCGCCAATCAGCATTGTCGCTGTTAGGCGTGGCTCCCGAACCCAACACCGTGTTGCCAGCTTAAATTTGTTTGAGCCACGTGGCCTTATACAGGCTTGCGCTGGTGAACTTTCTTTGGTATATTTTTCGTGCGCGAATTCCGATGTTTAGTGTTCGTAAGTCCTATTATTATCGCCATTAAATAATATGGCCACTGGTTCGTGAAATATGCAAATACAGGAAATATTTAAAATACGCATTGTTCTTCTGCTTGAAATTCCCGCTAAAGAACTGGCAACCGCCTGCTTCCCCCTCTCGAGAAATGTCAGAGCCGGAGATAGAACGGCCGAACAGTAAGTTACTATGTTGTTGCTATGTAAAATAAATATAGTGTAATACGGTCGAAATAAATTCATTACTAAAAGTATAATGTGATTTTCAACATTCTGGTGACCCCGACGTGATCTTCATCACTATTCGGTAAGATTAAAACATTATAAGTATCTATTTGTTTAAAAATCTGTGAATGAAGAACGATTTTCGTGAATATTTGATGCCGTATATTAAACTTGTGTGAAGATCGCACATGGAAGAAGATAGCATTGGAATTGGTAAAGATTAAACATCAATAACTTAAGAAATGGAGAAAATTACAAAAGCTGGACGACCAGTGAGAACTCTTTTTACCAGGAAAGTTAACGAAATAAATGGCATCCTCGCGAGAGAGATTATGAGAGTCTGACGATTACGATCGCATGAAAGTTATTTTCCGGCGACTTGAAGAACTGATGAAAGAAATGAGGGAATGGGATGAAAAGGTTATGTACGTGTTATCAGAGAACGATGCGAGTGAATAAAATATTTTAGAAGAACTTCAAAAAGTTGAAGAATATTGTACAGAATTTGAGAATATGAGATTTCAGGTAGACAAGACCTTAACCGCCAACACAGCATCCGAGGATGCTGAACATATTTCTTCTGTGAATGAACGTTACAGAGAGTTTAACCTACCAACAGAAGAAAAAATAGGTCATTTAAGTTGCCCAGAATCGAACTTAAAACATTTAATGGAAATTTAAAAGAGTGGCTTGGTTTCTGGTTTCAATTCTAGAAAATTCATGAAGATCAGACTTTGCATGAAAGTGACAAGTTGCAATATTTGCTACAAGCTATGAAACCTGGGGCCCAGGTAAGAGAAATTGTTGTAAGTTATCCACAAACAGAGGAGAACTACAACAAGGCATTTGAAGCACTAACCGAACGTTTTGGGATAAAGGATTTACTCTTACAAGTGTATGTGAGGGAATTACTCAAGTTTATTATTTCAAATGCAACAAGCAAGGGAAAGTTGCCTTTGTCAACGCTGATGGTCAAGTTGGAATCTCAGCTTCGATCGTCAAAGATGCTAGAGCTTGATTCTCCAGATCCAAGTATGTGGTTGTTACCTCTTGTTAAGTTCAGTCTCCCTGAAGAAACTTTGCGAGCATGGCAGAGAAATTCAAGCTATAGAATAACAGAAAAAAACAGTTCAAAAACACGACTTGATTGTTTAATGGAATTTGTTAAAATGGAAGTCCGAAGAGAACAACAAATCATGTTAGCCTAATCTGGATTTGAGAATTCTTTAGAAAAAGGACTGGAAAATTGTGTCAGTCGTTCGAAAGAGAGAGAAAAGCAGACAAAGAAAATGCAACAGGATTCCTTCTGTAGCTGCTCTTCATGATGGCAACTTGGAAGAATGTATCTCTTGCAAGAAAAACCACTCGAGTAAGGAATGCTTTTCCACTCATTTCCATGACGTTGGCAGATAGAAAATTCAAGGCCAAGGAGAATAAATGTTGTTAAAACTGTCTTAGGCCGAATCATATGGCTATTAATTGCAAAGCAAAGGTTAAATGTTTTATCTACCACCAGAAACATATTGCAGTGATGTATCCCAAGTTTTCTGATAAATACGACACATATGAAAACGGTGCATCAGAGAAGTTAACGACAGAGAAAGTTGGCATTACCTCAGACATGGCCAACTGTATATGCATTAACAAGATAGTACTTCAGACGCTGATGGTTACTGTATATGGAAAACACAAAATCAAGACAATTAGAGCATTTCTGAACTGTGGTTCTCAACGTTCCTGCTTACTCAAGAGGACAGCAGAAGATCAGGAGTTAAAAGCTGTTGCTGAAGAGTCAATGACTCATGATCTTTTTGGAGGCAGCCAGACGTCGAAAGTAAGACATCTGAAGTATAATTTGAAAGTATAGAAGATGGGAGGCCAATAACTTCGTGAAATCCAAGTAAGAGATACGGAAAAGATTTGCCAGTTTAACCCACGTACATCAAAGAGTTCTACAAGAGGTAAGAACTGAAGGAAAAGAAGATCTGGATCAGTGACTTTGGAGAAAACTGTCCTGAGATTGAGTTACTCATAGGGATGGATGTCCTCGCAAATATTTTAACAATGAAAATAGTTCCATTATCAAATGGACTTACTGCTGTAGAAAATCAATTAGGGTGGACACTAGGAGGCGAGAGACTTGACGAATTATCTGAAACTACTATGGACAACCTTACCTTAACAATGTCTTGCAATGATGTATCTATTACACAGTAATGGGATCTTGAAACTATTGGTATTTGGGATTCTGTAGAAGTACAGTCAGTAGCTCGAGATGAAGAAGCAAGGAACTATCTACTAAGTACCTTGAAGATAAATGGAGATGGTCGTTACGTGGTAGGAATGCCATGGGCCGATGGATATCCTGAGCTGTCGAGTAACAAGCAAGTTGCCGAGAACAGACTTTGGTCAGCCTAAAAAAGGTTAGAGCAAGAAAACCTTTTGTCTAAGTATGGTGAGATTTTTGAAGATTGGGAACGAGAAGGTCTTATAGAAGGAATACCTATAGAAGAGTTAGAAAAACGGTGTCATTACCTTCCTCATCGTCCAGTGTTCAAAGAATCTAGTGCAACCACTCCCATACGTCCCGTGTTCGATGCTTCTTGTAAGACAGTTGAAAGAGTCTCTCTCAATGATCGTTTAGAGAAGGGTCCCAACTACATACAAGAAATTCCAGAACTTTTAATGAGGTTTCGTGAAAAGAAGATTGGGGTTATTTCAGATATCAAAAGGCTTTTCAGATGATTGAAGTACAAGAAAAAGGTAGAGATATTTTTACGGTTTCTATGGTGGGAGGATTACACGAAGACGAGACTTTAAGTACTACAGACACAAGAGGATAGTATTTGGATTTCATCCAGCCCTTTCATCTTAGAAGCTGTTATCGACTATCATCTTTCAAATGTAAGTGAAGAAGATGAGGCATTCATCATTAATATGAAAAATCTTTGTATGTAGACAATTGTGTTACATCAATTCAGTCTTTGGAGGACTATCAAAAGTTTCGCAACAATAGCACACGTATATTGTCTGAAGCTAAGATGGAGTTAAGATGTTGGGAACACACATATGAGTAAACACCACATCGCGACGACAATTTAAATCTGAGTTGGGAAACAAGTAATGTACCTTAATCAAAAGTTTTAGGTCTTCTGTGGAATAAGCGGTTGGACACATTGGAGGTGGAATTACCTCTGAAATTACAGGAGTTTCCAGGTGTATTGACAAAGAGAGTTATTCCTTTCGACGGTACAAAGGATCTTTGGTGTAATAGGTTCTTTTGTCCTGAAATTCTGCCATTTAAGATACTGTTACAGAAATTGTGGCAAAGTAATACTGCATGTAAATTTAATAAGAATATAGTTAAGTCTCATTGGAAATTATCCATATCGGAAGATCTGGCAAGAGAGTTCTGTAAACGATTCGAAGAAATACCATTGTTGAGTAAAATAAAGGTTGAACGTGTAGCTACTGATGGAGTAATGGATAGACGACACTGGATGTCATGGCTTCGAATGAAGTTTTGGATAATTCGGAGTAGAAGAAGCATAAACATTATACTGTCTAAATGTGTTCAGTGTAGACGGCAGAATGCTAAACGAGTAAAGACATACACTGCACCACTACCAGTTGACCGCATAAAAGATACATCTCCCTTTGAAGTTACAGGAGTTGATCTTGCAGGATCACTATTCCTAAAAACGAAAGAAAAGGTATGGATTGTTCTATACACATGTGCTGTGAACAGAGCTGTTCATTTAGAATGAACATCAAACCTCAGCTCAGAAGGATTTTTGCACACTATGCGTCGTTTCATAGCAAGACGAGGTCATCCTTCCATTATTTATTCAGACAATGGTACTAATTCCATTGGGGCCCGTAATGCTCTGAGAGCGCTCAAGACATTCAGAAGATACAGCTCGAATGTGGAGTTCAAGGAATCGAGTGGAAATTGAACCCTCCCACAGCAAGTTGGTGGGGACGCTGGTGGGAGCGTCTAGTGCGATCCATAAAGGAGCTACTGAAAAGAATGCTAGGAAAATCTGTCACATACGACATTATGTGATGTTGAATCAGTTATAAACAATAGACTCTTAACATATGTATCTGAAAACCCAGAAGACTTGACTCCTCTTACGTCAGCGATGTTCCTTCAGGAAATAAGAGAAGTCTAACTTCCAGACATCGATAGGTTGGTAAATAATAAGTTCTTACGAAGACTACGATTTCGACAGCATCTCCTGAAAGAACTGAGACAACGGTTTCGTGAAGAATATCATGCTATATTGATCCAGCGTCCTAGAGGAGAGAAGAAGATAATCCTGAAAGAAGGAGATGTCCTAATAGGCTCGGACGGAAAGAAAAGAATTGAAGGCCCCTTGCTCGAATACTGACTTTGATTCCAGGGAGAGATCAGGTTGTTAGAGTCGCCAAACTGAAGACAACAGATGGGATTTGAATACGTCCAGTCCAGCGCCTGTATCCCTTAAAAGTGAACCGTGATATCAATTAATTAGATAACATGACTCCTGCAAATTTATTAGTGTGTTGAAATTGTATAAACAATATCAAGGTGGGAGGAAATGTTATAAATTGGCTCATTTGAGGATTTTCTTTAGTCCTTTGTTCACTATGATGTTACTATGTAAGTTACTACGTTATTGCTATGTAAAATAAATATGGTGTAATAGGGTCGAAATAAATTCATTACTAAAAGTTATTAGAAGTTTAATGTGATTTTCAACAGTGGACTTTGTATAGACAGCTAAGGTTTCCTTTAAATAGCTCTGCTTCTTTAAAAGAAGAAATAGGCTCACGCATGGCAGAATGCTCCTTTGGGGTGTAATAGTCATAGATGCGCCTTCTTATGGCATCTAATTGAAAACTATGGTAATGCTCTTGGTCTTTGGTCCCCAGGAGTTGCAATTCGTGAAGGTCCTGGCTGTAGCTGCTTCTCTTTAGAGATTCTAGAAACAGCCACTGCACTCATTTTAAGGACCACGCACTCCGTTTTCTCACTTGGTTTAAAGAAATAAGCGCTTCATTATGCAGAAGCAAATTCTTCTCTTCCTGTTCAAAGAATTTCCTAAGAGAAAAGGCAAAGTCTCTAGCTTGACTATGTACTACATGACTTAAAATGTAACACCAGAACCGTAAGCTGATCCTTTCCCTCCTACCCTCCAAGTCCCTTACTTGACAGCTATCATGTATCTTCTTTTAAAAGTGAGACTGTCATGGTGCTTTAGAGTGAACTTGTGGTGTAAACCTAAATGTTGCTTAAGATTTATAAAGGAACCGAGGAAGTTATTGCTCATTCATACTATTTACAACATGAAGGGGTCTTAGTGTTAACTTTCCTCTATTATAATTTGTTCCTTGGTGTTTGAAGAAAAAATTACATGGCTTTATGGCATTAAGGTTGGCTCATTCTAGGATCGGAGGAACAAAATGCAATGCAGCTGTAATATATTTCAAATATAAAAAAAAAAATCTCTGCATATGTTGATTCTTACATGAGTTGATTCTTAAAAATGTGTCGCCGTCCTGTCTACGTTTGGTCACAGATAGCTTTAGTACAGCGCTATTCTTAGATAACCCAGGGTGTGACAGCCCATATGAGGCCAGGACCTGCCAACCCGACTGCCGACGTCACTCCCACATACGCTAGGTAGAGATGGGCGATCATCCAATCGATTCGGGGAGATGTGGTCAGCATCTCGGCATCCCCCAGCCGGAATATTGACTTTCGTGACCAAAGCCGTTTAACAATCGTAAACTCAATTTCCTCACGATGCTGAGTGGGCATCGGTCCTATACCCTGGACTTATAATACGCACCGGGATTGATCCCGGGTCTCTTCCCGTGGCAGAGAGCCTAGGCATGATGCCTTAGCCCACTAGGCCACGGCGTATAACGCTATTCTTAGGTGGATATCCTTTATTTTCACCACAGCATATAGTAGAAGAAATGGGCACAGATTATAAATCTTGTGTATTTGTAGTTATCAAGTTGGTTCACAGAATAAGTGGTTTGATAAATTGTTTTTGTTCCTGTGTGTTCTGTGGTTCTCTGGCATATAATTGTTAAATGTTCTGTGTCTGATATAATCATCAGATATGGCGGAAGTTGTAGGTAATTTGTTGTGCTACAAAGGAAGTAATTTTTTACGCCACCGACTTGTTCTGGCAACTCTAAGTGGGAAGCCGATACGAATCAAAGAAATAAGATCCCAGGATGATGATCCAGGTCTGCGGGATTATGAAGTAAACTTGATAAGATTACTGGATAAAATAACAAACGGTTCTCGCATTGAGGTTAGTGAAACAGGCACTTCCTTTTTATATCAGCCCGGCTTGTTGTATGGTGGAACAATACAGCATGAATGCAGTGCATTAAAAAGTATAGGTTATTATCTGGAGATGTTAATTTCTTTGGGCCCTTTTTGTAAAAAGCCCTTGAACATCACCTTAAAAGGTGTCACCAATAACCAGAAGGATATTTCAGTAGATGGCATAATTTATGGAGCTATACCATTATTGAAGAAAGTGCTTGTGGTTGACGAAGGTTTGGAATTAAAAATCACAAAAAGGGGCATGCCTCCAGAAGGTGGTGGAGAGGTGGTTTTTAAATGTCCAGTTCGAAAATATCTCAAACCTATTCATATGCTTGAACAAGGGAAAATAAGACGAATTCGCGGAATTGTTTACGCTGTTCGTGTGTCTCCCGTTATCAGCAACCGTATGGTGGAGGCAGCCAAAGGAGTTTTTCTCCAGTATATCCCAGATGTGTATATATACACAGATCATTGTCAAGGATCCAGATCAGGGAAGTCTCCAGGCTTCGGTATTACAGTAGTAGCAGAGACTACAACTGGTGTGTTTTATGTAGCAGAGGCACTATCAAATGAGAAAGGATCTGGAGTAGCCCCATCTGTACCAGAGGAAGTGGGAAAAACTGCAGCATTTTTGTTGCTAGAAGAGATTTTCAGGGGTGGTTGTGCAAGTTCAAGTTATCAAACTATTGTTGCTCTCTTCATGGTTATGGCACCAAAAGACATATCAAAATGTTTGTTAGGACCGTTGTCGCCATATACAATACACTTTTTTCGTCATGTTAGGGACTTCTTTGGATTTACTTTCAAATTAGAGAGCTACCAGAGAACAGAAGAGGAGGAACTAAGGATTGGGACAAATAAAGTGCTCATCACATGTTTGGGATTGGGCTTCCAAAATCTTAGCAAACGTATTTTATAAACTCTTGTTTGCAGCAACAGTTTTGTACACTTAACATGGCAATTGCAGCATGTTCTGAATTTGATATACTTTCACAAGATTTTGTCAAAATGTAAATAAAGGATAACCACATCCATTTTCAAATTTTGTGTCCACATTTGATAATATTAGTGTCACTGGTAAGTACTAAGTGCATAAGCATATTTAATAGTTATTCTTGCAGCTCCGCACTATCAGTTTTAAGGCAGATTATTTAAATATTTACATTTGGTATTTGAATTTTCCCATTACTATTCTGTAATGTTTTAAGCTTCAGAAAGAAGATAATAATTCAAGATAATTCAATTCAAACATGCATTCTATCAATCTGCTTAACCAAAATGCCTTAAGAACAGCATATTTTGCCTAATTTCATGCCTGGTGATTTGCAGTTATCTTTTGGAGTATTACAGCACACAGCAGACAAGTTTTTTATATTACAAAAAGGGATTTTATATATATCTGTGTGTATGTGTGTCATTCAGCCTGTCATTGCTGTAGTTTATTTAAAACAAAAAAAAAAAAAATCTTTCTTGCTGATGAATACAGAGCATTCTCTTGAGCTCTCTTATAGATTATTATAACCTCTCAAGTCTTGATTTGCTTGATCACAATATGAGACATGCAAGCGATTTTAGAATCGAATACAGTTAATGACCTATAGACTGTTATTCCACAGTGCAATTGATTCTGTTAAGTGCATGAAATTTATCATGATATTAGAGCAGTGTTATATATGTATATAAAACAATATGGGAATTATACATACATACACTTTATTACAAATTAGTTGCTATGAATTGCGAGCTCTTTAACACATTATTTAGTCATCTATTTGTTTATGGGAAAATTTTTGCATTCATGTACTAGATGTTTGTGACTATTTGTGTATTTGTTAATCTTAGAAAAGGTAAACTTAGGTCTGAATTGTTTCCAATTGAGTAACCATGTGTTTTCTGTCGACATGCATATTTTTATAAATTCTCTTCACGAAGATCAGTAAATGATAAATGTGCAACCTTGGTACAGTCATGGCTTTCAATTTTTGGAAAAATTGATTGTAAGGATGGTTATAACTTAAATTAGCAATACATTTGATTGTCTTTTTGTTTTTGCCATTTGAATATAGCTTTTACTACTTTGGAATTGCCCCATAGAAGTATATCTTAAAATAATATGGAATTAAAGGAGTCAAAAGGTGCATATATGTTATAAGTTCTCACCGATTTTGTGGCAAAGCTTGTATAACAGGAATATGTGCTAATTTGTCACCTACATGGTTTATGCAATGTTCAGTTCAGTGTTAATTCTATCAACTTGACATCATTATTCTTTGCCTTCATTTGAAATAATGGTTCTTCAGTTTTTGCATCTTTAACAACTTTGCATTAAACTGCTTAATTGCTAAAGTCATCATATTCATATTTAACTTATGAAGTGTTTTTATATAAGTGCCAGTTATGAAAGTAGTGTTATCAGCATATAATAATGTTTTGCATGGTCAATAATTGGGAGAAGTCATTTTTTTTATAGTAAGCAAAAAGCTACCAAATACTCTGTACCCTGAGGTAGTCCTTCAGTTATTTGCTAGAATCAAATGTTTCACTATTTACAATATTTGCATAGACCAGCTTAAAGCTTGTAGATGGAAGAATTTTCCGGGTTCAGGAGCCATGGTCTGCTGGAGTTGGAAGATCCAGACGTTTTGTTCACGACTTCGGTCAACATCATCAGTGATGGTGTGGTCTGAGTCCTCTGGGTGAAGGTTCAGTCACAACTGATTCAGTCAGAGGACTCGGACCATGCCACCACTGCAGTCGTGAAAGAAACGTCTGGATCTTCCAACTCCAGCAGACCATGGCTCCTGAGCCCGGAAAATTCTTCTATCTACAAATTAGACTCGGCCGTGAAAGCTTATGGCTATTCACAGCTTAAAGCTGTTCCAAAAAGGATATTACTGTTCTATAATAAAAATTTATAATAATCGTTCAAGTTGCATAAAACTACTAGGCAATGATAATCAACATAAAATCTTGCAATAAAATTTAAAATAATTTTTATGTACTCACACTCCTCATGCATACTGGATTTGTTTAATATACTGTTCAGCAGGTAAAATTTAGAACACCGAACAAATTGCATGTGATGGTTATTTACACTTATTATCTTTGACCCAATATAATGCATTTTACAAAATTTACTCTTGAAATGGAGGGGGAAAAAAGCGCTCTTAGAGGTTGGGTATGTAGTGATAATGCATGTCTCATTCTATGATGATTCAGCGTTGCTGAGTTTTGTTCACAGTGGAACCAAATGAAAAGTCCACAAACATGTTAAAGTATTCATATAAAAAGTGATTCTTTTTTATCCACTTTACATGGCAATTTTTGCCCAGGAAAATTTTCAAATTAATTTTTTGTTTAAGTTATGTCCTCCAGAGTTAAGCCATATCAGATGAGGAATGAAATGGATGAAATGATGCTCAAATGAGCCCAGGGTCCATAGAGCTAAGAGTTACCTGACATTCATCTTTCAGGATAAGGGATAACACTGGAAAAAACCTTATCCATATAACTCACCCTGACCGAGATTCAAACTCAAGATCTCTTGAACTATGAGGCAGACATACTACTACCTACGTTACAGAGGCGGACTGATTTCAAATTAAGCAACATGTGTTTAATTATATGAGATACTGAAGGGTGTTTTCTTTTTAATAGCTCTTAAGGCAGAAACAGAAAGAAAGAAAAATGTATTAGACTTCCAGGCTTGTTTGCTAAAGGGAATGGTGTAAGGTTGATACGTGGAATATTTAAAAATCAGCTAATGTAACATAATAATTTTCTCAAAATGTGTATCTTAATAAACTCTACATTTTCTACTGTAGTAAGTTTACATCAGTGTTTTGTTTCATAGCTAAACCAACTTAAGTCATATGTTGGGAATTTCAAGACTAGTCATAGAAAATTTAAAATTTAACTTTATTCATTTTGTGTTATAAAAATTAACTGTTTTCTTTTTTTAAAGTAAAAAAAAAAAACAGAAACTTATAACACAAAGGTTTAGTTTTGTAATTGGGATAAGTTTGGTATTTGACTTAAATTGTACTATACACACATGCACCATAATGGTTTTCTGAATGTTCTTGTTTTCTGGGTAGTTTTTGGCTGATCTCAAAATGCATATTTGTGGTGAAACCTAGGTATTCATATTTTTATGGAGTGAAATCCTTTATCTACAGACTATGGGTAAGTAAAAGCAAAAATGTGTGGTTTCCTTAGTTTTAGACAGGGTTCCTTTTCACAACTAAAGATTAACTGAGCTTATAACTTTTGACAGGCAATATTTTTTAAGTGCACAATAATGAGTTTTATTTGTAGTAAATTGCTTTCATACAAGAATAAGGCTTACTTTTGGTTACTGAAATGCCTTCTGAAGTATGAGGTAGTAAAACAAAGTCGAGCTAGAAGATGATTACCAAGGTTCTGAGCTGTTTTATTTCTAATCTCCTGCTCTCAAAATTTCAGTTTATTCTGATGTTTTAGGTATCAACGAGTAATATACCTAAATTTTATGGGGCCTAAATCAACCTAGTTTTACGTTAGGATCTAATAAGACCTTAGAAATACCTAATTCAATTATTTAAGTAAAAAGAATGCATTTATTTATATAAAAGTATTTTCAAAGAGAAAATAAAGAAAATGTTCAATTATGATCTTAAGAAATCTTGCATAATATTTGGGCTTATACAATAATAAACTATAACTCAAACATGCACCTTTAGTTTATATTATTGTACGAACCGAGGCTAGTTTTGAATGTGTTTGTCAGAGGCATATCCGAAATTTCTGAAATACAATCGGTTAAAACTTGAGGCAAGCCTTTAATAGCACTTTTGGGTAGTATGTATTATTGCATCCTTTATTAAAGGAAATACAAACAATTTACATACATTTTAGTTAATTGATGGAAATTAATCATTTCTCCACACTAGCCTTATATAGGCTAAGGTTTTTGATGGATAGAGTCAACATGAAAAATTCAATGCCATACATTTACATACATTTTAAAAATCATTGGAAAAATATTCAGTCTTCTTGCTGCCAAGTGACATTAGCAAACTAGTGCACCATTCACAAAAGTAAATCATGAAGAAGAGCTTTGCTTCATGCTTTTTCACAGATGGAAAGAAGTTAATTATTGTAATTCTTGTCAGAAGCAGGTGGGAAACGTTTCTCGTATTTTTTTTGCATTTTGGTAGTTACTCCAAGATACTTAATAAATAATATTGAACTACACCTTAAACTACACTCTCTTTAGACTTCCATCATATATCCCAAATTATTTAATTGTAAAGATAAAGATACCCCCATGCTAGGCCATAGAGCCTCTATTGGGGTGACTGATGGTTACAGCACCCATCTATATAGACCTTGGCATACAAGGCCTGTGAGGTGGTCAGCCTCACGAGGTAGCCGCCTTCACCCCCAGGAATTATGCTGGTACTAATTTCTGTGAGAGGCTGGGTGAACCCCAGGGCCATAGTGCGACCAGAAGTATTATACCTGGAAATAAATTCCAGTGGTGCCATTGAGAATTGAACCCGCAACCATCTGACTTGTAGTCTAGTACCGTAACAACTAAGCTACTGCGTGCCCCTAAATTATTTAATTATTACATAATTATTTGCCCGTGGTGCATATTTAAAGTTTCATAATTTTGTTATTTACATTTCCTTACTGGTGCTAGCAGAAATAGATTCTTACTTAATGAAACATACACAATCAGCAACTCATCAAATGCTTTTAGGAATGAATCTCAAAAGAGTTGCTTTGAATTGCTTCTCAAAGAAGCAGTTTTCATAACTTCAAAGCTGGGTACTTCTACTGAATACAAAGCTCACTTATTTAACAGGTTATGTGAAACTTACGCTGCCCTCAACATACCTATTGCTTGTCTTCAAAACCTATTATTGAAAAATATTTTTCAAGAATTTTGCAGCACAAAAATACATAATGAGTCCACCTTAAGACAGAATGTATTGCCCCAGTTGTACAAGAAAGCTATTGAAAATATGGCTGCTGACTGCATCATTTGAGTAAATGTGTATGAAATAATGCTGCCTGTGGTAGATACAGTGCCACTGTAACTGTAGGCAAAATAACTTCTGAGGAACATAGTGAATCCCATGTTATCCAATGCAAGGAACTTCAGCAAACCAAGGCAGCCTAGGTTTGATCCCAGGTGAGATTTGTGGTGGACAACATGTGCTGGTGTGGCTTTTCTTCGGAATCTGTCATTTCCCCTGCCATATCATTCCACCAATGCTCCATCTTCATCTAATGTATCATCACATGCAGTAAAAACGGGCATTAAACATTACACATTGCATTACATTTAGCAAACCAACCACCACAATATCACTTGCAGTGAGTGTAGCTTTAAAGATCTATGGCCAGGTGCAGAAGGAGAGGATAAATTGCAATTGTTAGTACTGATGGTGCAGCTTTCATGCACAATGTTTACATATGTGTAAAGTCTTTCCATTCTCATACTACCTTTCTTGCACATGGACTCCTATGATAGCTGTAAAATTGAGCAAGGAGCATCCTACAAAATCATTTCTTCAGTGAAAAAGTTCTTGACAGCACCAAATCCAAATTGAGCAGGGGCGGTTCCTCCATAAGGTTGCAGGTTTGCGCTACACCCACTGATTTTGAATGTACAATAGGTGCATTTTGCACATTAAAGCTGTACTTGTTTGCATTGTTTTATATACAAACATGTTTCAATTACGCTTATTGTTTGTAGCTGCCCATGACCGCAGAAGTCGAAATAAACAAACGTTAGCTGTAGGAGCCGCAGGTTTGCAGCGAAGTGTTAACCTAAGATTTCGCCCAAATGTGGGCTCTCTGAGGGGGTTGCGGGAAGGTGAAGAGATGGGAGTGACTTCTTATGCATTGCTTAAATGGAGGTTTATAAACCTAGCTCCTCCTACTCTTAGCAACGGCTATAGCGTGACATTCAGGCTTAGCTTCTGTGTGTCTGCTTGCTCAGTAGGTGCTCTGTAGTGTGGTTTCGTGCAGCTTTGTTTAAGGTTAAACTGAGTATTCTAACATTTTATTTATAGTGCTTATTGTGAGGTGTTGTTATTGTAGGTTTTTAAAATTCTGATAGAATGAATACCATGCAATCTTTACTGGAAAAGCCATTTTCGCAACGGAGTGCTGAAGAAAAATGTGAAGTGAAACGAATGGGTAGGCCCACGCCAAACATTTCTATAACTCAATCGATTAAGTCAAAAGCTAGAACATTCAATAGGAAGTTCAACCCTGACATGAACAAGAAGCACGACTGGTTATGTGGATGTGAAGTTAATAACTCTTTATACTGTTTCCCATGCCTGCTCTTTGGAGGAGATGATTCCTGGGTGAAGCAAGGAATGAAAGACATACAACACATGCACGACCGTGTTAAAAAGCATGAGTCCTCTTCGTCTCATATAAAAAATGCATTAAGTTTAGCAATGTATGGCAATATTAATATTACTGCACAAATGGACAGTGCATACAGAAGGAACATAAAGCTGCATAACGATAGACTTACGCAGAATAGATATGTCCGAAACATCATAATAAACTGTATATGGTTTTGCGGCTCATTTGAGCTGGCTTTGAGAGGTCATGATGAATCTCATATCACAAAACCCTGGTGTCTTTCGAGGCCTAATAGATTTCAGCGCTGATCTCGATAGTGTCCTGAAGGGCCATCTGGTGAAAGCAACTGTTTTTAAGGGAACTTCAAAAACTATACAAAACGAAATTCTTCAGTGTATGTTAGAGGTATGCCAAGACAAAATAATGAAGGAGATTAAGGATGCAGAATTCCTTGCTGTCATAGCAGATGAAACTACTGATGTTTCCTCAGTGTATCAGGTGGTTATTATCTACAGATATCTTGTGAATGACAAACGCGTAGAACGATTTTGGGGTTTTGTTCGACCTGCTGGTCATGATGCAGACTCTCTTGCCACAGTCATTAAATCTGAACTTGATCTGCAACTGTCAGGGTGCCCGCATAAACTTACAGCACAGACCTATGATGGTGCATCCGTAATGGAAGGTAGGAAACACGGTGTTCAGGCAATTGTGAAAGAGAGGTATCCTTGTGCCTCTTATATACACTGCCATGCACATAAACTTAATTTAATAATGCTTAATGGAGCCTCAATAAACACCAGTGTGAGGATATTTTTTGCCAATTTACAAGTAATATGCACAATTTTTTTTTTTTTCTTCTTTTTTTCTTTCAAAATCTCCTCAAAGAACAGCTGTGCTTGATAAAGTTGTGCAGAAACGATTGCCACGTTCTCTTCCGACATGATGGAATTTTCATTCACGGACCGTCAATGCCATTTTCGAACACAGGGAGAATTTAATTAAATGCATGGAGGTCATTCAGAAGAGAGCTCTGTTCAACAACACAACACTTGTTCAGGCTTCTGGGTTTATGGCCACTTTGAAATATGATAATTTTGTATTCTGCCTGTCTTTCTTCCACAAGATCATGCCGCATGTGGATATTTTGTACAATCAGATGCAGAAACGAGACTGCAATGCAATATTTGCCCTCGCCCAGCTTAGCACATTTGAAAGGGAAGTGCAAAAGGTAAGAAATAGCGTGGATATTGAGGAGCACGAAGAAACTGCAATTAAGAGGAGAAGAATAGAAGATCATGATGTGAAAAGAAGAGAAGCCCTTGAAGTCTGTGACATTATTCTTAGAGAAGCAAAGGACAGATTTAGCTTCACCAGGCATCTGGTAGCCTCGCTTTGTTTCATCAAGAAAATTTCTCCGACTATGATAAGACATTTCCAGAGGATTCCCTTAGAGAAACAATAAGGTTCTATCCTTTTATCATTGGGACAAAAATTCGTACAGAACTAACTGTAATTTACAGTCGAGAAGAATTTCGTGGAATGTCCGGCGCTTTGTGCTTGATGGACTTCATTAAGGAAAACAATTTATGTGCTACACTCAGCAAATGTGTCAAACTCCTGCGAGTGTTGTTAACTATATGTCTACTGCTGAAGCAGAACGCTGTTTCTCAACTTTAAAAAGAGTAAAAACTTTCCTTAGGAACACAATGTCACTGGACGGATTGTCAGAATTAGCAATGCTTTCAATTGAGAGGGAGTTTGTTATGAAGATCAGCGACTTCAGTGCAAAAGTTATCGATAGATTTCGCCAGGTCTAAAGAGAGGAGAGCAGATTTTCTGTATAAATAGGTGAGTCACTACTACTCTGTATTTTATTTTTCATTTGTGCACCACCAATAATTTAATCCACCAGCCGCCACTGAAATTGAGTGGTTATTTTCAGAAACAGATTGCTTTAATACCACTGCCTCCTCAGCCTGTGGTGAACAGTGGGGTATGTGACTATTAGCAGCAATATATAATGAAGAAAACCATAGAAGTATCACAAAAATAAATGT
Source organism: Mantis religiosa (assembly GCA_030765055.1). Classification (NCBI taxonomy): domain Eukaryota; kingdom Metazoa; phylum Arthropoda; class Insecta; order Mantodea; family Mantidae; genus Mantis; species Mantis religiosa. The sequence continues at coordinate 339,219,613 of CM060950.1, read as the reverse complement.
TTCGTTAAACAGACATACAACCACTATTGCAAAATAAAGAAAGCATTACAGTCAGGAGTAGGAGTTAGTTATATCATGGTAAATTGTTCTCACTTCAAAAGTACAGGGTGACACAAAAAAGGGAATATTTGAACAGAGTAAGAGTGATGTAAGAAAACATTTTATCCAAATGGAAGCCTTACAACTTGCCATTTAAGAAACAATGATGGAATGTATTTTTTAAAAAATTGTCTTTTAAATGGTTCATGGCTGTCACTATGCATTTCAAACATTCCCATTTTTTTTGTGTCACTTTGTAAAAATAAAGAATTGGAAGAATCGGCTCTTCCAATGACCGAAGTATTGCAAGTCATAGTGTAGGTAAGAAACAAAGGGATACCTATGCCAGTGGAGAATCTATAAAAAAAAAAGTTAAGGCAAAACTATTATACCTACCTATAGCAAATTTGAAAAGTGGAGAAAGAGTTGAGAAATAGTGTAATAGGTATATGGATATTGATGGCATGAGTAGATGTTGCTGCTCTGAAAGTTTGTGACCCACCCATCCTTTCGAGGTTTCTTTTATGGGAAAATTGCTGTATGTTGGATCAAAACCAGTAATGGTAGGACTAAACAAGTAGGATGATTGCTGCCAACCTATCATTGTATTTCAGCTACACATATTTTTCGGCTATGTCTCCCAGTCTTAAAGAATTGTGGCCAAAGGCTGCAATTGCTCCACTCTTCTGCTTATTAAAAATGTTGTTCAGCTACACTTTGAGGGTAGGGACCCTAAGTATCTCTGCTAAGCTTCAAGGTCGTAACAATAATTGGTCATGTTCTCTATGGAAAGGAAGTGCAAGAATGCTTTTATTATTATTATTTATTTAAACTTGCATCCTCTAGCATTAAGTCATATTGGGTGAAATGATGCTTAAATGAGTCCAGGGTCCATAGAGCTTAAAGTTACCAAAAAGCCTTATTCAGATAGCTCACCCTGTCTGAGATTTGAACTCTGAACCTTTTAAACGCGAGGCAAACATGCTACCATCTATGCTGTAGAGGCAAGTGCAAGAATCATTGATTTGGAACTCTCAGAAAATAGTATAAATTAAGTTCAATCATTTTAACAGAAGAAAATACTGGGAAGCAAGAAGAAGAATGATTTATTAACAAATTCTATGAATTGCGCGCACGCATGCGTACACACACGCACACACACAATGGCAAAAGCAGGTTTACACCCGAGAATCTTTCAAATACTTATTTGTGCATAGTCATACTAGGAGTACAAAATGATTACTGTAAACATTGGTGCATGCCGTATTTAAACTTAATTGTGTGTTTTTCAGAGTTACACTAAAGCAAAATAAGTATATTAAGAAGTTTTGCAGAAGCAGTGTTCAAAATTCAGTTATGTTTTTCAGTGCCTATTAATACAAAATGAATATACTACTAACTTTTGCACATGTAGTGCTTGAAATCAAAATGTGTTATTCAATGCCATAGTAATTGTAGGTGTAGTGAAGTTGTTACTTTAAAATACATTAAGTTACAGTTAATTTCACTGTTTGCAGTTTAAGTTTACAGTGTTTCATATGCAATAACATGCCCAGTGATTTATACATATATATTCATAAATTGAAAATTTAACATTTAAGATCCCATAAAATCCTAATATACCCATAGATAGAACCTATTGTTAGCTTTCTAACCTAAAAGTCCATGTCTTGGTGATCACACCTCTCCCATTCATCTACTTGGGAGTGAATCACATTACTTTTATTTATATCCAGTCATAGCAAACTTAATGCATTGCTTCTTAAGCTGGGCATTCAGGGTAAGTGGGAATGCTCAAAATGCAAAGTAGATTGTTCAGAATTATCCACATGTAAACTTGCAGTCTTTTGTTTTATTCCTAAGTTCCCAATCAATTTTGTGCAGTATTTAAAAATGAGATATGTAATAACTAATTTCTACATTTGCTTATATAAACAAAGATGGAGCAAGAATGCTAATAGGGGTTTAGGTTCACTAGGTTTCTTTAAACACAATTATAAATCAATTATGAATTGAGTACATGCAGTAGGTAAATGAAGTTCCAAAATATCAGAAGATGAATTCAGAACTGGTTCTGAATTTCCATCTTGCTGCTCCAGTATATTTGAGAACTAATTGGGAACTGTTTGAAACTAGTGAAATCGGTTCTTTATCAGGACTAGTAACTCAAAATTCTGGCTATGTGCAAATTGTTTGACCTCATGTTCAAATTATTTAGACACCCTTGGGCACATGTGCTAAAAATCTGTGTAATATATTGGCTTTCAAAATGAAATGGAAGATAAAAGGAAATTAAAAGAAACTAAAGTGTATGTGAGAGAAACTGTATTTTACTCAGTAAAAGAATTCAAACATGCAGCTATCAGGTATACCAATATTCATTGTATATACCATTTTGATATTAATATCAGATATTGTACATTATTGTTGGCATGCCGAAGCCATGTAGTGTTTATTAAATAGGTGAATAAATAAACGAATGTGCATGAATATACTACAGGAAATAAGATATTTTCTCTGTTCAGAAATTCAGCAATGATGGAAGTAAGAAAGCTGTGAAACAATTTTTCAAGTAATGTTCCAATCTCCAACATTATAAACTTTTGAACCAGTTCTTAGAGCATACTTGATTGGCACATGTGCATAACAAAATATTGGTATTAGTTGAAACAATTCAGAATAGCTTGTTGGAAAGAACCTACCATGTAAATTCCAAGTTTGTTTTGGATAATACAGTAATCTTTTCCAAATCTTTATACAGTCAGAACAGAAAGTATTCGTACAGTAGTAAAACTTTAAGGGAAATTAGTATTATGGAGAGTTTTTAAATGATAAATTTAAGTTAACTGATTCAAAAGAAAGCATCCTCAAAATAATTCACATTTTATACAAAAATAGCAACAATGTACAAACGAAATATCACTTCTATAAAAATAAAATTAACTTGCCAATTTTTCAGCTCAAACAAGCAACATACAATACAACAAAAATGCTGCTATTCAGTACTTTATGGGTACCCCTTAGTGTTAATTATAGCCCCTAGTCTCCTTGGTAAGGAATGGACAAGTTTTTTAACTTCTTTCTTTGTTAAGGTTCCATTCTTCCAAAAGAGCAGTTTTCAGTGGTTCTTTGTTGAAAATTGCCCATTTTCTTACGTTTTTTCCCAGGGTGCTCCACACTTGTGCGATAGGATTAATATCTGGATATTGGGGAAGGGTATAAAGCTTTTTGGAACATTGTATAATATCCACAGTCGTGTATTAAGGACAGTATGTTTTGGATCATTATCCTGCATAAACATCCAGTCTTCTTGTATGCCCATTTTCTCCACATTTATATGCAACTCTTGCTTAAGAATGCCCATGTACTTTCTGTGATCCATTATTCCCACGTTAACATGCAGATTGCCGACCCTGATGCGCTTATACAACCACAGACAAGGACGGATCCTCCGCCGTGCTTTACTGCGGAAAACAAGACTTTTTGGCTCCAGCTCCTTATTTTTTCCCCTCCATACTTTGCGACTGTGATCCGCACCGAATACATTGAACAAGCTCTCATCTGTCCATACAACTTTTCCTAGAAGTCCACACCCTTGTTATGGTACTTACGAGTTAATTCTATGCGTTTTTTCCTGTTCTGTGGTTTAATATAGAACTGCTTATGCGCTGCTCTGCCGTTGTACCCTTTCTTATTGTAAACTGCTCTCACAGTGCTCTCTGAAACATTAATTCTTGCCTTCTGCAACTCAGGAACAATCTGAGGAGCAGTCATTCATAGATCATTTTTAATGCAGCGATGAATGCTACTTTCGTCTTTAGCCGTGAGGACTTTAGGTCGACCACTCCTGGGTGTATTTAGAAGAGATTTTCTGCTTCCTATTCCGTCAATGACGGATTGAATCGTTGACCTTGGTCTCTCCACTAAGATATTTCCGGAAGTGTTTTGAATTCATTGAATAGTTTAATTATTATTTGTCTTCCTTCTAGCGTAATTTCTTCCCCTCTTCGGCCCCATTTTACGTTACTTCCGCAGCCAACTGTGATCGATGTCAGACTGGTGCCTGCAGACAACTTGCTGTAAAACAGCTGAATTTACGGTATCCAGTATTATCGTAGAAAACTACTGATTCTAGAAAATTTACAGCTAAATTACGGTATAAATAAATAAATACACCAATCATAAAATTCTACAAGTTTACTACGTTTAATAAATAATTACGTTGCAACAACACAAATTGTTTCTTCATTTAGGTGGTGTACAAATACTTTCTGGGCTGACTATATATTGTGCCTTTGTGGGTTCGAAGAATTAAAAGCCCAGTTGCACAAACTCAAAATGTTCTTTATTTCCTCCGAGTTAGTCATGGTACACTTGCAATTCACAGCAGAATTACGTACCACACAGTTACGTAACACACACAATTACCCAACAGACACAATTACGATCCACCAGTTTGCAGGTCCACACTACTTAGCACCTTGCCATAAACTCTGACTCAGAACTTTACAAGCGACTCTAAAAACTAACTGACATAGCGCACCGTGCTTCTATTTATACATGGCTAACCGGCTCTAGAACATTCTCTACAATGGAGACGAGAGATTTCACGTTCTTCACGGGGAAGGCAGGAGGAGGGGAAACCACTTGGGCTCTGGTTATTTCTCCCCACCCCGCCTCTACTCGGTACGTCATTAGCGCTACGCATTAGCGTAGCCGTGGCCTATATGCCGTATGTCCTCTTCTATTGGCCAGCTCTTCCTGCTAGCTGATTGTGAGTTCGACGATTGGGTAACACTCTCCCTCCTCGAGGCTGGTCGTCCCAAACAGCACCATCGTAGCGGGCCAGACGATCCAGATGTACCACCTTTCATCGGGGCACCTTCTGGATGCGGTAGACCACGTCGTTAATCCTCTTCACCGCACGGTACGGTCCTTGCCATGGCTGCTGAAGCTTCGGGCAGCGTCCCTTGGTCCGGGTAGGGCGGTACAACCAGACCAGGTCACCTTGCTGAAACCATTGGCTGTTGGCTTGCCTGTCGTACTGGATCGTCATGCGATCGCTCGCCTTCTGGATGTTCTGGCGATCCATCTCGTGCATGTCGCAGAGGTGATCCACCAGGTTCTCCACATACTCGGTCGCTGGCTGTTTCGCTTCCGGAGGGTTCACAAAAGCCAGGTCACAAGGGAGGCGTAACTCTCAGCCGAACATTAAGCTGGCTGGCGTCATCCCCGTGGTGTCGGTGTTGAGCAGTAGGCCAGCAAGAACAGTGGCACCCTGACGTCCCAGTCTCGCTGATGACTGGCCACGACTATCCTCAGATGCTGTTCTAAGGTCTTGATGTACCTTTCCACTATGCCATCTGACTGGGGATGTAGGGGTGTTGTGCGGGTCTTGTTAACCTCAAGTCTTTCTAATGCCTCCATCAGGTTGGATTCAAAATTGGTGTCTTGGTCGCTGTGGAGCTACAACGGCACCCCGAATTGGCAGAACACTTGCTCCAAGAGGCAGTCTGTGATTGTCTTTGCCTCTTGGTTCGGGATGGCATACACATCTGGCCAATTGGTGAAGTGGTCCACCACCATCAGGTACTTGGTGCCTCGGTCGGACACTGGGAACGGTCCAGCTATGTCAACGGCAATCCGTTCGAATGGCGCTTCGACGTTGTACTGCTGCATGCGACCCCGGCTCCTAGTCTGCGGTCCGGGACTCAATACGCACACGTGACATTGACGGTACCATCTCTGAACGTCTGCTCGGAGCCTCTGCCAGTACTAGCGCTGCAGTAGTTTATCAATCGTTTGGTTCGCTCCCAGGTTTCCTCCTGAAGTACCGGCGTGCACTTCATCCAAGACCTCCGGGACCTTACTCCGGGGAAGTACCGGTGGCGCCGTGGCTCAGTGGTTAGACTGCTTGGCTCTCACCAAGGCGGCCCGGGTTCGATCCCAAGCGATCGCAAAGTGAGAATTGTGGACAACATGACGCTGGGAGGGTTTTCTCCGGATCTCCGGTTTCCCCCGCCATCTCATTCCACCAATTCTCCATCTTCATCTCATGTATCATCAGTGTCATCGCCTGCGATGCCGTATGTAGTAAAAGCGGCCGTTACACACTACACATTTCGGGGAAGTACCAATTGTTCTCTCTGCGTCTTCCCATCAGGTGATTCCCATACCCGGAACAGCACGCCCTCTCTGATCTTCAGTCCAGTACGACTTGTCGGTGGCGCTCCTCGGTGCAATATCCTCCTAATCTTGTCTTTGCCTGCCTTCACTTCTCTCAAGAGTGGCCCCAAGTCTGCGTCCGCCAGCTGCTCCCTCCTCAGGCCTGCGCTATCCCAGGCATCCACAGGCACTGACGTGACTACACGCACGTCTGCGGCACGCTCCTTCTCTTCCACTCTTGTGCATTGGCGCACTCCTCTGGGTAGGTCTTCGGGACATAGCGTCTGCGTTACCGTGGCTCTTCACTCTACGATGTTCAGAGGTGAAGTCGTACTCCTGCAGCCTCTGAACCCAACGGGCTGTCCGGGCTTCCAGGTTTCTAAAGCTCAGTAGCCAAATTAGGGCGGAATGGTCAGTACTCAGGTGGAATGGCTGACCGTACCGGTATTTGTGGAAGTGCTCCAAGGATTTCACTACCGCCAGCAGCTCTCGCCGGGTGAAGCAGCAGTTCTTCTCTACCTTGGTTAGCGTCTTGCTGTAGTAGTCTATCACCCGCTCGTGGCTGTCCTGGACTTGGGATAGGACACCCCCAATGCAGTGGTGCCGGTGTCTACAATGAAAGCCCCACCTGGTTGTGGAAATCCCACAATAGGAGCACTGCACAGTGTCTTCTTCAGGAGCTGGAAAGCGCCTTCGGTGTCCTCCGTCCACACATAAGGTCGACTCTCGCTTATCCTTTGGTCGGCCACTCCGGTTGGTGAGACTATGTGGCCCAAGTAGTTGAATTCCTTGCGGAAAAGCTGGCACTTCTTCGCATTCAGCTTCATGTTGGTCGCCTTCAGTCTCCGTAGCAACTTGCTTAGTTTCTCAAGATGGTCTTCGAAAGTCTTGCCGACGACGATGATGTCCAGGTATAGCAGGCAGGCGTTATAAGTCAGTCCTCGCATCACTGACTCCATGAGGAATTGGAAGGTAGCTGGTGCGTTGCAGAGGCCAAAAGGCATAACTGTGAACTGCCAAGGTCCTTTGCCTGTCGAGAATGCAGTCTTCTCGTTTTCTCTCGGGTCTAGAGCTACCTGCCAGTAGCCCGACTTCAGGTCGAGGGTCAAGAACCACTGTGCACCAGCTAGAGTGTCCAGCGGGTCGTCAATCGGGGGTAAGGGGAAACAGTGCGTCCGGATGACAGCGTTCAGCTTCCTGTAGTCCACGCAGAAGTGTAGCTCTCCGTTGTTCTTTGTCACCAGAACTACAGTGGAACGCCAAGGGCTGTCAGACTCTTCGATCACTCCATGGATTTCATGTCCAGCATATCTCGTACCGCCGCTTGTTTTGCCAACGGAACGTGTCTAGGTGGTTGCCGAATAGACCGGGCGTCTCCGGTGTCGATTCGGTGAAGCACTTTGTCCGTGCGGCCGTAGTCACTGTTACCTTGGCTGAGGACGCGCTAGTATCGTCTTAGCAGTTGCTGAGCCTTCTCCAGCTGTTCTGCGGTCAGGTGGTCGGCCACCCTCTACAGTAAGCCTTCCAGCCGGGCTGCCAGGTGTTGCTTCGCCACCGGCTCCTCGGTCTTGTCGATCGCTGTCACGCTGACTACGGGCTCTCACGTCCCCAACTCCGTCCCAGCCTGAATGTCGTCATCGGTGTCCGTCAGGTTGAGCAGCCTCACTGGCACCTCTCGGCACGGTAATAATGTTCTGGGTATACATAGCCCGTGTACAGGCGTCTTCTGGTACAGCATCATGTTCCTGGTTCGCTGGCCTTCCAGTCGCGCCGTCATCACCAGCTGGCTTCTCGCGGGGACAACCACGTCTTCCTTCAAGACGACCCTGCAGATTCCGAGGCACATTTCGGGTTGCCGGAGTATGACCTCTTCTCCGTTAAGCCGCAGGACCTTCCTGCCGACGTCGACCATCGCCTCGTGGCTCCTGAGGGCATGCAGTCCCAGTATCACCTCCTCAGCCACCTTCGCGACGAACACCCACAGACGTTCGGCACTCCCTTTCAAGGTCTGCTTCAGTAGAGCTTTCTTCTCCAAAGGCAAGATGTCACCCGATGCCGTCATCAGCTGGTATGGTCGGCTTGGTTTCCTGGATGGCAAACCCTTGGCTATGTCGGGTCTGACGATGGTCAGGGGTGCCCCGGTGTCCACGAGCACGCGGCACGGCTTCCCCCTCACCCACCCCTCCCGGATGAGGCTGTTGTCCATACGCCGGCTGACGGCGCGCAGTGTCACTCGAGTGGATGGTGGTGATGGCGCCGACGTCCTCCTCACCACGACAGCTCTTGCTTGTATTTCCGGCTGCTCTTCCTGGTGTGGGCAGTCTCTATCCAGGTGTCCCGGCTGGCAACACCCACAACACACGCCACTTAGTCCTCGCCGGTGTCCCTTAGCTGGCCTTCGGTCTCTCATGTAGTGGATAGTCCTTGTCCTTTATGTCGAGGTAGCCGTCACCTTGTCCGCCTCCATCCTCAGTGCTGCCGTTAGCGCCTCATAAGTAGTTGTGTGGTCGCAGAGCATTAGGCGCTGACGGATCTCGGTGTCTCGTACCCCGTCGACAAAGGCGTAGGCGACTTCTTCGGAAGCCGGCTTTCTCCGGTGGTAGGTCAACCAAGGCCTTGATAGCAAGCTGCGCAATTGCCAGGGCGAACTCCTGCAGCGTCTCCCCTAGCTGTTGCGACCTTGTCTTCAGCTGACTGCGGCAGGCTGCGGCTAGACGGTGGTTCCCGAAACAGTTCTTCAGGGCCTCCCAGATATCCTTGGGAGCCGCCGCTGTGTGGACCACGTTTAAGACTTCTGCGGCCCGTCCCTGGAGGCTGGCTATTAGCTGTGCGGCATCTTCTTCTGATGATCACTTGTGTCTTGCTACCGTGTCGAATTGACGGCGGAAGACCTCGAACGTTGTCGCGCCGTCGTGTTTGGGAGGTTTGACGCGCGCAGATGTGTCGCATCCCGGCGCGTCGACCTTCAAATCCTTCAACCCCCTGCCGACGACGTCCTCAACCATGGCGTTCAGGGACTTGACGCTGCTGTCGGCCTTCCCTTCCAGCTCATTAACGCGGCTCGCAAGGTCTTCGACGCGCTCGCGTAACTCCGTGACGTCCTCTTTTACGCCGGCCAACTGTTCTTCAAATTTTTCGGCGAGGGCCTCGTTGGCAGCCTTCATTTCCGATAATTTGGCCTTTATTTCCGTGGCCAGGTCGTCGTTCGCTGCTGTCATTTCCGTGGTTAATTCTGCCATCTTCGCGGTCATCGTCGTGGCCAGGTTGCTATTTACAGCTTCCGTCTTCATTGTTTATTTAGCCTTCATTTGTTCCATCTCCTCGATGATGTCGTTAGCCGCCTTCATTTCTCTCACCTCGGCGGTGAGGTTGCCCATTTTCTGTAGAATCTTCTCCAGTGCCGCCTCCATGTCGTAATATCCCACTCACTGACACCAATTGTGCCTTTGTGAGTTCGAAGAATTAAAAGCCCAGTTGCACAAACTCAAAATGTTCTTTATTTCTTCCGAGTTAGTCATGGTACACTTGCAATTCACAGCAGAATTACGTACTACACACAGTTACGTAACACACACAATTACGCAACAGACACAGTTACGATCCACCAGTAAAGGGAGCTGATGACCGCCGCTGTTGAGCGCCCTTATATACATCATCATCATCATCATCATCATCATTAGCGCTACGCATTAGCGTAGGCGTGGCCTAGATGCCGTATGTCCCCCATCTATTGGCTAGCTCTTCTTGCTAGCATGAATGAATTGATGTTTGTTGGCCTCAAAGAAACTCGAGAACGGCAGAACTGATTTGCCTAATTTTGGTTTTGAAATATTTGTATAAGTCCAAGGAAGGTTTAAACGGCGAGGAAAAAAAAACTGAAGTGATAATGGATTGGGTTATTTGCTGAATATGAAATTACGCACGCAACTTTTTTACGGATCACACACAAATTTTATTTTCAATAAACAAAAGCATTATGAAGTGGAAAGATATTCTACACTTTGCCAAAGTGTTCAACGCTATTTTTCACTTACCATATTTTATTAAATAACGTTTATCGTTTGTTATGAATACCAAAATTTTTTATGTAGCATGATATACCTTTCGAAGATTAAACAAAAAATTAATTTCTGAACACACTAACTCTAAATATTTGACCACAGACAATTGTCAAATATTGGTGGATCCTTGGATACCTTCTTTATTATTTGGGTCTGTGAATTCCTGGATGTGAATTGAATTGACACAAAATTAATTGAATTCCTTTGTTACTTTGTGAAGTTTGCAGAGTTTTTTTTTTTTTTTTTTTTTTTTTTTTTTTTTTTTTTTTTTTTTTACTATCCCAAGGAAAAGACGACCTGACTTGCGTCATAGAAGTCAGTCAAAGGTGCGACGAGCTATTCACGTGCTGGCCGCACTGATTGAGCAGTGAGATGCAGGTTATGCTAATATTCGTGTTGGTATGTCATAATTGCGTTCTTAAGCATCTGTTTCTTCCGGGGAGTTTTTTTCGTACAAATCAGTTGACACAATTATCAACCAAGATGACATAGTCAACTATCCCACAGAATCTTTAAATTCATTAGAATTGCCTGGCCTCCCAACTTGCAACTTTAAAATTAAAAGTAGGATCAGCTGTGATCATGCTGCATAACATTAACCACCTATGACTGTGCGATGGAACAAGACTAACTGTAAAGAAGCTAATGAATAAGTTCATCGCGGCAACAACCAAGGAAAAGTACAAAGGAAAAGATATCTTGATCCCATGTATTCTGATGATTTCAACGGATTTACCTTTTGATTTTAAGCGTCTACAATTTTCCGTGCGTTTAGCCAACACCAACTCCAATACTCAGACCATAATACAGATTCCAAAATGGCGCCCGTCGAAGCCCAGTGACTGGTTAAGCAGAATAGGAAACTATACACAATGGACATAATTTAATCCATATTATGGAGCAGCGAGGTAACTCCTAAGCAGTTATCAATTTATACTTTCAACTAAAACGTGTAATAACATAAATAAAGAGCATCATGACAAATCCTAAGAGCTTATCACATTATATAGTAGCACGGCCAGTACTATGCATTTTCCACCTTATACTTCCAATCAAAATTTAATTTATAAGGCATGACAACTCATAAGCAAGCTTTATCTTATTGGACTCAATCATCCTATCGTCTGTAGCAAGTACTAAAGTTTCTTTTATATTGTTTACATAGTAACCTTTTCTGGTAAGGACATAGGTACTGCCTGTACTATAATATTTAAGAGAACTCACCAGATTGTCCAGTTTACTCCAATTGTCACGTTTGAATGTGTCAGTTCCCTCACACTGCAAGATACATTTAAAATTTTCAACTGGTAGGCTCATAATATTGCTTCTATGTTATGAAATGCTTTGAAGCTCATTATGTGAAGAAACATCAGTGAAGCTCGGATCTTGAATGTTATAGAAAAGAACGTAACTAATCGTCTTTAATAATGACTATCAATGGGTTAAAATCTCCTCACCACTTCGGTTCAAAACTGTCAATAACATCTTGTGCACACCAAATATTAAACTTATCTTTACTCTCTGTAAAATGTGTTGGATGCATTCTTCAGGATTTCGTCTTTTCTGATTGAGCTTTAATGTGTGATAGGATGGCTGATTATTAAAAATCGTAGGGTAGGCATCATCTATTAATTTTGGTACTTTTCGAAAGGCACGAATTGGTTCACAATCATTTATTGGAAAGATGTCTTCCTTAACCTCAAAGCACTGTTCCAAATGAATACAAACTACAGTTTTGTCATTTACTTTGAAATCTTTACAATGTAGGTTCCTGGTCCACTTATCCCATTACGATTTTACCTTCGGAAATTTAAATGTCGTGTGAGGTACACTACTATAATTAGATTGCAGCTGGGAACACAACAACGATGCATTTCGACAATACTTCACAGTATATATTTAGGTAAACGTTATCACTTTATGTTAAATACTCAACTATAAACTAACTCGTTAGTCACTAATTGCCACTGTAATATGAATTACATTAATTCTTCAAACACACAATCAAAGTAAACAAACACACACTTTACTCTGTAGATATAACCACAACATAAGAAGCTGGGCCACGAGCGCCGCCATTTTTCCTACAATCGATTCTCGTATTATGGTCTGAGTATTGGAGTTGGTGTTGGTTTAGCCTTTGCAATGATTTTAAATAAATCCCAAGGGCAGTCGTTGAAAATTTGCGGAATCAACTTGGAGTTTCTCTCGTGGACGTCGCTTGTTCACGCATCAGAAAACCATTATCTTTATATATTTATGCACCATAAGAAAGAGAAAACATTGTTTATCAAAAAGCTTTAAAATGATTAACTTAACTGTAATTGTGTTGTATTTAAACTTCACCCCAAATTGCAGAATAAAAAAATAATCTGAATATGTTTTATTTATATAGATAAGTTCAGACAAGTTTTATTGGCGGTACGAAGTTTGCCAGGTCTCTTATAAAAAGCATGTTTATTGGATATAGAGAAGTGTTACGATAGAAAGAGAAATACAGACAATATAGAGAACTGAGGTCATTAGAGCATGGACTTGTGAATGGGATGTCTGTAGTTCAAATTCTGGATGGATCGTTTCCATGACTGACGTTTTTCTAGGTTTCCCTAAACCCTCTATTTAATATTCGTCGTAAGGGGATTAAGAGATATATTAGCTGGACAGCCTGAGCTTAGTTGGATTCAAACCCATCGTGATAAGTACATTATCTGTCATACTTTATAACGTCCAACTTAGTCATATTGGGCGATAAATGAAATGAGTGAATTGATGGTCAAATGAGCCGAGGGTCATTTCATTGGGTTGGTAAACCTAACATTCATGTTTCAGGATAAGAGGAAGCTTCACAAAAACACTTAACCAAATAACTCACCCTGACTGAGATTCGAATTCAGGGCCTCTTTAATGTGAGGCAGACATGCTACTGCCACGCAACAGAAGCAGTTCTCACATACCTGGATGAGTGCATAGGAGGTTCCCATACAATTGGTTGTTAGCATAGCCCAGCATTGACTATACACTGGCAATGCCATAACTTGCAACTTGGGGTAAAGTATGTACATTTAGAAGTGGCTCAAGGTCACATTCTGGTAGCTCTCTACACATACCCTCCATACCACCTTCTTTGTTCTTGCCTGCTTGCCCTTCCCTATCTACAAGGCATAACAAACCCGTTCTTCACAATTGTGAAGAAATTACATACATAATGCACTGTTCTTTTAAACTGACATATATTATACTTATGTAAATTACAGAATGTAATTTCAGCCATTTTGACACAATAGGTTCATTCTAACAAGCAGTTCTGAATACATAACCAACTATTTCGAATACCAAGATTTTGTGAAGCATGTGTGCTAGTTGAGTACAACCTCAGAACTGGTTCAGAATTTTGTACTGTTAGAGGTTGGAACCTACTTGAAGCACTGTTTCACAGCTTTCTTGCTTCCATTGTTGAATTTCTGGATACAGAGAATATATCTCATGTCCTATAGTCTGTTATAATGTACTTATATTATAAATATTACAAGTCTTCAACATGTCAGCAGTATTTACAGTATCTGAATTTCAGTGCGAAAATGGCATATACAATTAATATTGGTGTAATGTGACTCAGTAGTAACATCTAATTAATAAAACGTTATTTTAAGAAACCTGCATGTTTGAATTATTCATTTGAGTGAAATATATTTTCTCTCATACTGTTTTTAGTATCTTTTAACTTAATTTTATCTGGAATGTGTGTGTGTGTGTGTGTGTGTGTGTGTGTGTGTGTGTGTGTGTGTGTGTGTGTGTGTGTGTGTGTGTGTGTGTGGTTTTAACGCCTGCTTTTACTACATGCAGCACTGCAGGTTGTGACACTGATAACATGAAATGAAGATGGAGAAAGGTGGAATGAGGTGGCAGGAGAAACCGGAGATCCCGGAGAAAACCCGCCACAGCACCCTGTTTTTCACCACAAATCTCATGCGGTTGCCTGGCATGGAACCTCGGCCACCTTGGTGAAATTCAAGCGGTCCAACTGCTCGGCACGGCGTGGCTTTCCTTGTATCTTCCTGTTTCTTAATTCTGGAAGGCAATAAGATACAGATCCTTAGCACACATTTCTATGGATTCAGAATAATCTGAACCTGCACAGTAGGTTACATGATTCACGCCTCTCCAGAATGTTTAGCTTCTAGTCCTGTTCAAGGACCAGTTTCACTAGTTCTGAATTGTTCCTGATCAGATATCAAGCATGTCGGAGTGCAAGTTAGAAATTAAGAAACAATTCTGAACTGATTTTCTGTCATGCCTACTACAACAATCAGATAATTCAGAATTGTGTGGGTAACATGTTATTCCTGTCCCTTTCTGCAGTGACATGAAGTTGAAAGAGAATGCTGGCAGATGGGTAACATGTTATTCCTGTCCCTTTCTGTAGTGACATGCAGTGAAAGAGTGTGCTGGCAGAGTGGGAATTATGCCCCTGCAGCATTTAAAAGGGAAATGTGGCCTTGGGCTGTCTTTCAAAATGGACATTTGCTTGTGGTGACCTCAACATTTCTGTAGATCTCTCTACTACAGTAAAATGCTGAGACGATATCCATTTTAATTTGCTCACCTTTCTGTATGGCCAAGCAGTTAGACCGCTCGACTTTCACCAACGTCACCTGTGTTTGATCTCAGTTGACTGCATGTGAGATTTCTGGTGGGCTACTGGGCACTTGGGCAGGTTTTCTCTGGAATCTCTGGTTTCCCTTGCCATCTCATTCCACTGATGCTGCATCTTCATTTCATGTATTAACGTTGTCACCAGCTGTGGTACCGCAGGTAGTACAAGCGGGCGTTAAACACTACACATTCATTCATCATCTACCTTGTTACCACATTTTACCGTGTCTGTCAATACAGGGATGTTTATAGGCTTATAGCTATTGTTGCCATTTGAAATGCTTAACAGAACTCCTCAATAAAGCATGTTACCTTTCACTGAGCATATTTTCTCATTTTCTAAGTTAAAATAATTATTTCTTTCTGTAGTTATATACTTGCAGAAAGGATTTCCCTTAGAAAATTCGTTAGTGTCATGTCACAATATGCATTATTACAAACCATTATTTTGACATTCTGTATTTTCAAACTCAAATTATTATAATGTGTTTTTACACAGAGTTCTAGTGATTCAGCCTACCGAAGCCTTTCACTCTGGTATCATAGCAGTTCCTCCGTAAAGACTGGGCCGCGCCGTGGCTCAGTGCTTAGACCACTTAGCACTCACCAAGGCGGTCCAGATAAGATCCCCGGCGACCGCAAAGTGAGAGTTTTGGTGAACAACACGGCGCTGGGGCGGGTTTTCTCCGGGATCTCCGGTTCCCCCGCCATCTCATTCCACCGGTGATTCATCTTCATCTCGTGTATCATCAGTGTCATTGCCTGCGGTGCCGTATGTAGTAAAAGCGGGCGTTAAACACTACGCATTTCACTTTTTCCGTAAAGACTGGCCCACTCTGCTTTTTTCAAACAAATGTTTGTTATTCATTTATCTGTATATTGTGTACATGTTGATGTAGGCAGTATCCAGTTTTGACATAATGACAAGAATCGGAGTGGGACCTTATCAACCCAACCAATGAAGTCTCCCCAATAACTACAGATTTGAACTTTAAGGTAGTTTATACAACTAGCTCTCGTCATGCCTGCTGCAGGCTTCCACAAATGTGCATTCTGTAAAGGTGCACCTACATGTGTCAGCTGTAGAGCCGGCATGCATGAAAATGCATGTACATCACCTCCGGAATGTGTAAATTGTAGCGGTGAACATCCATCAAGTTCACGAGAATGCCCCCGTTATATTGAAGAGCGAGCTATTCAGGAGATCCGGGTTAAAGAAAAGGTATCCTTTTCGGAAGCCCGGAAACTTCTATGTATTCTCAAGCCCTCTTCAACCACCTCCCGTACCTATAGCTCTGTGGCGGCTACTCCATCACCGAAACGGGAGGCTGGTACCCAAACATCTGAGATAAATGGGGCAACAATATCCGAGAAAGTTCTAGTGCCTAGATCGCAACCAAGAGCATCAGTAACACCATCTAAAACTCCGAGAACACAGACTACTGAAAATAACAAGTCAGTGAAGTCGCCTGACAAAGCATCCACGTCTAACAACAGGACGAAATTGCCCATTGTATACCAAGCACCAGAGATCAAGTTCAAGACGCAGTATGATAGAACTGCCTTCCTGAAAGGAAGCACAAAGTCTGCTCCAGAAAAGTCCAAGAAACGTAGCCCTAGAGCGTCTCCGAGATCATCGTCGGAGTCATCTTCTGGGGAGGACTCCGAACGGCGACCGTCATCTACGTCGGTCGGAATTTCCAATCGCTTCGAGCCCATCGAATCGAAAGTTGTAGAAGGAAAACCGTCCTCTTCCATAGAGGATATGGAGCAGGAAACAGCTGACCACGCTGCTACATCTGCAGCAAAGAAGAGGCAGGATAAACCTGCCAAAACTAGCCCTACACCAAAAAAAAGGGCAAATTGATTCGGCCACCCATGAAGTCCTCTTAATGTAGACTACCTTTACATCTTATATCCCATAGTTCCAATGGCTATCCTACAATGGAACATACGAGGCTTAAGAGCGCATCGACCAGAACTGGAACTTTTGCTCAGTAAGCATCACCCCTTGTTGGTATGCTTACAAGAGACTAAGCTACGACCACAAGACAACTTTAAAATCAGACGCTACACACTACTGAGGTATGATGTTGAAACAGAAGAGGGCATTCCTGCTCACGGGGGTACTATGATGCTCCTCAGGGATGACATATTTGTAGATCCGTTACAGCTACAGTCTGATATACAATCTGTAGCTGTAAGGATTAAGCTGCCATCAATCGAATTTTTCATTTGCACTGTATATCTCCCGCCATCAGATGACCTCTCGTTAATTGACCTTGAAGATCTGGTTTCCCAACTTTCAACACCATTTCTAATAGTTGGAGACTTTAATGCCCATCACCCACTTTGGGGCTCAAATCGGGCATGTTCGAGAGGCAACCTCATTGCAAAATTCCTGGAGAGCAATAACTTGGTTCTCCTGAACACCGGAGAGCCCACATTCCTCTCAGACGCGTTTAACACCTATTCGCACATCGATTTGGCAGTGTGTTCATCCCAGTTAGCTGTTTCATTACAGTGGAATGTCATCTCTGATTTACATTCCAGCGACCACTTTCCATGTCTTCTTAGTCTCTTAGCACAAGATGTGTCTCCCTCACGTATCCCTAGATGGCGCTTTGATCGTGCCAACTGGAATCTTTACACCCAGTTGGCTGTCTTTGAATACAACGAGCACGATTCTGTGAATGATTTAGTCGATCATCTCACAGAGAAAATTCTTTCCGCTGCAGAACAGTCTATTCCACGTTCGGCTACCCAACCCGGTCGATTTCCTGTCCCATGGTGGACCAACGACTGCCGGAATGCTATTCGTGCTCGTAGACGTGCTCTAAGGGTATTCCAACGACACCCTACCCTACGTAATCTAATTGAGTACAAGAAAGCGCGTGCAAAATCTAGGCAAATAATTAAGGATAGCAAAAAGACCTCATGGAACAAATTTGTATCATCTTTTAACAGATGTACA
Organism: Mantis religiosa; assembly: GCA_030765055.1. Classification (NCBI taxonomy): domain Eukaryota; kingdom Metazoa; phylum Arthropoda; class Insecta; order Mantodea; family Mantidae; genus Mantis; species Mantis religiosa. The sequence continues at coordinate 339,201,721 of CM060950.1, read as the reverse complement.
CCCTCATCTGTTGTATGGGATAAATTAAGGCGCGTGGCCGGAAAATCAACCCACCTGCCAATCGCTGGTCTGAAAACAACTGCAGGAGTTGTTGTTGATCCGTTTGTTGTGGCTAACACCTTCGACTGTGCTTTCGCTCAGGTGTCTAGCTCAAGCAATTATGCTCCTGAGTTTATCTCAATTAAGACTCAGGTAGAATCTCATGGTTTCGTATTTAGTTCCAGAAACCTTGAAGATTATAACCGCCTCTTCACCTTGGCGGAGTTAGAACACGCTCTTTCATCATCGCGACTGACAGCACCAGGACCGGACGGAATCCACGTTCAAATGTTACAACATCTCTCACCTGAAGGTAAGGCATTCCTGCTCGAGGTCTATAACAGTGTTTGGGTTGATGCCACGTTTCCTGACAAGTGGCGACATGCCACCATCATACCTATCTTGAAAGCTGGTAAGGACCGTCACCTCCCTTCTAGCTACCGTCCTATTTCCCTCACCAGTTGCGTATGCAAGGTGATGGAACGCATGATAAATGGGCGGTTGGTATGGTGGCTGGAAACGCACAACCTACTGAATAACATCCAGTGCGGTTTTCGACGACGCCGTTCAACAGTGGATCATCATGTGTCCATGTCGACACAGAGTATGAACGGATTTCTTAAGAACTGTCAAACAGTCGGAATATTTTTTGACCTCGAAAAGGCTTATGATACGTGTTGGCGGGCAGGGTTGCTACGTACTCTGCACACCTGGAATATACGTGGACGCCTACCACTCTTCCTTCAGGAATTTTTGAAAGACCGCGTATTCCGAGTAAGGGTTGGCTCGGTTTTTTCGAACCTTTTTGTTCAAGAGAACGGTGTACCACAGGGATCGGTACTAAGTGTTACGTTGTTTGCTATTGCGATTAATTCTATCTCGAGATATGTACCTCCAGGTGTCTCGTCATGCCTATTTGTAGACGACTTTGCAGTCTACTGCACTTCGTTTTTAGAGCGCCGTCTTCAGACCATCTTGGACAACCTTAAGAGTTGGAGTTTAAAAAACGGCTTCCGTTTCTCCGCTGAGAAAACCATCTGTGTTAACTTCTGGCGTCAGCAGAGTCGACTACCTCCAAGGCTCCGGCTAGGCGCTGATCTACTGCCTTTTGCAGATGAGACGAGGTTCCTTGGATTGATATTTGATAGAAAACTTAGTTGGTCGTCGCATATAGCACAACTGAAAGCACGATGTGCCGATCTTTAAATATCTTGCGGGTACTAAGTGGAAAATCGTGGGGAGCGGATCGTAGACTGTTATTGCGACTTTATCGGGCACTCATCCGTTCCAAATTAGATTATGGTAGTATCGTTTATGGCTCAGCACGACCATCTGTGCTGAAGAGATTAGACACAGTCCATAATTGTGGCATACGTATAGCAGTTGGGGCATTTCCAACGAGCCGAGTTATAAGCCTGTATGCTGAGTCTGCAGAACCTCATCTGCAGTATAGGCGCAACATGTTAATAGCCAATTGTGGCTGTGGACTTAATTGCATGCCCACACATCCATCGTTTACGCCGTTCTTTAATACCTTCATGGACGTGCGTTATAGGAACACTACCATTAAGCGAAAGCCACCTGGTTTTCGTTTCCGGGAGCTCCTTAGACATCTTGATACTGACATGCCCAAGATGTATCCTAGGGAGGAGAGGACATACCCTCCTTGGTTGAGCAGAGCGTCCCCGGTTGATCTGGGCATGACTAAATATGATAAATCTACCATGTCTATGTCTAATATCCGCACATGTTTTTTAGAATTTTTATCGCGATATGAGGACCATTTTGTAATTTATACTGATGGCTCCAAGAACTCAAATGGTGTTGGTTGTGCTTACGTGTGTGGAACCGAACCGTATACATTCGGATTCCACACTAGCACTTCCATTTTTACTGCAGAGCTTTATGCAATATACCGGGCCATTTTACACGTACGTCGACGAAAGTTGGGGGACTGCTTAATCCTGAGTGATTCCCTCAGTGCACTTCAAAGCCTATGGCAGCTGTACAACTACCACCCTATTGTGCAGCGTATACAGGATGGCCTACACGTTTTACAAGCTTCTGGCGTTAACGTGGTGTGTGCATGGATCCCTGGTCACGTAGGCTTGCGGGGGAATGAAATGGCGGATTCAGCAGCCAAGACGGCTATCATGAAGCCCAGGGTTTGAATACCATCTGTGACATCGGAAGACTTTAGGGCCGTATTGCGGAGAGCTGTGCAAATCTGCTGGCAGGAAGAGTGGTCCGCTGTCCGCAAAGATCTGTCAAAGAACTTCCGATTCCCTGGGTTACCTCCTGTCGGTCATCTCGTCGCGAGGAGGTGAGTTTGGCTCGGTTACGAATTGGCCACTACCTTTTTACTCATAGTTTTCTTTTTAAAAGGGAGCCTTCTCCACTGTGTCCGTTTTGCAATGAAGCGTTGTCTGTACGACACGTGCTGCTAGAGTGTTTTCACCTAGCAGACCTTAGGACGTCTCTGCAGCTGCCGGTCAGCTTTGCAGAAATGCTAGCGGACGATAACGCCGTAGTGAAGAAGGTTTTTAGATTTTTTTCGAGATTAGATTTTAGGATTTAGCAAATAGAATTTATGGCTTTTTAGATGACATTTCTATTGTTTTTTGTTTTTTTACGTGTATGTTTTTTGTCATATTGACATATTTATAGTGTTTTAGAATAATTTATATCTGGCTTTTGCCATGACCAGTTTCTTTTAAAAAGGGCGCTGATGACCTCTGCAGTTGAGCGCCCTTATACTCATCATCACTCACTCACTTCCACAAATGTTGGGGGTCCGGAGATTCACAGACCTCTCCTGCTCCGGAGGACAAAGATTTACAGAGAACACCTGCAATGCACACCAAGACTCCTGCAAACACTAGGAACCCTGAAATAGATGTGATGAAAGGCTGAACGAAATGATGGATTAGTCTAAGTTGAAGTTAATATTGTGCAAGTACCCGTAAAACTATTGTCAGAAATTAAACTTGCAAGATTTTCTCATTATGCTAAACTAATAAAAGTATTGTCCACCTGCATTCAAATTCCCAAAGATCCTAACCGTAAGTCATTGAGTCTACTGCACACATTTTTTAAGAAGTCCTTCAAAAGTGATGATGCATATTTATTTGCCTGATATTCAGATCTTCAATGTCCAGTCGTGTGTGTGTGTCTATCCCAGTTAACACCCCCTGCTCCTAGGATTTGAGTCACTTGTACTTCCTAAATTTGATTGTTTGACATGCTTCAGAAAAAGATGTATGATATTGCTTTCTGCAAACAAAAAATTCAATGACTTCAAAAACGGCATGAAAGACTTGCGTCAAAATTTTGAGAAATTAATTTGGTCAAGAATAGAATCTGTTTAAGATTTCTACGAAACACCAATACCTTCAAAGAGATCGAGACTGGACAAATGAGAAAATGATACAAAATTAGTGAATCGAAATGCATTTTATGAAATTATATATACGATACCTGTCCAACTACGGTTCCTATGACTGTTGAACAGTGCGTCATACGCGGAATACGACAAATCTTCCCCAGAGAGTGCGTTTATGGCTTTTCCTTGTCCTTATTATGGAGAATACTTCAACTTATTGCGACTAAGAAACGAACTCTATCATTTGTACTCTTCCCCTGAATTTCGAAACAAAGTGATTACGAAGATCAACAAGAGTTGTATGTCATTGGACTTAAAGTAGCTTTGCCACAGGCGTATAAAAATTATGAACTATGGTTGACTATTCCTGTCACCAATACATCAGCAGAACGATCTTTTTCAGCGCTCCGAAGAATACACGCTTATCCAAGAAGTATTCAAACTGAAAATAGACTTTCATCCTTATACTTGTTAGCAGTGGAAAAGAGGTTGCTCAATAATCTTAAAAAGAAACTGCAAGCAACATTTGAAAACTCTGTCATTGATGCTTTTTTTAGAATAATCGGTACATTGTACTGTAATACAAAAATATACATTGCAATTTAGGGAGATTGTCAATCTATTTTAAAAGAGATGTCGCTATAATTTTTACTTATATATGAATTTTTTGTGTTCGTTTTATATTATACAATTGCATACAACCTATATAATGTTAACCTAGAAGCCCTTGGAATTCGCGATATGCACTCCCCAGATTAAGTCTGAAACAGTCGGCAAAACTTATAAGTTACCCATGCAACAACACCCCTGTGTTTATGCATATCTTATCCGTTTACTGCATGGTACTACCTTAAGTCAACATTAGGCTGTATTCAGCTTGAAAAAAGTTTTAGTGCAGTTCTTTTCTTATTCTAATATTCCACTGGCATTTATCAATTATACACAAAAAATTTGCGTCTTTTAATTGTAAATATTATATTATTTGTGCAATTACATTGCAGTGCTTTTTACTATAAAAAGGCAAAATTTAAACAACTGCAGTCAAATGATACCCCGACAAAATCCAAGCGTGCGATCACACTTATTATCTTACTTGGACTCTCGCCGTTCTTTACCACAGCACATTTGACTGCAGTTGCCCAGATTCGAGCTCACGAGGTTTGGCTTTGAATGGATGGCCAGTCCATTGCAATCGCTTTAACGACCATGGCTTTTCGAATCGATTGCGTTGAGGCACTGCAGAAAGCGGTAACAAAACCGGTTTAGAAATGACAGCAAGATCTGGGTAAGTAGCAAAGTAATTCATGCAGTAAAGGATTATCGGAACAGGGATATATAAGGATAATTCAAATGAAACCCGGTCACCTCTGTAAAGTAACAGCAGCGATTTTACTAACTCAAAGATAGCCGCAAAAACTGTTGGAACATTCAAACATTCATTCCATTGCGACACTAGCCGGTCGATTCCATCATTGAAGAAACTAGTAGGCTGCTGTCGGATTCAGGCCTATTATGTGTTTCAAATCGGAAGGTGTTTGTCCTTGAGCGCTACTAGGTGAGCAGCCAATCGGAGTCCTGTGGGGTTGTCGTATTACATTCCCGCTAAGTGGTGTGTGAGGAACACCAACCTAATCAATCTGTATGAAATACTATTCACGCTAAGACAAAAATTCAGATTTTGCCAAAACTGATTCACGTAGAAGGTAGAGAGTAATGTATCCAACATAATCATGAAAACATCATACTTTTATCTCAAATAGGTTTTCTATTACAAATAAACCACTATTACCTGTATTATAACAATACATCCCGACGTAAGCACTGTATGAATATCATTATTGGTTGACATGTACGCGTATACGCATATTTTTAATTACTCAGAACTGAAACGTAAATTTGTGACATGATGTGATAAAAGAATTACTTTTGAATAAGCCAATTCTAGCGAGAGAAAACAATAAATTTCCTACTGCCCTGGCAGAACGCGTCTGGTCACATTATATCTTTGAATGAATCCTGGATAAGAAGTGTTTATTTACTCTGGAGTTCAAATAATATCATTCAGTTCTTTACACGACAGTAGAGTAAGAGTTAAAGAGTGTAATGGCTTGTTGCTGTAAATTTAGTGGTGAGTCAAAAAGGAAGGTATTGCGAAGTCAGGCTCGAAGTATTATTTTTAAGGTGTACACGTTCTTCAAAAAATCGGGCAATGAGGAATATAGAAATTAGATTGATTTCAAAAATGCTCAACGGCTTACTGCGAAGTGTGTGCTGGTAAAACAAGTGTGTCCCGCATTTGTGTAGAGGCAAGAAAATTTGATCCCAATGGTGCCCAGGTGTTTGTGTCGCCCAGAAAACATGTTGGTATTCCGAAGAGAGTTACAAATTTAAGTGACTTTGACAAGAACGTTGTACGTAGTCCTGTGTTCGAGTTTTATGACCAAGGGGAATTTCCAACTATACAGAAAAAACTTGCGCTCTTAGAACCAAAATTTCATATACTGGGTCAAAATCATCGACTTTCAGAATTTTGAGGGTATTAGGGTTCAGGTACAGAAAGACAAATGATGGGCTTCAATTTTTAATGGAGAGGAGTGACATTGTTGCGCTAATATTAAAATTCTTAAGAAGAATGCATGGAATTAGACATTCTGGTGAAGCGAGACCTATCTTTTACTTAGATGAGACATGGATAAATAAAAACCACACTCAAAAGTTAATCTGGCTAGACTCGTCAAAAACGGGTGTCTTAAATGTACCCGTTGGAAAAGGCAGTCGGCTCATTATTCGCCATGCTGGATCTGCTGAGACAGGGTTCCTGCCAGAAAGCAAATGGTTTGTTCTCTCCTAAAGTACCTCAGACTATCACGAAGAGATGAAAGCTGATACATTTAAAGAATGGTGTCTTAACAGATTCTTAAATTATTTAGAAGAGGGAAGCATTATTATAATGGATAATACAACGTATCATTCGGTTATTGCAAATAAAATACCATATTCGGCCAGCAGAAAAAACGAAATTGTTGAATGATTACAAGAAGGGGGGTTGAATTTTCGGAAACAGAAACTAAAAATGAGTTATTGCAAAGAGTACTTCCGTTTAAAAACACGGAAAGTGTGTATCAGCTGGATCAACTTGCAATTGAAATGGGACACGAGGTAAACGCCTCCCACCTTACCACTGCCAATGTAATCCAATTGAGCTGGAGTGGGCTCAAATAAAAATGAGGGTTGCAAACATAAATAATACTTTTAAGCTGACAGACGTTGAACGACTTGTTCACGAAGAACTTGACAGTAACACGGGACTGGGAAAACTGCGTAAGGTATGCAAAGAACCTTCAAGAAGACGATTTTAAGAAAGAAATAACACGTGACGAGATTTTGGAACCTTTAATCAAGCATTTGAAAGACTCAGAAGATGAAGACACTGACAATGACGAATTGTCTCTTAACGGAAGTGACATTGACAGCGATATGGATGAACCACTGGCAATTGCATTGGAATATAAAAACAGTTAATTCATAAACTATAGTTATAGTTTGATATCGGCATGAAGAGGACTTCTGAGGATATTTTCCAAATACCTCTGGATATACGTTTTATAGTCGATGAATTTTGCATAACTGTGAAGCTGAAAGAGATAAGGCAAAATCTTACTAAGCAAACCAGTAGGTTTCGTTAAAACACACAATTTGTATCAAGTGCATTTATGAAGTGAACCTTTTCCGAAATATTTTCTCTTATTTCTTTGAATGTTTTAATATTAGTAAATTTCCTAAGTGAGAAACCATTAAATTCTAGGAGTACTTTCAAATTCATCAAAAATTTACCAAAACCAATTTTCAAGACAATTACTATGGAGTCAGAAATCTATGGATTTATAAACATTTATGGGGCTAGAAGAATTAACCCTATACCTTTTGGTTCGTTTTAGAAATGTGCTTTATTAAAACTTTAAGTGTTTTATTTAAATAATTTAAACTAAACTGCATTTATCCTTAGGCTTGTAACAGGCGAAGTCTCGGAAGTCTCTATGCTGTTCAGTGACTTATGATGGGGCACTTTTAGAGCTTTCAACTCTATAGAGGGACACATCCATCTCTTTCAATAGTGTCTCTGGCGTCAGTGTAAATACGTTAATCCGAGTAAATGTCACGCCGTAATACTAAGAAACCGCCACATTCTAGAGACTGCCCCACATACCAATTCAGAAGGTAAGGAAAGGAATAGAGGAATTCAGTCATCTACTTGGAGGTAAAAGTGATGCTGGTCTACCTTTTAATGAACATCACCGAGAACTTTCAGCCCGGGCGCAGAGAGCAATTCACGTTCACCTAAATTTATGCCTTTTCCGAACTGTCGTAGTCCCACATATACTGCAGGCCTGTTAAATCTGGAGCCTGGTCGAAGACAGAGTGCAGCTTTGGGTACAACCATCACAGTATGGAGGACTTCGGACCAACAATTCTGTTTGCAGCTAATTCTCCTTGAGACGTCTTCACCAAACCGTATCTATTCCACATGGTGAGGATAAAATTTGGCCCCGGGTACAAATATGTTACGATAGTTTACCTCTAGATCAGAGTTCCGTGCTCCATGGAACCTGGGCTCATTTGAGCATCATTTCACCTATTTCATTCATCATCCCATATGACTTAGCGTTGGAGCACTTAATTGTAAAAGGTAAAAAGAGTCTCCTGATTGGGTATCTTGGGGAATATGACACAGAACATGTCACTTCGGTCGAAATCGGATACCCCTAATTGCTTGTTGGTTTCCTAGATAACACTGGAGATATTCCACCAGTGGCTGAAACCGAGCCTCATTAGCATCCGACCGCAGGGTGATTAGCACCCATGTTTCACTAAATAGCCAACTGTAATAAGTTTTGACATGCCACATCCATTAGGATGTGACAAGGCTGCTATAATTTGAAAGACAGCTGTTGAGGGACAGCATGTTTCCTTCCATCTTCAATAACACATGTCATTAATCACATTGTCTAAAGTAGTCCATTTACTTTAAGCCTTGTAGAGGGTGAGCACACAGCAAAAATATTTCAGCTGATCCTCTGTCTGCCAGTAGCGTCGGGATTTTTTTTTTTTTTTTGTAGTTTACGTCCTCCAACATTTAGTCATATCGGACGATGACTGAAACGGGTGAAATGCTGCTCATTGCGTCCGGGGTCCATGGAGCTTAGAGTTACCCGACATTCGTCTTGAAGGATAAGGGAAAATCTCGGGAAAAACCATATCGAGGTAACTCACCCTGACCGAGATTCGAACTCGGTACCTCTTGACCGTGAAGCACACATGCTACCATCTACGCCACCGAGGCGGGTTAGCGTCGGGATGATATATATTATGCATAAGATCACTTATTTTTTCAATGCGTTCAGAGATTTAAAATTCTGATCGAGAATAGGACGGCGAGTCCGATTGAATATATCTACAATGAATGATCTGTAAGTCCAGTAGTTCAAAACAAGATCTTCCTTACTAGTGCACTATGCATTCAGCAATAGTGCTTGACTGACGACTCGCGATTCGAATATGAGTCATCTCCTTTTCCAATATGCAACTCAATTATAAAAAACTGATTTCTGGAAGATTAATCTCTATTTTTGTGCTATATCTGTTCGTAGTATTATTTAAACGCTTGTGCAGCTAAATATTCAGCAGTGATATTCCCAGACAACACTGATAATAAAAATATATTGTCGGTCTCGTATACATTACTGAGTTTCAGATTCTTTTTTCGCAAATATGCATTCCGTAATATGATATGCCACCGTTATTGTTCAGTCATCCAAACCAGAAGAAAATACTGATGGCCAAATCCCCATACGGCGGTTCGTAATACAAATAATAAGAGACTAGTAAGGCAACGGATATTCCTTCTCTTGTGGCAACTGATAGTGACAGCAAACTGTATGTCTAATGGTACACGTGATAGCGTGATTGTGTTCGTGCACATTAGAGGAGTTACGGAATTTGGAGAACTACAGATACAATGGGGAAATCTCCCAAAGTTTAAGGACAGTAAATATATAGCTAGTAGCTTATTTGTGTTGCCTAATTGAGTTGCACCTAACTAGAGTATGTACGAAATAAGAAGGCATATGAATTCAATTCATTAATTATCTTTAGTGCTCCTTTTCCTGAACACTACTTTGAGAAAGATAGAGAGAGGAGACAAGCCCAATGCTCACCTTTGTTAGATTGTAGCATAGACGGTGAAAAATACATGCTGCAGAATGAAAACCAAACTTAGCCATTTTCCTCTCTTGGTGGTGAAAATTGATTCAAACTGATAAAAGTTAAAATTTAAGCCCTCTAATTTTTATTATTTTATTTTCTACTTTTGATTCTCCATAAACGCCTTCGGGTAAGATTGTTTGCTATCGGAGTGAACCTGGCAGTTACGTGACGATTTAAATAAGCTTAGGGAGAAGGCATGTTTTGCATTCAAGTCTTTTTAATATTTCTTGCATTTCTTCCAACAATTTTAGAATTTTAGAAATGTTTTATGAAAACTATGATGCTTACTTGGTCAATTTCTAAATTTTACATTTTAAATGTAAATATGGACTATTCAGTAAAAAACTACATAAGGGAAATATCAGTAGGTTAAGTTAAAATTTTAGAAGTATCTATATTTCCTCTGTTTAATATATTTTATACCTTTCAGCACTTAAAATAGACCTTGCAGTGCCGTTTTGAAAATTTGAGAGTGAGACTCCAAGAATATCTTCCCAAATATACCTATTCAATAGATAGGGTCAACAGGAAAAATTCAATGCCACGGCCGGGATTTAAACCACGTATCTCCTGGTTTCCGTCCAGTCACTCAAACCTATTTACCTATTCGGATGGCCAACTTGTCGTTATGACATTAAATTTTCCAATTGACTCATATATTTCCCCGGTAGACTACTAGGGGCTCTCGCATCAATTATGGGTCAATTGGAGAATTTAATGTAATGACGGCAAGTTGTCCATGGTAGCTCAATGGGTTAGAGCGCCTGGACGGAAACCAGGAGATACGTGGTTCAAATCCCGGCCGTGGCATTGAATTTGTCATATGGACTCTATCTATAAAAAAACTTAGCCTATATACGGCTAGTGTGAAGAAATGGTTAACTTCCATCAACTAACCAAAATACCTATTCAAACTAAAACCTGCCTTAGAATTATTTATATAATGCATATGTGCTGCGCCAAATAGTTCGCCAAGTTTATATTTGTGTGAAAACTCATATAGTCGGAACGAAAGAAAATTTATATTTGAAGAAGATATATTAAAATTGTATTTCTTACCAAGCCTATTTTATATGTAAATAAGCAGTGTTTATCTGTGTTGTATCACAATTATGAAAATTGTTTAAGGACTGCTATTTTTTCTGTAAATGAGTCTAAATATGCGATTTAAAACTGTCATCCAGGAACAACCAAATGAAGGCACCAGAATTTACGAATTTCTTTATATAGGTACCAAGTGAGGTAAAATGTTCAGTACACTTAGCAAAGTACTTTGGGTTACGACTCGTTTGCGGATACTGATTGAATTGAAAAAACGCCAAAAGCAGCAACCTTGCAATAGCTTGCCATTTTGTTAATCCTAACATATGTTGAACGCCTTAACCCTACAATCCATACACAGGGCTTCGGAGAACCTTGGCCGCGCCGCAGCTGAGAGGTTAGAAGACGGCTACCAAGGTGGGCAGCAAGGGTTCGGGTTCGATCCCAGGCGACCGCAAAGGGAGATTTGTGGTGGACAACACGGCGCAGGTACGAGTTTTCACAGGGATCTCCGATTTGCCCCGCCATCTCATTACACTGGTACACCATCTTAATTTAATGTATCATCAGTGTCACCGCCTGCGGTGCCATATGTAGTAAAAGCTAGCGTTAAACACTATACATTTCGGATGCCTTTTTCGATGTTACTCCTTAAATTCTCCTGTAATTGTTGACTTAATTTTAAGTACCTTCCCGGTTTGCTTCCGCTTATACACCTTTATATCCCATTTATTAAATCTGAACTAAACTGTTTTTAGGATATTGTGCATTACCCTATTACTGCATATGCTGAGACAAATTGAATTCCACATTTGTTTAGTATCAGTTATTAATTCAAATATAATTCTAGTAAAGGTAGTAGTGGCAACAGTAGTAGTAGTAGTAGTAGTAGTAGTATTAGTAGTAGTAGTAGTAGTAGTAGTAGTAGTAGTAGTAGTAGTAGCAGCAGCAGCAGCAACAGTAGTAGTAGTAAGGATAGAAGTGGTGATGGTGGTGGTGGTAGTAGTAGTAGTAGTAGCAGTAGTAGTAGTAGTAGTAGTAGTAGTAGTAGTAGTAGTAGTAGTAAATATTAGTAGTAGTAGTAGCAGCAGCAACAGTAGTAGTAGTTGTGTATAAGAGCGAGAATAATATAAATGTGTTTTGTTTATTGGAGATATCGATATAACTTTGATATTTGTTTTTGCAATCACATGCTTTATTAGTGCACAAAATTTTTGATTTGCGTTGTTATTCTCACCTTCATAGTTCAGTTTGCTTTTTCTCCATTTCTGATATGACATGTTTTGCTTAGTTTTGCATCCACTATTGTTTCAATGTGACACACTTTTCTGTAACTTCATTATGAGAGAAAGGAAAAAAGAAGAGCGAGAGTGAGTCAGAATGTGCAGCTGCAACTAATTTTCATAGTGTTGTCTCTCAGTGGTTTGAAGAAGCTGATACATACGAAACAAAACATATTTTCAAAGACAGGAATAGTGAAGATTCAAACTTTGAACCTGCTGATTCGAATGTTCTGCGAGACTACATATGGTATAACTTCATCAGAGCCTGAAAAGAAGACCCATATCAACAACTCAGAAATGCCAGCACATTCATTCATCGTAATTGGAACATTTGCAATTTAGATCCTCCTGGAACTTTTCTTATCCTTGTTCACAACATCATAAAGAAGCTACCAAGTCTTGCTCCTGGATTGAAATCCTGCAAATCTAAGGATGCCGGTGACTATTTCATCTCTAAGTAAATACTGAGTGCAGCCATCAGGTGCACAAATGCAGAAAACCGAAGCGCGGCTGCTTCACGGGGCAACAAATGGGAAAACGTTTCACTTTGAAAGTTTCACGTTTCCGGTGGAAGGTTTTCTTGGTGTTTTACAGTTTGTTGATGTTAGGAAGAGTTGGAATGTCCTTGTAACGGAATAAATTAAATCATGCACATAGTTATGTGATGCAACGTGCCCTTATGCTTTAAATGGAACTGTGTATAGGGAAGGAAACTGCACTAACCTTTTCAGAAATACCTTCTATTGAATGCGGTGAAAGACCTTGCTAAAGGCAGGTTCTTCACTAATATTCATCTGGCAGAAGAGATGCTTCACAAGCAATTTACAGTGATGGAGACAAACAAGATAATAGAGAAAACTCCAATGGAATGAAACTGTGCATCTCAAGAATAATGCACTCCTCGTTATTTTCCTTTAGAGGTTGAAATCACAGAGATGAGTTATATTGCCAGAAGAAAACGGCAGTAATTCTCATTAGCACAACGTATCAAGACATCGACCAAACTCGCTCAAAAAATGAAACCAGATATAATAAAGTTCTAAAGGGATCAAATGGACCAGAGGATTCGTCGTTATACCTTAACAGGCAAACAAGAAGATCGTCATTTGCACAATGGATGAATATGATGAACGTTGTAGCAATGAACAGTGATATGCTATGTTCTGCCCAAGATCCGACATACCTTAGTTGAAGCGCCGATAAAAGGCGCTAGTTCCTAAGAGATTTAGTAGAGGAAAATGGTATGGCCGCTAATTGAGCTTCGAAACCAAATGTACAAATGAAAGCAGTGGAGGACATGCACAGATGTGGTATGCAAAAAGAGATCTCATCAATGAACCAATTAGCTGTATCAGGAAAAACAGGAAGGTGCAAATACTGTTCGTGTAATAAACATAGGAAAAGCATCATGTAATGTATGAAGTGTAAAAATAAGCATTTATGAAGAACATAATGACATTCGTTATACTTATTTGTCAAATGTTGAAACCAAGAAAAATACAAAATATTATGAAAAATGTATAGCAATTATTAAATTTTAGATGAGTCGTATTTTTTACACATCTGCTTCACTTTCGTACCTATTTTGAGGACATGTTTCGCAAATCATCGTTTGCATCTACGGCTCTTATGCGACTGAAGCTAGATCCAGCGGTGTGGGTAATTCTGGGGTTGTTGCTGCCATCTGTTGAAATAGTGATGAACTTAAATGTGGGATTCCCTTCTAGCGGGATTTCAAAGTTCATTAGTTGGTATTTATGTTGTTCTATGTAACATTTAGAGCTGGAAATTATAAGTACATTATTATAATTATGGGATGTGTTGTATATAAGTGGCATAATGGATGAAAATAAACTCTTAATGTTCTTTCAAAAAAAGTATTACTCAGGCCCATCAGATCCATTTAGTATAACTTGTGATCATATAAGTGTAATATTGACCTTGGCTTAAGACCTACTAATCATAATTGTGCTTTTTCTACTCCACAGAGTGTTCGTGATGGAGATCAAAGGATCCTTGCCCGTGCATGTGGGGAATGTAAGGGAACTATTGCCAGCAAACGGGGCTGAGAAACCATTTATTGTGGCATCGGGAACAGAACATCGGAGCTGTAAATGACGTTGAACTTCCTCGTCCTGATACCAGACGACCTGCTGCCAATCGGGCTGAGGTTAGAGCAGTGCCCGCAACAGTAGCTGAGGTAGCTGAGCTCCCAGCGAGAACTGAGGATCCTGTACCTTCATCTGAGTTGACGTCAGACTCTCTTGTCTCGAATAACCAGCCTGCAATTTCAGTAGAGAATACACCAGCACGTTTTGTTGATGATTCAGTATCAGTTAGGGTTGGACAATCTGCGGATGTGAGTATTCCAATTATGACTCAAGAGGAAGACCTGACCAGTCATCGGAGCAAATACCAGCAGCTGTGCGTATTAACCTGGAGCAGTCTGGGGCATATATTGATAGCCTGAATGCGCAATCTTTGCAGGATAATGGACTGGAAACAGCTTCAGTTCCTGATGCTCCTCTTCCTGTATCTGCTGTAGAGGTGAACATAGAATTAGATGGTGATTCACTAATGCAATCTGTTGAGGATAATCTTGTTATAGATGTGGATGACAAATCTAAGATCCATGATTTCCTTCCGGAAATAAATGACATCCTCAGAGCTGGAACTTCAGAAGAAAACTGGTGGAGGTTTCAAGGGATCGTGGCCATGAATACTGAAAAGGTATAGGAACTGGTTAAGATTCCTGTCCATTATGGCGTTGAAATTAGAAAAAAACATCGATCTTGAAGACCCTGTTATAATACAAAAATTATACAGGAGAAATAGGAGGAAAGCGATTAGGCTGATTCTTGGAGAGGAAAGTAAGCGATGCGAAATTGAGAAAGAGACAGTGACCAACTTTTTTAGGGAATCTTCGAGAAGGAAGGATTTTGACCTGTCCCTCTACACCCCAGAATATCAGGAGAATGAAGATTTACATAGACCTGACGTTATGACCAACCGAATAACACCAAATGAAGTTATGACCAGATTGCGAAAATGTGAGAATACTGCTCCTGGAGATGATCGTATTACATACAATCATTGGAAATCGTTTGACCCTGCATGCTCTGTACTTGCCAGCATCTTCAACGTCTGTCCAAAGTATGAGAAGATCCCTGAAGAATGGAAGACCTCCATGACCACACTAATTTACAAGACCAATTGGAGACCAATAGCCATTATGCGGACCATGTACAAACTATACACAGCTGTACTAGTAAAAGAGATTCACCACCTGGCTGACAAATTAAAGTGTTTTGGCACCATCTCAAAAGGGTTTCATGCCCCATGATGGAGCATTTGAGCACAACTACACGCTCAGGAGGAAATTAGATATTGCGAGAACTCAGAAAGGTGAATTCTTAGCAGCTTGGCTGGACTTCTCCAATGCTTTCGGCTCTGGCCCGTATCAAGCCATCTATGCGAGTTTAGAAAGCACAGGCGCTGGTGGCAAGTACACAAGAATTATTAAGGACATATATACCGACGCAACAATGAAAATATTGACGGGGCAAGGTGCAACAGACACAATTTATTTAAACTCTGGAGTCAAACAAGGATGTCCCGTCAGTGGTCTACTTTTCAACATAGTCATTGACACAATTATTAGAACTATTCAAGGACATTCAGCTGATCACGGGATTCTAGCATATGCCGATGACCTGGTTCTACTAGCCAAATAACCTGAAGATTTACAACATATGATAGACACAATTGGCACCTTGGATGCAAAAATTAATATAAAAGTAAATCCCAGAAAATGTTTCAGTCTACATCTATCTGGAAAAGCTCCAGTTGGCAGAAGAGACACAAAGTTTCATGTTGGCGAAGAGGAGATGAAACAACTTGAAGATGGTGAATTTTACCAGTTTCTTGCAAAGCCAGTTGGATTTCACATCACGTCAAATCTGAAACAGCTGATCTGATGGTTACTGCAAAGAAGATTCTCCAGTCGAAGTTAGATGCTCTCAAGACCTTCTTTTATGCATCTCTCAACTTATTGATGTGAAATGCCCAATTTGCTAAGGGAGATTGGTCTTAGCTGGATGATGTCATCAGAGCTGAAATTAAGAAATTTCTTCACGTACCATTGGAAGCAGCTAATGACTACATATATGGCCCCTCAAAGTCCGGATGCATAGGAATTCCGGTAGCGGCAAGTGACTCAGACTTCCATTTAAATGACAATGCTTTTAAGCTCCCTTCCTCCAAGGATGTTTATACTGCTGAACTAGCTCTTGATGACCTAAAGAGCGTAGTGCAAAGAAGGCTTGGAAGACTGGTTGATAACGACGATATCGCTGCATACTTGACTGGAGAGAACGAGGGCGAGTTCAGGAGAAACAATAGTGCCATTTCTTCATCCTGGACTCTAGCTCGCAAATTTTCTGAGAGATGTGATGCGAAATGGTCCTTTGAGAACTACAAGCCTGCGATACGAGTTGATGACAAGATCCTGCGTGGAAGCCAAAGACATCAGGTGCTGAGAACACTGAGATGCACGAGAAGAGATTGGCACCTGACTCGCCTTCTTGAGCTGCCCTGCCAGGGGAAAGCTATTAAGTGCGTGTCTGCTGATGCTGCAAGTTCCCATTTTATAAGAACTGGCCTTTACACTAGATTTGCAGATTGGAGGTTTATTCATCGGGCCCGACTATACTTATTGCCCTTAAATGGATGTCGACATAGTAAACAACAATGCCAGCGGAGCTGTAGAAGATGTGGTTATGAGATCGAAACCCTACCTCATGCGATAAACCATTTCATGAGATATTTGGATATCATCACCCGCAGACATAATGCCGTGGTCAGTGGGGTTCGAAAGGCAGCCAGCAGTAGATTCACCATTCTGGCCGAAAATCAAATTATTGAACGAAACTTGAAACCAGATTTCGTTTTGGTGAAAGATCGGAAAGCTTTCATCCTAGATGTCACTATCCCCTTTGATAACGGGAAGCAGGCTTTTAGTGTTGCTCGAAAAGCAAAAGAGGAAAAATACCATGACTTGGCTGAGGCTTTACACACCATATATCAGGAAGTAGAGGTTAACGCCATTGTTCTTGGCTCCTTGAGTTCCTGGGATCCTGAGAACGACAAAGTGATGAAGAGAATTTGCTCAAATAAGTACTTAGCGCTCTTCAAGAAGTTGTGTGTGTCAGATGCTATTAGATAATCCAGAGACATCTATGCTGAACATATTACTGGTGTTCCACAGTGATCAAGTGCCCTGACTGAGGTTTTTTCTGTGGTTTTCCCTCAGTCTCTCAAGGTGAATACCGGGGTAATAGATCAAAAGCTCCACAGACTTATATCACATACATAGTGATCACTGTAATATTTACTCAAATGTTTGTTTTTCTTTAGAACTTATTTGTGTTTTCTGTTATGCATTTTAGATGTTGTTTGTAAAATTAATTTGTGTTTTCTGTTATGAGTGTAATATTTAGCTCTTAAAATGGTATATTGAATGTAGTAGATTAGTATTTGTTCATTAAATTTTCTGAACATACTGAGATTCACTTTTGTTTTCATTTTCGTCTGCGCACAGCTGATAAAATGGCGGATAAACAAAATCGGAAATAAAAGTCGTGAGACAAATTTCTCATCGGTGGAAAAAGAAATTATTAATTGAATTGGTGACGAAGTATAAGGATTTCGTGAAAAATAAGAGGACGAATGCGATGAATGTAAAAGAAAGATGCCCGAAACAATTTCGTCAGTATTGTCACCCAATTATCGAAGGCACGAGTGGGGGACGGGAGGCATTGAGGCCACGCCTACCCATTTATCTAGTGGCGCTAACTGAGGGGATGGTTGGGAGGGTATCGCGGGCTACTGTGCCGTCTCTTTCCCCTCCATCTTGCGTCTGGAACAATCGGAATGATTGTTCGAGCAACGAAGCCTCGAGATGCAGCGATCTGGCTATATAAGCGGCACATTAGACGACTCAGGTAGTTCTCAGTTCTCAGTTCTTGGCGAGCAGCCGTGAG
Source organism: Mantis religiosa (assembly GCA_030765055.1). Classification (NCBI taxonomy): domain Eukaryota; kingdom Metazoa; phylum Arthropoda; class Insecta; order Mantodea; family Mantidae; genus Mantis; species Mantis religiosa. The sequence goes on along the minus strand of CM060950.1, from coordinate 339,183,671 downwards.
GGGCGCAGTGCTAGCGAACGGACTGGAAGACTGCGTACGTGTATCAGAGAAGTTTTTAGTTAGCTCTAGAGAGAGTTGTACGTAATTGTGGGTGTTAGGTGATCCTGCTGTGATTTGTAAGTGAACCAGTTGTAATTCTGTGGAAATAAAGAACATTTTTAGTTTGTGCAACTGGACTTTTAATTTCACGAACACACAAAGACACAGTATTACGTATATTTAAAATAGGTGCGAAGGACAAGTGACAAGCGACTTGAACGTTTCAAGACGGGAGGTGTTCAGTGTATTATAAATTATAAAATCGCATAGTGTTAAATACTTGTAGCAAAGCCGAGATCGGCATATTCCTTTCCATGCATGTTTTAGTCTCTTGTTTTTCCGCAGTAACCTTCATAGCAACTTGTTTTGACAGTCTATACCTGTGTAGAAAATTTTGTTCTATAGCTCCTCATAGGCCGTACTCTATTACGAATGCCATTAGACGGTCTTAAATATAGCAAACCGACATCAACAGCTGCGTTCACGCCCGTCAACTTGACTATTTACAATTATTAAGGACTAACAACAGTTATTTGGTTTGTTAGTTTAACATGGTATTTAACACTAGTGTTAAGCTCACACTTGTTGGCGAAATGCAATTTTTGTTATAAATATTGCTAAAATTGTGTTAAGTCTTAACATCTGTTGGTGAAATCGGGCATAAGTTAATTAATCTGAAGGTAAAAATGAGTTGAAAGGCATCTACAATTAGATGACTAAGATATTTTCTGTCTTTTTTTAATTAAAGCCATATTGTAAACTCTGTGTATAAAATACACCAGAGTGTTTCTACAGTTATTCTTTGGCTTCGATCGAATTCTCTTGGTCGTAATATGCATTTCCGGTTTCCAAAGGTTCGCCTTGTTTTTGTTCCGTTCCCGATCATGTGTAGTCGTGACGTAGACTGAAGCAAGGATTCAGGAGTCCGTGTCTTGTGTTGTGTAGACCCCGAATGTTAAAAGGCTTTACAAAAGTGTTTTGCAACAAAATACATTTGTTATTATAGTTGTTAAGAGTGCTGATTGTTTGTTTTTTTTGCAGAATCAATATATTAGAAGAGCTATACAGTATAACGTTCTTGTTAAAATCTTTTTAAAAGGCCTATTTTAGAAGTATGCTTCAGAATTTCACAAGCTATTGATTTGTTGAAGTTGTTCATGTCGTTGCTCCGTTTAAGGGAAATTGGGAGAGTGTATTATAAGAACGCTACATTTTGAGGAAATTAGTATTTACACCTCATTCATAATATTAAAGGTAAGAACAGTATCTTTTTAAGTTTGTCATCGGAATAGAACACCTGGATAGTAATAGAATCACATGACCTTAAGAATTGATATACTTGCATCATCGAGTACTAATGTTTGCTGAATACTGGCAGAAGTATTAAAACTTGCTGTATATTTATTTTGTATTTATAGATGGTGAAACGAGACGTTCCATTTGTTTCAGAAATGGCGGAAGATTTTGATGTAGAAGCTATGTTAGAGGCGCCATACAAAAAAGGAGTAAGTTTCTTTCCCAATATTTGGCCTTATGTTTAGAATGGTATTCATTTCTCTAAAATAAGAGTTTACTAACTTTATTAGATTGCATCTATCCTTGTAATGAACTGAATTTACTTAAGCAGTCAGATCTTAAAATAAGTGTTCTTTTTTGTGTAACCTTGAACAAATTTGCAAATGCATTTGGCTTTTCCAAGCTCATATAATGATCACTGATATGGAATCCTCCATTTCTGTATCTTGTAGACCCTTACATGTCACAGCTTGGCTCAGAACCGAGCCATAGACCTTGGCTGGGGCACAAAGCACAGAGGTACTGCAAAGTTAGATAGGTATTTTGAATACTGTTGTTACATCATTACTTTTTAATGTTGAACATACTGATATAATTTACTTTTGAAGAATTCTTTCTAAAGTTAAGAAGCATAACATATAGCTAAGGAGCCATTACTTTTAAATTTGTAATAGTACCATTGTTCGATGTATATAGCCTTAGAAATCTGTATTGGCCGTCTAAGTATTTTATGTATTGTAAAATTTTGTGCTGCATAAGGTTTCATATTCAACTTACTTCCTAGACATTTGTGTAGTGATGCGGTTTGGCAATTTTTAATAGAGGTTTTGTAAAATGGGAGTTATGTCTACATTTTTTCATAAACTTGACAGACCAAATTGCTGTACCGCAATAGCAGTATCCCAACCAGAAATCACTACGATGCATTATGAGATTAGATATGTACATCTGAATGTTATTTGTTTAAAAAGTTAAAATGGAAGTTTATTAATATAATGAATGACAACTATGCAGGGTAGCCATTATCTTCGCAGAAGTCAAATTACTTAAAGCATTTTGCTGAAATCTCCATGGGAACGAAATAAAAGGTGAAATATCCTATTGCAAATGAACCATTAAGGCTATACTGTCGTGAAATGTTATTAAAAATTAAAAATTTCACCTTTTTTTATATGTCTAATATCTAACATCCAATAAAAAAATTGGTACTTAACCTTATTATACATTTAACAATTATAGTTGAAATTCCATGTGTTTTCTTCTTCCTGTATAACAGTAATAAATGGAACAAAAATAACAAAGAATATGGTTTGGCAACATTTTGCTGTCTTGATATATTTTAGAGTTCTGCAGCTGGCAACAGCATGCTAGTTATCATTCACACCTGCCATTCTCATAGCCGCTGATTTACAGTTTAACCAAAGTATTTTCCATATTTGATGTAGCTTAAATTTAGTGCATGGTGGTGCAGTATGGCATTGAAAAGCAAAACCTTTCAGCATGGTAAAAGGCTGATAACCTAGGTCTAAAATCAATTTTATCAATCTTTGTAAAGGGAAAATTGCATTTTAATTTGTGCTGCCTGGTATATGATTTAAGCAAGAAAAGAAAATTATAGGTACCCTTTGGTTTGAGTTCCAAAAGTTTTTACTATTTTGGAAACGTGTAATTCTAGATATATGAAAGGCAAATTAATATGAAACATGGATAATTAGTTGTGAGTTAATCAGCTTCCCATACAATTGCTGTCTGATGGTATTTCTGGTCTCAAGTAGTGTTATGGTGACCAACTAGCTGAAAATGTATTTTCCATATTTCAGTTAACCATTTAGACCTATGGTTTGCTCATGGTGAAAGCCAGCACGATTCAGGACTTGAAAGCTGTTAAGGTTATTACACAGAATAAGGCCACTACAAAAAACACAAATGGAATATAGTATAATCAATTGATATTTTATTGCTGGTAATTATTTTAATTTTCTTTGTTGGGCAAGTTTTATATTTTTACAATGAACATATTCCCTAATTATGCTGATATTTTTTATTCCTCTTATATGGCAGAGGTTTAGCAAGTTGCTATTTATAGACCAGTATTATGTGGGCAAAATGGTTTTGTAATACATTTACATTGAAATTATTGCATAAATGCTTCCTAAAGTAAAGTTTGGTGGATAGGGAAGGTGCTGAAACTATTGGTTTGCAAGAGTATCGTAATGTTTCTATTTGCAGTTTTCAGTATCGTGTCATGTTTTACATATATAATTTGCTGGTTAGCTGGCAACTGAGGAGAGCATTCTAGAGGAATCTAATGAATACCTTTGGAATGTACAGAAAACGTGAAGTTAGTTTAAGCACAGTGTTTGTTTTTGTACACTCTTTAATTTTAATCTTTCAGAAGTGGTCAAATGGAGGAAAAAAAATTAGGGGGAACTGAGTTGTAAAATGAAGCAGTGAAACAAATCAGGTGAAATGGAAGGTGGTGAAACAGATATGCAAGAACAAGTGTGGAGAAAACATGCAAGTGGAAATGTGGTGCAATTTCTCTTTTGTGGGATGCAAACATTAGTTTTAAGTCCAAGAGTTTCAAAGGATGAATATAGTATATTGAGGAGATTGAAATTAGGATAAAGTAAAAATACAAATATTAAAGTAAATAGCCATAGGAACTACCAGATAAATTTTGAAAAGCATGGTACAGCAGTGATATGGTGAAGTCAGTGAAGTTTAAATATGTGAAAAGGCAAGAGCCCCAGAAAACTGGAAAAAAAAAAAGTTATGCCAATCTGTAAAGGCAAAGGAGTTACAGTGGACCCAACATATTAGAGGTATTGCACTCCTAGAAGTGATAGGTAAAGTATATACAGTAATACTGGCTGACAATGCAGAGATGAACAGAGAAAGAGGGAAGTTATCAGAATTCCAAGCAGGATTTAGAAAAGGAAGGAAAACAGAATACATTAGTCACTAAGACTGATGGATAAATATTTAAGCATAAAAATTAGGGTTTATATACTTTTTATCTAGAAAAAGCATTTTGATACTATTTATGGGAATGCCTATTGATTAAAACTAATTAGAAAAGTGTGAGTGGAATACAAGGGAATATAAGGAATACAAAGGATTTATATGCATATGAGTGTTTTGTGGAAGTAACAGGAAAAATTACTGAAGAGAATATGAATCATGCAGAGCTTAGACCAGGGTGCAAACTTGTTCAGTTATATTTAACCTATTCATGGTGATAGTCTAGGACAGATAACATCTAATAGATATTCATCAGTCTTTAATAATGATATATAAGGATTGCTTGCTGGTGATCTAGCAGCAGGTTCCATTCAGCTGTTGATAAAAACTGCTTGGGGACCAAAAATCAGGATCTAAGGATGTAGACTAAGAAAGACTGAAAAATGGTATTGGGAAGGAACAGAATTGGAAGTATTGAGGAAAATTGACTACTTACTATCTGTTTCAAATGGGATGGTGATTGTCCTTGGGTGAGCAACTAATCGGAATCCTGCGGTGTCGTATTCCATTCCCCTTAAGTGGTATGTGACAAGCGCCAACCAAATCAATCTCTATTAAATACTCTTCGCGCTAAGACAAAAATTCAGATTTTGCCACAACTAGTCCATATGAAATGTAGAGAGTAATGTATCTAACATAACCGTGAAACCCCCATATGTTTAGCTCAAATAGTTTTCCTAATACAAATAAATAAAGCACTATTATATTATAACGTGCATTGTGATGTAAGCGCTGTAATGAATGGCATTATTGGTTGGCATATATGTTTGTACATATATTTGTAATTACGCAGAACTGAAACGTAAACATTTGACATGACGTGATAAAAGAATTACTTTGAATAAGCCAATGGTTTGTTAAATTTGAGCAAGAGGGAACAGTACACTTCCTCCTGGCCTGGCGAACGTGTCTGGTCACATATCTTTGTTAATGGTTCGTAATCTCTATTATTAATCCTTTCATGGAAGTGTTGAAAACAGTGTTGTTGTATAAATTAAATTAATTGGGAGTCGATTGACACAAAACAACACTTTTAACCGGGAAAATTTAAAAGTAAGTGTTGTTTTGTGTCATTAATCGACTCCCAATTAATTTAATTTAATCTCTATTATTATTATTATTATTATTATTATTATTATTATTATTATTATTATTCAGTTCTTCCGTTTGAAAAACCATGTAAAAGTGTATCAGCTCATAGTTTTCGTAATATAAACAAATATCAATATATTTACCGATGTATCGTGAGGTAAAGCACTATCATTACTGGTTGGTTTGTATATGTGTACATATACTTGTAATTACTCAGAACTGAAATTTATACTACTGGCATGATATGATAAAAGGATTACTTGAATAAGCCAAGGTATTAAATTCGAGAAATAGCAAACACTACATTTCCTGTTAGCCTGTGGAATGTTGTTTGCTTATGTTTATGAATGAATATTTATTTACTCTGGAGAGTTCAAATCACTATTATTCAGTTCTACTATATTTCAATATTCTTCAGAACTGCTTGAGCTATTCAGTTCAATATTATTCTTTAGACAACTGTAGAGTAAGAGTTAAATAGTGCAACGGGTTATTGCTGTAAATTTAATGGTGCGTCAGAGGCAGGTATTGCGAAGCCAGGCTCAAAATATTATTTTTAAGGTCTATACGTTCTTAAAAAAATTGGACAATCAGGAACATGGAAATCAGCTCGATTTCAAAAATGCTCAGCAGCTTGCTGCTGAAACGTGTGGTGTAGGTAAAGCAGGTGTGTCCTGAATTTGTGGAGGGGCAAGAAAATCTGATCCCAGTGTTGCCCACATGTTTGTGTCGCCCAGAAAACATGTTGGTCCTCAGAAGAGGGTTACAAATTTAAATGACTGACAAGGACGTATGTAGAACTGTGTTAGTTTTATGACCAAGATGAATTTCCAACTATACAGAAAATAACTTGCACTCTTACTGCGTGAGACATGCAGAAAATCTACAAGATGATTTCAAGAAAGAAATAGCACGGGATGAGATTTTGGAACCTATAATTGTACATTTGCAAGACTCAGACGATGAAGACAGTGACAATGACGAATTGTCTCTTGATGTAATTGAGATTGACAGTGATATGGATGAGTCACTGGCAGTTCCATTGGATTAGAAAAACAGGTAATTCATAAACTATAATTATAGCACTTAAAAATATACATAATTTGGAAAAAAAGTTTCCAGTCTTGATTTTGGTAACTTCATCATTATAAAAGTTTGGAAAATTTAATTTGGTTAATCTTACGTCTAGTGCCAAGCAGACCGGCATGTTGTATGAGTGTGCAAGAGAGGGAAATATAAAAAGAGTGGGGTAACAAGCTGGCAATGCTGAGTGCTCTAACGCATCTGATTAGCTGGACTCCAGAACTCTTCCCAATTGAAACACATAATAGGAGTAAGCTCAATAGTACAGGGGATTGGGGTGAACAGAAGGAAGAAGTATTAATAATGGAGAAACAATACAGGTAATCAGAGCATGGGAATAAAATACCAGTAATGGCAATTACGTTGCTAGAAAGGTTGTACAACACAATGGTAGAAACAAAGGTGTTTTATGCAAGAGATATGGAACTGAAAGAAAGCATGAAATTGCAATGCATGGTGTTGTACAGGAGTAAAAAGGAAATTAGGATGTAATAGGTTGTCTCACAAGTAATGTCGGTTTTGAGATTTTGGTGTTTTGGAGAATTTATTGGATTTCTTTAGTTTGGCAATGCTATTTACAGGATGTCGTGTCTAGTGTTGCATACATTGTAAGCTTGTTTCATTCTTCAGTTGTTAATAAACAATCACAAAATAGTTAACTATGAACTTAGTCCTTCTAAAACACTACTGGAAACAAGATTATAAAGCAGCTGCCACAGCTAAATATGTGAAATGGAAGGAGGTGTTATTAGTGAGTGTGGCACAATGATGGTTCCGTTTCAACAATGGAGATGAAAACACTAAAGATTTACCACGTTCTGGAAGACCCAAAGTATGGAATAATAAGTTTTGCAAGAAAATCTGCAACAAAGTACCCGTATGCTTTCAGAAGAACTTGATGCATCAAAATATACCATATATTGCCACATTAAGATACTTAGAAAATCATACAGAAGCTGTGGATCTGTACCTCAGGAACTGACACCTCAACAGGCTGAATGTAGAGTGGATATCTGCCGTCAGCGTATCCGTAATCCTACGATGATAGATTTGTCAGGAGAATTGTCACTTGTGATGAAAAATGAGTATATTTCAGAAACCGTGATGCCTCAAAACAATGGCTTGATCCCTGCCAACCTGCCAAAGTCATCGTTAAAAAGCATCAGTTCTGTCCCAAAGTAATGATGTGTGTCTGGTGGAATTTTTAAAGTGTGTTTCACTGGGAGTTTGTTTCAAACGGGCGGGTGATTGATACAGATCTTTATTCTCAACAGCTGGAACGAGTTCATGAAATTTTGAGACAGAGGTACCCCAGCATTAGTTAACTGAAATAGAGTTCAAATGCAACAGGACAATGCAACACCGCATACTGAATTAACAGCCATGGAAAAAATTCACAAATTGGGAGGAATTGAATGCTACCACACCCAGCATACATCCCTGATCTTGCACCATCAGATTATCATCTTTTTTTATCCATGGCCCATTTTCTATGTGGAAAAATTGACAATTTTGAAGCAGTGCAAGTGGGTGTCACTGAATTCTTCACATAAAAAACCAGAGACTGGTACCATCGTGGGATAATAAACCTTGCTGAAGACCATGTAGTCTAATGGTCTGTACTTTGAAAATAACTTAATTGCTTGTCAGAACACATTTCAAATAATTCTTAAAAAACAACAAATTATGAGACAGTATCTACATAATATACAGACAACATTGGAGGGTTTCTGGAAAAAAAATTAGAAAGTGAGCAGATGATAGTGGAAAGCAAGAAATTGAAAGTGGTTTCAGGGGGAAAAGACCATTAATATATTAAAGATGCTAAAAATTAAATGGGAAAATAAAAATAAATACATGACAGTATGTAACAAAGAAGCCATGGGCATGGACAAGTGTAATGACTTTAATTGGCCTAAAAGGGAGAATTGTCGAGAGGTGCACTAAAGCAGTTACAAAAGTTAAAAGCACATGAAGGTTGGCCATTCTAAAAATTCCAGCAAATGACATGTTTGCCTCTCCCACCAGCATTGTTACATTGGCACATCTTATGTGCTTGAACTGAGAACATTATCTGTTAATTATGCCATTTAAATATTTGACTATGAATATTCAAACCAGTCTGGAATAGAATAAGTTACTGAGAAGTAGTGCATTGCTGTATTATAAAAGTGAATGGGCGTGCGTTAAGGGGACACTGGTATCAAAATGGCCAAAAATGCAATTATTTTCAGAAAACTTTTTTTTTATTGCAGAAATGTCGTCAATATATCTAGAATATGGCCATTAAATATTATGTGTCAAATTCACCTGGAAGTTGGTGTATTTCAAATTTATTTAGACTCTTGTAGTGAAAAGTGCGTGTTGCAGATATGTCAGATATCAGTAATAACAGCTAGAGTAAGTCTGTCTGTGGTTTAGACTTTAATGAAATATTTATCTTTAAAATATAGATTGTTGCTCTTATTGCACAAGTGCTGCTATCAATTGACAGAAAATTAATTATATAATTAATCATATATTAATTATATTTATAAAGTAGCTAAGCAATCCATGTGTGTAGTTCAATTGCTGTAATACTTGTCATTTTAGCAAATATAATGGAAAAAGTGAGTAGTGAAAAGATAATAAAGAAAAAGAAAGTTAAGCTTTAGCTGAAAAAAGATGGAAACATTCCACAGCAGATCAAAGTGAAGAATCTTATGCTAATTACTCTACAGTTGAAAGTGTTAAATGTGCTCCCCTGTGTAAACATGAAGTTGCAGAGCCAGATTACCATCGTGTTGACAGTAATGTTTTGAAGAACTTGTTTTCAAGAGTATTGTGCAGTAAATGTAAATAGGAATGTGTTACTGTGAATTTTAGAGTTCTATGGTTTTTCTATGAAAATTGTAGTGAACTGCCAAGCCTGTGGTTATGTTTTGTATGAAACTTTTCAAGCAAAAGAAAAGGTACAACCACTGAAAAGAAAACTAAAGGTGCTTTTCATATAAACATGAAAATGGTAACATTTTCTAAATTTGGAAGAGGACATGCTGCTATGGAAATATTCTATATGGGTTTAGGTGTGCATTTTTATAACATAGCTGTTGCAAGAGGTGACAAGCCTGAGAGCCACAAAAATGAGATCCATACACCTCTAAATGTCAATGTTGACAAAGACTCAAAATGCAAATGAAAGTCGTCATGGTGTAATTCGGAATATTTACCCCAAGGAAGTCTTTGTTTCAGCCAAAAAGTTGACATAGCTGTGGCAAAAGCTATATTCCTTGTAAATCAAGGACAGCTTTTGACTGAGCTGGCAAAAAAAGTCAGAAATTTCTCCTTTTTCCACCAAAATAAGTAAACGCAGAGATGAACGTTGTGTTAAGCAGAGTGTTCAATGTCATATATAGAAATCATAAGGAGAAATGCAACAAGGGTGGCAAATGTCATCAAAGAAGATTTGAGCGTGAACGAGAGGGAGTGTTGTATGCTGCAGGAGAATTCTAATGGGTTAGTGAAGAGCAATATTTCCAATAAAGTGTGTTCCAAAACTTTAAATAGCTTTTTCTCCATATAACAATTTTTGTGCTTTGGGGTACACATGCACTTTTGCAGTAAATATTGATGAATAAAGTTGAACTTTTCAGAATATGTAGAAAATGACTTGTTAACACTAGAAGGACCAGCGAGTATGGTCTACGGAGAAGGACCAATCCGTCATTTTGACGGGTGCAATTCTATTTGCCCTTTTTAAAATGGTAAATATATTTGAATGCATACCACTATATTTAATATTATTTATACAGTTTACCAGTATATAATTTTACTTTTGTTTGAAGAACTACATGGTAAAATGAACATTTTAAGCCTAAAGATTAATCCAAATATATATGCGATAACCAAATGTAAAATGGACAACTTCCCTTGGCAAACACATGTTTCAACATAAAATTTTGAATACCACAGTATATAGTAGAAAAACACTTATTAACCTGATTTAGCTCATTCAAAGCCAGCTACAGCATCGTAGCACCTAACACAGCTGTATTCAGTGTTGCCTAAACATGGTCCACAAACATACTTGCTGTTAAGTTGTATTTGAACTGACGTCTGCTTACTTTTTCACGTGTTACTTCCTTATAGAGTACCCATGTGTTAATAACTGCCAAAGCCAACACATTGAAAAAAACATGCATAGGTTGCCTTCTGCAACCATATTTCATTGTGTATAGTCAAGCCATTTGATCAACGTCAACACCGTTCTTGGTGTTATAGTAGTATGCCATTGATTCTGGTAGCTTTTTAGGATGTTGTGTATTTATAGTAACTGTGTCATGCACTGAACTCAAAAGCACATTTTTGTTCTTTTTTCCCTGATAGCATGTCAGAGTTATGTCACCTGACTTATAAAATAGTTATGTGCTAAGGTGCTGCAGTAGATTTTGCTGATTGAGGGATTTTCCTTCTACATTTCTTTAGTGTGCCCAAAGTGCTTGTACTTTTACGCTTCAAACTTTCTGCAAGGCATTTGGTTGTGAAAAAATTTTCACATGTAATATTTCTAGGGCTGTATAAGACGCATTACAACATGCTCTGCAAGAGGAACACCTGTGGGGTGCTGATTATCTTTGACCAGGTGAGGAAAACCATTCACCAGGTACTTTGAGTTTGCATCAACTGCAAGCCAAAACTTTATTCCAATTTGTCCGGTTTATTGCTCAAATATTGAATGAAAGCATCTAGACTTGCAAGGAAACAATTGCTCATCCACAGTGTTATTTTCACTCGGAATGTAACACTGCAAGGAATTGGCAATAAAAGAGTTCCAGTTGGGAGTAGCAGCTGCAAAGCGATCTGTACTTAGTCTTTTAGAACGCGTGTCCTTGTCATAAAATCGCATAAACCACAAAATTTCAGTGAATTTGTTTCTGCTCCTTGTGTTCCTGAAAAATGGTGGTCCCCAGGTATTCGAACATAACTTCAGCGGAAAGTTTTTTGCTCCAACACCTCATAAATTCATAAGTGGTAGCGTGAATTGCGCCACTTGGGCAATAAAGCTTTCTTACAAAGGGTCTGCAGAGTGCCATAAGCCAATCAGGAAGGAAAACAACAGATGTGGACAGATCCGAAGGCTATTGTACACACTTCCGTACCTGTCAAAATGGCGGTCGGCGGTCCTTCTAGGAGTTGTTTGTACCAATTTTTAGAAAGGTCCAAAATGCTTAATTCTTTGTGGACGTGTTTGTCATAAGTATTTATTAAAAGTCGTAGAACATGGGAAGTGTAGAAAAGAACATAAGCAAGAAATAAGACCTCTAAAGCAGCGCATCCGTCAAAATGACGGGTGCAGTCCTAGTGTTAAAGAGAACTGTGCAGGTGTAACTTAATCTAAAAATTTCATTAAAAATTGGTTAATTAGGGGGGAAAATCCATTTGGTACCAGTGTCCCATTAAGTTTAAAACTTGACTTGAAATATTGTTAATTTTCTGTTTTCCATTATGATACAAGTGTGCAAACATGTCCATCGAAGCTGAGACAAGTGAATTTTCAATTAACAAACATGAAGTGATTCTTTCTCAGTGCAGAAAAATTGTATTTAATGTATATACAGCTTTTTCTTTATAAAAAAATTCAATTCAGAATATAGGGGAACTAGGTTTTTCAGAAACCTGGGAATTTACTGTGGAACCTTGTGGTGTACATACTGTTATGAATTTGCAGTGAAGGAGCTTCATCCGAACAAAAGGATTGTGCCTTTATTTACAACTGCTGGAATAAACCTCAAAGTTGGAAAGCATGTTACTGAGTTGGATGATTTTGAAGAATATGTTCTGTGTAGAACGTATCTAAGTTTCTATGATCATAGACAATATCCCACAGCAAGAAAGATAACATTAGTTATGAGGGGAAAAAATAAATAAGGCTTCAATGCCTTTTTATGTACAGCATGAGGAGTATCAGTTTTAAGTACAAAAGAACTGATGGTAGGCAGTTCCAAAGGGAAAGGGGAGTTTTTGTTGCTGACTGAATTAACTTTCGGACAAAAACTACATTACCTAAAATTTCAGGAGATCTCGTCCTCAACTATATGTAGATGAAACTTGTGAAAACCAGAATCCCTCTGAAGCATATATTTGGCAAGACTCTTAAGGGCAATTGGGGCGTGAAAGTTCCTCAGGTAAAGGGATTCTGAAGTGAATGCAGAAACATTCAAAATATGGTTCATTATTAAGTTGCAGTATTCATTAGAGGAGGGCTGTAAACATTATGGATAATGCCAGTTACTCTGTAACAGAAAACAAAATTCTGAACAGAAGTACTAGAAAGCAGGACTTGGTTAGATAAACAACAATGTTCAATAGTTCCACGTTCTCTGTTCCAGAGGTACTTGAATTGGTTATACCATTTAGAATGTAAGTAAAGACACATGAATTTAGATAACAAAATGGGCCAAGTAGTTAATTACCCCTTCCCTACCACTGTAAGTACAATCCCATTGAATTAATTTGGGTCAAAGTTAAAAGGTGAAGTTGCAGATAGAAATAATACATTCAAGTTAGGCATACAGAACAGCTTCAGGAGGAAGATTTCAGCTAAGAAATTGCCAGGAATTGCACTATGTAGTTGTTGATCTTTAACTCAAGGGATGAAAGTGACCAATCCGAATTAAGTGATCTTGAAGGAGACACTGGAACTGATTGCTGTTCCAATTATGTAACATGTGTTTTTAGTTAACTACATCAAGCCAAGATTTTAATATTTTAAGGACATTTAATTTATTTAATCTTGGAAACAATGGGTGGGAGCGTTGGTTGGCATGTAAAACGTACCGTTAACCTACCTCCCTGGTAGGGTGGACGTTGCCCATTATTCACATACCTTTAACTTTTGCAACTACTCTAAATGAAGTAGATTGTGTTTTAATTGTATTCTGTAATGAGATGATACAGGAAAAGTAACAATTTAAAACTAATGAAATGGTAAGATTTTCCAATCAAGCTGTAATTGTGATATAACAATATAATTGTAATAATATAATTATAGGAATATTTTTAACTCAGGTTCGAATGTCTAGCGGCTGCTAAGTCTGCTTGCCGTTTGCCCCGGAGTTTAACAACTACGGTGCCATTCCAGGACGTGCAACGTTTTTTCCGTCGCCAACTACTATCTGCTTGGCAGCACTCCTGGACAGCTTTGGAAGGCACACAACTCCGGGCAATAAAGGAGAGCGTGCAACCCTGGCTAACTTCCTGCAGGGATAACCGGCGAGCCGAGGTGATACTCACCCAACTGAGAATTGGGCACACACGAGCTACTCATGGCCATTTGTTAAGAGGGGAACTGGCCCCTGTGTGTGCTCCATGTGCAGTACGCCTCACGGTGCGGCATGTATTGCTGGATTGCCCGCAGTATGCCAGCGTTCGCCAATCTTTGGGCTTGGGGACCGACTTGCACAGTATTTTAGGTGACGACCCGGTGGCCGTGGATAAGGCACTGCGGTTTGTTTTTAAAATCGGTTTTAATAAACAAGTCTAACTTGCAGTTTATATTTATTAATTTTAGAGATTTTAAATTATAAGTTTTGGATGGTTTTTATGTCCTTTTAACAGTTCAGTGGTTTTATTGCATTTTACCTTTTTAGCTAATTTTTTTTATAGCTTTTAGGTTTTAGTGTTGACTTCGGGCCCAAATGACCTTGTTGTCGATGGGCCCTAAAACACCACACACTCACTCACACTCGAATGTCTATTTGGACGAAGCAGGAAAATATTTAGAATAAATAAGGTTAAAATGGTTAAAAGATATGTAAAGAAAAATGGAGAAAACATGGAAAAAGAATGAGGTATAAAAGGAAATACTGCGTTGTGCTTCCCCATTGCATAGACGGTGTTAACTGTAAGGGGAAGAAATAAAAATAAGCAACTCCAAGAGCAAGTAACACATTGTGTAACTTGTATGTAAAGTGTAAAGATAAATCATTACTCGAAAGTTTATGAGTAGGAAGTAAGTAGTAGACTGTAGGCTATAACAAGGCACAGTGAAACCACTGGCTCCTGTCATTTTCAAACTTAAGCCAAGGTTATGTTAAGGTTGTATGTGTGTATAAATCTAGTTTTGATGCTGGTCAAGGCTATGTCCAGGAATGCTTTATTAGCATAAGCTAAGTGACTGTTAAAACTGTTTGTGTGCTAAGAAAGCCATTATCCTACATTACTGATTTGTATGTGGAATTGGCTTGGAGATTATTTCAAGAGAAGTTCTCTGGTAATCAAATTTTAAATTGTGTAGAGGTTCATAAATCAGTTAATTTTAGGAAATGGAAAGTGTTAAAGATTGGAAGTAAATGCACAGTGTTCACATAAAAAGTTTGTGATGAGCATCTATTGAGAGATAAATTCAGGTACCTTGAAGGAATTAAGAGGGGTAAACATCTGCTTGCTGTGGGGGGGGGGGGGGTCCTGATGTGATTCCTGGCTGGGGCTTGCAAATTTTACTCTATCCAAGATTATTTCATAATCTCTTCAGAGTCTTGGAAGTTTGAATGGGGTGTGACTGTGTATGAGCTAATGTATAAAACCCAAAGAAATCTTATGAACACCATTGTCAGTATGTCACACAAGACAGACTAAAGTATAATGAATCTGATTGGGTGATGCCAGAATGTTTGAAAACTAAAGAATGACAGTTCCAGTATCTCCTTGTAAGCAGTAAAACTACAGGACCCTGTACTTAGGGATTTTAGCCAGATGTTAGGCTTACAACATATAAGGATAGGCTGGCCCTGCAGCTTAGTCGGTAGAGCATCTGCCTGTCGTGCTAGGGGTCCCGGTTTGATTACTGGGGGGGGATTTTTCTCCAACCAAGGTAATTCCTCATCTTCTGCAGAGTCTGGAAGTATGAATGAGAGTGCAAACATGCGTGTGATCTAATGATAAAAACTCCTAACAAATACGAGTTACCACCTTTGATATGTTCCAAAGGAGAACATCCGCTGATATGACCATAGAAGTTAAGGGCAGGGTATAAATGGAACAAAAGAAAACATAGGGTAGTGAAAGTGTATATGGACTGGTTTCAAATAACCGTTATAAAACAATATGGGAGTAAAGAAGCCAACAGCACACTTCAGATGTTTGCCTTTAGTAAAATCATTGCAATTCTTGATTGCACTAATGAAGTTGAGTTGGCAGTTTCCTCTGCAGTGCACAATATTAACCAAATTAACTGCTTTTTGACATATTGTGAGATATAAGAAAGTGCCTTAAAATTGTAGGGTGGTGGATTACAGGCTGTGTTCAAGTTTCCACTTAAAACCACTTATATACGTTTTCATTCCATAAATCAGTTTTTTAGTATCCTAAAATTAAGTGATGTTTGTGTTTGAATTACCGACTCATTACTTTCAAATATATGTGGAATGTCTATTACATTTATCAGCATGAATCTAGTATTGAAGTTGCAGTTTGGTAAAACTTACTCATGTTCTATATGGTACATGCAGCTCCTACCACATGCAAGGGAGACCCAGTTCTCTTCACCTGTGAGTAACCCTCCTTTTTGGTTAAACAGTCATTCTAGCCAGAACAATTAACAGGCTCTTCCCTTAAATATCAATGTGCAGCCATTGTGCAATGTAACAGGGTAGCATTGGTTAGTGATACGTATAGAACACTCACAGTAAAATAACCATTCCTGTAAGGAGCAGGGAAGGACGATTTAGCATTACTATGCAATGGAAGAAGCAGGGTTTTAAGTAGGAGGTGCATTTTATTGTTTCTTGCCAATCTAATGTAAAACAAAGCCCAGAATGTGTCAGCTGTCTTTTTAGATGCACACAGAGCACTTGTCTTGCTCAACCTTAAAGTAATACCTCAGTTTAAATATAACATTTTACTGCTAATTTATAACACATTGGGCAACATAAGTATGGAAGTGTACTTGGAAATCTTAAAAGAGAGAACCATCTACTTCAGCAAGGCAGCTTGACTCAACCGAAACTGATATATGAGTCTGCAGCATTATGGTGCAGAGCATTACCACTCCTTGGGAGAGGGAGACATAATTGTGAAAGTGCTACAGATTTAGCTACCTCTTGGAAGGGGGGTGTTAAATAAGCATAATGTAAAATGTGTATGTTACAAAACCATTTCTCCAAATATTCATTCTGGTCTAATTTGTCCCACAGTAGTGAAGTAGTTTATAGGCTGCTTTTTATGTGGATAAAGTAAGAAATATTTTCTTGTTTGTAGTTTTTCCTTTAATTTTTTTTGCCTTCAACATTTTTCATACCTTTTTTTAAATTTTTATTTTAACTCCCCCCTAACAATCCCACAATAGGATCTCATCATAATTCTTAACCCAGAGGCACTGTATTTAAATACTGTCATGGCTACCACAGAAATCAAATTTAAATTCCTGTACACCTGTGTTTTAAAACTTAAAAATCCATATCGAGTCAGTGTACTTTTTTCAAGTCATTTTGTATCCATGATACTCCAAGTATTTAGTTAGCAATTTTGATTAGCTATTATGATTGTTTTGTACTAAGATATCTTTTCCCTTACTATATTATAGATTTTTTTCTGCCCTTTTGGCTGGAATATGCATATTTCAGCTTGCATTAGAGGTCTACCTCTAATTTGTACATTATAGTGTTCACTTTGAAGCAGCCGTAGTTGGTATTTTTCTTACTAGTCAGCTTGCAAAAAAACACAACTGGATGTGCACGTCTATTGGAGTGCCTATCACTGTAAACAAAGCCTTTGTGTTACCACTACTATAGAAGTAGTTTGCAAACCCTGCTGTTAACAACTGTCTTCTCTTGTTCAACTTGCTTGTACATAGGTATTACCTACTAAACATTGTTTTATCTACAAAAAAAGGTCACCCTGCGTGAAAATCGTAGTTCAAAATGTAACCTTAAGTAACAATCAATGTTTTAAGCATGCAGAACTGAGCATTTTACCTATGTTGATCACAATCTAGGCAAAGATGTAACACCCAATTTTGAATGTCTGAAGATGACTCAGCTGCCATATTGTAATTATTTTTTATATTCCGTGCCCATTTTTGTAGCGCTTTTCACTAAATTATTTTCGCAATATGTACACTGCAAGTAGCAATATTTTTAAAATTTTGAATTGAAACACATTAAGTACTATTAATATTTTGCCACTGTTAGGCTGTTTCATACTTTTGTGTTTTGAGAAGTTGACACGCACCTTCCTCTGTCAGAACTTTTTTAACCCTGAATAAATCACAAAATTTGACTTGATCTTAGTATATGTCTGCTAGCATATTATATCAATAATTTTGCTTATATTTCCTGTGTCATGCTAAGTTTGGGTGCTCAAATGGCACCTCAAGGAATTCATTGCTGCATTTCTCTGAAATGCAAGAAGGTAGGTAGTAATTTGCAAGCAGGTTACTCTCAACTTTGGAGAATGACTTGGTTATCAATTCCTGAGCATTAGACACACACATACATTTGGCATTAACAGTTATATTTTGTGATATCTTAAGTGTATAGCTGTTACCTTAAGCAACAAGTTTTTATGACAACCGCAGTAAAATCTGCACTTCTGTACATTTACTGCTACAATATTTCATGATACATTAAGCAACTAGTTACTTTGGCATAAGTGTTTGCTTAGGTTTAACAAGCAGCAGTGTTTACATCATTGGGAACTTTGGTTTCAAATGAAGAGTAATTGATTATAGCATTGTAGGAAACAATGATTATCTGATCTCACAAATATTTTCCATTACTCTATAATTTATAGTGGCACATTTTGGTTTCTTTACCTCCTCTCTAGGTGTCTGACCTTTCCCTCTTCTGAGTTGTAAACTCAACTGCTTCATGTTTCGCCATTAGGAAATAAACATTTGTCCACTTCATACATACCATATTCTTTGTGGACTGTTTCATATTACCATGTTTAAATTATGAGTGATATCAGGCAGCATATCCATCTTTATGGTCTCACGGTACAAATGGCATTAACTGTTCAATTGCATTAGTCATTTATATGGATATGGAGATCTTTATAATGCTGCCTGAGAGTTATTGGAATGGGTTAAGTCTTCAGGCCAACATTTTTAGCAAAAAATCTGTTGCAGTGCACTCATTTTGAGTATGTGCATTCAAAATTAGGAAAGGAAAACAAAACTTAAAATAGCCGATGACCCATAACAGTATACCTCTAGTTTTCATTACTTAAATGTATAGAGGGTATAGTAAAATCTAAGATATTGGTAAAGCTAGCCAGAAACTTGTATAAGCAAAAGAGGAGGCATAAGTGTTTTTTTTTTTTTTTTTTTTTTTTTTTTTAAATGTTCCTTTAACTCCAATGATCATATCGGCGGCAGTTCTCCTTTGGAACATATCAAAGGTGTTAACTTGTAATCGTTGGGTTGTATCATTAAATCACACACACACATTCACACTCTTCATACTTCCAGACTCTGGGGAAGATGAGGAATTATCTTGGTCGGAGAAAAATCCCCACCACCGCTGCCGGGAATCAAACCCAGGACCCCTCGCATGGCAGGCAGGTGCTCTACCGACTGAGCTATGGGGCCAGCCTGCAAAAGTCTTGTGCTGTGTTGCAAGTAAACTGCTATAAATTGCTATTCTATCTTGAGTTACCAAATCAGTAATATTATTTTACAGTAAAACTAGATCACGATAGATTTGATATTAAGGAATGTGTTACTTACTCCAATAGAAATGTGGAGGATGAGTGAACCAGTGTAGATGACAACTCTGCATTTGTGAAATATTGTATAGCACCGTAAAAACAATTGGTAGTTCCATTGTCAGCTTCAGTCCTCAGATAAGTCATCTTAATAGCCATAAAGCATAGCAGTCATTCACATAAAACACCGTACTATGAATGTGTCAAGAACATACAAAAGAAAAAAAAATAATTTGGGAATTACACTGAAGTGAACAGCACAAAAGAACTGATACTTTGAACAGTGCCAAATAACAAATAGGGGAATGTCAAATGAAATGTGTAGTGCTTAACGCCCGCTTTTACTACATACGGTACCGCAGGCGGTGACACTGATGATACATGAGATGAAGATGGAGCACCGGTGGAATGAGATGGCGGGGGAAACCGGAGGTCCCGGAGAAAACCCGCCCCAGCGCCGTGTTGTCCACCACAAATCTCACTTTGCGGTCACCTGGGATCGAACTCGGGCCACCTTGGTGAGAGCCAAGCGCTCTAACCACTGAGCCACGGTGCGGCCTAGGGGAATGTCAGGTGTAAGTTGACAAATGTCTGCTTGTAATTTAGAATATAATTTGACTGTAACTATAGCAAAACTGATATATTTTGTAATATTCACTTAAAGATTTTCAACAGCTTCGATTTTGTATATATCTTGAAACACACTAAGAAACCTATGAAGTTCTAATCATATCTTCAGAAGTCATACCATATAGTTAATGTTTCTTGTAACTTTTGTGGTTGTACATCGTAATTTTCTTAAAAGCTTTGAAACACAGGTCAATTTACTGAGAATTTGTTAACATTTAAATTTTGGATAAAGTATGGTTAGAAGTCTAGTTTTATTTCCATAATGGTAGACACAAGATTTTTTTCTGTAGCTAAAATGCCTAGGGAGGATAAAGCATTACCAAACCTAAAATGTAATGAAATGCAGAATGTACAGGAAGCAAGGCAATATTACAATTCCTGGCTCTCGGAGAAAGAAAGTTGCTCCTGGATGCATATATCCATAAAGCAAAGGATAGCACATCAGTGTTGCAAATAAATTATACATAATTACCTTTGTGAATGATTTTGAATAGTATGCTTAACTGCAACATGCGTATCTTAACTGTAAATTTAAATTATGGTTTATCCATGAATATGCTATATGTTATGCTTCTTATGACTTAACAGTAGTAAATTAATTTAGCTGTAACATAGTTGTTATATTTACGAGAATATTGCAGCAGTTTTAAGTGGCAAGGTTTTTCTGAATGTCTCCCCTTCTGTCACCCCAGGGCCCTACCCAGATGGGTTTGCAAGCAACAGTCACTCTTAGCCAGAGATGCTTGATCGCTCGAACATTGCAGCGGATGAAGATTCAAACCAGGAGGCTGTGGAGGCCAAAAATTATGATAAAAAGCTCCCAGATGCACAGTAGCGTAGTGTGCACATTTTTTCACACAGCCACAGCCTTGTGGGCTATGCTGTGAAGTCAGTATTGTGTGAATGGTTAGAATGAATGTGAACTGATTGGTTGTTAGGATGTTTGCGTCCAAGGGGATCTACTTTGTTAATTTTAGATGCTGTGCTCTACACTGAAAGTCCAGTCCATTGCTGATTCATAAGTGCTCTTGATTTCATTGAAGGTGAGCTTAAATTATTTTTGTACGTGTAAAAACACCTTAGGTTCCTTGAAATCATATATCACACACTGGTTGTTGCATTTAAGAATAAAATTAATGAATACTGAAAATAATTAAAAACAAACGAGTTATATTTATCAGTAAGGAAAAGGATCACAAGGTATAGATGATTACTGAAGTTCATATTTACCTTTAAAATTAGTGGAGTTCTGTGAACTTCAGATACTTTCTGTACCTTGTGCTAAACCTTTGCTTCATTTAATAGTTAATTGATAAAAAAGCACAAAATTTGAAATCAAAATTGCATCAATTACTGAACGTGATGAGACCAGATGGATGTCTGATGGGCTGTATCTTTGCAGAAGTAAAGGATGTGGTACGGTACTGTATTTGGCCAAGCAGGCAGCAGGAACAGAACACATTTCATATAGGAGGTGAGTAATGAGTCACATGTTAGGGTCACTAGGGTCCCCTATCTTTTCCTCAACTCCCTGTATACCTTTTCCTTGTCATCCTGATTTCTACAGTAAATTGTTGAGTCTAGCAAGCTTCGCCCACGCCTTGCCTTGCTGCGATGCGCCTGGGCCTGGAGCCAGAAGAGGAATAAAAAGACCATCCCTCCCCAAACTAAATCCTACACCACACACACTATAATGAAAAATATTAATGGAATGCTGGTATGTGTTTCTTCCTTTTTTTCTTCCTGCGTGATGCCTGGTTGCGTTGCCGTGGGTTACCAACACTTTGTGTGGCTGTTTCGTAGGATGATGGGTCCAGCAACAAGACCTCGTCACGGGAGAATGGGATGTCGAGCAGTCACAAGTCTTCTTCTGGGTGAGTACATCTGAAGATCATAGTCATTCCAAGGCGCCTTACAGGTTCGTAAAAATATGTGAGATAAATTGGTAATTACCTCTCGTTGGTTTTTAGAAGTAAATATTCTTGTTTTGTATGTTATAGATTACTGTTCAGTACATTGCAGTTCTATAGTGTAAATTTGGTGAGTATGGTGGCAAAATTAGATGTTTCAGACTGTCTGTAAGGTGTAGTTAATAATACGACATTGAAAAGACATCTGTGCTGCAGCCATGATTGGTTTAAATAAAGTTGTAAACTCAGAATTTGCTTTCAAAGTGTTTGAAACTCCTTTTTTTTCACTTTTGAAGTAGAAAATATTCAGATTTCCACTGCACTCCTATCATGTTTGTTTTACGTGGCTCATGCATGCAAAGTGTAGTTCATAAATATTATCATGGGGCAGTTTCACCCTCATACGTAACTTGTTTTAGTTGTAATTTAGAAAGCAGCTTCTTACTAAATTGAGTATTCGGTAATACATAAATCAACATAGGATCTCAAATGTGAATTTGATTAGACTGCATCTAAAGCCCCACCTGCTTTTATACCATAGAATCTTCTACATAGTTAATTGTGACTAATTCTGCTCTAATTGTGTGTTCAAAGGGTGGAATAAATTCCAATGTTTATATGCTTCCAGAAATTGGAGTACCAAAGCAGCCGTTTTATTTGTTGAGAATAACAGATTTGCAGTGTCAGATAAATTGTCTTCTGCGATCAATAATTTTGAGCTTGAAAAAGGTTTTAAAAGACATTGATTTTAGAGTAAAATTAAAAAAGAAATTCTTGAAGATAAGTTCAATACGTTCTGCAGTACCATGTGAATTTTTGGATTGGTCTATTTTCATTCATTACCTTCAGCCTTGTAAACCCATTCAACTGGGATGTTAAATCTTGCCCAACTTGTGTTATGCTGTACATTCACCCAAGTATCAAAGAATATTGTATGACCATTATTCCTGAATTGAGTATTCTGAAATTGCAGTAAAACCCCTTAATTAGTCTCTTCAAGAGACTGTGGCGTAACTTATAATCAGGATGGTGTTAAAAGATATGATTTATTAGGTATGAAAAACCAAATTTAACATAATTTATTAGGAAATCCAACATAATTTTATTTAAGATTTGGGTGCAGTACACTTGAAAATGAACACAAGAGATAATTTCATATAGAAAAATTCAATTAACTGCCTTGCATATGTATGAATTGGATTTTCAATGTGGTTCAAGTAACTGGTAATGTTACTCAACTAGGAGTAACAGTAATTTATTTTCTTAGCAAATTTGTTGCACCGGGAGCTTAATTTCGCTTGGGGACACTTTCCATTTCATGCACAGTAGTGGCAGCTGCAGCATGATCTTCAAGAATATTATCAGCGCTACAGATTTCTAGGCCATTATACATCATTTAACACAAACTCTTCCAAGTTTACATCCCTCAATTTCTCCCTTACAGCAGCCTCAGTTATCCATTTGTCACCAGGGCCTTTTAGTTTCATAGTTTGTTCATCATGTTCCTAACGAAAAGAAACTAAAATTAACGTGTAGTGAAGAAAATAGATTTGACCTACATGAATGTCCAGTAACAGCTTAATATAACAATTAAGAATCTTATCTTAAATTGGTGATAGTCTGTATATCATTTCCATTCCATGCAGTGGAGATAAAGTTCATGGGATCTAGCAAAGTGATTTTTTATCAATGAAAAGCAAAGTTTCTTGATTGGATTTCATCATTTTTTGGTTCAATCCTTTCCAAAGTGGGAAATCACCAGTCATTCAGACACGTGACTGTTTCTTGTATGAACAGGGTAATCTCTTGAGTGATTTTCCCATCGTAATTTGCAGCAACAAGTACAATGACTCCTTGCTTAATTTGACACATAACTCTTCTTCACTTTAAATACATATGATTTGTCAGGAATTAGTTTAAAGTGTAAGCTAAATTCATCTTTGCTAAATACATCACATGATGCATAATCACTGATGAGCCTGAGAAGCATGTTCCTGTGCCAGTCATTCACATCAGTCACCGATTCTGATTCAATATTGATTTGTCAGTACACTATGCCATGTCTTAAATGTATCAAGCCAACCATTGGAAGCAGATAAGTCAATGTCCAGTTTGCATGCAATTTCTCATGCTTTCACTTGTATGACTGGGCCACTTAATGGTTTTGAAGGATTGTGACATTGTTGAATCCATGCAATTAAAATTTCTTCAGTGTCCTCATATTTACTGCTTCTTACTTTAATTTACCACTACTACTTGTTACGGTATTAATAGCAACCCTGTTTTTTTTACTATTCATATAGTAGATGATGGAATTTCTATAGATTGAGCAAAATTCTTTTGAGTTAGTGTGAAATTTGCATCATTCAGCAGAATTAATTTCTTGCCTACTGAGAACACACTTTGCCATTTTGTGCCTCTCCTACAACTCACTACATACTGAAAGCAAGCCTTTTGAAAGTGTAAATTCCTTTCATGTAAAGATATGATCATGACTAAAAGGGTTTTCCAGGTAAAGCACGTGAACTGCAATGACCGCTCAATACAGTCACACAAACTATTTTCTCAGGATACTTTTAAAACATTTTAAAAATTATGTGCAGAATTTGGAAGTAATAACAGCAAGGATATGGAAAGTCCAGGGAGTTCACAGATATGAACAGAATTGCATTATAATCAGTCATGTAATCCTGGGGTTTTCTTCTATTTATGCCACCATTCAGTTATGTCATTAACTATTGCTGTGCTGCAGTTGTGTATAATGCAGTCTTTCCCATAATCTGCAAACAGTATTTTATGAAAGTTTGAAAAATGAAAACTTCATTGCCTGATTGGTAATGTGTAATTAAAATATTTTGATTCTGATTGCAGGGATTTTGTATATAGTGCAATTAATTTTTTTGTACAGATTCTTTCCTTGTGCTGTAGGAAATTTGTCTGAACAAGTTACTATATCATAACTCTAAAATAATTTTGAGCCACGGGAATATGTGCAACTAGTACTCTTATTGGGCATATTTTCTTTTACACAATTTTTTTTGGCAGTTATTTTCTTCTAACAGCTGTTGTATGTTACTTTTAGTTGGAAATACCTAGCACAAAAGTGAATCGAGAAGATGTTGACACATTGCTTCACTCACTGTTTATTCACAGGACATGTTTCAAGAGCTTTTGCTCTTATCAGCTGGTACTCAACTAGTGCAAATTGTAGTGGTTTCCTCTTTCTCCGTATCGTCGATAGATGGCGTGATGTACTTGTCAAAGATGTCCGGTGGTGAAGTTTCAAAATTCATGACTCTATGAAGATTTTTTCCCATACGGAAAGGTCTATGGGGTGGTTAACATATTTTATTAGAGATGTTGCCAAGTTGATGTCATGTCTAGTATTAAAAAAACCAAAAGCCACTGCTGATTTTTCTGTTTCACCATTTTTAATGTTTCTTATATGTTCTGTAGTTCTGATGTTAATATTTCTTTTTGTTTTTCCTATATAAATTTTAGGGCAAGTTTCACATTTGATCTCATAGATTCCTGGTTTTTCTTTGGTAGTAAGTTTATACTTCGGAAATACCTACCTTGTACTCAAAACTACTTTTTTTCCTCAATCTTATTAACTTGTTAGACCTATTTTATAAAATATAGTTGTGCAGATTGTAGATCTATAGTTGTATTAATTTCCCAATATGCTCAAAGCAATCCTTTATTCTTGTTAGTGGGCCAAATGGTTGTTAAACAGCAGCACACATACACACAAGCAATCTCACATTCACAAAACAGACTGGACATGCTAAGCAACTTTGTCTAAAGAAAAAAGTCTTGAGGCAACCAGGAATTGAATCCATGACTCTTTACACAGTAGGTAAGAACCCCCTACAGAACCAGTTACATTAATAGTAATTCTTAGCAGTTTGAGCTTGATGAGTTTCCCAAACTTGTGAGTTTACAAATGCTTTTACAAAATTGAAGCAAGTATAGTATGAAGTATGAACATAAATGCAATCTACTTAGCTTTTCATACTATTCTATCACCAGTTACTGTTAGTGTGGTTTAACTGTTTATTTTTGTTATTTGCCGTGTTTGGATAAGGCTCATAAATGATATTTATATGATTGTGCCATTCCTCGTTTGGATAAGGCTCATAAATGATATTTATATGATTGTGCCATTCCTCACATTAGAAATTATGACCAATCCAGTCCTGTGACTGAGGGTAGAATATCTCTAATAAGAAGAAAGTATTAGAATTGATAAGTAGGTTCTCAGATTGAGATTTTTACTACTTTACATATTGGATTGGATTATTCTAATTGCTTAAATATATGAATTAAGTTCTTGTAGAGAGAATGTTGTTTATAATGGAAAAATGCTTATATGAAATGGCAGGAACAGAAAATTGAGTAAAGCGAACCTAAGACCAAATTCTAGTCCATTACATGTGTTATTAAACATTTATTTTGCAAAATTATTATATCAGGTTTAATGTATTCGTGAAGTATTCAGAAAATAGTATAGTTGGAACGTGCAATTAAACATTCATGATAAATATAATTTTGAGTCGAACTGGTATTCAATGGTCCACTTATTGCTAATTCATGATTAGTTGGATTGCATGTTGTCTATCTGTGCATTTCAGTGAAATTTGGCCCCAGACACTTTGAATTCACACAGTTGTAAATTACACTTTGTCTCAAGTTGCCAGTTGTCATGCAGTACTCAAGTACTAGTATACAATTACACAATTTTTCTGGAATTTTCAAGTGAGTTTGGTTATTTCAGGAATGCAAACATACATCTCAATAAAGAATATGTAGTTAAAAGCATGGCACAGAACAGATGTCTTTTAATAGAGGAATGTTGTTTGCTAATTTTTCATGTTTATGCAGGAAAAGCAAACATCGAAGTAGATCAAGGGAGAGACGGCGTAGCAGAAGCCGGTCCCATCATCGTGAAAAGGACCGTCATCGTGATAAGGACCGTAGACGAAGCAGGAGTCGATCTCATCACAGGGACAGACATGGAGTAGACAGACGACGTAGCCGTAGCAGAGACAGGCACAGATCCCGAGGAAGTGAACGGGAGAGGGACAGGGAACGCAGGAAACGGTCTCTCTCCCCAATACTCCTGCCTCGTGCCCGTGATAAATTTCCATTTAAGAAGGGATCTCCACCATTAGGAATGTGAGTTCGATTTACTTAAATTGCTCAACATTTTCAATTTTTGTACTACGTGGCTTCAGCGGTTATCAGCTTAAGATTTACTTCCATACTGTGTCCAGAATTATTAACTTGCTGGATGTAAACATAACATTTAATTTTGCATGATAGGAGGAATTTAGTAACAGTGATGTCAAAATTAATTGAAAAAACTCTGTAGTCGGTTTTTTCAAATAACATTTGTTATTTTATTTTTGCGAGTATGGTGTGATTGCGTCATTCAAACACCAATACCTCCTTTATTCTTACCATAGTCGTAACTGAACCAGCAGTTAGCTCTCTAAAGCATGTTTCACACAATGCTATTACATAAAGATAATCTTATTATATAGAAAGAGGAGCTTGTTTTTATTTGGTTCTATACTCTGTCCAGAATTATTCACTATCTGTATGGAAACATAACATTTAATATCTTATTTTAAAATAATAAAAAATTATTTATTTTAAAGAAATGTACTACTTTAAAAAAATCAGATAGGCAATTGGGTATTCATCAATTTAACTGTTTTAGATTGCAACTGGGTCTACTTGGAAGGACATTGAAAACCTGACTGAAGGAACATTTTAGATCTATTAGGTATAATAGAACTAATAAGTCAGTTGTGGTGGATCATTTTTTGGTCTGTAAATCATAAAATAAATCCAAAAAGTTAAATTAGTAAAGCATTTAAATAGAGTGATAGATTTAATGGTTTGGGAGAAAATTTTTATCACAAATTGAAATTGCGAAATTAATTTTGAAATACTGCTGGTTGATTCTACACATAAATTTGTTTTGCTTCCAGTAGATGGCAGTAAGATAGCAAACAATCCGTCACCTAGCAGCAGTAACCATGTGAAAATAAACAGTTAAAACAAGATCTATGATGGAATTGAATGAATTGCAAAACTAGTCCTGTGGACTGTCAAAGAGTTGATAATTTTTTAAAAAGATAAATGAAGTTTGTAACATTGTAAAATTTTATATCTTAATTTACGAGTAGGGTGTGATGGTCATTCAAACACAATACCTCCTTTATTCTTACCATGGCCACAACCAAACCAGCTGTTAAGTTCGAAGCATTTGTTTGAAACATTATTTACATGCAGATAATTTTGCTGTATAGAAAGAGGGGGCTCGTTTTCTCAATGCAGTGCTTTTTGTATCAAAGCTTTATTGGTTGTCACTCATTGAACTAAGTTTCACCTAAATAGTAAATTGCTCTTCTTTGTCCTATATCGATGTATACCTTTCAAAATCCCTGCAAATTTCTGTTACTGAAAATCTATCTGTAAACTTCACTGTGTTGCACTACATTGGTTGGCATGTGTTGCATTAGTGATGTGAGCCAGTTCTGAGTAAATATCAGAGACAGTTTTAGAAGCAGACAAACCAGCAGATACAATAATGCAGTAATAAGTATGGTCCATGACTGAATTTATCATATATTGATTACAGCAACTATAAGGGTGCACAGTGAAAGATTACATCTTGCACATCTTCTAAGAATGTCTACAGTATGTCATCCAGTTACTGATACGAATAACTATATAGACATATTGGAAGAACTGTGAAGGATTTGTTACCAGATTTCAAGATATTGAAATCTCCATTCTGATATCTACATATTTGAAAAATCATTTTTAGTGAATGGCAGATTATCATTGTTGCAATTGCGACAAAATTTCAAATTGATAATGCAGCAGCATGTTGACGATCCCTGGGTTGGGATGCTGCTTTCTCCCAGCAGATGTTGCTGCGACCTGTCTTTGGGGATAGTGCTAATGTTCCGGGTCTCGCAGTCGTTTTAATCTGAACATTTGCTTAGACCCAGTGTCTCAGGGTGAGCAATTCCTTTAGAGGTTGTCCATGGCTGCTGCAGTCGAAGTATGAATAATCCTTACCTTGGGTTTGGTCTCAGACAGAAATTGTAATTAACTGAGATAATCGTTTAACTTCTTTTTAATTCAGTATTAAGTTAACAAAAATGTGTTGTAACAAATTAATAAATAACCTTGTAAATGTCAGTTTCCTTGACAATATGAGCTTGATATCGGGTTTTCTCTAACTGATAAGGTTTTGCTTCTTAACTCGACGTCCATACACAGAATGATGCTAACTCTAGTTAATCTGAAATTACTGAATTTGCCATTATTATGGCAGTTCAGTAATTTCTTCAAGTCTTCAGTGAACCGCTTTTCATTACTATATTAGATAATTTACATAATCTTTTGTTTAATATTTAAACAATTTAATATTCAGATAACATTTTTAATAATTTTAGACTACTATTATCGTTAAACACATTACTCTTTTTCCTTCAATCACAAGTTTACCTTCAATTGTTTCTTAATCTTGTTTACTTTCCACTAAAGTTTTTAATAATTTCCAGTGAATTTTCTTAATGGATTTAAAATAAGAAAATTGAGCTATAAACAATGTTATAGAGGTTTAGAATAACAAATAATGGCCACACAGAAATTGACTGAATGAAATTATAATTACATTGCCCTAAATGATTGCTTTTAAAACAAATAATTCTTTCTTTTAGGAAAGTGTCTCCGACACAAGGTTCCTTGGCTGCAAAAGTGTGCTACCAGGATGCTAAGCATTTTTGGCTCTACTTATACATGTGAATTATTTTTTTTCTCTGTATGAAGAGCTGCAATCCAGCTTTCTGATCTGAACTTTCTTTCTTTGCTTATTGGTTAGTTTAATACAAACTTTTTATCTGGGCATTCAGGAGATAATATTCCTATGACCACATTGGCTATAGATCTTCCAGTAGCATCCGTGTATTCATCTATTGAAATCCAAATATTACGATCTACCACAGAACGTCTAATGTTCAGAGTATCATAACAGGGAGACAAATATTATTTGCATAAAGTGGACTCACAAGGAACTTTCATTTCTCCAGAAATGTTTTAAATGCAGGATTTTGCAGCTTACTGAATGGAATGTTTGCGCTTACCATCATATCACACAAATCCCTGTAAAATTCGGTTTGGGTATACGAGGTCTTGAGTTCTGGTTTGGATAATATATCCTCAACCTCCTCATTTCTTGTAGACAACGTAATATTTTGTGTGTGATTGTTAGATTTACTGTGTCTTGCAATAAAAGTGCATCTCCTTTAATTTCAATGTGGCTTACTTTACAAAATATATTTTCTCCTCTGACTTCAAAGTACTCACATCCATATTCCTTTACAAGTAAGACACTTTTCCTACTGGTTGCCTTTGGCATGTTTCTTCAACTAACAGTGGCCGGACTTTGTATCTTGAAAACAGGTGGTATTTGTACTATCGCTTGCTTGGTTTGGATGACTGGCAGTAACGGGTGGGGGGAAGGAGTGGTCTCTAAAACCCTGTGTGCACACAACTATTTTCCAGCCATACGGCAACCAAATCACAACCATATCCAAGGCCTGCATATAACTGAAGACTTCCCACATTTTTAAAACATGGTACAGATACATAGATGACATATTTGCAATACACAGAAAAGCAAAGCACACAGATAATTACATCAAAGCGAGGAGTTTCAAACCAACAACACACAAACATGCTACCATCAACAGTCACGCACACGGATTAGTTAACCTACCCATCAGCCAGCAAGAATATCACAAAAAATACAATCAAATCTTAGAAACTGCAATTATAAATGGATGTGGAGAAAGCTTTGTAGACAAAAAAATAAAATCATTCCAGCATCAAAAAAGATTAAAACAAATCACAGCTCTTTTACCACTGAAATGAGAAATTATATTTGCTAAATTTACATACCACCCCTGGGCCACAAAAACTTCCAAAAAATATTCAAGGAATATACATAGCAGTGGCACCAAAGAACAATTATAACATAAATAACCAACTTAACAGCAACAATATTGACAGGTCAAAACCAGAGGAAAAATCAGGCATTTACAGGATAAAGTGTAAAGAATGTGAAAAAGTTTACATAAGTAGTACGAAAAGAAACATAGGTACTAGGAAGAAAGAACATTTCAGGCATCTGAGATACTAGAATACCAAAAAATCTGCAATAGCAGCTCATTTCTGGTCCAAAAATCGTGAGATTGAAGATAGCACTAAACTACTAAATTATGTACAAAAGCAGAGGAAGCTCGTCATCTGGAAGAAAATAGAAAAGCATAAAAACCACCTAATGAATTTCGAAATCCTGTCAGCAGATAACCCTACATTTAGATTCATCACGAAGTCAACATATGGCATCATCAACTCCAAAACTACCCACTCCACTGGATCGAGCATCAGTCGAAACAGAGCTGAAAATGTGAACAATAGTTTGCAAAACATGTCCTCAATATAGGTACATAAGTGAAGCTTATGTTAAAAATACGACTCATCTAGAATTTAATTATGTGAATTTTCTGCTTATTGTCACAGTTACAAAGCACCTACACTCAATTTTCATTAAGCACTGTTCTTGAACCGAACTTCAAAGAATACGGCATGTGCTCCTGGATTGCAGTGCTCCATGCTCAATTGATTAACTAAATATATACAATTCCTAATGACAATTCGTAATGTATAATGAAAAGAAAGAACACACAGGCGAGATCGGAAGTTGAAGCATACCATAATCATAAGCATGGGAGTCCAGAGTTTATTCTCAAAGCAATAACTCGAGAACCATAAATCATAGAAAAATTGCCTTTGTACAGGCTGCCTCAAAAATTATTGCCACATATACCAAGGCATATTGCATTGTTAAATTTCTATTAGTAATTTTGGGTGCATGGAAAAGAGAAATCTCTGTTGCTCATGCTTGTGCTGTGCTTTCTGAACTAGGCAACACTGCACGCCTATGATAGGACAGTTACTCTAGGCGAGCCCTCCCTAGCTCCACCTCATATGCCTTCTAAAACTGTACGCCTTATAGTCTGCATTAGTGAATTGAATACATTTAGCAGTGTTTGCTTATCGCCACTCTTTATGGAGGTGGCAGGCATGTTCACATTATTGTCCATGTTTACTAATAGGTTTTCATGTGATATTGACTTTAAAACTGTACAAAAATGGTGTTGTTTTGTTTGCTAAGTGTTGGTTATTATCATGCTTTGTGAGATTTCTGTTTAATATTTGTATTTTTTAGTTCAAATGTTATTTTTTGTATCAGACATGGTTAGAATATATAGCAGAGTATGGTGCTGTGACCTCAGTTTTTCAGCACCTTAATACTTACTACTAAACTAAACCTACCAATTGCTGCTTAACAGCAATTTCAGTGTACTGAATTCTACTAAACAAGCTGCATCACTTGAAAAAGTAAACAGGTGCTATGTTAATTGAATGTGTGAACTGTTTATTTTCTCGTAAGTAAATGTTCTCAGTAGAGATACTAATTCATAAAACTATTTGCTGTCTGTGTTTATTACATTATGCTGCTTACATTTTAATTTTTGAATATACACGTACTGTGATAAAAACCTGTTAATTCAGATGTCACTGTTACTAAATTCCTCCATAATCATGTAATTCTCTAATACTTATTTTATTCACTAATTTTAGTAGTACCATTGCATAACAGTTGTGAAATAATATGGACTGTTTCTTGCTTAGCTTTTATTAGGAGACTTATAATCAACAGCCAATTAGATTACACCGTTCTGCATGATTCTGCGGTTTCCTCCAAAATAGGTCTACTTTGCTAAATTTGATGTGCTGATACCAAAGCTGTAATCAGTTTTTTTCTACCACGTACCATTTTTGCACAATTAGTGGTTATACCTAAAATGTTTTAATTTAGTTCTGTGCGTAAAATATATTGTATGGAACTGAAAAGAAAGCAGTAAACGAGAAACAAATACTGATTTCATTGTTGAAATTAAACTGCTTCACAACAATATAACTATGTAACAGTGTAACAGACAATACGTTATTTTGAGTCCAATCCCTGCAAATTTAACTCAGTCTATAACTGCTTTTCAAATAGTAAGGATCTGTTTTTGTGATAGTTGTATGTCATACATATTTTGAGAATGTGAAGCAATATGTCTTCCAGAATGTGTAAAAACCTTGATATATTTTGCCATATCTGCGGCAATTTTGTTGTTCGAGCACTGGACAAGAAAAAATTGGAAGCAGAGAGACAGTCTCGTGCCAGGAATGAAAAATATAATTCGTGAGTACCTTTTGGACCCCAAAAATGTTCTCTTACCACCTTTACACATAAAATTAGACTTAATATGTGAAGGCTTTGAATAAGGATGGCAATTGCTACAAATATATCTGCAAGAAGTTCCCTAGAATATCTGATGCTAAAATTAAAGAGGGAGTGTTTGTTGGTCCACAAATTAGGAAGTTGATTTCGATACCTTATTTGAAGAAACAATGACATACTGAACAACAGGCATGGATTGGTTCTAAGAGTGTAATCAAAAACTTTCTGGTAAATTACAAGGATCCAAATTACAAAAATATTTGATGTGTGTTTGGAGGAATTTAGTAACAGTGACGTCAAAATTAATATAAAAATTATTTGTGGTTGGTTTATTGACACTCGTCACTTTTAAGTAAGTGACGAGTGTCAATAAACCAACCACAAATAATTTTTATACAAAAATACTGTTGAAAATATGCTTTAAAACTTTTGAAAGCTGGGCTGCAATTTGAGTGTGAAAGTACATTTCCTGCACTCTCATTTGGAGCTTTTTCCAGAAAATGTTAGGTGTGTCAGTGAGGAGCAGGATGAAAGATTTCACCAGGACATACAGGAAATGGAAAGATGCTACCAGGGAAAGTGGAATATAAATATGATAGCTGATTGCTGGTCGCTGAAAAGAGATATCAAATTCTTTCCATAGTAGGAACTCGACAAAACGTTCATTTCTTTTCAAGACAGTATGTTAAAAAACTGGTTAAATGTTCAAATTTAAGTGATGTGGAACATTAGTTAATTCTGAGGAGTGTTGTGTTCGCATTATGGATTTATTAACTTATATTTAATAATGTAACAAATTTGATAGAGGCTAGTATAAAAATGCACATTTTACTATTTCCTATATTGTGAAAAATTGGTATGTAATGGAGAAAAACTGAGTTCATATTCTGATTCAGCACACTCAAATTAGGGATAATGACACATTAAAATAAAAACCCAAGACAAAATGTTAAATTTTGCATATGTGTTATTTCTTTGGTGTATGTATTTTACACCCAGTAGCTAATTATTAATGGGGGTAGATTCATGGATTTGTGTACATGTAACTAGGAGCTTTTCACCATTTTGAATCATAAATATTAAAAGCAGAAGCATTATTAACAGTGAAGTATTCATTTTTGAGTTTTGATTTATGAGTCACTGTTTACACTCAACTTCACTTACTATGTCGTATAATTGAAACGTTTTCAAGATCATTCGATCTCATCCTCAGCTGTTTGGTGACTCATAAATCAAACTGAAAATTTTGAATCATGGTCATCTGCTATGGTTTGGTAGCACATCATATATCCTTATGTAATTTTTAGTATTTTTTAATAATTTTTCTAACAAATTTCTTTATTTTCGTGGATTACTCACACATAATGGTATAGAGGCTATCCAAGTGTTACCAAGCCTATCCAATTTATATGCTTTGCAGTTGCCAAAGAAGGGAAAAGGAAGAGGGTAGGGGAAACGTTACGTGATGCTAAAACCAGAACATTAATAACCTAAGTACTATTCTGTACCGTATTAAATTGATCTGCTCCAAAACAAAACCAAGGTAGCAGTGCATGTAACCTTCTACCATTTACACAACAAAGGCTGTCATACTTTCAGGAACCACATGATTAGTGACATGGCACATATAAAAAGAACAGAGCCCTCATACTGACAACTTTAACAGTGATTCTGTACTTTAATGGTACTAACTAGTTTTCGAGACAAAGCAGATGGAGCTAAACGGCACTTACATCTACATTTGCAGAGACGTAACCTCTGAGCAAAGAATTATTTAAAAGGCTAATAGAACACAGAAGTCGCTCATAAACAAGGGAAGATGACAAATTCAGAATTTTATCCTTGGATAAATGCAAGTTTGCAGTAGAAATCAATGCCAAGTATAACTTACATGCACTGAAGCCAGAAAATGTAAACTTCATGACAAAATGTAGAAGTCCAGCACATTACAATGACACAAGAATTATAAATCAGCAAAGGCGGAATCAATATAAAAAGCAAAATGTGAAACAGGTGAAACGAAGGAAAAAAGAATGGGACTGGCATTGATGGAGTTGACGTCAAAAGATAGCAGAACAGGAGTAGTTGCATACAGACAGGAAAAGTGAGGGGATGGCAAAAACTTGCCACTGTGTAAAGCTTACACAGGTTGATGGAGAAAATTCTAGTGTGTGCGCCAAGACAATTGGTGATAAATGTG
Source organism: Mantis religiosa (assembly GCA_030765055.1). Lineage (NCBI taxonomy): Eukaryota > Metazoa > Arthropoda > Insecta > Mantodea > Mantidae > Mantis > Mantis religiosa. The sequence goes on along the minus strand of CM060950.1, from coordinate 339,148,327 downwards.
GAAGCAAGGATGTGATATATGAGCAATACAAATGGGTAGATAAGATAATGGGGGAGAAATACACTTGAGCAGAATAAGGTGTATAGGATATGAAGGGATTAAAAGGGTATATGGTAAACAGAGGAGAGAGTGCTGTTGGATTATTTGAGTGGAAAGAAATCTGAAGTAATAATCATGTGACAAGGCAAAGTGGAGAAAGATGTGAAGGTGGAAAGGGAAATGGGTGATGAGTGAATCGAAAGTGTGAACTGAACAATGGTATACCTTATACAGTAAGGACACTGGTGAAAGAAAGGCAAGTGTTATGGGTAAGTTTAAAAAATAGATGTGGAAGTGAGGTTATAGTGAAATAATGAAATCTTGAGTACAGAAGATTAGGAAAGTATTCAATGAAAATTTAGTAATAAGAGCGAAGTGAAGTAGATAAGCTGGAAGGAGGGAAAGTTAAAGGGGAAAGTAGTTGTTGGTTAGATTAGTTAATATCTAAAAGATTAAGTTGTATGTATAAATTACATGAAAATTAAGTTGAACTAGGGTAGAAAAGTAGAACAGTATATATTGTGACTTTGTGGGTTCGTAGAATTAAAAGTCCAATTTGCAGAAATTCTAAATGTTCTTTATTTCCGTAGAAATACACTTGCAGATTACAGCAGACTTACGGCATATATACAATCACAATCTACCAAGGTTGATGACCACAACAAAGAGCTTACTCAACTTCCACTCTTTACAACACTCCTGTTTACAACTGACTCTTGACGAATCGTCGCTTCCTTAAATACCTTATTGATACTTCAAGACAATCAGAAAATCGAATGTTCTATCACCAGATGAAACCCGAACCTTCCAGAAGCACAACTTAATCTGTGCCGGCCAACCTTTTATCTCCTCGCTATATTTATTTGCCGGCTCCTTGTGTGCACTAGCCGCGCTATCGTAGATAATGGGTTTGCGACACTTCCCTCAAGGCTGGTCGTCCCGAACAGCACCATCGTAGCGGGCCAGACGATCCAGGTGTACCACCAGCATCTTCCCTCGGGGCACCTTCTGGATGCAGTAGACCACTACGTTAATCTTCTTCACCACCCTGTACGGTCCTTGCCACGATTGCTGAAATTTCGGGCGTCATCCCTTGGTCCGGGTAGGGCCGTACAACCAGAACAGGCTTTTGCCATGACCTGTTTTTTAAAGGGCGCTGATGACCGCCGTAGTTGAGCGCCCCTATACACATCATCATCAACCAGAACAGGTCACCTTGCTGGAACCCTTGGCTGTTGCCTTGCCTGTCGTGTAGGGTCTTCATGTGGTGGCTCGCCTTCTGGATGTTCTGACGAGCCATCTCATGCATGTCATGGAATGGTCCACGAGGTTCTCCACATACTCGGTTGCTGGCTGTTTTGGGTCCGGGGGTTTCCAAAAGCCAGATCACAGGGGAGGCATAACTCTCGGCCGAATATTATGCTGGCTGGCGTCATTCCAGTGGTGTCTTGTGTTGACGAGCGATAGGCCATCAAGAACAGTGGCACCCTCACGTCCCAGTCTCGCTGATGGCTGGCCACGACTTTCCTCAGGTGCTCTTCTAAGGTCTTGATGTATCTCTCCACCATGCCGTCCGACTGGGGATGTAGGGGTGTTGTGCGGGTCTTGTTCACCCCAAGTCCTTCTAGTGCCTCCTTCATCAGGTTGCATTAAAAATTGGTGCCCTGGTGAGGGCGGAGTGGTCAGTCCTCAGTTGGAATGGCTGACCTTACAGGTACTTGTGAAAGTGTTCCAAGTTCTTTACCACCGCCAGTAACTTTCACCAAGTGAAGCAGTAGTTCTTCGCTGCCTTGGGTAGCGTCTTGCTGTAGTAGTCTTATCACCCGCTCGTGGCCGTCGTGGACTTGGGATAGGACGTTTCCAATGCAATGGTCGCTGGCGTCAGTGTGCACAATGAAGGCGCCGCCTGGTTGTGGAAATCCCAGAATAGGTGCACTGCAAAGTGTCTTCAGCTGCTGGAAAGCGCCTTCGGCATCCTCCGTCTACACATAAGGCCGGTGTTTCTCTCTCAGGCGGGTGAGGGGCTTGGCGATGTTGGAGAAGCTCTTTCTGAATCGGTGGTAATAAGTACACTGCCCCAGCAAACTCTGCAGCTCTCGCTTATTCTTCGGCTGAGGACAATCTCTCATGGCCTGTGTCTTCTCCGGGTCTGTGGCCACTCTGGACCAAGTATTTGACTTCCTTGCGGAAGAGCTGGCACTTTTTTGGGTTCAGCTTCAGGTTGGTCGCCTGCTGTCTCTGTAGCACCTTCCTCAGGTTGTCGAGATGGTCTTCAAAAATCTTGCCGAAGATGATGTCCAGGTATAGCAGGCAGGCGTCTTAAGTCAGCCATCTCATTACCGACTCCATGAGACGTTGGAAGGTAGCTGGCACATTGCAGAGGCCAAAGGGCATAATTGTAAACTGCCAAAGCCCTTGGCCTTTCGAGAATGCAGTCTTTTGCGTGTCTCTTGGATCTAGAGCCACCTGCCAGTAATCAGACTTCAGGCCCAGGGTTGAGAACCACTGTGCATCATCTAGCGTGTCCAGGGTGTCGCCAATCCGGGGTAAAGGGAAGCAGTCCTTCTGGGTGACAGCGTTCAGCTTCCTGTAATCCACGCAGAAGCATAACTCGCCGTTATTTTTCAGCATAACTACAGGGGAACACCAAGGGCTGTCAGACTCTTCAATCACTCCCTTAAATTTCATGTCATCTAGCATATCCCGTACTGCTGCTTGTTTTGTCAACGGAACACGTCTAGGCAGTTGCCGAATGGGCCGGGCGTCTCCGGTGTCAATGCAGTGAAGCACTTTGACTGTGCGGCCGTAGTCACTGTTACCTTGGCTGAACACGCGCTGCTACCGCCTCAGCAGTGTTTGAACTTTCTCCTGCTGTTCTGCGGCCAGGTGGTCGGCCACCCTCTCCAATAGGCCTTCCAGCTGGGACCCCAGATGTTGCGTCAGCACCGGCTCCTGTGTCTTGTTGATTGCTGTTACATTGACCATGGGCTCGCATGTCCCCAACTCTGTCCCGTCCTGGATGTCGTTATCGCTGTCCGCTAGGTTAAGCAGCCTTACTGGCAGCTTCTCTCGACACGGCAACAATTTCATGGCCACACATAGTCCGTGCACAGGCGTCTTCTGGTCCAGCATCATGTTTTTCCGCTGGCCTTCCAGTCGCGACGTCACCACCTCGATTCTCGCAGGGACAACCACGTCTTCCTTCAAGATGACCCTGCAGATTCCAAGGCGTTCTTCGGGTTGCCGGAGTATCACCTCTTCTCCATTGAGCCGCAGGACCTTCCTGCCGACGTCGACCGCCGCCTCGTATCACCTCAGTATCCCAGTATCACCTCAGCCACCTTCGCGACGAGCACCCACAGTCACACGGCACTCCGTTTCAAGGTCAACTTCAGTAGGGCCTCCTCGACAGGCAATGTGTCACCCGATGCCGTCACTAGCTGGTATGGTCGGCTCGGTTTTCTCGACTGCAAACCCTTGGCCACGTCATGCCTGATGATGGTCACAGCTGCCCCAGTGTCTACGAACACGAGGCACAGCTTCCCTCTCACTCAACCGTCCGTGATGAGGCTGTCATCCATACGCCGGCTGACTGCACGCAGTATCACTCGAGGGGATGGTGGTGTCGCCGCCGACATGCCCCTCACCACATCGGGTCTTCCTCGTTCTTCCTACTGCTCTTCCTGGTGTCAGCTGTCTCTCTCCAGGTGTCCCGTCTGGCCGCACCCGCAGCACATGCCACTAGTGTTCACCGGCGTCCCTCGACTGGTCTTCTGTCTCCAGTGTAGCGGACACTTCTATCTCTCGACATCGTGATAGCTGTCGCCTTGGCTGGCTATTAACTGTTTGGCCTGTTCTTTCCACTTGTGTTTTGCCACCATGTCGAATTGATGACGGAAGACTTCAAAAGTTGTGGCACAGTCGTATTTAGGAGCTTTGACGCGTGCAGATGTGTCGCATCCTGGCACGTCGGTCTTCGGGTCCTTCAACCTCCTGCCGACGATTTCGTCTACCATGGCGTTCAGGGACTTTGTGTTGCTGTCGGCCTTTCCCTCCAGGTCGTTATCACGGGTTGCCAGGTCTTCTACTCGCTCGTTCACTTGACCCATCCGCTTGCCCAGCTCCATGATGTCCTCCACACCGGTCAACTGCTCTCCAAACTTTACGGCGAGGGTTTCGTTTGCAGCCTTCGTTTCAGATAATTCGGCCTTCATTTCTGTGGCCAGGCGGTTGTTTGCTGCTTTCATTTCCGTGGTTAATTCTGTCATCTTCGTGGTCATCATCATGGCCAAGTTGCTATTTGCAGCTTCCGTCTTCATTGATAATTCGGCCTTCATTTCTTTCATATTCTCGGTGATGTTAGCTGTCTTCATTTCTTCCATTTTCTGTAAAATCTTTTCCAATGCCGCATCCATTATCGATGTCCACTTCCTGACACCAATTGTGACTTTGTGGGTTCGTAGAAATAAAAGTCCAATTTGCAGAAATTCTAAATGTTTTTTATTTCCGTAAAAATACACTTTCAGATTACAGCAGAAGTACGTCACATACACAATCACAATCTACCAAGGTCGATGACCACAACAAAGAGCTTACTCAACTTCCACTCTTTACAAAACTCCTGTTTACGACTGACTCTGCGAATCGTCACTTCCTTAAATACCTCATTGAAAATTCAAGACTTCTGTAACAATCAAGAAATCAAATGTTCTATCACCAGATGAAACCTGAACCTTCCAGAAGTGTAAGTTAATCTGTGCCGGCCAGCCTTTTATCTCCTCGCTAACTTTATTTGCCAGCTCTTTGTGTGCACAAGCGTAGATAATGGGTTCGTGACAATATAGTGGTAAAATTATAGTAAATATCAAAATGAATTCCGTGGAAGAAAATATGAATGGTAATGTGGAAACCATAGACAATTAGGGTGGTATAGGATCAGTAAATGTGAGCCAGGAACATCTGAGCATAATATAACTACAGAGTCAGATGAGACTGGAAATCAGAGTAAACGTAGACAAAATATACAATGATGAAGTGCAGAGAATCATTAGAAAAACAGGCAAAATTTGTAATGAACAGAAAATGTTTGAGAAACAAGACTGAAGATTCCTTTCTTGGAAGTGTTGAAAACAGTGTTATGATAAATTAACTTTAAAGAGAGTCGATTAAAGACACTAGACAACACTTACTTTTAAATTTTTCCGGAACATGTTTCTGAGGCTTTGCCTCTATCATCGGCCGGCTCTCGACTGGTTCTCGTTGGTGTAGCTGACGATATTTTGTCACAGGTCTCCTCTGGTAGCGGTTCAAGGAACTTGCTGAACAAATCTTTCTGGGGGATGTCGAAATTGAATACTTTGTTCCTATTTTTTGAAATGAAGATTTGTTCCCATGTGGATAGTTCTTGTTTTCCTGATGTATGTTTTAGTAGTTTTGGTTCTGGATTTATGTTGTGGTTTTTTTCCCAAAAATGTGTGGCAACTGCTGATTTTTCTAATTGTTTATATTTTATGTTTCTAAAGTGTTCCTTTGCTCTTGTTTCTAAATTTCTTTTTGTTTTTCCAATATAAATTTGACTACAGTCATTGCATTCAATTTGATATATACCAGATTTTTTGTTAGATGGAATGGCACCTTTGATGTTTGAGCAAATTAGGTTTTTTAAGGAGAAGTGGTTGACTGTTGCTAGTTGAATGTTTTGTTTTTTGAAGACTTTTTTGAATTTATCATAGGCCCATGGATGGTAAGTGAATTTTTTGAAAATCATATTAGTTTCTGTAGCTGCGTCAGTTTCTCAAACAAAATTGAAGACTACATTGCAGATATCAACATTTCGACACAAATTCTACCTTTATCCATACAAAATTCAGTAAAAAGCCATTGTGAAAATATTTTGGAGGAAATAGAGAACAGATCCTTTCAGAAGAGAAAACATAATACTATCCATTCTTTGAAACAGATAAACGTTATTTACACAAAGGCAGACAAAGGCAACAAGATTGTCATAATGGAAAAATCAGATTATATTGAAAAAATGGAAAAAATGCTAACTGAAAATGAATATGAAATCATTAACAAAAATCCTGTAAAAACTTGCATACAGTCATTTGAAAAAACAATAGCAAAATCAAGCATAATACCAAACAAATATGCAGTTAAACCGGATAACCCAACCTTACCTAGACGTTATGGCTTACCCAAAATACACAAACCATCCATAACAATGAGACCTATAGTTAGCAGTATAAATTCACCAACATACAAACTTGCAAAGTGGCTAACAAACAAATTCAATTCATTTCCAAAATTCGACAGCCTAAGCATCAAAACACCTATGAACTTATAGAACACATTAAGGATACTGAACTAAAAGAAGAGGACACACTAGTCTCGTTTGATGTTAAATCACTGTTTCCCAGCATACCAGATAATCAACTCCCACCGTTGATAGAAGAATGGCTCAAATCACTTGGAATGGCATCACCTGAAATTTCAGACTACATCGAACTAACCAAATTATGCATAGAACAAAATTTCTTCCAGTTTCAAACAAAATATTATCACCAAACTTCAGGGTTAGCAATGGGCAACCCCCTATCACCCTTCCTGGCCGATCTGTACATGAGTGCATTAGAAATAGGGATCAACAAAGGTTTCCCTTGGATGTTCAAACTCTGGCAACGATATGTAGATGACATCTTTGCAATAGTACCAAAAAAAAAAACATCAGTGATGCACTAAAACTTTTAAATATCCAAGAAAAAAGCATAAAATTCACTGTAGAAATAGAAAAAGATGAGCATTTACCATTTTTGGATCTAAAAATAATGAGGAATAAAAACAGATTAAACTTTGGCATTTACAGAAAACCAACACAGACAACTACATAAAAGCTAATGGCTACAACCCAAGATCCCACAAACAGGCAATCTTCAATAGTTTAGCACACAGACTGGTAAACATTCCTCTCACAGCAGAAGAATACAAAACAGAATACAACAAAATAATTGAAATAGCACAAAAAAATAACTTTGCCAAATCATTAGTGGACAAAAAAGTGAACTTAGCAAAAACGAAGCTACTAAAGGAAACCACAACTCTCTTAGCTACAGAAACTAATATGATTTTCAAAAAATTCACTTACCATACATGGGCCTATGATAAATTCAAAAAAGTCTTCAAAAAACAAAACATTCAACTAGCACCAGTCAACCATTTCTCCTTAAAAAACCTAATTTGCTCGAACATCAAAGATGCCATTCCATCTAACAAAAAATCTGGTATATATCAAATTGAATGCAATGACTGTAGTCAAATTTATATTGGAAAAACAAAAAGAAATTTAGAAACAAGAGCAAAGGAACACTTTAGAAACATAAAATATAAACAATTAGAAAAATCAGCAGTTGCCACACATTTTTGGGAAAAAAACCACAACATAAATCCAGAACCAAAACTACTAAAACATACATCAGGAAAACAAGAATTATCCACATGGGAACAAATCTTCATTTCAAAAAATAGGAACAAAGTATTCAATTTCGACATCCCCCAGAAAGATTTGTTCAGCAAGTTCCTTGAACCGCCACCAGAGGAGACCTGTGACAAAATATCATCAGCTACACCAACGAGAACCAGTCGAGAGCCGGCCGATGATAGAGGCAAAGCCTCAGAAACATGTTCCGAAAAAATTTAAAAGTGTTGTCTAGTGTCTTTAATCGACTCTCTTTAAAGTTAATAAGACTGAAGATAGTCAAAAGTAGTGTAGAACAGAGAAGGTTGTTTAAGTAACAAGAAAGAAAAATGGCAGAGATGGTGAAATAAAATAAAGATGTAGAAAAGATAAAGATTAGTGATGACCAAGCAAATTTTGTAAAGGCAGGTCCAGCTTGCTACTGAATTAGCTAGAACAGAGTCAGTTAGCAGCTGAGTTGAATTACAAAATACATAAAATAAGCACAGAGTAGGTGAAATGGAAACAGTAGTAGAAATTAACTCTTTTGATTACAAATAGATGAAGCCAAAGAAAATTGTAATAAATCTAATGCTGGCATGAGCCAAGAACTAAAACAGTTAAAATCAAATTTTGAAATATCAGAAACTATTTGTAGTTGGTATTACTACAAATTTTGAAAGTTTCAACCTAACAGTGGTTAAGAAAATAGTAGATACTAGTGAAAACATAAGGGAAAATAAGAACTAAGATAGTTATGGGCACAACAAGATTTGGTTAGAAAAATTACAATAAGCAAAACAAAATAAAGAAAAATGTTAAACAAATGAAAGGAAGAGAAATTACTCTTGAGTAGTAATATATTTTAAGAAAATACAGGTAATTTTACTCATTTCAACTACAGAATAGATAAAAATGTGTAATATGTAGAATGAAAGTAATGTATGAAAATTATGAATATATCTCTAGCAATTATGGGTCTGTAAGAACTTACTGCGGTTAACACGAAATGTGCACATGCACAATTCCACCCAACAATGCAGCGTATCTCGAACACTTCATGTCTGAGATAATTATTTCAGCATTCAATGATGAGTAAGGGGATAATACTAAATAATTTCTAAGAGAAATCAAAGAATATTTCAAAGTTAAACAGATACCATAGAAATTTCAAATGCATATAATTTGAAAGAGCTTACGGTGGAAAGCAACCAAATGGCTTCAAATGTGTTGTGTTATGAAGTGGTAGACCACCTTCAGAAATTTGTTTCTGAACATATACTAGGGGTAGTCAGTACAAATCCAAATTAGGATCCAACTGGATGTGGGCAAACAATCCCAAAGGAAGCCTGACTAGAGGACTACACAAGGTTAGCTCACACACATCTCTCTTATGTGAGGTTAGCTAGCAAAGCTAGAAATTCAGTTCTCCCATGAGCAACTAGGAAGTGATTGCCAAATAACTAAATACCAGACATTAAAGTCAAATCAGATGAAGCAAATAGAAATGAAACAAATAATACAGGACATAACCAAGGTCACTGATGTCTCACAAGCCATTACCAAAGTGGAAGAGGCACATATGCATAGAAATAACTACAAATACCAACAACATTAGAAGGTTACTAAAATTAGGCAAGTGAGTCAACCTTGTATATACCTTTCTCCACTTACAAACAACAAAAAAAAAAACTTGTAAGTGGAGAAGTATATACAAGGTTGACTCACTTGCCTAATTTTAGTAACAATGGCACTCCACTTTCTGAAATACTTATCTTTGTTCTATATAAACATTAGAAGGCTTTAGCGATATGATGCACAGGTCAGATGGAGTGCTAATAATCAGTTTGCATTTTCACCTAATGATACATAAAGGAATCCCCAAATAAATGATACACTACTGTTTGTGAAAATTGCAATACTGAAAAGGTAACACATGAATGCAATGAATTTGATACCACAGATTATACACATAAATGATTAAGTTTACATGATCTCTGAGCCTGATTGTGAGCATTTGGTGTAGCCTCCAAGCATTGCTATTAGGGCTGCTAATGCCATGATGTGGAAACAAAAATGTTATGAATATGTCTCTAGGAGATAGCCCACAAAACCACGACACTGGTTGTTGGAGGACTGATGTACAAGTTGCCGACCAACCATAGCCCCAACATTTTCGATTGACTACATATCAGACAAATGTGCAGGCCAGGTAAGAAATGGTACCTGATGCTCTTCAAAAGTGGCTTGTATATTCCTCACAATGTGTGGTCAGTCATTGTCCTGAAATATCCTCTGTGGAGATGGCTGAAGCAGAGGAAGTACTTCGGTTCTACAATCTTGCTCAGCAACCAGCTGCTGTTCAAAGTGCTCTGAATTATTAATAGGCGACATTATTTATTATAACCAATGGCACCTCAAACCATCACATGGTGTTTATTCACTATGTTGCTCAACAGTACAGACCTTCAAATTTCACTCACCATGACACCATCAAACATACACATATTCAGCCATCACTTTAGGACAGGTTAAAACAGGACCTGGGAAAGACAACACTTTACATTTACTAGTGACTGCTCATTGTAGTCGAGGCATTTGTGGGTTGTGGACAGTGAAAGCCGACAAAATGTTATACGTGTAACTTGTCCAATCCACAGCAGACAATGATGAATCATCAATGCAGACAGGTTCACCCCTGTTGCAGCACTACAGTATCAAACCAACACTGTAGATGAAGCTATCGGACAAGATGGCAGTCATTCTATGCCTTGGTCATCTTGTGTGGTCCAGTACTTGCTCTTTGCTGCATACAGCTATTCACTACTTCTACATATAAATCACACTATGAGAGCATGCCCTACACGTGCCAAAATATCACAGTATGACAAATTTGCTTCCTGGAGAGTGATCATTCTGCACAGTTGGAATTCTTATGCTGATGTGGCTTCCTTTGACATCCACGATGAATTGTGGCACTCAATTTAACATTTCCACCCTGTTTGAACCTGACTACATCTAATGCAGTACTGACCTTGTTGGGAAAGTGTTAATAGAGATCTAATGCAATACTGACCTTGTTGGGAAAGTGTTATAGGGCCCTTCTTGGCCTATGTGTACCCATCTATCTGTAATTGTATTGGTTATTGCTTGCACATTTTTCTACATGTCCTCCAAGTTGGGATTAATTCAGGAATTCTTTCATGGTTTTGCATTTTCACAAACAGTAATGTATGACCTTACAGAGCCATTGAACATGTGGCCATAATAATGTGCATCAAATGTCAAGGACATAGACAAGGTTTCAAGGCATATGAAGAGGTTACACTGTAAGGCAAGATTTGCCTATAAAATTGGCAAATGAGTAAGCACACATCACAGAAGCTGTGTACTAATCCATTGATAGGATGAGCAGTGATGCTAACATACAATAAGACCTGAAACTTCACATTCTGGCAAGATTTGGAAATAACGAACAGGAAATTTGTAGAGGTTATGTTAGGACTCCTGACCATCACCCTACACACCAAAATTCCTTCACATTGTATCTCCCATATACACAAAATCATGTGTATAGTACAGAAAGAATGACAGTGACGAGAACGAAAGGTTCTTTGATGGAAATTAATCTTTCTTCCACACTAGCCATATATGCTAAGGTTTTGGGTAGATAATCAACCTCTAAAAAGCATATGGAAAGTGTATTAGGTGAGTACCAATGCGGATTTAGAAGTGACAAGAGCACAATAGACCAGATATTTGTAATCAGACAAATAATGGAAAAATTCTACGAGCATGGTATAGACTTACACTTCCTGTTTATTGACTTCAAGCATGCATTTGATTCAATTGATAGAGGAGCCCTCTATTAAACTCTGGAATGTTTTAAAATGCAACCAAAAATAATAAGGCTAATAAAAATGACAATGGAAAATACAAAAGCCAAAGTGAAAGTAATGAATAAAATGAGTCCAGATTTTGATTATAATGCAGGAGTAAGACAAGGTGATGGATTGGAAATTAACTGTTCTTTCACACTGGCCGTGTGTAGGCTAAATTGTGGAAACGTAGAGTCAGACTGAAAAATTCAATGCCATAGCCGGGATTTGAACCACGGATCTTCTGGTTTCCGTCCAGCCGCTCTAACATTTAGCTACTATGGCCAACGCACCAACATGACATTAAATTCCCCAACTGACTCGTATTTTCGTGGTAAACCACTTAGGAGTTCCCATAAACATATGAGACAACTACCTTTTTGGCGACTTACGACATGTAAGTACTTGTCGAGTCATGTTGGCATCATGTCATGGCATGTTAATGCCATGTTGGTGCGTTGGCCATTGTAGCTCAATGGTAGAGCGGCTGGACGGAAACCAGAAGATCCGTGGTTGAAATCCCGGCTATAGCACTGAATTTTTCAGCCTGACTCTACGTTTCCACAATTTAGCCTACACACGGCCAGAGTGAAAGATCAGTTAATTTCCATTAATTGACCTAATAGTGGTTAACTATAAAGCTTGGGCCTTAAAGTACTTAACATGTCGTAAGTTGCCATTAAGGTAGTTGTCTCATATGTTTATGAGAACTCCTAAGTGGTTTACCGGGAAAATACGAGTCAGTTGGGGAATTTAATGTCATGTTTGCGCATTGGCCATAGTAGCTCAATGGTAGAGCAATGGGATGGAAACCAGAAGATCCGTGGTTCAAATCCCGGCTATGGCATTGAATTTTTCAGTCTGACTCTACGTTTCCACAATTTAGCCTACACACGGCCAGTGTGAAAGAATAGTTAAATTCCATTAATTGACCTAATAGTGGTTAACTATAAAGCTCGGGCCTTAAAGTATCGGGTTGTCTCATAAATTCGTTCGATTCTTGTTACGTGTTTACGACTAAGAACACCTGAGAACACTGCATGCCCCCATTACTTTTACGTCAAAAGAAGTTGCCTAACAATAAGGGGTTTGTTAACAAATACAATAACTGAAAAGAATGCTATGAACACAAACCACAGCGACCTCACGACCAAAGGTAAATAGGTCAACTTATGTAAGAATTGGTAACCAAACTTCAGTACAAGTTTGTGGATGCAACAGTGCGGAGTTCTAACTTGTGAATGTTAATATGGAAGGCAAGAAGGAACATTTTCGACATTTAATGCTGTTTTATTGCCGTAAGGGTAAAACAGCCTCACAACTCAATGGACAATTTGTGCTGTTTACGGAGAAGATGCAGTGACGAATTGGGCCTGTCAAAAATGGTTTACTCGATTTCGAGCTGGGAACTTCTCTGTGAAAGACAAGCCTCATTCTGGAAGACCTGTGGTTACGGATGAGGAAAGGATAAAGGACATGATTACGAACCACCCCAGAATAACAACTTGGGAGGTAAGTCAGGAGCTAAACTTATCTCATGCAACTGTAGCCAGGCACCTAAAGAAACTTGGTTACGTAAATCTTCGGGATGTATGGGTTCTGCACGAACTGAGTGAACAAAATTTAGTTCAGCGCGTTTCCATCTGTGACGCATTGATAAGACGCAATGAACCTGCCCCTTTTCTGCAACTGCTGGTTACAGGAGACGAAAAGTGGATTGTGTACAACATCCGAAAGAGAAAGTCATGGCGTAAGAAAGGGGAACCACCACTCTCAATTCCTAAGCCAGGGCTTCATCCTGAGAAGATTATGCTGTGCATTTGGTGGGACTGGAAAGGAATTATTTATTACGAATTTCTTCCTCCTGGGGAGACCATCAATTCAGAGAAATACTGTTCTCAGTTGGATCGTATGAAGGTTGCCCTAGAAGAGAAAAGGCCAGAGTTAGCATCTAATGGTGGAGTCGTCTTTCATCAAGACAATGCCAAACGGCACACTTCTATGGTAACTCGTCAGAAATTACGGGATTTCGACTGGGATGTGTTACCTCACCCACCTTATTCTGCAGACATTGCCCCATCCGACTATCATTTATTCCGATCCCTGCAAAACTTCCTTAATGGCAAACGCCTTACTTCCTTGGAGGATTGCAGACTCGCCGTAGAAGAGTTTATCAACCAGAAAACTGCAAGATTTTGGAAAAATGGTATTGATAAGCTTCCTGAGAAATTGAGATATGTTATTGATAATAATGTTGCATACTGCACAAAATAAAGTTTTATTTGAAAAGTTCATTGCCTTGTTTACTTTCGATGCCCTTGCATATGTAAACAGATTACCCCTACATAATTAGGCAACTTTGTTGCCGTAGTTGTGATACGGGGATACAGTGCAGAAGTTCTTTGTCGTAAACATGTAACAAGAATTGAACGAATTTATGAGACAAACCAATACTTACATGTCGTAAGTCGCCATTAAGGTAGTTGTCTCATATGTTTATGAGAACTGCTAAGTGGTTTACCGGGAAAATACGAGTCAGTTGGGGAATTTTATGTCATGTTGGCGCGTTGGCCATAGTAGTTCAATGGTAGAGTGGCTGAACGGAAACCAGAAGATCCGTGGTTCAAATCTTGGCTATGGCATTGAATTTTTTCAGTCTGACTCTAGGTTTCCACAATTTAGCCTACACACGGCCAGTGTGAAAGAACAGTTAATTTCCATTAATTGACCTAATAGTGGTTAACTTAAAGCTCGGGCCTGAGTCAACCACAGAACTGACGATAAGGGAGAGGTTCCCAGAAACTAGTCTTCATCAAAAAACTTGTAAGTGGAGAAAAGTATATACAAGGTTGACTCACTTACCTAATTTTAGTAACAATGGCACTCCACTTTCTGAAATACTTCTTTTTATTCTATATAAGAAAATATCTCTTTCTTAGGTGTCCATTTTCTTATATTTCCGTTTTTCCCCTTAAACACTGTCTATTGTGAGAAGGTATGCTTGAGACCATACTGTCCTAACATTATTTATTGCTTCTACATTGGGACCAGTCACTTTACATCATCCAATGTCTCTTTTTGCGAGTAACTGATCCTGTATCTTGGAAATGTTTGATGCACCTATTAGTTTACAAGACATAAGGATACCAACATTAATAGACATTTTAATTAAGCGTAAGAATGACAAAAAATTTATATCGTATACTGATAAAACGTAAGACGTTTATGTTGCAAACAAAAGTATGTCAATTTGATTTTACCTGGGCATTTGACAACATTATGCTCCAAGGGACTTGTCTGAATGCTGGATAGCGTTGCATAAACTCCTCTATGCAGCGGTTTAAATGATATTTATGTGTTGTACCAATTTTAATGCCGGTACGAAAGAAGCACTCAACCCTGAAGATGTGGTGCCATGTGTTCATATCCAGGGGAAGCTGGTTGTATTAGTTACGAGCTCAGCCACATTCAGAGCACTGTAATTTGCTTTACTGTTCCATAAAATTTACTGCTTTGCCATAGAGGGCACTCTGATTTCAAGATAGATTTACCAGTCAACTGACATCATTCTTGCTTAATCGGAGAGCAGAAAATAACAAATAAAAATGAACACTGTGTACAAAGGACAATATAAAATGTGCAAGAAATTCTACATTTTACATATATGAATTGCAAGAAGAAAGTCAAAACAATAGGGAGATTCTGTATAAATTACCCTAAACCCTGCAAGGAAGAAAGAGAGGCTGAAATAAAAGAACTGAAGAAAAATAACAAGGTGGAAACATGACAGACAATTTATATATTGCAATCCATATAAATCAACAGTAGGAGAGCTTGAGATAATTGGGGTACTCATCAGTGAGTGGAAAACATAAGACCATCATTGAGTGCAGAGTCTAATAAAAATGTTTGAAGTTAATGAACTCTCTAAAGAAAGTGTTACGTCAACTGAGTCAGGGGACAGGTTTTTCATACATGTCACATCAAACAACTGAAGAAATTGGGGATTGCAATCAGAGTACATATAGTGCAGCAATTGAAAGAAGCATATTCAGAAAGATGAATGCTTTGTCATTGGTTTCAGGATTTTCTTATTCTGCATCCTGAGATTCCCTCCATAATATGGTTCACGGATGAGGCATGGTTTCATCTGTTTGGCTATACCAGCACAAAACAGCTGACACTTGGCTGCTGTAAACACCCATATAATCAATCCTCAAAGCACCACTGTATGATGAAAAGATTGGTGTATGGTGTGCAGTATCAGTTTTCTGGATTATTGGTTCCATTTTCTTTAATATGACTGCAAACTCTGCAGTTTATATGGGCTTTTTCAATACATTTCTAAAGCAGCTGGATGATATTGAAATGGCAGAAGGTTATTTTGAGCAAAATGGAGCAATGTTTCATACATGTAACTCCTCCATGCAACTTGTATTCAGTTTCTTTGGTCATCTATTTCATTTGGCTCCACAGATCACCTGACTTAACCCCACCAGTCTTTTTCTTATGGGCATATTTTAAAAATAGAATGTTTAATAATATATCTCGGACAACTGCTGAACTCTGTTATGCCAAAATAAGCAACAATTTCAAGGATACTCTTAATGCAATGTCACAGAATATGGTGAAATAAGTGGATGCTGAAGTACACTTCCAACATTTGCTCTGTTGGATAATGTAATTTAATTTCTCAATTGTGTATTATATCCTCCCAAAATTGTCCTACTGTGTCCCATTAAAGTGGTTCAGATTTATATGAATCACACTGTACAAAAAACAAAAGTTCACAGTGACAATACAAAATTGACACAAACGAGAGAAATTGTCATTTCACATAGAGATGAACCTATATGTGTGTAAAGGTGATAAAGAATTATTTAACCCTTTCGCCGATATGGACGTCATATGACGTCCAAGTTAAAAGGCCCCAAACCGATATGGACGTGTATAGACGTCCTGCGCATACATGCATTTAATGCTCATGTAACGCCAATTATTTTAATCTTGCTGTTTTACAATGAATTTAAATTAGTTCTATAAGGATTGTAAACGTATCCTTAAAGGTTTCTTTTTGAATTGTACACCTCCAAACCTGGATAAACACCCAAGGGCACATCTGCAGATTCACACCCAATAATATTGGTTTCCTTGCGAACTTCTTTTTCGCAACACACTACACATTTTCGAAATGGTTACAAGTTTTTTGGGTGTGGGTGGTATACTTTTAGGAAAGTGTTTTCTCTCAAGTATGAGGGATGATGTGGTGAATTTTGCCACCCCCTAGTATAAAGAGGCCTCTGAGTATTATAATACTCAATTAGGTTACGAGCTCTTTATACGCGCAAGTACAGGTAGATGAATGTCTTTTACAGCTCTGAAAATTACTAAACAACTGTGCATAGTTACATCCAGTGGTATAAAAATACTTTTTTTTTACCATTTAACTCTTTTCCGTAAAGAGGGATAGCTGGTAATAGCTGATCCGTATCACGCATATTTGACCCGCCATTTCCCCAAACAATGGAGTAGCTAACATGCCAGCTGTAGACCAGTACACGTCACTGCTACGTATGTCCTAAACATCTCCATAATCGTACAACAAATCTTCCAGATTTTCTACAGTAATATCAGAAGCCTGTACACATCATACCCAAGCTAATTTATTTGCTACATTACCGGGATAAGTCATGGTTAACATTGAAATTTAACAATTTCAAATGTGCCATACATTTAGCTCTTGATAGCTTCAAGAAATCACTGAACAAAGAGAGAGTATAAATATCTGAAATACAGAGCGAAAACTGCTGCATAAGGCTACCAGAAACCTTGGTTGAGAAACACTGTAATAACAGATGCTGACAGAGTTTTCATTCCAGTGTGGGAGTGTGTGACGCAACATATTCTCGTCATATTATCGCTTGGCATAGCATAAATAAACTAAACTTGAACCTGAGAAGTCGCTTACGTAGCTATACATACATACTATGGCTCGTATACACACAAAACAAAGTGATTCACATATTAGGCGCGTTCGGCACAAAGAATGGCTTTTGCTACAGTGAAACAAAGTAGTGAAATTTCAACAATTTATTAATTTAGTCTCTACTTTATTGTTACTGTAGATTTATACTGCCTTTAATGAGTTTTAAACCAGTTTTTGTTTCGTTTAAATAGCTTAATAAATACGGAAGATACGGAATTGTATTTATGATGCAGTTTTACAGCATTTAACAATTTAAATGTCCTGTTCTGTTTATTGGGTATCCGTTGCCGGCCCCTGGAGGGTTTAAATGGCCATCGGCGAAGCGGTTAATAGAGATGTAAGAATAGTAATATGAGATATACTGATCATATGAATAAATCATAAGGAAATAGAAAATGAATTTACACCTAACATTTTTTAGTACAATAAGAATAGAAAATGTTTCAAATAACATTGTGTTTAAAGAGGCATTGGAAGATAATTAGTTTAAAATAAAATATTTAAAATGTAAACAAATCAATTGTTAGAAGGAAATAACATACTTGAAATAATGTTAGAAAATAGCTTTCAGAATGCATGTTACCAAAGATAAATTTAAATTGGGAATTGTGAAACATTACAAGTAACAGGATCAATTAACTTTTCAAATACAAAGAAAAGTTATTAATAAATAATAAAAAAAGAGAGAGAATTGTATGTAAAAAATCTGACTTAACGAATGTTCTGGAAGCCTATTAACATAAAAGCAGGAGGAGGTGATTCACATAGAGGTGTGATACACAGTCAATGTAACCTTTAGGGCAGCAGATGTGTGTAAGCTGTACAAAAGAGAAATTTATACAAGAATCATAATTTATGCATGAAATATATTACAACTACGGTTATAAATATTTGTTTTTGTCAGTATTTACATGCTAATATAAACAAGCAAACTAGTACTATTTTTCATTGTTCTTTATTTTAAAATGCGTAAATGACTTAGTCTGCTTGGTTCTGTGTTTTGTTAAATGTTCAGTATACGAGGCATGTTTTTAAGGAATTACCCTTTTAATATGTGACAAAAGCAAACTTTTAATTACTATGAAATTAGTTCTGAAATATCATACCTTTATCTACTTTTCAATATAATTGCCATCATTGTTGAGGCACTTATTGAAAAACAAGCCTTATGTTCCATCATAATAGAAGGTGCTGAATGACTTGTCGGCCACTGCAGCACGACTATTTTGAGGCTGTCATGTGGGCTTCTGAGATGCTTCTTCAGTTGCAGAAACATGTGGTCGTTCTGGGATCTAAGTAGGTGCTGTGGATTGGATAATCAGATGTTTCCCAGCTAAATGAGATGGTTTTGATTGGTTTCATTTGGACAGGCACTGTTATGCAGCAAAACAATCGCTTTAAGGAGCATGTTGTGCCTTTTGTTTTGAATTGCATAGCACAGTTTACAAAAAGTTTCTATGTTTTGGAATTTGTGTCATCAAAGGCAGAAAGTCAACAAGCTACACTCCCTTCCTGTCCCAAAACATGGTACACACAAATTAAATTTAAAGGGAGTTGATTAATGACACTTAACAACACTTTTAAATTTTTCCGGAACATGTTTCAGAGACTTTGCCTCTATCCTCAACCGGCCATCGACTTGTTCTCATTGGTGTAGTTGACGATATTTTGTCATAGGTCTCCTCTGGTGGCGGTTCAAGGAACTTACTGAACAAATCTTTGTGGGGGATGTCGAAATTGAATACTTATGATTTTCACTTCTTAAAGACTTGTTAGCCTAATATTGCAATTCCTTTCTTGGAAGTGTTGAAAAACTGCTTTCATGCTTTTAGCACCTAAGAAAAATAATACTGCATACTTCACAGTCAGTGAGATTCTCAATTGGAGACATTTTACATCACACGAAACATCAATTATTCCCACTATGACATCTGTGGTTTACCAACATATGCATACAATACAAATGTATGGGACACAAACCACAGCTCTGCAGAGGCAGAATTTCAAAATGGTACTAACTTTAAAAATATGCCTTGTATTTTGTGCTAAACTACCAAACAGCATCAGTCATATATGTATTTTAAGAGAGAAAATATTGAATCCTCCAAGTCATATTGGACGATGAATGAAATGGGTGAAATGATCTCAAATGAGCCCAGGGACCATAGAGTTACCAGACATTCATCTTTCAGGATAAGGGAAAACTCTGGAACAAACCTTATCCAGATAACTCCCTGACCGAGATTCAAATTCGAGACCTCTTGTAGGTGAGGCAGACATGCTACCACCTACACTACAGAGCAAGCTTTCAACCAGTATGTTTACCTTCATAATAAGGCATATTAAAACATTGACACAATAAATTAAAGAAAATAAGTTGGCATACATTATATGCTCTGAGAGAAACTTGCATGCTTAAGGTTATGCACAATGATTGTCCTGGTAGGTAATGTTATAGTCCTGAGTTGGAGCTTGACCCTGAACTGTTATCGGCTAAGTTTATCATGAATCTGACACAATCTCCACCTGCATTCCTTGCATGGCCTTTAAAAGGTTTTTCATCTTTCCCCAAAATGTTTAAGATTTTTTTTTTCTCGTTTTATGTGGTATATTAGCAGCACCAGTTCTCAGAAAACATTTTATATTTTGATATGTCATTTGGCATTTAATTTCATGATATTTACTGCAAAAACTGAGTGGTGTTTCAGTAATTTTTTTAGCATGTTTAACACAATGTGCTTTTCAAAGATTTACTTTTGATGCTTTTTGTAATTCTGAGTACTGTTTTGGCCTGATATTGCTACTGATATCTGCTTTCCTTGTGTACAACTGTTAAGTTGCAACACCTTATGTTTAGTGAACGGATCTTTTGATTGCTTTTAAACAAAATTACAAATGTACTATGATATTAAAGTATTTTAGAGTTCCATTGACACATCCTACACAAAAATGTTGAGAAATGACATCTTTCCATCCTCATGATGAGGATTTTGTTTAGGAACTAATTAGCATTCACAGTGGTCGTATTCTTTGGAATTCTTTCATTTTTATGAAACAAGTGTGGTGCTTATTTTGACAGGATTTAACAGCACTAATTTATGCATTATTTGTTAATATTTTGGAAATATTGCTTGTTTCCATTTTCAGTGTATGTTTGAACTGATTATAAACATTTTCATTTTTGCGGCATCTAATCCTTTCTATTGGTTCAGATGTTTAACTACTTTCCTTTTTTAAGTACTGACACTATCAGTATCTTGGTGTTACGTAAAGAATATGGAATTAGACTCGTGCATAGCAAACTACTTATAAAATTTTTGACCATTTCTTCATTCTCCTGTAAATGGAATGTGCAATAAAACTATTTCTGCAAGCATTTATTAAGCTTTTGTAGGAATAGTGTGTAGAAACTATATAAGGTGAGGTAGAGAGTATTGTGAATATAGCACATCAGGTGTGTGTGTGTGTGTGTGTGTGTGTGTGTGTGTGTGTGTGTGTGTGTGTGTGTGTGTGTGTATGTGTGTGTGTGTGCGCGCGCGCGTGCGTGCGCGTGTGCGTGCACGAGCAGGTAATATTATATGATTAAGTTGTCAAGTATTTTGGTCCTATGGGACCACAGATAACATGTTCTACTCTGATTCCCAAAGTTGCAGGTTCAAACGTGGCAGAGGGTGAGGGCTTTTATTATTATTGTTATTATTATTATTATTATTATTATTATTATTATTATTATTATTATTATTATTATTATTATTATTATTATTATTATTATTCCTTAAAATCCTTAGCATGGCTTCCTTTGGCAGGAAAGTAAAATAGTCCTGTGTCATAGATTTATTGCATATAAAAGAACCTTAAGCGTGATTAAGTAGACTTCTGAGCCAAATTAAGCAATCCTTCATATCTGATAATAGAATGATGTGCCAAGAACTACAGCAGTTAAAGGGATGTCCATACATATAAACTCTATTTCAGTTTGTCAAAACACTAATGTTTGGAAAAATATGAAAAATTCAATGCCATGGCCGGGATTTGAACCACGGATCTCCTGGCTTCCGTCCAGTCGCTCTAACCCATTGAGCTAACATGGGCAGCGTGCCTTCCTGACATTAAATTCTCCATTTGACTCGTATATTTCCCCGGTAAACCACCGTTTGTGGCGACTTACTATCATAAGTATTTCGAGTCCCAGGCTTCATTTAACTCTTATTATATTAACTAAAACACTAATATGTAATTGTGAATTATCGCTTCAGTGCATTAAGTTCATATTCTGCACTACGGATAAAGCTATCATTGCAAAAGTGCTTTTTAAATTAGCTCTGTTGCTGTATTACAGCAACAAATTGTGTGCTTTGGTGGAGTTGCTTATGCTATGTGTCTCATGTATATTAATATTATAATTTATTATCTAATGAATAGAACATGTACGTCATTATGGTTTTGTTTTCTCTCAGAAGGCCTGTCGATGACCTTTCTCCAGAAGAACGTGATGCAAGAACTGTTTTCTGCATGCAGTTATCTCAGAGGATACGAGCACGGGATTTGGAAGAATTCTTCTCTTCAGTAGGAAAGGTAGTTTGCTTCATAGCAAAGAGATAGAAAGAAAGTTAACATGGAAATTGATTTAAAAACTTAAAGAAGTGATGTTCTAAAGATTTAATTTGTTTTTGTTTTATAGGTCCGAGATGTAAGGTTAATAACTTGCAATAAGACTCGCAGATTCAAAGGAATTGCCTATGTTGAATTTAAGGATCCAGAATCTGTTCCTTTGGTAAGTATTAGGGACTCAGTGATTGCTGTTAATTTGAGAAAGCAGCTTTTTATAAAATACCAAATGCATTTTATGGGAAACTAAATTTGTTTCAAAATTATAATTAATTTTTTAAGAAAATCTTGAAGTAATTTTGGAGGAAAACTTTGCATTTGAAGAAATTGGAAAGTGGGCAATTGCCATTTTTTCATTCATCCTCTGCAGTTTGATAAAATCATTAATTGGTGCTCAATTTTATGGTTTTATTAAAAATTGAAAGCAAGTGCATACTAGTGCAAGTGCAACCACATTTTCTTTATTGGAGGGGTGCTGTGGCTTGCTTCTCACCTAGGCAACCTGGGTTCGATCCCAGGGGACCACATGTGGATTTTTTGATGAACAAAGCATGTCTGGATCAGTTTTATCCAGGTTCTCTGGTTTCCTCTACCATTCATTCCACCAACTTGTCCAAAATCATTTTTCCTTTCATCCGTTGTAACACCATATCTACTTTACCCTCATATCAGATGTCAGCTGATCCTCCACCTTGGATACTCAGTTCTCAATTCCAGAGTTCTTCACCTTGACAGGCGCCTGACTCCAGGCATCCACTTGTAAGTCCTCCATATGGGGAAGATAAATGGCAAGAAAGAAATTTAAAATTGGGATTTTCATTATAGATTTTTATGTATGATTCAGTTTAGGATTTAAGTTAAAAGTTGACAAAATAAGTTTTCATATGAAAGTTTTTATAGTATTGATAAGATTAGAATGTATTATTGCAAAAACCGCAGTGTATGAATTGAATGGCAACATCAGTGCTATGACAACTAACACCCATTCTGCATACATGTAGACCCAGATAAGATGTACCAGGTTTTATTTGGGGGGATTATGTATGCTAAATAAACTAAGGATTACCATTATATTTTAGAACCTTTTCTAGAGTTCATGGTAATTTTGGTATTCCAACAAATAATTATACATGAAGCAGCATTATTTTTAAGTGTAAGGTGTAGCAGTTGATAGCTAGTGAACTTGAATAAAGTATACATATTCTTAATGTTTTATACAGGCACTAGGTTTGGCTGGCCAAAAATTACTGGGTATTCCCATCATAGTACAACATACACAGGCAGAGAAAAATCGAGCTGGTAACACAATGCCAAATATGGTTATCCCTAAGGGGAATAGTGGACCAATGAGACTTTATGTTGGATCTTTACATTTTAATATAACAGAAGATATGTTGAGAGGAATATTTGAACCGTTTGGCAAAATAGACAACATACAACTCATCATGGATCCAGAAACTGGAAGGTCAAAAGGCTACGGGTTTCTTACAGTAAGTATAAAAGTTACTGAACTGATTAAGTAAACATACACTACTTATTGTTAAGGATCATTCATATTGAAAATTAAGCCTTAAATTATGGTCTAAACATAGTGACTGTCTACAGTAAAGCAGTAATGTGAACCAGTGGAAGAATAAAAAGCCAAAAGCCCTGAACTAATATGGTTCACAGTGTAGCAGGAATAAGAACAGAAATGTGTATTGATTATTATTGATAACATAGGATGTTGATTATGCATATTGGGCTTTAAACTGATCAGTAAATCTCAATATATGATCAGTGTTAATTATTTACCTACAGTAATTCAGTCAAAATAATACAGGTTAAGAACCAGACATTTTCTGAAAAGCCATGACAGTGCTATATCTGTTTCTTTTGATGAAGGTACCATCCTAATTTTTTCTTAGTAATCATGAACATTAAATTTGTGTCATTTATTGTGGATTTGTTTTTCCAAGCTTGGAGCTAGAGAGAGAGAGAGAGAGAGCTTTTTTGCAATTAACGTCCTCCAACGTTAAGTCATATCGGACAATGAATGAAATGGGTGAAATGATGCTCAAATGATTCCGGGGTCCATGAAGCTTAGAGTTACCCAACATTTGTCTATCAGGATAAGGGAAAACCCCGGAAAAACCTTATCCAGGTAACTTACCCTGACCAAGATTCGAACTTGGGACCTCTTGAACTTGAGGCAGACACGCAACCACCACGCTACCGAGGCGGGCAGAGAGGGAGATAGCTCTAGCAGCAGTTATAGTTTGTTCATATACTTCAATATTTCAGTCATGAATAATGCTCTATGTAATGTGAATGATTTATTTCTACATGTTTACCTTACATTAATTTTACAACATTTTACATGCTAAGTTATTGGAAGTGTTTAAAATGTGGAAGTTTTTAACATACTGAAATTGTGAATGAATTGAAGACTCAAGTTTGTTTGCTGAGGTTTTCACTGATAACCTGCTGTATGGCTGACAATGTAGATAAGTGTCTTCGAAATATGTTCTGAATAAAATCTTAGATGATACTGAAGTGTCATCTATTCACTCAGAGTTTCAATATATTCCAGTGCTAAACAAAATAAACTGGAAGAACATGAGCCCGGTGCAATTTAAACAAAGTTATTTAAAAGTATCAAACATGAAGGCCCAGTATTTATCAACATGATTTGATGGTTGATTTGTTGTAACAAAACCTGTAGCAATTAGGGTACATTTACTAGTTTGCTTGACATTTGTTTTCTTACTTAAAATATAATAGTAACTCTCGAGTCTACTTATTTATTTTCCTGTTTTACAAATTGTTTGTTGCAACTCATTTCTATCTACAAGTTATTCATTGTTGAAATGGAACTAAGCATTGTATTGTTCCTATGTGTAAGGACTGTGATACAATGAAGCACACAATTATATTGTATTGTTATTTAAATAAAAATCCAATAATAAAACACTACATATCAAAACGTGGAAGCGTATTGAAAGGAAAGTGTAACAGAGTTGTTTACATGAGGCTATCACATACACGGTGAGACAGAGTATGTACACTCCGTTGAAGTGCAATTAGGTATTTTGGCCAGCAATGTGTCATGCATCGGCAGGTGCGAGAAATATATAACATGATCGTATATTGTTACAAGGAGAAAGAAGACTATCAAAAATCCCTTTGTGTCAAGCAACAAAACGGGGCTACAATTAACATTTGCATATATAATAATTGGTTAACCTTACAGCTCCCAAGTGCTCTATTTGTTATGTGTGATTGGAGAAATTTAGTAACAGTGATGTCAAAATTGAAAAAACCAACTGCATATAGTTATTTCAGTTGCTCTATGTGTGTCTTGACACTCACTGTATGCCAATTACTAATATTTTTTCTGTTAAGATAACGTGCAATAGTGCTGTACTCCATTGTACTCTTTGCTGTGACTCTTGGATTTGGAATTCTCCTATTGGGAAACTTGCATTTCATGAGTGATGCAGTCATCTTTGGCATAGGCAAGAAGCATACTCTTGATTTGTAAAGACTGCCATAGTACTGAATGCATTAGACACATCAAAAGTGCTAACAGAACCTGCTGATGTGCCCAGTATTGTAGCAGGTGAATTTATTGTTTGCATTCCTGACCTTCCATTCTACACATTGTCAAGCATAAGCCTGCAATTTTATTTCATTAGACATGCAGAGTCTAGTTCTTTTATATTTTGTGGCTAAACGAATCATTTTAGCAACATATGGCGACATATAACTAATCTTTTTTAGCTCTACCTTGTTATCCTAATTGCAGAAGTAATGATTAAGGTGTGCTGACATATTTGCAATGAAAATTATCAGTTTTATTTTTTATTTACCAACCATGCACTTCTTAGGAAAATGATACAGGAACTTATGTGCACTCACACCCCTTACACCTTGCTATACGTATGTATATACATACTTTTTAAAAAAAAAAAAAAAGAAAGCATGGCAAGCTAGTCCTCAAAATCCATTACAGAAATTTACCTGACTGGTGAATGACTTTTAAAGATGGTATTACTTTCATGCTGAAGCTTTTGAAATATCAGTTTCTTGTGCAAGGTGCCTAAGAGATTTTCAAGGTGATGCTTTTAAGCTTTCTTCATTTTCATCTAATTTTTGCTCTGTAAGCACATGCCCTTTTTATTTTGCTTTTCCTATTCCCATTGATCCCATCTTACTGAATTTATTTGCAAGCAAGGGAATGGCCACTTTAATCAGAATGTACACGCTAGGAAATTTAGTTTCAAATTGCATTACAGCTTCCCTCAAGATGATGTGAGTACATAAGTATCACACATAAATGCTTTTTGTTACACTGCATACTGCCATCAAGGCATTTTGAAAACACTTCAAGTAAAAGTAAACACTCCTAATGTTATTCACATGTGTACTGTATAAGAAATGAATTAAGGCTGATGGACGTGTGAAGACTAGAACAGTTTTCTGGCTCTGACATTTCTCAAGAGGGAAAAGCCCACTGTTGCCAGTTCTTTAGCAGGAATTTCAAGCAGAGGAACATGTGTATTTTAAATATTTTGTGCATTTGTAGATTGTTACTTTGTAAAAGTACGTGGACAATGTGCATATACGTGATCGCAGAATAGTTGCGTTGGAGACAATATACCATTTACCGGAAAAGAAATAACAAAAAGCTGTGTTTACTGTAATTGGCTATTAAAAAACTTACATTCAGTCCAATGGGAAGATGCCGCAATCCTCGTAAATATCCATATCTTTGGCTTCATCACTGGAGCTGCTGCTGTGGTCATCTTGGCTGAATGAAATTATCAGCGCCTCCACACACGTTTCCACTATGCCATCATCTTCCTTTGCTTGCCTTAAAAGTTTCCAGGTATGATCCACGACACTTTTCCACTTATTCTGGGTCACTTGTTCAATATTGTCACCCAGTTATCGGGAAGCACCACAGACAACAGCTGAGAAGGGGCCGGAGGCCACGCCACGCCCACTCATCTGTCTCCTGTCACTAACTGAGGGGTGATTTGCGGTAGTGTCACCGGTCCCTCGTTGTTTCTCTCCCCTTCTCCGGTGGTCTGGAACGTTCGGTGATTAGAGACTTCTAGAAAAACACTGACATTCCTATAAAAGGGTTTCAGAGAGACAGTTAGTTAGTGTTTGACGTGCTAGTGAAGTAGCGCCGTGTACGTGCATCGGAACGATAACGGACGAACTGGTGAATCGTAATTGTGTGCATTACGTAATTTTGTGTAATTGGCAAGTGTTTAACTGTAAGTCGGTGGAAATAAAGAACATTTTTGAGTGGTGAAATTGGACTTTTTATTTCACGAACCCACAAAGTCACACTGGTGTCAGGAAGCGGGAAGATAACATCACCGAACACTACAGCCATGGAATCCGCATTGGAAATGCTTTTGGCGAAGATGAACGAGTTAACAGAGAAAACAGAAGCGGCAAACAACAACCTCACCGCCGAGTTGAAACAAATGAAGACGGCCAACGACAACATCACCGCGGAACTGAAACAAATGAAGACGGCCAACGACAACATCACCGAGAAGATGGAAGAAATGAAGGCCGAGTTAACCACAGAAATGAGAGCAGCGAACGGCAGTCTGGCCACGGAAATGAAGGCGGCGAACGAGGCTCTCGCCGCAAAGTTCGAAGAACAGTTGGCCGGCGTAAAAGAGGACGTCACAGAGTTAGGCGAGCGCGTCGAAGACCTGGCGAGCCGCGTTAATGAGCTGGAAGGAAAAGCCGACAGCAGCGCGAAGTCCCTGAACGCCATGGTGGAGGACGTCGTCGGCAGGAAGCTGAAGGATTTAAAGACCGACGCGCCGGGACGCGACACAACATCTGCGCGCGTCAAACCTCCCAAGTATGACGGCGCGTCAACGTTTGAGGTCTTCCGCCGCCAGTTCGACACAGTGGCCAGGCACAATGGATGGTCACTGGAGGAGGAGGCCACACAGTTAATAGCCAGCCTCCAGGGAAGAGCCGCGGAAGTCCTAAACGCGGTGCAGACGACGGCGGCGCCCAAGGACATCTGGGAAGCCCTGGAGAATCGCTTCGGGAACCACCGCTTAGCCGCAGCATACCGCAGCCAGCTAAAGGCAAGGTCACAGCAGCCGGGGGAGACGCTGCAGGAGTTCGCCATTGCGATCGAGCAGCTGGCTAGCAAGGCCTTGGTTGACCTGCCACTGGAGTTCGTATCCCGGGAAGCCGCCTACAATTTTGTCGACGGGGTACGGGACACGGAGATTCGTCAGCGCCTAATGCTCGGGGAATATAAAACCATCCACGAGGCGCTGACAGCGGCATTAAGGATGGAGGCGGCCAAAATAACATCCATCCCGACGTCGAGAACGAGGAGTGTCCGCTACGCCGGAGACAGAAGACCAGCTGAGGGACGCCGGCGAACACCTAGTGGCCTGTGTTGGGGGGTGTGGACAGCCCGGACACCTGAAGAGAGACTGCCCACACCAGGAAGAGCAGCCGGAAAACGAGTAAGGGCCGTCGTGGAGAGGGGCACGTCGGCGCCATCACCACCATCCCCTCGAGTGACACTGCGCGCCGTCAGCCGGCGTATGGATGACAGCCTCATCGCGGACGGTTGGATAAGAGGAAAGCCGTGCCGCGTGCTGGTGGACACCGGGGCGGCCGTGACCATCATCAGACCTGACGTGGCGAAGGGTTTGCCGACAAGGAAGCCAAGCCGGCCATACCAGCTTGTCACGGCATCGGGCGACACCTTGCCTGTGGAGAGGGAGGCCCTGCTGGAGCTGAATTTGGGACGGAGTGCCGTGCGTCTGTGGGTGTTCGTCGCGAAGGTGGCTGAGGAGGTGATTCTGGGACTGGATGCCCTCAGGAGCCACGAGGCGACGGTCGACGTCGGCAAGAAGGTCCTGCGGCTTAACGGAGAAGAGGTTATACTCCGTCAACCTGAAGAGTGCCTTGGAATTTGCAGGGTCGTCTTGGACGAAGACGTGGTTGTCCCCGCGAGGAGCGAGGTGGTGGTGACGGCGCGACTGGAGGGCCAGAGAACCAGGAACATGATGCTGGACCAGAAGACGCCTGTAAACGGACTGTGTGTAGCCAGGGCATTGCTGCCGTGCCGAGAGGAGGTGCCCGTGAGACTGCTAAATCCTACGGACGCCGATCACGACGTCCAGGCCGGGACGGAGTTGGGAATGTGCGAGCCCGTGGTGAGCGTAACAGCTATCGACGAGACACAGGAGCCGGCGCCGAAGCAACACCTGGGGCCCCGGCTAGAAGGCTTGGTGGAGAGGGCGGCCGACTACCTGACCACAGAACAGCTGGAGAAGGTTCGACAACTGCTAAGGCGGTATCAGCGCGTCTTCAGCCAAGGTGATAGTGACTACGGCCGCACGGACAAAGTGCTTCACCGCATCGACACCGGGGACGCCCGGCCTATTCGGCAACCACATAGACGCGTTCCGCTGGCGAAGCAAGGGGCGGTACGAGACATGCTGGAGGACATGAGATCCAGGGGAGTGATTGAAGAGTCTGACAGCCCTTGGTGTTCCCCTGTAGTCTTGGTGACAAAGAAGAACGGCGAGCTGCGCTTCTGCGTAGACTACAGAAAGTTGAACGCCGTCACCCGGAAGGACTGTTTTCCCTTACCCCGGATTGACGACACCCTGGACACGCTAGCTGGTGCACAGTGGTTCTCGACCCTGGACCTGAAGTCGGGCTACTGGCAGGTAGCTCTAGACCCGAGAGACAAGGAGAAGACTGCATTCTCGACGGGCCAAGGGCTCTGGCAGTTCACGGTTATGCCCTTTGGCCTCTGCAACGCACCAGCTACCTTCCAGCGCCTTATGGAGTCAGTGATGAGAGGGCTGACTTACGATGCCTGCCTGCTATACCTGGACATCATCGTCGGGAAGACTTTTGAAGATCACCTCGAGAATCTGAGTAAGGTGCTACAGAGACTGCAAGCGACCAACTTGAAGCTGAACGCGAAGAAGTGCCAGCTCTTCCGCAAGGAAGTTAACTACTTGGGCCACATAGTCTCGGCAACCGGAGTGGCCACAGACCCGGAGAAGACACAGGCTGTGAGAGATTGGCCTCGCCCAAAGGATAGGAAAGAGTTGCGCAGTTTCCTGGGGCTGTGCAGTTATTACCGCCGCTTCATAAAGGGGTTCTCCAACATCGCAAAACCCCTCACCCGCCTGACGGAGGAACACCGGCCTTATGTGTGGACAGAGGACGCCGAAAACGCTTTCCAGCACCTAAAGGAGACCCTGTGCAGTGCTCCAATTTTGGGTTTCCCACAACCGGGTGGCGCCTTCATTGTGGACACCGACGCCAGCGACCATTGCATTGGAGGCGTCCTGTCGCAGATCCAGGACGGCCATGAGCGGGTGATAGCCTATTACAGCAAGACGCTATCCAAGGCAGAGAAGAACTACTGCGTCACCCGACGGGAGTTACTGGCGGTAGTAAAGACATTGGAGCACTTCCACAAGTACCTGTACGGTCAGCCATTCCACCTGAGGACTGACCATTCCGCCCTAACCTGGCTATTGAGCTTTAAGAACCTGGAAGGCCAGACAGCACGTTGGGTCCAGAGGCTACAGGAGTACGACTTCACCTCGGAACATCGTAGAGGGAAGAGCCACGGTAACGCTGACGCCATGTCCCGAAGACCCTGTCCGGAAGAGTGCGGCCAGTGTACAAGAGTGGAGGAGAAGGAGCGTGCCGCAGCAGTCCGAGTAGTCACGGCAGTGCCTGCGGATGGCTGGGATAGCGCAGGCCTGAGGAGGGAGCAGCTGGCGGACGCAGACTTGGGGCCACTCTTGAGGGAAGTGGAGGCAGGGACGAGACCAACCTGGGAGGACATCGCACCGAGGAGCGCCACCTACAAGTCGTATTGGGCCCAATGGGACTCGTTGAAGACCAAAGAGGGCGTGCTGTTCCGGGTATGGGAGTCACCCGATGGGAAGACGCAGAGAGAACAGTTAGTACTTCCCCGGAGTAAGGTCCCGGAAGTCTTGGAGGAAGTGCACGCTGGTACTTCGGGAGGACACCTGGGAGCGAACCGAACGATCGACAAACTTCGGCAGCGATACTACTGGCTGAGACTCCGAGCAGATGCCGAGAGATGGTGCCGTCAGTGTCACGTGTGCGCGGCGAGTCGTGGCCCCCAGACTAGGAGCCGGGGTCGCATGCAGCAGTACAACGTCGGAGCCCCATTCGAACGGATCGCCGTTGACATTGCTGGACCGTTCCCAGTTTCCGACCGAGGCAACAAGTACCTAATGGTGGTCGTGGACTACTTCACCAAGTGGCCGGAGGTGTATGCCATCCCAAACCAAGAGGCAAAGACAATCACAGACTGCCTCGTGGAGCAAGTGTTCTGCCGATTTGGGATGCCGTTAGAGCTACACAGTGACCAGGGTACCAACTTTGAGTCCAACCTAATGAAGGAGGCACTACAAAGGCTTGGGGTGAACAAGACCCGCACGATACCTCTACATCCCCAGTCGGATGGCATGGTCGAAAGGTACATCAAGACCTTCGAGGAACACCTGAGGAAGGTCGTGGCCAGCCATCAGCGAGACTGGGACGTCAAGGTGCCACTGTTCTTGCTGGCCTACCGCTCATCTACACACGACACAACTGGGATGACGCCAGCCAGCTTAATGTTCGGCCGAGAGTTACGCCTCCCTTGTGACCTGGCTTTTGGAAGCCCTCCGGAAGCGAAACAGCCAGCGATCGAGTATGTGGAGAACTTGGTGGACCATCTCCACGACATGCACGAGATGGTTCGCCAGAACATCCAGAAGGCAAGCGACCGCATGAAGACCAGGTATGACAGGCAAGCCAACAGCCAAGGGTTCCAGCAAGGTGACCTAGTCTGGTTGTACCGTCCTACCCGGACC
The DNA here is from genome assembly GCA_030765055.1 of Mantis religiosa. Classification (NCBI taxonomy): domain Eukaryota; kingdom Metazoa; phylum Arthropoda; class Insecta; order Mantodea; family Mantidae; genus Mantis; species Mantis religiosa. The sequence continues at coordinate 339,116,458 of CM060950.1, read as the reverse complement.
AAGGGATGGTGCCCGAAGCTCCAGCAGCCATGGCAAGGACCGTACCGGGTGGTGAAGAGGATTAACGACGTGGTCTACCGCATCCAGAAGGTTCCCCGAGGGAAGATGTTGGTGGTACACCTGGATCGTCTAGCCCGCTATGATGGTGCTGTTCGGGACGACCAGCTTTGAGGAGGGAGCAGTGTCACCCAGTTATCGGGAAGCACCACAGACAACAGCTGAGAAGGGGCCGGAGGCCACGCCACGCCCACTCATCTGTCTCCTGTCACTAACTGAGGGGTGATTTGCGGTAGTGTCACCGGTCCCTCGTTGTTTCTCTCCCCTTCTCCGGTGGTCTGGAACGTTCGGTGATTAGAGACTTCTAGAAAAACACTGACATTCCTATAAAAGGGTTTCAGAGAGACAGTTAGTGTTTGACGTGCTAGTGAAGTAGCGCCGTGTACGTGCATCGGAACGATAACGGACGAACTGGTGAATCGTAATTGTGTGCATTACGTAATTTTGTGTAATTGGCAAGTGTTTAACTGTAAGTCGGTGGAAATAAAGAACATTTTTGAGTGGTGAAATTGGACTTTTTATTTCACGAACCCACAAAGTCACAATATCTTGCTGCACTAATAGTTCAACATCAGAAATACGGAACATTGTGTTATGTTCTGCAACATAACCTTCTACTTGCACCCAAATTAGTTCAATAGCATTGAAATGACAATGATAGGGAGGGAGCCTGATTGCAGTGTGACCGTGAGCAGCAGCAATAGTGTCTTGTTTCATGAGTGCAGAAACATGGCTTATAAATATTAATTTATAGATGAGTCGTATTTATTACACATCTGCTTCACTTTCGTACCTATTTTGAGGACATGTTTCGCAAATCATCATTTGCATCTTCGGCTCTTATGCGACTAAAGCTTGATCCAGTGGTGTGGGTAATTCTGGAGTTGCTGCTGCCATCTGTTGATTTAGTGATGAACTTAAATGTGGGATTCTCTTCTGGCAGGATTTCAAAGTTCATTAGTTGGTTTTTGTGTTTTTCTATGTATATGCCGAAATGTTCGTTGAAATTTTCAAATGTGAACTTTCTTACCTCCATGTTGTCAGGTTTTTAAAGTTGGCTGGATCTAACTTTCGCGTGTTCTTCTTGACTTACAGTTACATCTCGATATATGGCTTATAAAATTTTACAGTTTGCAGGAGTTCTGCTTTTGTCATTTCTGTGGATTCTTCAGGTATGTTGTTCTCCAACCACTGCAAAATGACACTTTTCCTGTCACTCATTGTCGATGCTTTGATTGCACCAGTGGTATGGTGCATTGTCGATAACAATAACAGAGTTGATACTGATGTTCGGCAGAAGAGATTCTTGGAAGCAGCTCTTGGATGTGTTTCCATTAATTTCTTCGTGATAATCATCTCTTTGATTTGAATAAGAGCATTGCTCCCAGAATAAAACCATGTACACCAACAGTATAAAGCAAAATCAATCTACTTCCTTTCCCAACTGGCACTTTCATTGTTTCTGCAAGTGTCATCTGTTCATGTCTTTGTCCTAGTGTGTCCTGCATTTAGCCACGTTTCATCAAGCCATACCACCTTTTCGGGATTGCTTTTTAGAATTTTCTGCAAAAATTTGCTTCGCCATGCAACAATGTCACTTTCCATTACAATTTTCCTCCCAGAAAAATTTTTAACCGAAAATCTAGTTTTTTTTCAGTAATTTACTTTGGCTGGTTTCTCCGCCATCAAATAAGCCAGCTTCCTTTAGAGAACACAATAACTTCGCACGAGTGGGAAATTCCTTTCTCATAATATTGATACACGTTACCTTATAGCATCCTTTTGAAAAGCATCAAGTGAAGCTTTAGGGCTGCCTTGTGGCCTTTGCTTTCCCGGTGTACGCAGAACTGCAGACAGCAAAATTAAATCAGTTGGGTACTTTTTCTTGGTCACGGTCTTCACAGTGGTGTTTCCCACCTTCAAGGCATTACAAACTATCCAACCCCTTGATAAGAGATAGTAGGGATCCACAATTGTTCCGCTTCTTCTCACAGTGCCTGAATATAAATTCATTGCTTTGGCGCTTATAAGAGCCAATTTTTTTTTCTTGAATTCTGACAAACCAGTAGCCATATTATAATAGCAATAATAATAAGACTTACAGACACTACAAATCTGAATTCATGCACACACAAATTAGCAAATAAACTTCATCTACGCAAGCATCAAAAGTAACTGAAGCCACATGGTCCATATAAAATTGCAGCAGAAACACTGTTGGATTTGCAAGCCATGCCTAGTAGCGACAATGCTGATTGGCACTAGCAGACAGTTTTAACTTCCTGACCACAACTCCGGATGTGCCGACTCCCAGTACTACCAACAGAATCTGTTAGTGTGTGTAAAAGGTGTGAAAGAAATATTCAAATAGTGATGTAATGAATATCTTGCATGATAATGAAATTACAAGTTGGATTTTAATATTTTAAAGCTAATATAGTCCTTTATTTTCATTCTAAAAATAATTCTGAGGAAATGCTTTCAATTACTCATTGTATGTTGGTACTATTAACATTCCCCCTCACCTCCTACAGCCTTAAAAATTCAGAGCCAAAGATCCAAATGCCGTACTGTCAATATTTCATGGTTTGTTGTTTTTGTCAGTACTCCTTATAATGTACATCTTTCATTATTCTAACTGCAGATGATTCTTGTTGGCTGTTCCAATTACTCTGTCCCTCTGTGTGTCTCCAAATATAAATTCCACCCATGGCTCCATAGATATCTCTTCACTTTTATTAGTGGTTTAGGTAGGTTCACTTTCCTAGCAAGTCACAATGAACATTCCAACACTGACTCATGCTTCTCTCTCTCTACCTCCATCCCTCCCTCCTGTGTGTGCCTGACATCAGTCCCAGCTGCTTGATTCCCTTTGCTGCTTTTGTCCTCATGATGGAATGAATTACATTGACTTTGCAGATATATGCTGTCGCACTGTTTTCAATTCATTCATACCTGGATTCCCCTAACAAAAGCTCTTCTTTCTTTTAATAAGTTAAATTTTAATTAATACTCTTTCTTTCCATATGTAAATTCTCATGCCTATTAATTTCTTGGCATTGTTAAGAACTTCAATTTAAATTTTGTTAGTTTTGCATTTCTTACGTTGATTCTGAAGGAGTCATCCCCCCCCCAAACAGCCAGTTTTACTTCAAATTTTTCATCTGTAATATTTATTGATTGATTGTTTTTTCTGTTTGTTCCTCTGCATCAATAATGTAGCTTCATTTCATTCTGCAAATCAAGTCTTGCTAATATGTCGTCACAGTCCATCAGTCCTTACCATTTGTCCTTTGGCTAATAGTTTATTTTGAACTCTAGTGTATTCTCTTCATAATTCCTTCATGCTAAAGATATGGCTATAATTGCTATTAATTATGGCTATTAGGTTAACAACATGAACATGGTCTTGCAGGTCTGTAAATTATTGAATTTAGAGCAAATTATTTTGGTTTATAGATGCTATTGTATTCCACGTGGTTGTTTACAATTGTGTTAGTGGTTAGATAAGTGTTACATAATTGGTAATTGTTTTAAACACAATTTTGCATTAAATATGCAAATTTCCCTATTAGCACTGAAAAATAACTTGAATTTCAGAAGAATTGTTCAAATTAATACTATTTTGCAAATTTGATTACAAGTCCATGGGCACTTCTTTTGTGCAAGAGCAGTAGCATGTGAACACCTAAGACCTGAATTAAATTACTTCCTGGTGCTAAAATTCATGACTCCTTTTCTCTTGCTTGAAACTTGAAATTCCCGTTGTAAAGTTTGAAGTACATCAGTTTAGTGTAACTTTGTCCCTTTTTAGTTCTTGGAAATAGTCATTAAATTGTTTCTACTTTTGCCTACTTGTCTGTAGTTTTCTAACCATCACTCATCTCTAAACCTCAATTGTGGGAGTGGTCACCCAAAACATATATGCACTATGTGCTTAACTTACGTGCAATATTAATACATTGCCATCTTCAGGAGTGGTAGCAGAACAATTCAAACTTTACCAAGCTTCTCATTAGTTGTGAATAATTAAGTAGTATACTTGATAACTTTGTCTTTCCCATTTTGGAGTCCTTTCCTGATTGTTGTGAATTAAAATTAATGCTCCATGGTGTCAAAACATAAGTACTAATTACAAGAGAGTATGAAACAATTGAGCTGAAAAAACAGCCAGCAAAGAACTATGCATGGCATAATATTTTATACAAATATGGTAGAATTAATTACTTAAGGATCCTGACAACTGCCATGAAGCATGTGGTGGGAAAAGAGATGTTGCTTATGAATGCCTTGGCACACTTGATGGTTAGACAGAAGAAAGCACTGAAACTACCTAAATTGTTGATATATTTCTAACATATGGAAACAATTTTGAACAACACTCTGTTAAGGCTATGTACAGATGAAACTGGGACAATGCTGAAAATGTTCAGTACAGTTTAAATTTGTTTTTTGCAATGCTTCTGCCTTGGAGTGTTTCTTAAAAAGCTGAGATTAAGAATAAGCAAGAGAAACCTAATATACTGTTTGGCATTAAAACTAATAGTTTATTGAACAAATTTCCTGTACACCCAAATAATAGAATAGTTTGAAAACCTCTGCTTTCTCTGTATGCCATATTAGTAAGTACAAAACTGAAAGCCTTTTCAAAACTAACAAAATTCAGAAAGTGCATTTTAACTTATGTACTTATTGTAGGTTTTAATACCAAGATATGTTTCTAAAAGCTTAGAATGTTAGCTGTGTATTACCTTAAGAAAGATAGCAGTAAGTCTATAACTCATGTTTATGCTGGTAGGGGGCGACATCCAGGGAAGAATCATTATCAAATTCCTCACCACTTGAACTGGAGCTTGAAAGGGATATCACCATCTCCACACAGTCTTCAACTATCCCATCATTATACCACTATTCTTCTGTCAGCATTTTTACCGAGGAAACCACTCCAGTTCTGAGCTGTGACAGTTTCTACACACCACTCCACATCAATCTCAATGAACTTAATAAAACAATAAATAGAAGTATTTATAAACAGTGGAGCTTCATCAATCAAAAACACTTTTTAAACCAATTCTCGAACTGTAAAAACACTTCAGCTCCACTTACTTTTTAAATTAGGACATGTTTCAAGGACACTGCGTCCCCATCCTCAGCTCATGTTCTACTGGTTCTTCAGGTGACCGCCTCCCTCTCCTGGCGCTGTTCAATGAGTTGAATGACGTCATCTACTATTGGAATTTTGAAGTTCATTGCTCTCTTTTTATTCTTCAAAATGTGTATATTTTCCCAAACTGTTAATTCCCAATACTTTTTTGCCGGTACCAAAAGTTTTATGTCTTTGGAAATGTTGTGATTTTTTGACCAGAAGTGATGGGCTATGGCCGATTTATCTGTCTGTTTGTATTTAATACATCGCATGTGTTCTTTCATCCTTGTTTCTAGGTTTCTCTTTGTTTTTCCGATATGAGGATTGCCACGAAATTTATATCGGAAAAACAAAGAGAAACCTAGAAACAAGGATGAAAGAACACATGCGATGTATTAAATACAAACAGACAGATAAATCGGCCATAGCCCATCACTTCTGGTCAAAAAAATCACATTTCCAAAGACATAAAACTTTTGGTACCGGCAAAAAAGTATTGGGAATTAACAGTTTGGGAAAATATACACATTTTGAAGAACAAAAAGAGAGCAATGAACTTCGAAATTCCAATAGTAGATGACGTCATTCAACTCATTGAACAGCGCCAGGAGAGGGAGGCGGTCACCTGAAGAACCAGTAGAATATCAGCTGAGGATGGGGATGCGGTGTCCTTGAAACATGTCCTAATTTAAAAAGTAAGTGGAGCTTAAGTGTTTTTACAGTTCGAGAATTGGTTTAAAAAGTGTTTTTGATCAATGAACTTTTTATTATTTCAAGCCACTTAGGCCTCCACTTGAGCCCATATCTCTTCTATAGAATTCAAAGGAGCCTGATATGTGGGCAGTCAAATTATAAGGTGTCTGTTCCTTTTTGCCAGCTCGTGTATGATGTACACAGGTTTTCTTGGTTTGTACAATGACAATTGTCAAATTTGGCAGAATGTTTGGCATAAGGGAGATTATGAACCATTTTTTTAAATGTTTCAATGTTCATTTCCTCGTGGTAGTCTCATTTTGGAGTGAAACAGAAGTCCTTACTCATTAACCCTTTCACCAATATGGACGTCGTATGACGTCCAAGTTAAAATGCCCCAAACCGATATGGACATGTATAAATGTCCTGTGCATACATGTATATAATGCTTAATTAAGGCCAATTATTTTAATCTTCCTATTTTACAATACATTTAAATTAGTTCTATAAGGGATGAAAACTTACCCGTAAAGGTTTCTTTTTGAATGGTACAGCTCAAAACCTGGATAAACACACAAGGGCACATTAACATTTAATAACATTTAACTGGTTTTTGTAAAGAGGGATAGCTTGTAATAACTGATTCACCCCACCCATATTTGACCCATTATTTCGCCTAAAAATGGAGCAGCTAACATGTCATCTGTAGACCAGTATGTCTAATGTAGGTTTACAAATAACATGTACACTGATTACGTAAAAAATGAAGCTAGCTACAGTGAAGCAATGAATATTACACAAATATAAATATTTGTAACAAACTTCACTTGAGAAAATGTTAATTCTTCTTTCTAATAGAGATCGATTTCACAAACAGATTGCTTGCATCCTCAGTCCATAAGGAAGAATTAACATCATTTTCTTAAGATAAGTGAAGTTTCTTGTTACAAGTATTTATATTTGTGTAAATGTACACTGTCCACTCCTTAATTCTCCCCTTAGGCCCCAAATTGCTTTTAGAGGTCAGGGCTACCCTCAACCTAACCGCATATATGTTTGCATAACAATGAGCCACTAAGTCTACTTTTTTTTTTAAATGTCAGTTGGTTGGATGTCAGAAGTTAACTGTCCAACAGAAAATATGTATTGTGACTGTGGGTTCGTGAAATTAAAAGTGCAGGTTACAAACACTAAAAATTGCTGCTTATTTCCGTAGAAACACACTTTGTTCAACCTTTACAGTAGCAGAATTATGTCACATTTACAATACAACTTGCAAGGTCATCTACCACAAAGTTCACACAGCTGTTCACGCACACGCGTCCAATTACCGACTGTCCCCTTGATGAGCTGCGGCTTCACTATCTGGAATGTTCTCAAACAATCAAGACGGCGCTAGAAGAAAGACGAACTCTCCAGAAATCTGTCTGCTTCCCCCACTGTTTTGGCGAGCTTTTATCTCTGCACTGCACTACCCGTCTCTTTGAACTCGTCCCTCACACTCCCTCGCCCCAACAATGCGTTCGCGACAGTATATTTGACTATGTCTATTTGCCTATATGTTATTTGTGTTTGAATTATTTTGACCACTGCACAATGTTGATTCTTCACCAAGACCTGAAGGAAGAGGATCATTTTCTTCCTCACTGCTACCTATATCCTCAACACCTCTCTCATAATTGCCTTCAATATTCAAATCCTGTCAAACAGCAAAAGGTCTTCCAGATTTTCTAATCAGAGCAGAAGTTCGTACATATCCTACGAAAGCTAATTTATTTGCTTCATTACTAGGATACGCCATGATTAACACTAAAATTAAACAATTTCAAAAATGCCATTCATTTAGCTCTCGAATGCTACAAGAAATCACTCTGAACACCGAGAGTCTACCTAGTCTTACCATAAATACTGTCACAAACTTTTGAGGGTGGCTGTACCTCCAGCCGGAGTAGCCGGCACATTCCAGAGCGATAGCAGGTAGCCTGAGTCATTGATGGAGCAGCTGTGGAAGTGTAAAATGGTATTGTAAAATCTTCAAGATGGAATGGGGTGACTATGAAAATCGTGTGGCTGTGATAGCGCTATATAGGGTAGGTAAATCACCAAGTGAGATTTTCAAAACTCTCCAGAAACTGAAAATCACAAAGAGGTTTGTATATCGCACTATCCAGCGTTTCGATGAGACTGGAGATGTGAAAGATCGCCCGCGGGAAGGAAGACCACGCACAGTTCGGACTCCAAAATTAGTGAAAGATGTGGCGGCTTGTGTGCGGAGAAATCCTGTAAGAAGGCAGTCGGTGATGGCTCAAGAGCTAAACATTTCAAAAATGTCTGTCTCGCACATTGAGGAGTGACTTGGGACTCCATGCTTACAAACGACGCAAGGGACACCTTCTTACAAATGAACTTAAGTGTCAGAGACCCCTAAAATCAAAGCGCTTGCTAAAGCGTTACTCTGCAAATGGGCACCGACGAATTCTTTTCACTGATGAAAAAATGTTCAATGTTGAGGAGACTTTCAATGCCCAAAATGACAGGGTATATGCTACGTCATCTAGAGAAGCTGGTGGAAAGGCTCCAAGAATCCAGGAGGGTCATCATCCTGCATCAGTCATGGTGTGGTGGGGTGTGAGCTACGAGGGCACAACGGAGCTCCATTTTTGTGAAAAAAATGTGCAAACAACTGCACAAGTGTATCAGAACACAGTGCTTCAACCAATAGTTAAGAACCTCAACAACACACTCTTCCGTGGACAGAGATGGACCTTCCAGCAGGATTCTGCCCCATCACACAAGGCTGGTTCAACCCAGGAGTGGCTGAGGTCAAATGTTCCAGACTTCATTTCTACTTCAGACTGGCCATCTGCTAGTCCAGACCTAAACCCTTTGGACTACAAATTGTGGTCCAAGCTTCAGGAGATGGCTTGCAAGAAGAGACATCCCAATATTGAAAGTTTGAAGCGCTCTCTTCTGAAGGCAGTTGCCGAGTTCCTCTTGATGTGGTACGTAATGCAATTGATGAGTGGCCACAAAGACTTAAGGACTGTGCGTGCTAATGGTGGCCATTTTGAATAATTATATGTGATTTCAATTCTCTATAAATCTATGTAACTAGTGGTATAAGGATATTAAAATATCTCCAAGCATTTTGTGTCAGTTGAATTAGAATGTTGTGACAGTATTTATGGTAAGACTAGGTAAATAACAAATACTGAGCAAGAACAGCTGCGTAAGGCTACCATAAATTTCAGTTGTGAAATACTGTAATAAGAAGTGCAGACAGATAGGTTTGTTTCTTTCCAGTGTGTGTTTCATACAACATATACAATGATTATTGCTTGGTGGTATAAACTAAAGCCTAAAACCTTGAACCAGAGAAGTCGCTGATGCAGCCATACATATATACATTCGTATGCATTCAAAACAAAATGATTCAAATATTAGGCGTGTTCAATGTAAAGAATAGCTTTTACTACAGGGAAACAAATTAGTGAAATTTCAACGGTTTATTAATATTGTCTCTATTGATACTGTAGATGTATACTGCCTTTAATAGATCGAGATTCAACTGTATTGGAACAAAATGGCCATCGGCGAAGCATAAAAGAATTAGAAGGCTGTTCAGTACAAAACCTTGAGAGGTTGCCGCATGAAGGATAATGACCCTCCGTTACCTAACAGGGCTTTCATTGTGCCCTCTGCAATGCCACCGTCTAGCCTTTCTTTAGAGTATGACCAGTGTTTATCCACGTTTCATCCAGCCATACAACTGTGCTGAAATTGCTTTATTCATCTCCCTGAGTTATCAACATCGTCAAGCTACGATGTTGGTTCTCTCCATCAGCACAGCATGCGTGTTGAAGATCTGCTACTCAAAACCCAGATTTTGCATTGTTTGAAGGGAAGACTGACTTCTTCCACATAAATTTTCTTCTGTTAATGACAAACATCTATAAAGTAGGATGCTCTTTGCTCATATTGTAAACATGCCTACGAATTGCTTCTAGCTGGAATCGTGTAGGTCAATCACCCTTTTCATATAACAGCGTCTTTTCCTGGGCATTTCTATAATGCTTTTGGATGCCATTGCACTTTTATTTTCTCCTACTTCCTCCAGTTCTTCCTTTTGTTTCCCTATCCTGATCGCTGTGTTCTTGTAAAGCTTCAGGGCTATAAGTTAAATTATAATTAGGTACATTTAGATTATGCCCGGTGAAGAGAACAAAACCAGCAATTTGTGAGTGAAGCAATGTGTCAATATCTTCTTGATTCACTTTTGTGCTAAAACCAGCAATACCTATACTTTACATGAAATGTGTGTCATGACATCACGGTGACATTTTTGACAAAACTTAGACTAAGGGGTAAAGGAGAATGGCTCTCCTAAATGGTTGAAGATGTGGTGCGGCTTTAAAGGGGTGAGCTATTGTCAATTTTTTTCCTTTCAATTCAGAGCCATATTTGAAATACCCTAGCCATTCTTAATTTGTGACCTTACACATTGAGGTTAAACAAGTTGCCACCATTGCATAATGTGGTTTATGCACCTAAAATGTAATATTTCATTGTGAATACCACCTCAGACATTGGCTTTTAAGCTAATGTGTTGATAGTACTCATTGCTTTCATCCTCATAAATTTGATATTTGAATTCAAATTAAACCACTTAGCTTTGATTAAAGGGTTCATTTTAGTAAAGGTATAATATCAAATACTAATGTGGTGCATGTATAATGTAGCATTGTGTGTAAACAAGAAACTTTTATTACAGTTCCATAATGCAGAAGATGCCAAAAAAGCTTTGGAACAGTTGAATGGGTTCGAATTAGCAGGAAGACCTATGAAAGTTGGTAATGTAACAGAGCGTTCAGATTCCGCCCAGGGTCCATCTATATTGGATAGTGATGAGCTGGATAGAACAGGAATAGATTTAGGTGCCACAGGACGTTTGCAGCTCATGTTCAAATTGGCAGAAGGTAAACTTGATTTTTAAAATAAGGACTAAGAATCACAAATTTCTATTGAGTTTAGATTTAAAAGTTGCCTGCTAATTTGCTTTTGCAGTTCTATTCAGAGTATTTGACTAAGTTTTCTAAAATACTTTCAATAGACTTCAACAGACATCAAAAAGAAATTTGTGGTTCTCACATGCCGTAGAAGTCAGGAAAGTTGCAGTTTGGGTAGCAATACTAGTGTGTTAATGCACTATAAATGAAGGAACTCTGTAACTAATACAGACCATTTTCTAACTAGAAATGTGTTATTAAAAGTGTTGTCATTACTGTTTACCAGTGATGAAAGTATTTTGTTTCCTGTAATAAAATTCTCCACCCATTAAAGAAGATTCAGACCATAGCACACAAGAATTGCAGATCTCAGTTAAATTTGCTAGTCTTATTTGATAATATGGCTTACCATCTTAAAGTAGTACCCATTTACATGTATCTTGTAGCTGCTCTGTAATGATCTAACATAATTTATTATAAAGTTCACATTTATTTTGAGAAGAAACATTTTTCACATCTGTTTTGTTATTGTTGCTGATATTTATTAGTTTTCCAGTTATAAAACTTTACAGTATAATATTTAAATAAAATTTATTCTCTTCTGGCTTAAATGGTTATTCATGGCTGGTCCATAATAACCTGTATCCAGGAATGATGACAACAGGAAACAGAATTACTGCTCAATACCAAATTGGAAAGTAGTTTTTTACTTTGAAATGTCAACCATGTATAAGAAAAGAAATATATATATTTAAATTTCTTATAGATACTACTTCTAAAATTATATATTTTTACTTTCATGTAATTCAGTCAGTATAATATAGGTTAGCAGGGTTCCCAGCAACTTGGAAAGTCAGGGAATAAAATTATATATTTTTACTTTCATGTAATTCAGTCAGTATAATGTAGGTTAGCAGGGTTCCCAGCAACTTGCAAAGTCAGGGAATTGCAAAATGATTGGGGAAATTCAGGGGGACTATTTAAAATATTGGTGTACTTGAAAGTTCTGACATGCTTGGTTATTCATATTGATGCAAAACTAGATACTGTATTTACTTAGTTTCCCCCTTTGTGTAATTTTCCTTTCACTGATTTTAGGATTTATTTCAGAATTTTATTTTTACCACACATCTTGGTTTTTGAAAATTAACACTAGTTCTAAACCTCCCGCCCCTGCATTCTAGCTGGAATGGAAATGAGTCAATGCGGCTGGTCAAGTCATTTCATTTTCAGAACAATTGCGTGCATAAAGTACATAATGGGATGAAAAAGTCATAGCTATACAGTATCATTTAAATTGCAAGTTAATTTTGTGAACAAAAATGTATTCAAGTATGTGGGGAAAGGTTTTGGTGTGAAACCAAAATTAATTCATTATTGGAGAACTTAAAAAGAATATTGAAGTCTTCAAGTTAATTGTCTTGCAGTCTGAAAAGTGGAAAATATCCTTAAGTTGAAGTTACGATTATGTATTGGAGCTTAGAAATGCTAATGGCATCACTGTGGCACATGAAATACTGCAGATGAAAGGAAAGGGAGTGGCAAAAAGGTGTATCACAAATGCAGAGTTTGAAAGAAGCTGAGGTTGGGCCATTTGCAGATGCAGATACATAGACTTAGCCTACTAGGATTAACTGTGTTGGCTAAGTATCTGCCATGTGATTACATAGACAGAATATTAGAATTTCACCAGGTTGTGACCAGTCTAAGAAGAATGACTTTCTTCTGGCAGAAATTGGAAATACATACCACAATGTTTTGTGATGTGCTGCAAAGTTGAATGGCACGTACAAAGGGTGAATCCAGCCTGTTAATTAAAACAATGGTCACAGAAATTTTGCTGTACATAGATGCTAGGAAGCTACCACCCTTTACAGATTTTTAAAAGGAAAATTCAGCCAATATCATACCATAAAACACACATAGTGGCTATTGCCACGTTTTTCAGCTACAGGAGTAGGTGCTACACATCTGATCGAGGACGTTCACTTCAAGTTTGGTACCATTATCTTCTGTTATATCTGGTTTGATACTAGAGCTACCGACAGTGGGCTGATCATGAGCTGTTGACAATAAAACAACCATTTTAGTTAGAGGAGAATTTTCATCGTTGCTTCTACACATACCAATATTTGATCCTGCCATATCTTCATCTGTATCAGTCATTGTTACATCAGACTTTACATTTTCAATTTCTTGGTCAGAGCTAAAATCAATCTCGAGGCCACTATCTTATTCAAGAAGCATTTCCATAACTTTTAGTTAATTGATGGAAATTAAACGGTGTATCTCGGATGCAAGAGCCCCTAGTGGTCTACCGGGGAAATATATGAGTCAACTGGAGAATTTAATGGCAGGAGGGCACGTTGGCCATGGTAGCTCAAAGGTTAAGAGCGACTGGACGGAAACCAGGAGATCCGTGGTTCAAATCCCGGCCAGGGCATTGAATTTTTCATGTTGACTATCCATCAAATATCTTAGCCTATATAGGGCTAGTGTGGATAAATTATTAATTTCCATCAATTAACTAAAATAATAAGAGTTAAATGATGAAGCCTGGGACTTAAGTACTTTCGATAGTAAGTCGCCACAAAATGGTGTATCTCGGATGCGAGAGCCCCTAGTGGTCTACCGGGGAAATATACGAGTCAACTGGAGAATTTAATGGCAGGAGGGCACGTTGGCCATGGTAGCTCAAAGGTTAAGAGCGACTGGACGGAAACCAGGAGATCCGTGGTTCAAATCCCGGCCATGGCATTGAATTTTTCATGTTGACTCTATCCATTGCCATAACTTATTCTCAAAAATTTTGGTCATCTGCACGCAGAATATTCATCTGAAACGATGGAAAACGATTCAACTGCTTTCCGGAACTGTTACTACACGTCCTGTTTTCCTGAATTTAGATTACAAAAATAAATTTGCTTCCTTGCACTCACCTTGTCTAATTTGGAAATGTGAACACTAACCTTCGTTACGACAAAGTACTTACTAACAATGTATTGTTGTATTCGATTTCGACAATGCACACTCTTTGAGCAAGCTCTTCAAAAGCTAGGAAGCTACTGAAAAGGAAATAATTCTGGCATAAAAACTATAGGAGTAAAAGCAGGTTTGCCAATCACGCGTAGTAAAAATGATAGAGGCTTAGTGTTCTAGGGTTAAGACTTAAATTGTCAATTTTTAAGCCTTCTGTAATAGTTATTTAACTTGCGGCTCTCTTGTATAGCAGCCTTAGTTGGGTAAGTACGCAGGCTTTTTGACTTGTTTGCTGTAAGAAAGCCGTAAAATCTACTGAGAATATCTCTTGAGAAAATTTCTTTTGTGTGACGAGAGAATATTTACTAAGTCTAAAGGTGCAGGTATATGCATGCGCAAGCAGACAACCTGCAGGTCCTCATGTTGTAGCCAATATGAGAAAGATTAACACTTGTAGCCAACCTCTGCAAAAATGCCCCAGATATTTGTGCAACACTGGTGCAGAAAGATATGTGGAAGCATTTAGTGCAGGTCAGTTTTGGAAAATAATGGTGAATGTTTCCTCTCAGGTTGTATTGCTTTACAAAAGTAGGCTTGCTGTCCAGCAGAAGTACCTATTGTACTGTTAGAAGTGAAGGTTGTTCATTCTATACGATCTTCGAATATTTAAGATTCATTCAGTACGTTGTTGAAAATCAGGAAATGGCTCCACAAATCAGTAAAATGGACTAGTCCTGTTGTTTTAATGAGGAGGCTTGCCTTCAATTATTATTTGACGAGGGTTTGCGGAGGACACGGGTGTTGTGTTCCGAATGCAATGTCACCCTGCAACCCATCAAGAGACGGGACCTCAAGTACCCCGAGTTTTGCTGCATGTACGTAAATGGTGATACAAGGCACTACTGTTGCTACTATTGATACTAATAGATACCTTGTATTTTTGTAGTTTGCTAGATAATGTAATTTAGGGACAAATAAGACTGTTGGCAGCATTGCGTTCAGTGGAGAAACAAGGATAGTTTGGCTGCACCAAATTCTTCAATATAGCTATATATGCAGTAAGTAAATAAATAAACAATTAAGTTATGACCAGTAATGTTACAAGAATGCCCTCCAGACGAAATTGCACTAAAAAGTAAAGAAATCATATTAAACATCATAGTTGTATGAAAGTGCTAAGGACTTCGACAAAATCATCCACATCACATGTTAGAAGAGCCAAATCTCTTTAGTGAAGTTAAGAAGTTGGACAAAACTATGACTTGAAATGAAGTACATGAGCAGTTGGGTAACTCTTGCCCTCTGGGAATGTTGACAAAGTGACTCCATTTGTCGGAAGCAAATTGAATTTACACTTTAACAGTAGCCAAGAAGTTGGGGCTTATATCCGGAAAAAATTTAATGTTTACTTCAGGTTGCGCCATAAATACCGAAATGTCATGGTATGTGTGCACGTACCTTGCAGGTTCAGCCTGTATGTTCCACTTTGTACTGGCATGGGAAAGTGTTTTAACTTTTGTAGGGTCATTATGCTTTTGGCACTAAACTATATATGAATGCTTCCTTTTTCTTGTGTCAAGGACTGCAGCTTTTGTTTTTACAATGACTTTGACTTTTTTTTTATTTTTTTTTTAATTATACGTCCTCTAATGTTAAGTCATAACGGACGAATGGAATGGGTAAAATGATACTCAAACGAGCCCGGAGCCCATAGAGCTCAGAGTTACCTGACATTCGTCTTTCAGGATAATGGAAAACCCTGGAAAAAACCTTATCCAGGTAACTCACTGACTGAGATTCGAACTCTGGACCTTTTCAACGTGAGGCAGACACGCTACCATCTACGTTACCGAGGCAGGCACACAATGACATTATTGAGCTCATTCAGATTGCATTACCAGATGTAACCTTTTGGTTTTGTTGGCCCAGCCTGACATTCGTCTTTCAGGATAATGGAAAACCCTGGAAAAAAACCTTATCCAGGTAACTCACTGACTGAGATTCGAACTCTGGACCTTTTCAACGTGAGGCAGACACGCTACCATCTACGTTACCGAGGCAGGCACACAATGACATTATTGAGCTCATTCAGATTGCATTACCAGATGTAACCTTTTGGTTTTGTTGGCCCAGCACAAACACAGAGTGCTGGTAGAGACAGATGTGAGTCTTCATAATTCCTAAATCATTGTCATGCTCTAATTCATATTTTCTTAAAATGTCTACTACACTTTGTGCATATGTTAAACCACTGGCTTTAGCAAAAAAGCACTGGCAGCTAAATTTTTTTGTGAATATGAAGCCTTCAGAAGAAGCAAAATGTTACCAACACTCCCCACATGGCAACCGTGGCCCTCAGGGTAACCTCGCCCCACCTTGGGAAGTCCGAATACCATTTCGCAGGTGGAAGCACCCAGAGGTCCATTACCTCCAATGTTAGTGTGATAGTGAAGATGATGGTGATGCGAGAGGACCTACAGCTTATACTGTGGACTCCGAACCACCTTGGGCATAGGGGACACTTCACATGTGCTAGACAGAGGTGAGGGCATGGATAGGGCAGACTTAAAATCGCCAACCCCAGAGCCGGGAATCGAACTCGGGACACTTAGCATGGGAGCCGCAAACGAAACCACTGTGCTACCCCAGCGCCCTGAAGCAAAATGTTAAATGCCTAATTTTCAGACATATATGCTGAAAAGCTTTTTATTCTTCACCATTTCCTTCAACACTACAGATCTTTTTTGCCCAGTGATGATATACAAGAGTAAGTCCATAAGATTCCGGCTTTGCTAATAAAGAATTTTGCCTGCACAAAATCCTGTTGTCATCTCGTATCTGTTAATTGTGGCTCTTTCATATGCTCTTCTGACGTGTTTAAAATTGAGTATTGAACAGTTTAGTTCTTCACAAAAAGACTTCCAAATGAAATGAAACAGCAGTTGGACAGCATATATTGGGAAGCATTTCCTCATTTTAAAATAAAAGCAGGAGTAGTAGAAGTAGGCATTGAAGATCGGTCTTTGGAGGTGCTTATTCCTGAAAACAGTTGCTCTTGTGGAAGGAGAATTTATGGGAGACCAGTGGCTCAAATGTAGAGATAGCAAGATTGAACCTTTCTAAAACTACAGTACTTTGAATTATTCATAAACATTTAAACATGAATAAGGTTATTTTATGATGGATGCATAGGCTTCTTTCCTGAGTCTAAAAGAAGCAACAAGTCATTTGTTGCCAGCCACTTCAGCAGCTCTACCATGGTAATAAGAGAGGTTCCACAAACTTAAGTTACAGGAGATGAAACTATGGACCCTTTCTCTGATCACTAGTCCAAAAGAGCATTGGAGTGGCAAAACTTGGGAAAGTATCATCTCTAAAAGCTAAGATCATTCACTTAACCAGGAAGATCATGGCCTTCGTCTTTTGAGACTGTGTAGGAATTCTCTTCATTGACTTCATTGACAAGGTCGGGAACACCACAATAAAAGGCTATCTTATCCTACCACACAGACTATGTGCTTCCGTCAAAGAGAAAGGGCTAAGAAAACTGAGCAGAAGTGTGCCCGTTCATTACAAGTACCTGTGTGTTCTCAGCTCTTGTTGCAACTTAAACTGTGAGAAAATGGACTTCAAGGAGATTGATCATCCACTATGCAGCTCAAATCTAGTTCTAGTGACTATTTCCTCTTCTTAGAACTAGAGTTGGACCATTTTTGTAGATGAAAAGTTCTGTTTCTTATCGGTCCAGGTTGAAATGTTAATTCAAAGATGCAAGAAGCGTGTTGCAGTAAAGGGTGACTAGTGAAAAGTGAAATTTGGATTGTTTTATATCTAGAAAACAGGTCAGAAACTTATGGATCTATCCTGTGTAGATGGCAAGTAAAATATGCCCCATGCAAGTTTCCATGGTCCTTTTATATATTTTCTGAACCACTCCCATCTTGGAATTTTCCAGGTTTTTTCCTGAGTTTTCCATTACCCTGAAAGAGAATGTCGGTTAACTCAAAGCTCTATGGATCCTGGGTTCATCTGAGCATCATTTCACCTATTTCATTCATTGTCCGATATGACTGGAGGATGTAAATTAAATCAAGTGGGAATGATCCAATGTGTACTGAAATTCGTGCTTCAAGCAGGGTTCATCGTGAACTCCAACATATTTTAATTTAGTTAATTATTGAATTGTTTACCTGTTAAGGTAAACATGTTTCAGGGGCTAATTCCTCCCATCTTCAATTCCTAGTTATTCCCTGCACCATTCATTGTGGTGGTTGGATGAATGAATCTCTGCATATGGATGTCACCTATCAATGAATTATATGGGCAGTCAAGTAGAAAAATAGCTCGTAAACTGTGTTTTCCCTATTAACCGCTTCAGCGATGGTCATTTAAACCCTTCACAGGCCTGAAATGGATACCCAATAAACAGAACAAGGCATTTAAATGGTTAAATGCTGTAAAAATGCTTCATAAATACACATTCGAATCTTCCATATTTAAGTTATTTAAACAAAACAAAAGCTGGTTTAAAACCCATTAAAGTCAGTATACATAAACAGTATCAATAAAATAGTGAAGAATACATATATTACATATACACAAAATAATGGAAGTATTTTAAGTTGCTTAAAGTATGGTCTGCAAGACTCCAATCTACAGGGTGGCGCACAAAATGCCATTCATTGAAAATTGTTGATATAAGTTTTAATAACCAAAGCATGTCAATATTATCTTTTTTACATTAATCATCAGAATGTGTATGCTCATTGAGTGTGCAGTACATGTTCAGTATGTTCACCTTGTTGACATATCACCTCTTCGAGACAAACTGACATTTCCGACCACTCTGCGGCACATGTCTTCTGTTATTCCCTGGAAAAAGCTTGTGATAGCCACTTGCAGTTGCATTAGAGTGTGTGGTTTGTTGCAGTAGACTGTCTCCTTCAAATATCCCCATAAGAAATAATCACAGGGATTAATATCCGGGCTATGTGGCAGCCATATTGAACCACCCTAAAAACATTCAGGATATCGATGGGACATCACACAGAGCCTGAAATGTTGGTGCAGGAAATCCAGAATAATGTTTGTTCTATGTGGACGAGCTCCATCTCGTATAAACCATTGAGTCTCCATTTGTAACCCTGTTGCATAAAGTTGCGGAAGAAAATTGTTCTGCAACATGTCCAAGTAGCACGCACTGTTAACTGTTCCATTGAAAAAGATTGGCCCAGTGATTCCATAGCTGGATATGGCACCCCATACACTAAGTTTTTCTCCGTAATTTTCAATCCTGTGTACAACACCAGGAGATTTCTCGTGCCCAAAATCTGATATTCTGCCTATTGACGCTACCGCTCATATGAATGTAAACCTCATCAGAAAACCATGTGTTATGAATCACGGCATTATTTGCAAGAGCTGAAGTTGCAAACTGTAATCGCTGTACCTTGTCATGTTCCATTAGTTTGTGCAACACTGTCATTTTGTATGGGAATAATTTCACGCCAGCATGAAGTATTATTTGAAGCGGAACGACATGAGATGCCCATTTCGGCCGAAGCTCGTCTCATGGATTTCCTAGGAATTCGTGTCAAAGCCATTCTCACAGCCTCGATATTCTCTGGAGTACGATTTGTGTTGACATGAGGTTGCTTTTGCTCTAAAATATGGTCGTCAGTTTCAAATTGTGTGGTTAGTCTATACACCGTCTGTCTGCAGGAGGCCCACTTCGTACAATGAACACAAAAATGTCTTTGCATCTCTGCTATTCTCATCGTTTCCATGTAAAACAACAGTTTTCACTTTTTGTTCTAGCGTCAACCGGCCTTTGTCCACCATTTTACTAAACTGAAGCAGTGGAATCATGCATTACGATATTGGCAATCTGTTGAACCAAGCCCGAACTATGGCTAATTGTCAAATCATTCCAGCATTGACAACCCGCAGTTAACATATTTATTACACAATTTCAATGTATGACATTTCGTGTGCTGCCCTGTATTAACCTTAGCTAAAGCTGTTACAACTCTTTTTTGAAGCAAGAAGACCTGCATGAAGGAAGTTTTAGGCAAAGATTGCCATATAATCGCTCCATATTCTAAATGGGAATGAAAGAATGCAAAGTATACGGCATGAACCATTTGAACTGGTTGGTAAGCTGGTGTAGCAGGAATATAGTTTTGTTGAGTTTGGAGTAAGTCATTAGGACATGATTCTGAAATGAAAGATTATCATCAATATGGATTATTAATTTTTAGATGAGTCGTATTTATTACACATCTGGTTCATTTTCGTACCTATTTTGAGGACATGTTTCGCAAATCATCGTTTGCATCTACGGTTCTTATGTGACTAAAGCTTGATCCAGCGGTGTGGGTAATTAGTCGCATAAGAGCCGTAGATGCAAATGATGATTTGCGAAACATGTCCTCAAAATAGGTACGAAAGTGAAGCAGATGTGTAATAAATACGACTCATCTAAAAATTAATATTTTTTCGCTTCACTGTGGTGTTCCAATACAGTTAAATCTCGATATATCAATATGGATGCCTAGAAACTTTTTGTTTTGAACCATTGATATTACTTGATTGTTGTACTCTAAGTTTAACCCTTCATTACTGTGATTGCTTCTGTTTAGTGTAAAAAAGTAAATAGGTCGTCTTACTGATATTTGGACGGAGATTGTGGACAAAAAGTTTTCCAGGCTTAGCAATACCTCATTACATTTATTACTTAACTGCTGCATATTTTTATCAGACGAGAATTGTAGTGTCATCAGCATAAAGTATGACTTCAGTGCCCTTTATCATATATTATTATTATTATTATTATTATTATTATTATTATTATTATTATTATATAGGTCATTTATATATAATAAAAATAATATAGGCCCAAGAATTGAACCTTGTGGTACTCCATACTTGGTGGTACGTAATGTGGATATGTGACATTCTAGGTTTCCCTCCCTACCAAGTGATCTAATTTCGGTTCCTTGCTTTCTAACAAATATGACTTGAACCATTTACCCACAATACCTCTAATTCCATATCAGCACAGCTGTTGATCAGCACAGTCAAAAGCCTTAGAGAGATCAAGAAAGATTCCTGCAACCATCTCTCTATTATTGAGTTTATTAATAACGCTATTTAGTGTCTTAGTTATTGCAACCTTTGTAGACTTATGTCTTTGAAAACCATACTGTACATCAGTTAGTATTTTGGTGTTTGTTTATAAAGTTTATCAGTCTATTTAGGAATGCTTTCTCTAAGATTTTTGATAATGCTGATGTGATGGTAATTGGGTGGTAGTTTATATCTTCAGGGTTATCCTTTTTATACACAGGTATTACTTTACCTTTCCTTAACCGCTTCGCCGATGGCCATTTAAACCCTCCAGGGGCCGGCAACGGATACCCAATAAACAGAACAGGACATTTAAATTGTTAAATGCTGTAAAAATGCATCATAAATACAATTCCGTATCTTCCGTATTTATTAAGCTATTTAAACGAAACAAAAACTGGTTTAAAACTCATTAAAGGCAGTATAAATCTACAGTAACAATAAAGTAGAGACTAAATTAATAAATTGTTGAAATTTCACTACTTTGTTTCACTGTAGCAAAAGCCATTCTTTGTGCCGAACGCGCCTAATATGTGAATCACTTTGTTTTGTGTGTATACGAGCCATAGTATGTATGTATAGCTACGTAAGCGACTTCTCAGGTTCAAGTTTAGTTTATTTATGCTATGCCAAGCGATAATATGACGAGAATATGTTGCGTCACACACTCCCACACTGGAATGAAAACTCTGTCAGCATCTGTTATTACAGTGTTTCTCAACCAAGGTTTCTGGTAGCCTTATGCAGCAGTTTTCGCTCAGTATTTTAGTTATTTATAATCTCTCTGTATCCAGAGTGATTTCTTATAGCTATCAAGAGCTAAATGAATGGCACATTTGAAATTGTTAAATTTCAATGTTAACCATGACTTATCCCGGTAATGTAGCAAATAAATTAGCTTGGGTATGATGTGTACAGGCTTCTGATATTACTGTAGAAAATCTGGAAGATTTGTTGTACGATTATGGAGATGTTTAGGACATACGTAGCAGTGACGTGTACTGGTCTACAGCTGGCATGTTAGCTACTCCATTGTTTGGGGAAATGGCGGGTCAAATATGCGTGATACGGATCAGCTATTACCAGCTATCCCTCTTTACGGAAAACAGTTAAATGGTAAAAAAAAAGTATTTTTATACCACTGGATGTAACTATGCACAGTTGTTTAGTAATTTTCAGAGCTGTAAAAGACATTCATCTACCTGTACTTGCGCGTATAAAGAGCTCGTAACCTAATTGAGTATTATAATACTCAGAGGCCTCTTTATACTAGGGGGTGGCAAAATTCACCAAATCATCCCTCATACTTGAGAGAAAACACTTTCCTAAAAGTATACCACCCACACCCAAAAAACTTGTAACCATTTCGAAAATGTGTAGTGTGTTGCGAAAAAGAAGTTCGCAAGGAAACCAATATTATTGGGTGTGAATCTGCAGATGTGCCCTTGGGTGTTTATCCAGGTTTGGAGGTGTACAATTCAAAAAGAAACCTTTAAGGATACGTTTACAATCCTTATAGAACTAATTTAAATTCATTGTAAAACAGCAAGATTAAAATAATTGGCGTTACATGAGCATTAAATGCATGTATGCGCAGGACGTCTATACACGTCCATATCGGTTTGGGGCCTTTTAACTTGGACGTCATATGACGTCCATATCGGCGAAAGGGTTAAGCAAGAAGGGAATATTTTGTCTGCCAAAGAAGTGTTAGCAATGTCTAATAATGGATCTAGTATAGCATTTTTACATTTTTTCAGTATGTTACTTGTCACCTTATCAAATCCTGTAGACATGCTTGGAGTTAGCTAGTCAATTATTTTTGCTAATTCATTTTTGTTTATGGGCAACAAGAACAGTGTATTTGTGTTATATTATTTACTGACAAATTCACTTACGTTACCATGTTTTACAGAGTTACTGATAGTATCAGTATAATATATGTTAAAACCTTCAGCTATTTCATTGGGATCCTCAATTATCTTCCCTTTTGAATTTATTCGTATACCAACCGGATTTGTCGAGGTACCCCAAAATGCTTTGGCGTTATTTTTGGAGTTCACTATTATTTTATTGTTATGCAGCAGTTTTGCCTTTTTTGCCACATCCATATAATCTTGTCTATATTTTTCACATAAATTTTGAAGATTGGACAATTTGAAATACTTTCCATATGTGTTAGGGCTCGAAGTCTGTTTTTTAGAGACACCAATCCCATTTGTAATGCAGCCAAGTTTGTCTTTTTTATGACCAGAGATTTTACATTTTTTTAATCGAAAGAGAACATTGATATGATGATTTAAAATCTTTAGAAATTCAACACATTCATCATTTACAGTTTCAGCATTACGTATCTCCCCCCTTGATTCCTTTTTTTAAATTTGTGATTAGTGCTGGATACTAGTATTCATCATAGACTCTGCGATAGATAAATTTATCACGCTCTTTTGTTTTCCTTTTCATGATATGCAATAGCTGACCCTTATGGTCCGAGATTGTATCACTAACTTCTGCTTTTAGTAACTTACTCTAGATATCTGTTACTATGTTATCAATGCATGTAGCTGAGAGTTGTGTAACCCTTTGTAGGTACGTGTATGGTGGCAACAAGCTTAAAACCCTTTACTAATGAGGTAAAGGTACGAGTATTTTTGTATGGATTCAACAAATCCAAATTAAAATCTGCAACTATGATTGTTCAGTGTAGTTAGCTGATCAAGCAAGCATTGTAATTTATCCATTTGCTAATTATTCATTGTAATTTATCCAAAATATTAAAATCTGCACCTGGTGGATGGTAAATACGTATGACATTGCAGATTAGCTTTTATGCTACTTCAACAGCAGCAATTTCTGTAATTCTTTCTACAGATAAATCCTGTATGTGTTTTAAGAACTTATGTTCACCAAAAAATATGTGTATTATGTTTACTAAAAATAGTGACTTCACCTCCTTTGTGTATTTCTCGCGAGTAATCTGCTATGCATTCGTAACCAGAACAGTTGGTAAACTGTAAATTTTCATTTTTTATACCAGTTTCAGTTAATATGAATATGTTAGGGTTGAATTCATGAATTATTAGTTCAATTTGGGTTCTTTTATTAGTAGCACACTGGACATTTTGGTGCAAAATTTTATAGAAATTGCTTAGGTACTTACTACACTATTACTGCACTGTTTTATATTATCATTTACAGTGCTTTCTCCTAGTTTCCCTGGTAGGGTAATGTCATTTTGTATGGAAATTGTCATTTGTGTGCTGAAAAGGCTATTTACAACAGAAATTGTAGTACCTAAAACATCTTTACAATGACTATATTCATGCATGCCATGCCTTGTGAATAGTTCTGTTTAACTGGTGGTATCTACAACCTTTACATTTTGGAAATGACTACACATTTTCTTTACCTTTACATTGGCTAGGTCCACTTCCTTATTTATCGCTGAAAAATTTGGTAAATCATATATGTGGTATCAAGGTACATTATCATTACATTAGTACTAGTAAGGGAAAACAAAGTTGCTTTTAAGGCACTGTACAAGTTATTTCCGTTTCTTGCTACATCATTGGTTTCTATAATTTAACACTACACATTCCTTTTTGTAAAAGTGTGACGTATATTCAGATTTTCCACAACACCACGTGTAGTAGCTCCAGGGTTCACAATTCCAAACTAGTAACAATATCTGTGGAATTATCCATGTTTGGAGGAATTTAGTAACAGTTACATCCAGAGTAGTTGAAAAAAGCTATTTGTAGTCTGTTTTTAACATTCCGTAATTTATATTTTTATTTTTTAAAGGAACTAGTTTCTAAAGCTGTTGCTTCCGTTTCCAATCTCAAAGTTCCGACTGTCATCTGTTGTCTGCCGTCTTCTCTCTTGTGGTGGAGCTGTGAACTTCTTTATCAAATTATAAACATGAAAATGATGGAGTATTAAAAATCGATAATTTTTTCAATAGCTGTGGAAGTTGAACCAATTTGTTTTATCTGTTTTTCCATGTTTGAGTGCTGTTGTGGCTATTGTAGTTCAATATACTATGAAGACAGCTTTGCAGAATGTGAACATAAAAGAATACCATGAACAGAACGGCTGAAACTTAAGTCTCCTCATATTGGTCTTAGGGTAAACTTCTCCCTGGGCACCGCCTGCGATGCCGTATGTAGTAAGAGCAGGCATTAAACACTACACATTTCATTTCTCCCTGGGCATGTTCAAAAGTTATATTTCGTCAGTATTACTATATTCATTATCCATTATCTTACAAGCTAATAAACACCATCAAGCGTACTCACTGAGGTGTGATGGGCTCGTAACCCTTTCACCGATATGGACGTCATATGACGACCAAGTTAAAATGCCCCAAACCGATATGGACGTGTATAGACGTCCTGCGCATACATGCATTTAATGCTCATTTAATGCCAATTATTTTAATCTTGTATTTTACAATAAATCTAAATTAGTTCTATAAGGAATGTAAACGTATCCTTAAAGGTTTCTTTTTGAATTGTACACCTCCAAAACTAGATAAACACCCAAGGGCACATCTGCAGATTCACACCAAATAATATTGGTTTCCTTGCGAACTTCTTTTTCGCAACAGACTACACATTTTCGAAATGGTTGCGACTTTTTTGATTGTGGGTGGTATCTTTTAGGAAAGTGTTTTCTCTCAAGTATGAGGGTTGATGTCGTGGTGAATTTCCTAGCCCTAGTATAAAGAGGCCTCTGAGTATTATAATACTCAATTAGGTTACGAGCTCTTTATACGCGCAAGTACAGGTAGATGAATGTCTTGCATGAATTTACAGTTCTGAAAATGACTAAACAACTGTGCATAGTTACATCCAGTGGTGTATATATATATATATAATTTTTTTTTTTTAACTGTTTTCCGTAAAGAGGGATAGCTAGTAATAGCTGATCCGCATCACCCATATTTGACCCGCCATTTCCCCAAACAATGGAGTAGCTAACATGCCATCTGTAGACCACAACACGTCACTGCTACGTATGTCCTAAAGGTCTCCTTCATAATCGTACAACAAATCTTCCAGATTTTCTACAGTAATATCAGAAGCCTGTACACATCATACCCAAGCTAATTTATTTGCTACATTATGGGGATAAGCCATGGTTAACATTGAAATTTAACAATTTCAAATGTGCCATTCATTTAGTTCTTGATAGCTATAAGAAATCACTCTGAATACAGAGAGAGTATAAATAACTAAAATACTGAGCGAAAACAGCTGCATAAGGCTACCAGAAACCTTGGTTGAGAAACACTGTAATAACAGATGCTGACAGAGAGTTTTCTTTTCAGTGTGTGAGTGTGTAACGCAATATATTCTCGTATGATTATCGCTTGGTGTAGCATAAACTAAACTAAACTTGAACCGGAGAAGTCGCTTGCGTAGCTATACATACATTGGCTCGTATACACACAAAACAAAATGATTCAAATATTAGGCGCGTTCGGCACAAAGAATGACTTTTGCTACAGTGAAACATAGTAGTGAAATTTCAACAATTTATTAATGTAGTCTCTACTTTATTGTTACTGTAGATTTATACTGCCTTTAATGAGTTTTAAACCAGTTTTTGTTTCGTTTAAGTAACTTAATAAATACGGAAGATACGGAATTGTATTTATGATGCATTTTTACAGCTTTTAACAATTTAAATGTCCTGTTCTGTTTATTGGGTATCCGTTTCCGGCCCCTGAAGGGTTTAAATGGCCATCGGCGAAGCGGTTAATAGTTGTCTCCTTGAAATAGGAACGAAAATAAAGTAAAACTCTCCCCCCCCCAACCATGAAGCTGACCATATAACTAAAACCACTTGGCCATCCAAACATTGCAATATCATGCCTTATATACTGTGCAGTTGTTTTTATTTATGTCCTCCAACGTTAAAGTCATCGGACGATGAATGAAATGGGTGAAGTGATGCTCAAATGAGTCTGGGTTCCATGAAGCTTAGCCACCTGACATTCGTCTATCAGGATAAGGGAAAACCCTGGGAAAAACCTTATCCAGGTAACTCGCCCTAACTGAGATTCGAACTCAGGACCTCTTGAACATGAGGCAGACATGCTACCATCTATGCTATCAGGGCGGAGATACTGCACATTGCTTTGACTTGTTATATATATATATATATATATATATATATATATATATATATATAATAGGTAAACTTTATAAACCATGCCATCTCATGATTGCTTTAGGGTGATCCTCCCATACTTGACATAAGTTTCCTTGAATGCAAAACAAACATTTTATTAAGATGTGATCCAGAGTTTCCTGATTTGATAGATTAGCCACTCTTATTGTGCATTAGACCATATGGTCATTTATTGGAATTCCAAAGCCAAGTATTGGCATTATTTTCCGTTAGCAGTTGCTTAGATGGATTATTTAACTTTCATGCCCAGTGCGTTTGATAAACAAAATGTCATTAAAAGCAGTATTTGTTGGAGAGTAAGGTTTATTGTATAAATACTTCTGTTAGGCATACAGATCAGTTTGAAAAACAATGTCGCATATTCTTTCTGTTACCAATAGCGAAAACAATTCAGTAGGGGAAGGTTCAAACAAAATCTTTGACTTCATCACTAGGACCAGTTTCTGAAGTAAAAGCTGGAGCAGTATTAGAACGATGCAGTTTCCTCCATATATGGCTTCCTGATTAAGTTGCAGGTGAAGGATGAGCCAGCCCACAAGTAGCATTACTTTCAGTGTTGATTGTTCTTCAGAACTTATTGCATATGGATTAAGAAAATCTGCCTCATTTGAGTAACTATCACTTCCAATATCTAGTGATGACTTGTCGGAAGGAAGTTCTACAAAGAATAACATATCTTGAGCCTTCATTTTAGTAGCTAAAACAATAAAAGTAACTATATCAGGTTTTATTCTGTGTCAGGAAAGCACTGAATGTTTATTAAAATGTTATATTGGACTTACTACATAATTTATACCTTTAAAACAGAGATTCTGACACAATACATCTGTGTGTAATAACATAACCTGAAAATGTGAGCTTTGTAAGTGTTATTGCGTGGTGGTACATTATTTGGACTATTATATTATTTCACTAGTTTTACAAATATAAATCATTGAGTAGTTTTTATCACTATATTTACATTCAAAAATGTATCTACTCACCTTATTTGCTTAAAAACAAGCAGTAGGATTCAGATTTTTATGTTGAAACCCGTAACAAAGTAGCATTGGAATGACACAGCACCTATGTGCCACACAAACAGAATGGCTGAAGGAGACATGCTAGCCATACCAGTTACAGCTGACATCTGCTGGAGGTTGGAATAACTACTAGGTGATGTAGGAAGTGGTTCATAACATACATCACGAGACTGCAAAGGCAGGCACAAGAAAAGGTGGTACACATTATGTATTACCAAGCTTTAAAGTAATGGTAAATAGAGGTACAACATATGTACCATCGAGCATGAAAGATTATTTAAAAATGTTGACAGGATGTCTTTTCATACCAGTGAAGGGGTTAAGATTTAAGACCAAAATGTTTACAGGATAGATGCATGCATTCTAAGTTCACTGATGTATTTTCATCATTATTTTTAAAAAAAAGTAACCAACTAACATGTCTGCCTTGCAAATAACATTTCGAATCTTGGTCAGGTGGAGTTAACTGGATATGGTTTTTTCTGGGGTTTTTCCTTATCCTGAAAGATGAAAGTTGTGTAACTCTAAGCCCTGTGGACCCTGGGCTCATTTAAGCATCATTTGTCGTATTCCATTTACTGTCCGTTATGACCTAACTGGTTAATGGATGTTATGTTGATTTTTAAAAAAGTTCCTGAAGGGCTGTTTTAATTGTAGTAAACTTTAATTCAGTTATCTTAATTAGATGCTGAAAAAAATGATAATTTATACCATAAATTGTAATTCCAAGAAAAACCTGAACAGAGTAAAAATGGTGAAAGCAAACTTGCATATATTTGCAAAAAAATTCACACTGCTTACAGTGACAAAATACATTTCAAATTAAAAAGAAATTCCAGCTAATAAGAAAAGAAAAAAAGCAATTTTTTTACAATTTTTCTCATTTAACTTTTGTCACACCTTTTTCCTATTATCATTGAAGCAGCCTTAAATTATTTAACTTTTTTTAGTGACAAAAAGAAATGGTTAATGTAAGAATGAAACTGCATATTTTACCAATGGAGAGTAGGATATTTACCTAGGGTGGAATTGTTTGGGAACAAAGGATTTATCGGTTGACCCTGCTTAGTAATAAATTCATTTATCCCCCTTTTTTTTTAAGCGGTGTGAGAGTGGTATTTTTTATATTATCTTGAGTTTTTCCTTTCTTTTCATCATGTTCCTTATGATGGCTGGGTTGAATCCATTTAATATTGCTATCTCTTTTGTGTGTTCTTTCAAAAACTCCTCCTTACTCAGTGGGATGTTGTATAGCCTGGTTTAAGTACACCCATAGAATTGGATATTTGGGTAAAAATATTCATAACCAAAATCCGTGATAAAGTTATAAATTTTGAAATCCCGGCATTAAATGAAGTATTAAAACTTAGTGCCCCTAACACCAGATGACAGAGGGATCGGAGCACCGTAATAGTGGAGGAAGAAGAATGTTCATTTAGTCACCAAACAGTAAGTGAAGTTTGAGTGTAAACATAGTGACTCATAAATCACACTCAAATGAACACTTCACTGTTAATAATGCTTCTGCTTTTAATATTTATCATTTATCCTTATTATATTTGAAATGAGTCCATGTTTTATGTTGAAATTTTAAATGTAACAATGTATTTCCTTCTGGAACCTCTATGCATTGGTTTACTGTGTGACAGTGTTTCCTTTGAGCTTAGTGCACTTATAAATTTACCACACTGCTGTCTAGCATTTGGGAGAGCTGGAAATATCCAGGAAATTGCCTTAAATTTAAAATTTCACCTTGAAAACCAGGAATTTACCTTGATTTTCAAAAGCTACCCTTGAGTTTAATAAACAAAAATGCATGCTGCTCAAGGATATGATTCTGTTTACAATTCCTTTCTTGGAAGTGTTGAAAACAGTGTTGTTATAATGAATTAAATTTAAATGGAGTCGATTAATGACACTAAACAACACTTTTAAATTTTTCCGAAACATGTTTCAGAGACTTTGCGTCCATCCTCAACCGGCCATTGACTGGTTCTCATTGGTGTAGTTGACGATATTTTGTCTGAATAGATTTCCATCAATCTACTGTCAAAGCAAACAAGCTTTATTGCTCTTCTCCAACATTGTAATATTCCATTTCCTCTTGCCCACACCAGAAATTACAAGTAAGAACACTTAAGTTACAAGTTTAAAAGTGAACTGAAAATAGCACTTTTTAATTCTTGGAACTTTTATTGTGGTAGATAGCTTTGTTTGCAAATTAATTCAAACTGTATAGAGTTTCATGATGCAACAGCCACACCAAACTTTGCCTCATGATTGTCGAATGCTATTTAGTTTATATTAAGCTGTTGAGCGCCTATTTTTATGTAGGAAGTGCTCATTGATAGCCTTCTCATATTTCGGTGCCCTATGGATTTAGAAACATTATAGCTAACAACTTAAACAGAGCAATAAAACAGAAATCTGCTCAGATTCTTCTCCTCTTAAAGTATCTTGCATTTCAAGAATAATTGCTCAAAAAATAGAAATAAAATATATGCATAAATATGAACAAAATAGTTAAATATGCACTAACCCCTTATATATGCATTTATATGCACTATAAAACTATAATACTCCTTACAGCATGGTCATGCCGTGGCTGAGTGGGTAATCTGCTCCGTTCTCACCAAGGCAGCCCGGGTTCGATCCCAGGCAACTGCAAAGTGAGATTTGTGATAGACAACATGGCGCTGGGGCAGGTTTTCTCCGGGATTTCTGTTTTCCCCTGCCTACTAATTCCACTGGTGTATCATCAGTGTCACCGCCTGCAGTGCCACATGCAGTAAAAGTGGGTGTTAAACACTACAGTCCCCCCGCCCCTTCCCTTACAATGTGGAATAAATTTATTCCTTGCATAGTTATGTTTAACTATTAAGGAATAAAACATATGCAAAAATTGGAGCTCTAATAATTATATTAATTATAATTAAGTGCACCCCCTTTAACCCTTTCACCGATATGGACGTCATATGACGTCCAAGTTAAAGTGCCCCAAACCGATATGGACGTGTATAGACGTCCTGCGCATACATGCATTTAATGCTCAGTTAACGCCAATTATTTTAATCTTGCTGTTTTGCAATCAATTTAAATTAGTTCTATAAGGAATGTAAACGTATCCTTAAAGGTTTCTTTTTGAATTGTACACCTCCAAACCTGGATAAACACCCAAGGGCACATCTGCAGATTCACACCAAATAGTATTGGTTTCCTTGCGAACTTCTTTTTCGCAACACACTACACATTTTCGAAATGGTTACAAGTTTTTGGGTGTGGGTGGTATACTTTTAGGAAAGTGTTTTCTCTCAAGTATGAGGGATGATGTGGTGAATTTTGCTACCCCCTAGTATAAAGAGGCCTCTGAGTATTATAATGCTCAATTAGGTTACGAGCTCTTTATACGCGCAAGTACAGCTAGATGAATGTCTTTTACAGCTCTGAAAATTACTAAACAACTGTGCATAGTTACATCCAGTGGTATAAAAATACTTTTTTTTTTTACCATTTAACTGTTTTCCGTAAAGAGGGATAGCTGGTAATAGCTGATCCGTATCACCCATATTTGACCCGCCATTTCCCCAAACAATGGAGTAGCTAACATGTCAGCTGTAGACCAGTACACGTCACTGCTACGTATGTCCTAAAGATCTCCTTCATAGTCGTACAACAAATCTTCCAGATTTTCTACAGTAATATCAGAAGCCTGTACACATCATACCCAAGCTAATTTATTTGCTACATTACCGGGATAAGCCATGGTTAACATTGAAATTTAACAATTTCAAATGTGCCGTTCATTTAGTTCTTGATAGCTATAAGAAATCACTTTGAACACAGAGAGAGTATAAATAGCTGAAATACAGAGCGAAAACTGCTGCATAAGGCTACTAGAAACCTTGGTTGAGAAACACTGTAATAACAGATGCTGACAGAGTTTTCATTCCAGTGTGTGAGTGTGTGACGCAACATATTCTCGTCATATTATCGCTTGGCATAGCATAAATAAACTAAACTTGAACCTGAGAAGACGCTTGCGTAGCTATACATACATACTATGGCTCGTATACACAAAACAAAATGATTCACATATTAGGCGCGTTCGGCACAAAGAATGGCTTTTGCTACAGCGAAACAAAGTAGTGAAATTTCAACAATTTATTAATGTAGTCTCTACTTTATTGTTACTGTATATTTATACTGCCTTTAATGAGCTTTAAACCAGTTTTTGTTTCGTTTAAATAACTTAATAAATACGGAAGATACGGAATTGTATTTATGATGCATTTTTACAGCATTTAACAATTTAAATGTCCTGTTCTGTTTATTGGGTATCCGTTTCCGGCCACTGAAGCGTTTAAATGGCCATCGGCGAAGCGGTTAACTTGGAAATGAGAGCTACAAGTTTTTGTCGTTTTTATCAGCATGGTAGGTATAAATAAAAAACATGTATTTCATCATGGTTACTTTTTCACTATTTGCTAGTGTAATCAGTGTTTTTGTTTAGAATGTCTAAGTTAATGTTTAATGTCAGTGCCAGTATCATCTTTGGACATCTAGACCATTCATGTTTATTTTACTGTGCTCTACTAAATTAAAGGTGTCTGGTATTTTAGACCAGCAGTTTCTGTGTAATAACCTCTGAAAATTATTGTAAATTTACAACATTGTTGTGGTTTTCCTTTGAAATAAGGGATTTTATGATTTCAATTGACATACTCCCCTCACTTTCAGGTGTACTACAATTTTTTCATGTTTAGCACAATATGATGCAGCCTCCAACCACATTTCCCAGCATGTCAAGACAGGTGTTGGAGGTAAGAGAACCCCAGGTGTATGTTCTGAAACATGCATATTTTAGATGGAGCTTTCAAAAATACCTTTTTTTATATTGGGTGTCTTAAATGATTTTCCACAGTGAGGTGAATGTGCTAGCATGTTCGCTCATGTCAATTAGGTTGACAACAGATCCAGCTAATCAATTATTTGTAATGAGGATAAACTAAACTGAAATTGAGAATTACTTGCTCTCTCATGTGACAGATTGTTTAAATGCTGTCATTCCTGTAGGCAGAGTTTGACTCTTTCACGCTTGTTTTTTAACACTTTTTGTAGGGTATTCTGCATAATGGAATGTAATAAGTGATTTCTACCTTTAGTTCATCAATTGTTCTGGATTCTTGTATACCAAGAATTTTGAGGTACCCCGTAGGAAGTATTCTGGGGAGCAAGGAGGCCCATAGTCTTTTACTGATCACTTTTCTCTAAGATTTCATTTAATAGCCCTAACGTTTGATTGGATTTTGGTTAGTTGCTGAAAAAAAAAAAATCTTTCAATTTCATCTTCATTCAGATGGGCCGATGAATGGCTAAATAATATATGAACAACACTTTTGAAGTAATTGTCAAGTTAAAAAAAAAAAAAACGATCCTGTGATTCGCTCTCAGGAAAATTGAAGTCCAAACTCTGATTTTATTTCCCCCCCCCCTTTTTTTGTGCATGTAGTGACTTATCTTCTCAGTGCATAGGGGTTGGTTAGCAATCATATGAATTTTGACTGTTACTAATGGCCATGTGCACCAATCTGGATCACAATTTTACCATAGTAAAATAACTACAGTGATATGCGGTTCATTTGTGTTATGTTGACGATGGTAAATGTTCATGCCTTTTAACTCTGATCGACGTGAATGATCAGTTAAGTCTGTTACCTTGGCTCACACTTGTAAAGTGATGGCTTATGTTTTGGAACATGAAAATTTTGAAGATGAGTTGTTATACATGCAATTCATTTGCAATGACAATGGCATGCCCATTGTAGTGGATAGAGGAAATCCTTTTGAAGAAATGAACGACAGAAATTCCAAGAAAGGTTCAGATTATCTGAGGAAGTAATGTGGTGGTTAGTGGACAAATTGTGTGATAGGTTAGAATTCCTGACAAACAGAAATAATCCTTTATCACTGAAGAATCACTAATTGGCTATGTGTAAAATATCTATCAAATCAGGGTGTTGCATATCATTAAAAGTGTGTCGTGAGCAATAGCCAAACTTGAACAGAATCAAACACAATTTCCAGCAAGAAATGCTGGATGTAAGGGCTGTTCAAGGGAGATGCCAAGTGTAATAAATCATCAATTTTGTATGTAGAGAAGTTAGGAGTTCTTTTCTTTTTCAATATGTAGTTACCCATGTGTTTTTGCAACAAATGCTAAGCAATAAACAAACAGCAAATGACGTACTTGGAGCGGTGCACTTCCCTGTGTCTTCTCAACAGTTACATTTGAAATGAGCTGTATGCTTTACTGCAGCGAGTGCTTGCCAGATAATCACAGCCAGCTAAACAGCGATTCACAGTGGTGCACTGGGATGTAAGCTTTTATTACTGTCAACTTCTCACTGCATTTAGGTAAATGTCTAAAGGGTTTGTTTAACGAGATGGTGCACACTGCCATAAATCCATAAAGGCCAAACGATTCTTCATTACTGAAAAGAGTTGTATTAAGAATTTTCAAGTGTGTGTTCTTTGATGAACAACTGGAACTGCAATAGTATTCCACTCTTATCTGTTTTAATTCTTGGTTATGCCTCTATGTGTTGACTGTACGGGTTCTTTGTCTGCTGTGCTAATTTTCCATTTTTTTTTTTTTATTATTATTATTATTATTTTTTTTTTTTTTTTTTTTTTTTTTTTTTTTTTTTTTTTTTTTTTTTTTTTAGGGCTCTTTAACATTACATCTGAAATTTTCTCCATTTTTAGTCTGGTATAAGTTAAGCCCTACCACCTTTCAAAGCACGATGTACAGGTCTGATTTCAGGGAATTTCATAATTGTTTCGCAGTATTGTGATTGCATATTATGAGGGGCACTATTTATATTTTGAACCTTGGCAAGCTTGAATGTCTTAGGTGCCATCTGACGTTTCCAGTGGAAAGTTTGACTTTGTTGACCATAATCTATTTCAGACATTTTGTCAATAAAGGGTCATTTGTTTTGTTTACATTAACATGAAAATTGTCTCAACAAAAACATGGAATTAACTCTTGAAAATATTTGTACAATGATTTACGATGTGGATTATCAAGGCTAGAGTGTGTTATCAATTAACTCCATCCTTTGCCACTGTGAAAAGCTGGTATAACAAATTTAATCATGGCCTCCGTTTGCTCAATGATGAAGTTTGTGAAGGTTATCCAAAATTAGTTATGTCAGAAAACATTGATTCTGTACAAAAACTAATGCAAGATCATCATGCAGCATATTGTGAGATTGAGGCAACCTTAGGCATTAGTTCCACCAGCATATATAAAATATTCCATGATTATTTAGCCATGAAAAATGTTTGCTCTTGTTGGGTCTCACATAATTTGTTGCAATCTCAAAAAGATGCTCTTGTTGATGTACAAAAATGCTCAAATACAATGGCGGTGCCTCAAAAGAAGTATACAAGATTGTACCAGGTGATGATGAATCAAGGATCTCTGCATATGAGCCAGAACGTAAACAGCAGTCGACTCTGGGTGTTTCCAGGTTAAGCAAATCCAACAAAAGCTGTTCACACTCAAAGCATTTGGAAGCAAATGGTCACCTTTTTTTAGCAAAACTGACAGTGTGGCAACAGTGTCTTTAGAGGAACGTAAAATGGTCAATGCCGAATGCTACACAATCATTTGTTTGCCGGAAGTCTTTGGTGAAGTAAGGCTCATCTAACAGAATATTTGAAGGCTCAAAAAGTCGAATTGATGGGTCATCTGCCATACAGTGCTGATTTGGCACCCAATGACTTCTTTTTGTTCCTGAACATCAAGAATAAATTGTGTGCGCAACGATTTTCGTCGGCAGAAGAAGCTGTTGATGCCTCCAAAAAACATGTTTTGGAGGTGTCTCAAGAAGAGTGGAATAGGTGCTTTGATAAATGGTTAAAACGGATGCAAAAGTGTATTGATCATAAAGGAGAATATTTTGAAAAACAATAAAGCAGTTTTCATTCAGAAATTACTTTATTTTAATTATTAGGCTCAAAATATATAGTGCTTCTTGTAAATGTAGAAAATATTCACAAAACTTTTGTTTTACACTTTTCAAGAACTTAAAGTAATATGTGCTCCACAAAAATCACAATTCTTCAGTTAGTCAATAAATTGACTTCAGTTTACAGAAGCATGCGTATCACTGTGCTAATCAGGTGGTAGAAGAAAGGACGGTATCTAGCTGCTCAAAGGTCAGTGTTCCTTCTCTGTACTTCTGCTACCAATTTAACCACACCAACATGTATCCATGTTTACTGTGGAGACTCATTTGAGACACTCATTAGAGGTAAACTTATCTACATTTGCATATAATGGCTCAGCTTTTCTATGTAAACTGTGTGGTAGGCATGTAAGATGAACAAAATTATGATATATTAAAGGTTTTGATTTTTCTTCTCTCTCCTTTTTTTTTTTTTTTTTTTTTTTTTTTTTTTTTTTTATTACCTTGTGTTGTACAGTACCATTAACAATACATTTTCTTTTAAAATACCTTGCAGACAAAAAATATTCATACTTTTATCGAACACACTGCTGATTGTTGAATGATTAACTTTATGTAGTACTTCCATTAACAACATTGCTATTCCTGGAATGTTACGACATTAGCAAATGACGTCTGATTTTGTCTGTAATCCTGCCAGCTGAAACAAATATCTGCTTCATTTGTCTTGATCCATATCATTCAATAGGAACATAAATATTGATCACGAAGTGTAGTCTTGGTAGTTTTTGTTGTGTGTATTCAGAAAGCACTTAAATTAAGTTCTCTAACTTGTAAAATGGTATATTCAACTTAACCATAATTTTGCACAATTTTTAAAAAATTGAGAGGTAGCTCGACTTTAGAGTTGGAATGCTCATTGTTTACACTCCAAATTTGTGTGGTAAATATGTTTCTGTAAATTTCAATATTTCAAGTATCTACTTTGAGGTCCCTTTATTGAAGTCTTACACAGAACATAATTGATGTAGTCTGCATTTAAAGGTATTTCCAAAAGCCTCCACAATCTTCTTTAAGCAAACCTGTAAAGGCAAGCCTCAGTAACGTGGTGGTAGCGAGTCTGCCTCACATTCAAGAGGTCCCGAGTTCGAATCTCGGTCAGGGTGAGTTACCTGGATAAGGTTTTTCCCGGGGTTTTCCCTTATCCTGAAAGACGAATGTCAGGTAACTCTAAGCTCTATGGACCCTGGGCTCATTTGAGCATCATTTCACCCATTCCATTCATCGTCCGATATGACTTAACGTTGGAGGACGTAAAATTACAACAACAAAAAACTGTAAAGTATTTTTTTTTCTTTTGGCATTGTAAATTACACAAATGTGTTACTCTTTGATAGCTGACACCTTAAGTGAAATTGTTGTTCTCTACTGTCCATAGTCTGCTGAAGTCCAACACTGTTGTGACCCGTGTGTATGTAAGGACAATGTACATCATCTGTACCTAATGTGGGTAATTGAACAGATGCTCTTTTGTTAAGGTACTAAATATTAATGTGTTAGTAATTGCATTGCACCTTCACTTATGACCCATGAAATCAGATTAAAATTAAAGAATATCATAAGTTAAGTGCATTATATATCATTGCATTAATGCATTATTGGGATATTTTGAGAATCTGCTTGGCAATTTCTTCATATGCTCTCGTCATTTTGTAGTCATTATCCTCAGAATGCACAGTGTATATACATGGGCAGCTGCTGTATAATCTAATCACCTCACGGCATCTCATGTCCAGGTAGCCAGTTTTGTTTACTTCATTTTCAGCCATGTAGCAGATTTTTTGATGCACTATAAAAAGTTGTATTCCATTGGCTAGTCACCAAATCTGTGTAAAATCTTTGACTGATTTTTCATTTGCTTTCAAGCCTTTCAAAGTATTGGAAGCAATTTGACAAACAGAAAAAAGAAGTTTTAACTGTCAACACTTGGAAGGTCTTGTAAAGACTGAATTTAACAAAAGTTTGTGTGCAACAGTAAAGTTTACTACAATTTATTTTAATAAAAATATGAACTTTTGATTTCCTTTTAGGATTTTCTATACTGCTAACACTTATTCAGATTTAAGTTAACTCAATTTCTCATACTAGTTGAATTAAATTTTTTCCAAAAGAACATTAAAAATGTGTAAGCTAATTTTCTTCTCATCACTAGATTAAAATTTCGCTTAATGAATATTTAGATCAGTGGTATATCCGAAGGTTCTACTTTTATGCAGCTTAACATACAATATACGGAAAACTCCACTTTGTCACCAATGGATAATAGTGTTGATATCAGCGTATGCTTAACCCTTTTCCCTGCATATTGTAAAACATAGCAAATTTAAATGGTGCCTGTGCCACATATAGTGATGTTAGTAAGGCTATATTTGTCTTGTCATGCCTTCTAGCAGCTTGAAGGCTATAGTTTATTTTGTTGTATGGAGAACCTAAATGCAGTTGAGTACCCTGCCATCTGTGATCTATGAATGAAACAGTTGCATTTCGTGCTTCAGGTGGTCATTTTGCTATGGTGTTCTACTGTTATCTATGGCTATGAAAGGTCACAGGCCCTCTGGTTGTAAACAGTATGTGCTTAAACAGAAATTGATTACAGATTAAGAGATACAAGACATAATTTTGGAAGAAGCAGCATACAGAAGTGACAGCTCCGAAGCGTCATGGTTGGCAAGCTCAGTGCAAGACAGTGATATAGAAGAGTCTGTTAGCAGTAGTTATAGCAGTGACATGAATAGTAGTGATACTTTGGTTCCGCAAAGCAGTCCAACCCACAAATGGTCATCTCAGCTCTCATTTGCAGAAATTGAACTGTTTACATCCCCTGTAGGAATCTGCCATGATGTAGGAGAAAGTTGTGAAATATGTGAATAACTCATCTTTTTTGCAGACAGCAACTTTCTACATTTTGTTGCAACAGAGACAAGCAAAGCTTTCTCAGATGAATAAACCAGATGTGATGAAGACAAATGAGAGCAAAATTAGGGCATATCTGAATATTTTACAATTTCTTTCTTGGAAGTGGTATTTTTATCTATGGAAATGCAAAATCTACCTGAAACTAGAGATTATTTTACAGAGTTTGCATTTGTCCTATTCTAAAGTAGGCAACAACACTTCATTATGAAAAGCTTTTTCAACATTTTCATATAAATGACAAAGAAGCTAAACCAAAATGGGGAGACAAGAATTTGAGTATGTATACAAAGTTCAGCCTGCTCTTGACATTGTAAGAAATTGAAAAGCATTACAATCTGGTCCATGATCTTCCTGTGAACGAAGAGCAGTAGGTTTCAACAGGATTTTTTATTTGAAGCAATATATGCCAAAAAAAAAAAAAAAAAAAAAACACTAAATGAGGAGTAGAAGCATGGAGCATTGATCTTCTAGACTTAAGGTATACCTTGAGTAGAAAA
This sequence comes from Mantis religiosa, assembly GCA_030765055.1. Lineage (NCBI taxonomy): Eukaryota > Metazoa > Arthropoda > Insecta > Mantodea > Mantidae > Mantis > Mantis religiosa. The sequence goes on along the minus strand of CM060950.1, from coordinate 339,076,780 downwards.
GGAAAGAGTGAATTTTTTCTGGGGAACAAGTTGTTTTGGATATTTCAAAAGATTATATAGGTCAGTGGCATATTTAACATATTTTTTAGCTCCACAAGACTAATGAAAATGGTTGAGAAGAAAGTATATGTTTGTGGGACAACATGTACAGGGAGAAAAGAATGGCCCAAAGAATGAAGCATACCTAAATGTCTAAAACTGAAACAAGATAAATCTTGTGATGTTAAAACAAAGGGGTGATTGCAATTGTATGGCATGGCAGTCAAGACTTCTATTCTCTACAAATTCAAGTCCAAGAACTGATGGTGTGGTTGAAAGAAAAGTGGTTGAGAGAAAGACAACTATACATTTCATGCCCTAAAGCTGTCATAAATTATTTCAAGTGCATGGGGAATCAACAAAGAGAATGCTATGAGGTGGGAAGGCCTGGGAAAAAAGAAAGAAAAAAATACCTGTTTTACTTTGTTTTAAGTTTATTGTAAACAGCTGAAATTTAACACAGAAGGTTTTCTAAATGTCCTCCTGCAGCAATGAGTTTGTAGTCTTGAACTGAGTTGCGTGATGTGTTTCAGAAGAACAGTGTTCTTTGCTGCACGAATCTCTTGGGGAAATTGTAGTACAAAGATACAGAAGTGTTGCAGATGCACTCTTGAAGATGTCCTATAAAGAAAAACCTATTAAGAAATAATTTCACGATTTGAGATTATGTCTGTTCTTGTGGCAGTTTAGTGTAAGATGTCCAGGACAATGATCTGCTCTCTGAACATCTGATGGAAAACAGATGTGTGCCACACAGTGTTTACATGTTCCATCCTGCATGAACCAGTAGTTTCAGAGCATTTGGCAGTGCCTTGCAGTTGGTACAAACATCTGTTCCAGTATATATTTGTATTTGGCTGTTGTGATAGTTCCCTCAATGAAGATGGATCCAATAATGCATTGTGCATTGATTGCGTACCAACAGTGACTTTTTGTTAAGTGCTGGAGCAGCAACATGAACACTTGGAACCACAGTGCTACCAATTCTATTTGTTGACATACCCATGAAGCTGAAAGTGTGCCTCACCACTAAACCAGACACTTCCATTTTCCAAGCTAGTCCGGGAGACTGAGTTGGTCAGGTACTGGTGTACTGATCAAAAGTTTGTGGGTTGAAATCTAGCCCAGGCCTATTGTTTTTTAAAGTGTGCTTAAAAGCGACAGCCCAATGTCAATTGATTTGCAGACATGTAAAAATTCCTGCAGGACGAAATTCAGGCATACAGGTAGTTCTGATATGATCCTGGCAATTGATAGCATTGTTAACAAACAAAATATTTGTTTCTAATTTGCAAGCCCTTAATTGTCTCATCTGCAAATACATATGCTGCTCTACATCACTACCCTTCAAAGGTTGCCACAGTTGAATTTTGTGAGCCAAAAGGTGACATTGGGAATTGCTTTGCATCATGTTTTCCTTGTTGATGTAATGAGCTTCTCATTAAATAGGGTTCACACTTATTCCATTTTCTCTGGGGTTACAAAGATAGGCCTTAAGTGGCTCTTCCTGGAATCCTGTATGGATCCAGCCTTTGGGAAAGTATCATCAACCCGTAAATGAAGAGGAAAATTGAGGCGCTCAGAATAATGGTGTACCCCAACCCACATCGAATTTTCAGATAGAAGCATGACCATGCACAGCTGCCATTTATCTTTCATGTGATGAAGTGTCAAACTAGATGGAATATACCAAAAGCTTTCATTTTCCACCTTTAAAATTTGTCCACAGTGAAAGCGTATGCATTCTCAGTGTAAAAATGACTTCCCAACTATCAGTGCTTTATTTATGACCACTTTATTTAGGATTCATGGCATAGTGAATATAGCACCATCTAGATATGCTATTCCTAAATCTAAAATGAAAAAAAAAAAAAAAAAAAAACGAAAAACAAGTGATAAAGGGAACTGAACGGGTAATAAACAGAAGAAAGTTGATGACCAAAAATGTGAAGATTTGGAAATAGAGCTGGATTAGGTATTTGAAGATGTTTGTTAAATGAAGCAAAAGTATTTTACATCATTTTTTTTTTTTTTTTTTTCTGTTTTGTATATTTTATGTTCTAATAAAGAAAACAAATTTAAGGAAACTGTGGTTGAAAAAATTGCATGTAGACTTGAAATCCCTTAATTTAAATATGCAGAAAATATCAAGTCTTAATGTTAACTACTTTCTATGTTTGGGGGAAGGGGGGGAATGACATTTACCTCAATGAAGTTTGGTTGGGATATGCTAAGTGCCTCAATTTATATCAAACAGTCCATATAAGATTTTGCTTCAAATCTGTCATCATGCTTTGATGTCTATTACAATCTTACCGAGAAATGATCATTTCAAATGATGCTGTTTTGTTATATACATGTCTCATGTTTCTTCTAGCAATTTTGTAAAGGTTCCTTTGTGACAAACACACATTGTTCCAATGTTAGTGCCTCCATTCTGAAACGTGAAGTAACACATTGGTGAGTGAACTATAGACTTTTCGGAGTAACTATACAATGATACAAGGAACATTGTGGTTTTTTTGCAGTGGTCATATTGGCGGCTGTTCTCCTTTGAAATGTATCTGTGGTGTTAACTCATAAACGTTGAGTTGTATCATTAGATCACGCACACATTCACACACTCATTCATACTTCCAGACTCTGGGGAAGATGGAGAATCACCTTGGTTGGGGAAAAATCCCCACCCCCAGCTGGGAATTGAACCTGGGACCCCTAGCACGGTAGGCAGGTGCTCTACCAATTGCTATGGGGCCAGCCAAAACATCCTGTGTGATATGAGTAAACCATAGTTGATAAACATATTCTAACACCTATTTTGTGCAACTCTGTATGGGTTTGCAATAAATATATATATTTCATTATTTTTAGAACATATACAGGCAAAACTAATTTAAACAACTAATTTCTATTGTAATAATCGGTTATACATCCAGCAACCAGTTAGAGGGGGGGGGGGGGGAACTAGATGCATATGCATTTACATAAAAAACAAAGTAGAGGGAAATTGTGTGTAAATATCATTCTCTTTACATGCTTAGCTATCCAAGAGCATAAAGCAACTGTACAACCATTCGAAGAGTACTTCATGATATTACTGAATAACATCATTTGTTTATTCATTCTCTGATCATTGTACATGATGTGGGATACTTCAATGGAAAGAAAAAAGAAATATGATTAAGTCAATAATACATAATTAAATGATACAATTTAATTAAAAGAATACAATTCTTGCAAAACAAATTCGGGAAACTAAGAAATGCAATCACATATCAAATCAAAAAGTACAATTATTTGGCAATTAAAATATTTTTAAAGCAGCAATAAAATACTAATAATTGTTTATTCCCTTTAAAAATTCTTTATTAACTTCTAACAGTTTAACTCTCATCATTTGTATAGAAAACAAGTCATTAGCTGAAAGCTGCAGTTTATTTTTATACTATCTTTCAATTGTTATAAATATAGCTCATATGTTCTTCCACCAACTAGAATTGGTTGAGATTTATGAATTTGTGAATTTCATTTTTAAAGTTTTTTATTCCTGGTGTTACATGCATTTACACCCATATTCACTGTTGCCCAGATTACTTTTAATATGAATTAACATAATTTCTAATGCTCTTTTGTAATTTAAGAGTCGAATTACTATAACTAGAATTCCCCCATAACATTATTCCATATAATTGGCAATGAAAATAAGCATAATAGCAGATTTTTAGCACTTGACTAGAAACGCGAAACTGGTACAGTTGACTTCTCATTAATGAATATACTTGTCATCAGCAAAGAGTAATTTTTACATCAGATTCACTTTTCAGATAAGGTGATAGATTGTTAATGTAAATCAAGAATAAAAGGGCACTCAGGACTGATCCTTGGGGAACCCCAGAGGATCCTTTCTTTTTCCTGAAATTTGTTTTTAAGTAAATAGTCAACATGAAAAGTTCAATGCCATGGCCAGGATTTGAACCACGGATCTCCTGGTTTTTGTCTAGTCGCTCTAACTAAAATTGTTTTTAAGTGTCTTATTTTTTGTATCTAAATGAATTTCTACTATTTGTTCCTGTTTTCTAAATAGTAGTAAACCAATTATGGGCTTTATCTCTTATTCCACTGTTGTGGAGTTTACAGAGAAAGATAATCATGAATTAACTTTTAAGTTAATTGGTGGAAATTAATCATTTCTTCACACTAGCCGAATGTAGGCTAAGGTTAGTCAACCTGAAAAATTCAATGTCATGGCCGGGATTTGAACCACAGATCTCCTGGTTTACTGGGAAAATATAAGTTTATTGGAGAATTCAATGTCAGAATGGCATGTTGGCCATGATAGCTCAATGGGTAGGAGTGACTAGATGGAAACCAGGAGATCCGTGGTTCAAATCCTGGCCGTGGCATTGAATTTTTCAGGTTGACTCTATCCTAAATCTTAGACTATATATGGCTAGTGTGAAGAAATGATCAATTTCCACCAATTAACTTAAATAATGAGTGTAATAATGAAGCCTGGGATTCAAGTACATACAACAGTAAGTCGCCACAAGCTATTGGTTTCCCGGGAAAATGAGTCAGTTGGAGAATTTAATGTCAGGACAGCACGTTGGCCATGGTAGCTCAATGGGTAAGAATGACTGGACGGAAACCAGGAGATCCATGGTTCAAATCCCGGCCATGACATTGAATTTTTCAGGTTGACTCTGATCTAACATGTTGAGAAATAGCCCCAGCCCTGGTTTGCCATTATCTATTGTCATAGATGCTATCAACAAAACAGTTAACAAAATTCATAATTGCACTGCTAGTTATATATTTCTGGAAACCAAACTGAGAAGAATTATGTCAAACTTATTAAATTGAATTCTTCTAAACATTACTTTTTCTATAACTTAAAAAAACTGACAGTAGGGTATTGGTCTATACTAGAGTTAATATAATTACTATAAAATTACTTTTTTCAGGTACTGGTCTGCAGATACCACAGGCTGCTGCAACAGCGTTAAATCTCAACCCAGCTGGTAGTTTACCTGTACAACAGCCAACACCACCAATAGCCACACAGTGCTTCATGCTGGCAAATATGTTTGACCCAGCAACGTAAGTAGCACACATTCTTCTTCTGTCATTCTGTTATAAATAATGATTTTGTTATAAGATTTTGTTCTTTTACAGGGAAACAAATCCAACATGGGATATTGAAATAAGGGATGATGTGATAGAAGAGTGCAACAAACATGGAGGAGTGCTCCATGTTTATGTTGACAAAGCTTCGCCACAAGGCAATGTTTATGTTAAGTGTCCCTCAATAGCAACAGCAGTTGCTGCTGTCAATTCACTTCATGGTCGTTGGTTTGCAGGTGAGTTCATAAAATTACCTTGTTGCAAGAAAGAATTAAAAATGTCAGCATTTTGACAATACAGCTTTCAAATATATTCTTGAAATTGACTTCTGCATCACATGTCATTGGATCACAGCAACTGATACAGAGGTCTTCAGAACATTGGTAGTATGTTCTTGTATTACTGAGACATTAGAGGGAAAGTTTAATCAGATTGTCCATTCCAAACCAATGTCTCACTGTAAACAAACTCCTTGAAATCTGTATGAAAGTTTGTAATCCCTGTTCCTAATTTTGTTTCATGTACAGAAAGGTGCCCTGTTTGAAAATCTTAGTTTAAAATTCATCCTGAAGTAACATTTGATGTTAAAAGCATACAGAAATGAACCTTTTACTTATGCTTTGCAATCCTCAAGCAAAGGTGTAACTCACACATTTGAATCCATTGAAGATGACTTGACTCAGTTACCATATTGGAATCAGTCTGTTAATATTCCCCATATTTTTTGTTGCACTTTTAACTAAAACACCTGTAAACTTGGATGTTATGTTAATAGTATGCACCCAGTAGCAAATATTATTGTAACAAGTTTTAAAATTTTAAAAACAGAAGCAAGATTTGCAGTTAAGTATACTTCATGTTTTGAGTTTTTATGAAAGGAACATAAAATTAAAATAGAAAACTCTGTTATGTCATACCATTTTCGGACAGAAAACCACATTTGGGAAAAGGTATGCATAAAATCTAAAATTTTGAAATCATGCAATCAATGAAGTGTTAAAACTTGGCACTCCCAACAGCACATGGCAAAAGGGTCAGTTACAGCAGGAAGAAGAAATGAGGGAGAGATTGTCAGTCACACAACTACTGAAGGTGAGGTCGAATGCCCTCAAAAGCATTTCACTGTTCTCCAACTTTTTAAAAAGTGAAGGAGAGTATACATTCATACTCTTGACACATAAAAACTCAGACATTAATAAACATTATTCCTTTTCTGACTCTTTTTAACAATCTCCTGCTTTTGGATAGTTGGTATTCATACTACATGCACTTCCTGTGCCAGTATATCATGAATGACTATTTGTTTATATTTCCTGTGTTATGCAAAGTGTTTATTCATTGCTCACATAGCACCTTATGGAATTCATTGGTGCTACAGTTAGTAATTCACTGGAAAGGTATTACCAGCATTAGCGCAGTAGCAGACAGGATAACAAAATTTATTTTGTAATACCTTAACAGTTAGTATACATCTGTTACCTCTAGCAATGTGTGTTTATTATAGCAACAATAAAATGTGCACACTTCTGTGTCTTTTGTACCCCAATATTTCATGTTATAATACATTAAGGAAATATTGACATTGGTTTAAAAGTTAAGTTTGTGACAAGCACTTGCTTTTGTTTATATTAGAGGAAAGTCTGATTTGAAATGAACAATAGGAATCTGATTGTTCATGCTAATGCTCTACCAGAGAGCTATCCAATTGTTTGAATTCATGACGAGATATTGAAGCAGTTACATTGTGAATTATTTGAAATCAAATGTATGAGGTACATCCAGAAAATTAGTCCTGATGACTGATAAAGAGAGCAAACCATCACTAAGTAAGATATATTTATTGGGATAATTTTGATTCACTTGCTACTTTTCAGGTAGAGTCTGTTTAGTTAATGAATGTGCACGTCGGCCGCCTCCTTTGACGAACCCTTATCATTTTACAACCCCGGCCCTCCTTCTCCCAGTCCGTTCTGCAAGGTTACCATCTTTCTCGACACGTCAGTCATAGGTATCATACGAGGTTTCGCCTAAATAAATTATCTTATGTCCATTACTGTGAAACTTCCTTAGTTTTGACATTATATATATATATATATATATATATTTGTCAATTAAACTTAGTAAAAATATTATTAATTTTTAGATGAGTCGTATTTATTACACATCTGCTTCACTTTCGTAATAATTTTTCGCTTCACTGTGGTGTTCCAATACAGTTAAATCTCGATATTAGTAAAAATATATTCTTACTAAAATGCTTAATTAAATATGTTCCTACAGCAACTGCTCGAATTATTTATTTCTCACTAATACACTCTCTTATATCTTATGGCATAGAAGTTTGGAGCAACACATCAAAATTAAGTATATTATTAGTTGTTGAACCATTAATAAGTTAGGTATACTTATTACACTAATGAAAAGTGAAGACAATCAACATTTAAATATTGATATATATATTATGTATATTGTATTATAAATTATTAGTTTAATAAGCTGAGTATAATTATTACACTGACCAAGAAGCTTAAAGCACTGTAAAAATCTAAATATGAAAAGCTTGTTGCACTGTAAATGTGTAAATTGACGATTCGCCTGTTTCTTTATGAACATAAGGTGATAATAAAGAATTATTATTATTATTATTTTATATATATCGCTAAGCTACAATTCTACTGGATTCCATAATAACCCTTATCTTATTCAAAGTGCGGTATTTGAAACCCAGCTCCTTTAGGAGACCGCGCAAAGTGCACTGCCCATAAGGAAAATCGCAAATCTCTTGCAAATGTGCAACCAATTCATCTAAGGTGGGCACTCTCCCTTTTGCATAGAATCTATAAATTTCTCTGTGAATTAAATCGCATGTGAAATTATCTACTTTAGAGAAATGTTTCCTTTTGTTTTCATACTTGATCGGCATCTTTGGTATTCCTTTCATCACAATATTTCTTACTGTATTTCTGTGAATACCCAGAATTTATCATCAAGTTCATTGCATGACCCCTTACCAAGATTATTTTTCAGCAACTATTTGTGTGTTCAAAACAAGCGCTTGAATTTGCTTAGAAACAGTTACCCATTATAACTTTCTTTTTTGAGGCTTTTCCAGTAACCTAACTCGGCCCAGCAACACTTTCCAATTTATTCACATTATTGTCATCACTTTGATTATTTTCACTTGACTGAAAGTTATCTACCACTTCATATGCATTTACCACTGCATTTCCCTCCCACGGTCTTCACATCGTGACACACAATGAATTTCTGCACATAATGAAACAGATCAAATGGAAGTTGGAACTTGGCAACTGAGACTCCACGTGGAGTAAACATGCACCTGTCATTTCCAGAAAATCAGGGTTACTATTGGTCCTCAAAGACTGTTCCATTTCTGAAGTGTGGAGATAGATTTATGACGGTCATTAGTGGACGATAGGGTTTGTTTCCTTTGAGAGGCAAGCTGCATTCGCATTGACTAGACAGACTTTAATCACAACCATTGTTGAGGCATTTATCGTACTGAGCATCATTGTATGTCCTAGTCATAGCAGTCTGCTGCCAATATCCAGAGCCATGAAGTCACTTCATACTGCACCTTAGCATCATAGTGAAAATGTTTTCCTGTCAGAAAATGCCTCATGAGACAGAAGAGATGAAAATCAGTTTGGGCAAGGTCGGTACTTAAAGTGAATGGTCGAAAGATCTCCCAAACTTATTCAGCACATTTCATATGGCATGGCATATTGAATTGTCAAGCACTATCATAATGCCTCTTGTCAACATACCACATCTCTTGTTCTGGATTGTCTTCTCAGTTTGTGTCTGACAATCAGATCAGCATTTGGGGTAAAAACATGGACAAGAGAACAGCACAGTGATCCCAGAAGACAGTGCACATAATTTTGACAGATTGTAATTTGGTCTTCCCAGGTGAACCACTATGCCGCCAATGCATTGTCGTTTTGTCTCGGGTTAACATGCTACACCCATGTTTCATCCCCAGTAACAGTATTCTTGAGAAACTCATCGCCTCTCTCTGCATACCACCATAGGAATGTCAGTGCTGTGGCCAGACATTTGGTTTTGTGATGCAAATTGTTCTTCCACATTAGCCATGTGTTTCAAAAGGTAGAGCCAGACTGAAAAATTCAATGCCATAGCCAGGATTTGAATCGCAGTCTCCATCCGGTTGCTCTTTATCATTGAGCTACCCTAGCCAACATGCCAGCATGACATTAAATTCTGCAACTGACTCGTCTTTTTGCACTAGCGGTTCTCATATACAATTAGTTACACATCAATTGTGGGGACTTACTATGCTGTAAGTACTGAAGGCCCAGGCTTCATAAAGTTACCACTATTAGGTAAATTGATGGAAATTAATCATTCTTCCACACTAGCATGTATAGGCTAAGATTTTGGTACGTAGAGTCATACTAAAAAATCCAATGCCAGGGCTGGGATTTGAACCACAGATCTTGCAGTCTCCATCTGTTTGCTCTTAACCATTAAACTACCATGGCCGACATGACATTAAATTCTCCAACTGACTCATATTCTTGCTGTTAAACCACTAGGGCTTCTCATTAAAATGAGTTAAGCACCATTTGTGGCAACTTGCTATGCCATAAGTACTTGCCCTAATGGCTTACCGGGAAAAATAAGTTAGATGGAGAATTTGTCATGCTGGCGTATTGGCCACGGTAGTTCAATGGTTAAGAGCAACTGAATGGAGACTGGGAGATCCGTGATTTAAATCCCAGCTATGTCATTGAATTTTTTAGTCTGACTCACAGATTAATACCAGATTCTCAACTCTGTGGTAAAGTTTGAAGCCGCATAGGGCGCTCTTTCCTAAACCTTGAGACCCCAGCGACCTTAGGAACTAAGGCCGGTAATGTAGTAAGCTTCTATTGCGACCGTGCTATGGTGCATTCGCTTCCCCTACCTTTCCCCTCCCATTTTAAGTGACTGATAGAATCCAACTTCTTTCGAAGTCACATCTCGCCACACATGAATAGTTTACACGCATTTCAACTATCGCATATTAGCATAATATGTGTCAAATACGCTGAGGAAATGTGCGGTAAACTATTCATCAGTGTGTGAGATGTGACTTCAAAAAAAGTTGTCCAATGAATTTGTGAAACAAATATCAAGAATCCACTTGAACTTTTCCTGTTAAATATGAATAATTGACTTCCACAAAGCATTATATCTTTAATATTCCTGTTGCAAATTGATAATTTTGTCTTTAAAAACAATTACAACTTCAAAAACGAGAGAGTGAGATCACTCAAGATGCTGTTGAGATTATACAAGACATCTGCATCCCTTTCCCTCAAGCTTCTTAGTGTAATACTTAAAATAAAGATAACACTAAAATAATGATACTGTAGATACAGGAAAACAGGAAAGGATACCATAATATGTGTAATGCAATTTCTTTGTACACAGAATGTTGAAATATTCCCTGGGATAAACGTGTTAAAAAAAAACTAAATAAATGTATATATAAATTTTAAATGAGGACACCAACGACTATGTACAAAAATATGGCACTATCTCTTTAAATGACAACAAAGCAGCTCTGTAAATTGTTATGTTTAATAAGAATTTTAAAAGCTCAATAGTACATACATTATTTTCAGCTCAAGTATACTAAAATATATTCAGAGAAAAACCTGAAATTTCTGATCGATTCATATAAGTTTAATAATGTCAAATTAGTACATGAGTCAGTGTCAGCAACTGGTGACATAAATTTCATAAATGGCACTATTTTATATACTTCTAATCACTTTGGTTGAATTATCATTCACAAGTGCAGAATAAATTATGAAAAATAATAATTACATTAAATCTGTATCATTCATTTAAAATTGTCCTAAGCTTAACTTTGTCTTCACAACACAAGAATATTACAGTGTTGAATTTTTAAATGCTTCAATGACATGCATATGCACAGTAATGAATGCTGAAGAAGAAAATGTGCAGTTTTAAAAACAAAATGTAATGCACAGTGTATCGTCCAATAAGAAATTATTTCATGTAGTTATCTGACTGTGAAGTATAATTTGCTTAATGTGCACAGCAATTGTTTGGATAAATGGCTTGCTTTAACTTGGTATGACTTTAAGCAATGTACTTTCTGACTAAGATGGCAAATGGAGCCCTCTACATATTGTAAACCTCTCAGTCCATGACATACAACTGAATGTGTGTCACATAGTAACTCAGTGAAAGATTACACTCTGAACTTTTAATGCTGTTGGTAGTTTTAGTTAAGAAGTGAAAGTGATGGAACTGTGTGTTTGAGTAGTTAATAGAAAATAATTTAGTAATGTCATTTATTTGCTCACACATCTAACCAGTATTTCTTTTGCCAGTCCATAATTAATTCCCTTATGTGTTCACTACAAAGAAACAAGAAGTGCATTATATAGCAAAATAATGTGCTGTTTTATTTACTTTTCAAAATTATGTGGCTTCGCATCACTGCATATAACAGATAGCTCATATACTAAGTTAAGCATCTTTTTTCCATGAGATTTTCATCCCAACTTAGAACAATGAGAGGATGCTTAACAGTGTAGTTTCATGTCACATGTAACACTTATGTGGGTCATGCTAATAAAGTTATATCACCCTTAAAACTGTTAGCATTACAGAAATTATGTACCAATATTACTCACAAATGGTGGCAAGTACATGTTGAGAACAGATGTACCACAGAATAATACATCAATGCTGTGCAAATATCACTTTAACTTGTTATTTTTCTGAACCCATTTGTCCAAATTGTGTTGCGATATGAGGTCCTCAACACTGTGCCTTTAACGGTAACCGTTAGGCCTCGACACTGCGTGCGTGCGTGCGTTAAAACAAGAATGAGCTGAATGTCTCTCTGTTACTCTTTCATTACTACTTTACAGCTAACATGACTGTATTATGTATTATATGACAATGCTTAATAAGAGGATTAATAACCTATTTATTGTGAAGCTTTACTAATTTGAGATCAAGCTACACTGTGTTTAGGTAGCTAGCTAGCTGACATTGTGCATGTTTTAAGAATAACTGGAATACTAGAAATAAAAGTAAAAGTGGCGTATAATGATGATGACACAATGACATTTTAATCATTTCTTGCAATGCACAATTACACCTAAAAACTTATAAAGCTTTTTCAAATCAATTCTAATCCCACCAGATCTCTTCTAAGATGGTTATTCAGGTACATAATTTGGTGTAGTCTGTACAATAATATTGCACAGTGACTACTGCATTAAACAATATAGAACAAATTAGGTTTATAGAATCTCAGATCATACTTTTAATTGCTGTTAAAAGCTGTGACATTCTTTATCAATGATGTAGATATACACTAATGAGTAAGGTTAAGAGAACAAAATACTTATCATTGCAATTTAAAGAAAAAGTTTATAAAATTCATATCAAGCATCTCGCCCAAAGATTTTAATTTAAGCCACCCAGATTATACGTAAACACAGATGATGCCAATTATAAACAAATAAATTCTACAGAAACCAAAGAGAATTGAATTCTGTAAAAATCCACAGCAAAAGTGTTGGTATATCTGAAAATTCACAGCTATTTTTTCAGTAATTTAAACTGGATATTACATACCTTACATGGACTTATATATGACTCATATATTTTAAATTTAAAACTACAAGTACAAACACAAAAACTAATATACCCAATCAACTGTCTAAAATAACTTCACTTTTCACTTTTCCATGTTGGCCACAGTATTCCTCACAGTTTTTGCTTAGCACTTTCCACTGATATGAAATGAAACTCAAACTTTAAGAAAGAATGCTTTGTGCTACATTACTAATGTTCCTGAAGATCACTGCACATCACCAATACAAGAAACATCCACAATATCCAATAATCCTGCACTCTTGATTTCTGCCATCGTATTCCTGGTAGCCTGAGATGAGCCCTGAAAGACAAAAAACAGAAAACCTCATTATTGCAGTAATAAAGTAACAAAGTTAATGAAACTAATGCTTTTGTATGTAAAACACCCTTTTTCCATTATAAAGTGCTACATTAATCTAAAGAATTTAACTATACATGAATATGTATTAAGGCACAATTCAGGTTATATCATATTAATTTTCGGTATTTAGCTACATGCTAAATCTTACTTACCAATAGGTCTTTGTGAAAATCCATTCTTTTTCTTCTTGCTGCCCATACATCCTCGCCGGTCTTTCAAATCTTTACAATTTTACAAATCGATGAAAATTTTATTCAGAACTTAATTTGGCTTGGCTTCCATACCGTTAAAGCTTCAAAATTTCGTTCAAATATTTACAGGTTAGCCAACGTAGTGTCCCATTCATATCATACATTGAGCTCAAATAAGGTTGAAAATAGGCCAATAATATTACGAAAATTACTTCATAAGTAGTAAAATAATACAATAGCTATTAAATTTTGAACTAAGCAGAAGTTATTTTATATATTAGTATGCAACACGGCAGCCAAAATAATTATATTGGCGGCATTGAATATAATTTGCATCTGGTTGTTAAGAGTACATGCAGCGCTCAAAATGTACCTTTAGACCCCAGGTGTTTCGCGAACCTTAATGCGGCTTCTGTATTCCTATCTGAGTTATCAGACCCTGGTCTGACTGCTTATCCAAATTAATGTTTCCCATAGTCATAGCATATGTATGATTTTATTCATAGCTTTCTTCATTGCTGATTTCCAGGAGGCCATGAACCAGAAGTTTTCAGATCTCCCTGTGCCAACAAGCACTGAAAAACAAACCCAGACTAAATTCCAGAAATTGTAAATTTAATATCAGCAGGATTTAATACTCGTTACCAGACCCATATATTTTATGGGCAGTGGCTCTCAAAAATGTACTGAACCCTTGATTTTTACAGACTGCAACATTCACTTGCTTTTAAATATGCAGGTTTGGCTTTTGCAACACTTTATTTGGACACTTAGCTTCACTGCCCTTTGGCAGTCATATTTTCAAGTTAAAAGAAACCAAGTATTGTGTGAAAAACTATTTGTAGGTTTTCTGTTTTTTACTATATATATGCACACCTTTTGTCACATTTTTATATTTTTGAGAGACTAGTTTCGGAAGCCATCACCTCTGTTATCAACCTCTTTCCAACTCATGGTTTCTGATAATGGAGGCGATGGCTTCTGAAGCTAGTCCCTCAAAAATATAAAAATGTAAGTCAAAATGTCAACAACAAAAAAACAACTACAAATAGTTCTTTCAATTGATTTTGATGTCACTGTTACTAAATTCCTCCAATCACGCACAAGTATTGTGTTGCAGTTACATGCCACTTGTGTGGAACAGTTGCAAACAATGTCAGTAGCAGTATCAGTTGAAAATAGTGCATAGAAAATATGCCAAAGGGAACTTAGCTTAAATAGCTAATAATTTAAATGATTTTGAGTGCAGTGGTTGCTTTGATGTATATGAAATGGAAGGTAATGGCAAATGTGAAGGAATGTTTTGTATATAATTCAAACAGTAGGTAGATGTTTAAATTTGTATTTTAAAATTAAAGTTTATTACCAAAATGTTTTTGAGCCATTTGCTTTTTTTAGTGGGTGTTATTTTAAAAGAAGAAAAACTTTCAAGTGCTGTATTCTAAAGTGAAATTTTAAATATAGATTTAGAGTAATGATATTTTAAAAAATCCCTAGTATGGTCTGGTTTTGGGGGACAAATACTGTAAATGAGCCTGAGAATCACATACCATTGCTTTTTAAAAACATATACTGTGTTGACTGTCAAAGTTGGCTAACCTGCCTTGTTATGAATAAATATTGATAAGTCATGAATGACTTCCAAATGTAAATGAATTGTTTTTGTTATTGATACTTTCCTGTCAGCACTCTTGCTTTATTATGAATCGAAAGCTTTCAATAGGAGAGTTAATCGGTGCCCTTTCGGACTCCTTTTTTTTTTTTAGTATCTTTTTTTGATGTGCTTACTCCATATATTTCAGTTTAGCCATATTCAAGAATTGATTCAATCATTGTTGCGAGCGGTTGTACCCTAATCATGTCTCCTTTTTGTAGTCTATGAAAACGACATAGTATTTACCTCTTGAATACCTTAATGCCTCTTCTATTTCTTCTGTTAGGTATGTTATGGCTTTTTGTGTTTCCTTTCCCCTTGTATTGCATCTTCATCATTGCTCTTCTTCATACTTCTAGAATTCCACCTGCCCTCATTGATTGAATTTCTTTCCATTGTGATATTAGGTATTCTTGTGATGATTTCAGGTGTTCTATGTAGATCTTGTCCGAACCAGCTGCTTTTTCCCTTTTTTTTTTTTTTTTCCTCTCCTGTTTATGGCCTTTTTAACCTTATTTGTGGTTATTTTGTTATGCGAAGTAATGTCTGTTCTAATGTTCATGGTATAGAATTATTTCTGATGGGATTTGTGAAATGTTCTTTTCCTATTCTCAAAGAGTATTTTCTTGGTTTTTTTCTTGAGGGCAATAAAGGGCCCATTTTGGGCTTTTTTCTTTTAGTTTTTCTACATTGTTCTTTCTTTGTGCCTTTGTTTCTATATCGTTGTCATATCTTTATGTCTAATATCCTTGATATGTTTTTCCCCTTCCATCTTTTTATATTCTATTTCTGTTGGTACAGGAATACGTTTTTGTATTGGGGCTGTGCCTGAAGACCACAGTCCTTGTGAGTTTGTTTCCTCTATAGAACACAAGATTTATTGTGCTTGAGTGAAAAATAAGTTTTAAGATCATTACTGTTTATTAGGTTGAAGCCTTCATGTAGTGTTTTAGTGTTTGCTTTATCTATCCTAAAAATCTGGTACCCAGCTATGATTACTTCATCTTCAGTGATTGTTACCACTATTTTCAGTGATATTTATATCTTTTGTCAGTTTATCTGGTGGTATATGTAACCCTACAGTTGTTCAATCTGTGGTTTTAAAAATGGTGTTCCTTTTATATTTCTTTCACTTCTGCTGTTATGTTTTTTATAAAGCCTAAAACTACTACTGCTGCTACCTGCAGTTGGTTTAGCATGAGAGTGGTATGCATAGAAATTTAGCAGTTCTATCGTTCCAGTAGTAAGGTTCTGTGATGATTACTGAGTCAGAATGTTCCATAATCTTGGATGTTTTATACCGATTGTTCTGAAGATCATGGTACGAACTTCTAGAGTTAGTAGAGGGGACTGAGTGGAAAATATTTTGAATAGCTACCCGTGTCCAGAACTGAACCCTTCCCCTGCTACAACCATTACAAGAATCTGAATTGCCAATCTTGTTATGCAACCTGATAGACAGTACATGACGTCAGGCTATCACCTGATGATATGTGCCGTTCCCCTGCTGTGGTATCATGCCTGGAGTCCCATTCACGTGCCTGTGCATCTCTGATAAACATGGTTGAGTGCTCATTTGAAGAATATACGGACATGATGTTAGTGTACAGCGCTGCGGAAGGGAATGGAACAGCAGCTCGTTGGTTGTATCAAGAGCATTATCCACAATGCACGACTCCATAACATACCCTTTTTGCAGAATTGTGCAATGGCTACGAGAACGAGGCACCGTGCCCACCTCGGTAGCATAGATGGTAGCGTGTCTGCCTTACGTTCAAGAGGTTCCGAGTTCGAATCTCGGTCAGGGTGAGTTACCTGATTAAGGTTTTTCCGGGGTTTTCCCTTATCCTGATAGACGAATATCGGGTAACTAAGCTCCATTGACCCCGGACTCATTTGAGCATCATTTCACCCATTTCATTCATCGTCCAATATGACAACGTTGGAGGATGTAAATTGCAAAATTTAAAAAAAAAAAAAAAAAAAAAAAAAAAAGGTACCTTCACTGTCGATAGGCACAACTGTGGTGCTCCAAGAAGATGCCACACTTTGAATTTTAAGAAGCTGTACTGTATTACATTGAAGAGGACCCATAAACAAGTACATGAAAAATTTTGCATGCGATGGATACTTCTAACAGCATGGTGTGGAAGGTTCTTCGCGAGCAACAACTACATGCTTATTGCCCCCAAAGGGTACAGGTATTGCAACCAGATTTTGCACCATATGTTAACTTCTGTACATGGTTTCTGCACCAGTACATTGATGAGCCCTAATTTCCACAAAGAGTTCTGTCCACCGATGAATGTCAATTCTCGAGGGAGTGTACTCCCAATTCTCGTAACAGCCATGTCTGGGCAGATGAAAATCCATGGGCGACACATGTCAGGGGATTCCAACAAAGATTTGCCATCAATGTCTGGGCAGGTATTGTAGACAATCATGTGATCGGGCCATACATTTTTCATGACAGGGTGTTTCGTAGTTGATCTTTCTATGGAACGTATTGCCCCTGTTGTTGGATGACGTGCCATTGAATGTAAAGCAGGAAATGTGGTCTCTGCATGATGGTACACTGCTGCACTTTACACTTCACATTCGGTAACCTCTTGACTGAAGATTCAGCCAAAGATGGACAACCTGAGGTGGTCCTAATGCATGGCCCCCACGATCACCAGATTTAATGCCACTGGACTATTTCCTGTAGGGCTACATGAAGAGTATGGTCTACGAGACTCCTGTAGAGATCCAGAAAGAACTGCTTGCACAAGTTTTGGCTGCTGCAGTAGAGATTAGCAGGACACTAGGAGTGATGGAATGAGTGTATCGGAACCTTATTTGTCGGTACAGTGTGTGGTCGTCACATCGAGCATCTGCTGTAGTGAACAGTTTCATACTGTACTGTATGGGACACATCAGGAGCAAGAAGACAAACAAATTCCTTTTTTCTACTGTTGACACAAGTGTTATTGTGATCAATGTAGGTTTTTATTTCCACTCCCTCCTAGTAATGAGTCAAACACCATTTAATTCTGTGCCTAAGGTCACTTCACATTTGACGTGGAACTCTTCTGACATTTTACTGCCTATCTGGTTGCAAAACAACACTGGCACATCCGACATATTGTAAAGATTGTAGCATAGAAACGGTTCAGTTCTGGACATGAGTTACCCTCTACTAGCCCTAGAAATTTGTAATATGAATTTTAGAACACATGGTATATTAGGGCGTTCTTGACCCTATCTGTGTTCTGGAGTAGAATTTTCACTAGCTTATTCTAGTACTCCTGTGTTCGTCTACCTTCAAAAGGATAGTAGGCATAATGGTTGCAGGTTAGGGCATAACACTGCTTTATTGTGAATGACACTTCCGTTACATATATGCTCTCTCTAAACTTGCTGCCAATCAGAAGTTGAAGAGGGGAAACATTAACACAGTCACATATAGGCTCCTTGGTTTATTGCCCTTTTTTATTTTAATTTTTAAAAATAAGCACTAACATTCTCTTAGAAATAAACTACACACTTTCCTTGCAGTTTTGTGTGTGTTTGTCTACATCTTACAAGTAGCAGACATGCTGCCAAATGCATGCTAAACATGACTTTGTATTCATTATACATATATGAAACAATACTGTACTTAAAAATTAAAGACAGCAACGGACAACTGAATAGAAACAACCATGATTACTTTACAAGAAAAAAGTAAATATAAAACTAAACCAATAGCATCAGATGTGAACTTTACAATAAACTTCCACCATACCTAAAAAGCATCCAAAACCATAACATTTTCAAAAAGGAACTTAAAAAGTATTGTATAAATGGATGTTTCTACTCAATAAAAGAATTTTTAAACAAAGAATTGTAAATACAGTAAATTTGTAAAATAATGGATGATTATTGATGTACTATAGTAAATAACTTGTACCATTTTATTTCTTTGTTTTGTACATATACTTTGTAACCATGATGTGTCCAAAAACATGTATATGTTTTAAAAGGATGAATAAAGAATGAATGTCCTAAATAAATGCATAGGCAAAGCAAGAAAAAGTGCACAAGTTAACCCCTTATGTAATTCTTAGTGATTGGTATATGCTTCACTGTGTTCATTTCTATACTGAAGAGGTTCTGAAATTTTTTTATTATTTTACAGGTAGAGTTATCACAGCAGCATATGTGCCCCTCATCAACTATCACAGTTTATTCCCTGATGCAATGACTGCATTACAGCTGTTGATGCCATCAGCTGCAAGAAGAGGGCTATGAGCTGTGTGACTTAGACTTGCAGAATAGTGTGGTGAACATCCATAATTCATTAAGTGGTTTGTAATAATATTTTAAGTGTTAGTGACTCAGTCAAACACAAAACCACAATGTCATCTTCACTGTATTTAAATATATACAGGAGTGCATCAGCTTAGCTAGAAACTTCTACAAACTTGAATATGATAAATAACAAAATTTGAAGTGGTACACAGTGAAGTGAAAGAAATAACTTTTATAAGTAAAATGGAGTGGAAATTAATTCTTCACTAACTTTTACTTACACATAGTACATATGTTTCGCAGAGGTTTGCATCATCAACTACATTCAACTGCCAGAATAACTAGATATGTTCCTTCTGGAATCTTGAATCCTACTAGACATCTGACAAATCTACTCCCACCTAGGAAATATGTATGTGTAATTTGAAATTCAGTGAAATGTTAATTTGGACTCCCATTTTACTTACCAAAGTTGTACAAACTTTTTTCTTAATGAAATTAGACTGAACGAAAATTGTATATTCTAATAAAAATTGTACAGGCAGTATTGAATGCTGTTTTAAGCACATGTTTTAGTAATAAGTTTATTTTTCTCTTATGGATTGTAAGGATGATTTTCTTTTTTAATTTTCATTAAATTACTTTCCATATTGAAGAAAAGACGATCATAAAATATTTTCGCATTTTCTGTGAATAAATGTTGTGAATGTACATTACTTTAAATAAATTTATCTATTTCAATAATACATTTAATACATTTAAGGATGATTTTCTTTTTTAATTTTAGTTAAATTACTTTCCATATTGAAGAAAAGACGAGCATAAAATATTTTCACATTTTCTGTGAATAAATGTTGTGAATGTACATTACTTTGAATAAATTTATCTATTTCAATAATACATTTAAAACTTAAGTATATGTACCTAGAAGATATATTTGTTTTGATACATTTTGCAGAAAAAATGGTTTGAGGGGGAGGAATAAAAAAGATTGGATTTAAATTTGTCACCTGAGCAGAAAAATTGTATTAGTAAATTAATGGAATATTAAAAGATGGTTTTATAACTTTAAAGTTCCTCTTCAACTGATGCAATATTTCTCTAATGCTCAGCCATTTTGATAATTAGATGTCTGTGACCATCATTGAGTAGAAATCTCAGATAACTTCCAAAAATGCTAGTATTGTAGTTATGGAGTCTTGAGTTCGTCTGAACTGATTAAAAGCACTGCTTTTATAATAAAATCTCAATTGAACATTTTTAGGAAAACTGAGCAAGCAGAAAAGTAAGCTGAACTGCTAACTGTAGGAGTGAGTTCAAATAACACGTTATGCATATTAGAAGTGTTGTAAAAAGTGATACTTTTGTACTAAACAAGTGAATATTGCTGCAAATCAGCGACATGTGTTGAAGATGTTCATCAGCTTTGTGTCTTTCAGATGGCAAATTTTACTAAGCAATTGCAGTATTTCAAAATTTATGGCTTCATTTGTTTTTCATTATTGTAAGTTCTGCTGTTTTAATCATGTTTTAACATTTACATGTTCTTTTCTGTAGTGTGCTGCACTGACAGAAAGTGATGAGTTACTGCAGATTTCTCCATTTAAGTAGTGAAAGTGTAATAAACATACAACTCACTCCAATTCGTCCGATATGACTTAACGCTGGAGGACATCAATTACTTAGAAGTTTTTAATGGGAGTTTTAGTCCTTCCTTTCTTGCTGGGATACCAAATAAGAGTGCTGTAATTGCTCGTATACCAGTGCTTTTCAAAAAAGAAATTTTTAATTGGTTTAGGTTGTGGGTATTATTAGAATTTATGTTGGAAGCAAGCATTGCTTTTGACTCGCATAGCCCAATACATGTCTGGTATACACACGCGCAAATTATAGTAGGATTAGTGATAATTAGGCCTAGGATTTATATGTAAATATCTATTCCTTAATTTCACTGATACTCATTTTTTTAACTGATGTCCATCGATCATGTTGTCCTCTATTCAAATTAAACAAATTTATTTTACATATTTTTCCATATTTTTGACATTAGTACATATTTATATGTAAAATTAATATTTGTCCGTATTTAGTGATTTTAATGCAATATTTGTACATATATTACTCTTAAGAGAAAAACTATACAGAATTTTCGTTTTCGTGACAAAAATGTAATAAGGATAAGCTTACAGGGTACAAGGTACATATAATTAGGCACTTTTTATACTACCTTTGTATATGATGTGGAAATCCCTGCATTTTCCACCTTTAAGTGGTCCCAGTTATAGTCCAATTGTACTCACTAATTACCTCCGCTGGTATAAGGGCAAGGAGACATCAGTGGTGTTGTTACTCTGGAAGCATTGGATGTAAACATACTGAACTCTTTTTAGAATTAGAAAATTTGTTGGACTTTTTTTACCAGGAGTATCTATAAAACCCATTTTCTAGTGATTTATATTGCTCCTGAGGAAGATCAAGAACCAAATTTGGAGAATGGGACAGAGGAAGTAGTATCATCCGTCACTGGTTTTTCTAGCCTAGAAAGAGATGGCGAGTATTTCTCTCTTTCTAAACGTTGGTGTCACATGTAGCTGTAAATTTTTTCCTCAAGTTCAGAATCAACCCACCCTTTCAGTCACTGTTTATCTGTTAAACTGGTCTGGTTCTAAAATGCCTAAAGAAGCTAGATCTACAATTGCAAAGTTAAACAATTATGTTACCGAGTTCAAAGATGAAGGATTTTCAACAGATGGAAAAGTGTTATTCTGCAATATATGTCACACTAATGTGAACTCAAAATAGCGATTTTTAATTAATCAACATATTTCTACCACAAAACACCATGCTGGCAAGAAAAGATACACCAGATTTCATCAAACTTTTATGATGCAACCCACAAGTAAACATGCTGAATTCAATACTGATCTCTGCCGTGCCCTCATTGGATCTGATATACCTCTTTGGAAAGTCAACAGTCCATCATTGCAACAGTTTCTAGAGAAATATACTACTCACAACATTCCGGATCAGTCAACGTTACGTAAAAATTATTGTGAAGTGGTGTATCAAGAAACTCTGGAGAAGATAAGAATGGAGATAGGTGAAAATTCCATCTGTGTATCGGTAGATGAAACTACAGACGTAGGACGATGTATTGGCAATGTTGTGATTGGTTCCATGAACCATGAGACCTCTTCCAAACCTATATTGTTGTCATGTGAAGTAATGGAAAAATGCAGTAACAAAACAGTTGCAAAATTATTTAACGATGCAATCGGTGTTCTGTGACTTAGTGGAATTAAACATGACCGAGTTTTGCTACTTTTGACTGATGCAGCTTCCTACATGATTAAAGCAGCAGAAGCTTTAAGGGTTTTATTTCCGAAAATGATCCGCTTAACCTGTACTGCGCATGCCTTACATCGTATTACAGAAACAATCAGCGTAAATTTTCCAAAAGTGGACCAATTAATTTCTTGTGGAAAGAAAGTGTTCCTGAAAGCCCCCAGCAGAATTCAGCTCTTGAAGGAAATGTATCCCACCATACCTCTGCCACCGCGACCAGTACTAACCAGATGGGTACATGGTTGGATGCTGTGGAGTATTACTTGAACTATGAAGCCATCAAGAGTGTGGTGGATTCTTTTAATTCGGAAAGTGCTGCCTCTATTAACATTCTGAAATCCTTGTTGAGTGACGACTGTATCAAAAATGATTTGTGTTACATTCAATCAAATTTTTGTAATATAACAAAACCAATTCAGAAGCTACAAAATAATAATCTCACATTACCTGAAAACATTGATATTCTGAAAAAAATGATTCATGAACTCAAATGTGCACGTGGACATTTAGTTGATCTTGTCAAGCGTAAAGTAGACAACATGTTTTTAAAAAATCCAGGCTTTGAGGAAATGTGCAAAATAAGTACAATCTTAAGTGGTTCATCAAATATAAAACTAGAATCAGATATATCTCCTGCTGACATACTGAATTTTAAATATGCTCCAATCACTTCATGTGCAGTAGAACGAAGCTTCAGCCAATACAAATCACTTTTGCGAGACAGCAGGAGAAGCTTCAAGTTTGAAAATTTAAAACAACATTTTGTGGCTATTGTTATTCTAGCAGAAATAATGAATAAATACAAGTGAAAGGATAAAAAAATTGAATAATTTCATTTATGAATCCAGTATTTGTAATGTATTTTTATAGGTTCTATTTTACCAAATATGTGTGCATTATACATATGTACGTAATTCGACATTTTTAGCACATCATGTATATATTTTGAAATTTTTAGTACATATATATGCACATATTTTGACATTTTTTACTGCATATATATGTACATATTTTGACACTTGTTAGTACATATAAATCCTAGCCCTGGTGATGTCAGTCTGGCTGTCTCCAGCATATGCGATTATGATTTAATTATTCATTCTTTGTGACCAGTGTTTTTATTCACACCTTGAAAGAACTAGGTTGCATTCATTCAATGTTGCAGGAAAATTGAAAATTGTCAAGGAAATAGGATATCACGCTGCAGGAAGAAAAATGTTCCAAATTCTCATGTATAAAACTGAAGGAAAAAGGATAAGATGCAATTAACAAACCACAATAGACTATCTTTGAGAATTGCTAGCTGTTTATCCAGAAGTGGCAGATAGCCTTCATAACTGTAAGATGCCAATTTGGTTATGCTTTGCCAGCTTCAAACAATATTATGTAATAGGTAGCCATTGCACATAATTTCAAAGCAAGCAAGGGTGCATTATGTGCTTTTTTATATAATGCAGGTTACAAATTCATAGGTATACCACAATGCAATGTATCTGGAAGCATACAAATTTTGGCATTTCAAAGGTGTGTTATACATCTACGTAGTTGAAGCATGAGCTTTTGCAAATAGAAAATGCCAAAATAGCTGTTTATCTCAAGATGCCATGTGATACTGCCATTGAAAGAACTCAGTGGTAATACAGCTGGTGGCAAAAAATACCACTATATTGTTCTGATTTCAGAAATAAAAATAGAATAAACTTTGGCATTTACAGAAAACCAACACAGACAGACAACTACATAAAAGCTAATGGCTACAATCCAAGATCCCACAAACAGGCAATCTTTAATAGTTTAGCACACAGACTGGTCAACATCCCTCTCACAGCAGAAGAATACAAAATAGAATACAACAAAATTATTGAAATAGCACAGAAAAATGACTCCCAAATCACTAGTAGACAAAAAAGTGAACTTAGCAAAAAAGAAGAAACTACTAAAGGAAACCACAACCCTCTCAGCTACAGAAACTAAAATGATCTTCAAAAAATTCACTTACCATCCATGGGCCTTTGATAAATTCAAAAAAGTCTTCAAAAAACAAAACATTCAACTAGCTCCAGTGAACCATTACTCCTTAAAAAACCTAATTTGCTCAAACATCAAAGATGCCATTCCATCTAACAAAAAATGTGGTATATATCAAATTGAATGCTGTGACTGTAGTCAAATTTATATGGGAAAAACCAAAAGAAATTTAGAAACAAGAGCAAAGGAACTAACTACTTTAGGAACATAAAATACAAACAATTAGAAAAATCAGCAGTTGCCACGCATTTTTGGGAAAAAAACCACAACATAAATCCAGAACCAAAATTACTAAAACATACAACAGTAAAAGAAGAACTGTCCACATGGGAACAAATCTTTATTTAAAAAAAAAAAAAAAAAAAAAAAAAAAAAAAAAAAAAAAGGTATTCAATTTCGACATCCCCCAGAAAGATTTGTTCAGCAAGTTCCTCGAACCGCCACCAGAGGAGACCGATGACAAAATATTGCCAGCTACACCAATGAGAACCAGTCGATGTCCGGCTGAAGATAGAGGGAAGGCCTCAGAAACTAGTTCCAGGAAAATTTAAAAGTAAGTGTTGTTTAGTGTCATTAATCGACTCACAATTAATTTAATGCTAGTATTAGCTTTTGTGGGCATCAAACAGAAGATGTGACAGGATTTAACTGCAGCTAGTTCAGATCTAGTTATGATTCCTGATGGAATAACTTCACCACTAGTGCCAGTAGATGTTTGCATAAATCACCCATTTAACCCTTCCTGAATGGACATGTTTTACGTCTCTGAGTGGAAGGTGATTTTATAAAAATATTTAAAGCTGCAAAATAAAACTGAAAGTATACTACCATGTTCAAATGCAATATAATTTTGTGCTTCATTGTATCATAGTCCTTACTCATAGGAATGTTCAGATGTATTAAAAAACATATACATTGATTTTTGTTGAATTTCATCATTATTGTCTTCCAGGAGTGAAGATTTGTTAAGCTTTGTAAAAATGTTGCTGCAAACTCAGCATAAGTAGTATTTTTCCTTTTTGTATCATGTAGTTCAAATATATACATATGTTCATAAATAAACCAGGAACTGTTCGGGGGAAATAAATACTGTCATATAAAGATGTCGTGTTTATAAAACCAACAGTAATAATAAATAATATTTAAAGGGAGTCGATTAATGACACTAAACAAAACTTACTTTTAAATTTTTCCGGAACATGTTTCAGAGACTTTGCCTCCTCAGCCGGCCATCGACTATGTTTTCAACACTACCAAGAAAGGAATTGCAATAAATAATAATTCATAATTTTGATAGAAATGTGAGTTAACACCTAGCTGGAGCAGTGTATCTAATATTTATGTGATCTTGAATCTGATTCTATTATGTCAATATTATTTACACAGGGAAGTATATGAATAACATAGTATTATAATGTTCAAGGATGTTAAATCTTTCCCTGACGTTCTTTTGTATGATATATTTTGAAACATACATCTGGATGCAGGGGAGGCTTGAAGATGCAGGTCTCACAAAAAGTTTTCTTTTAGTTAATTGATGGAAATTAATCATTTCTTCACACTAACCCTATATAGGCTAAGGTTTTTGATACATAGTCAACATGAAAAATTCAATGCCAGGCCGGGATTTGAACCCCGGATCTCCTGGTTTCCGTCCAGTAGCTCTTACCCATTGAGCTACCTTACATACCACACAAGGATTTGCCCAACTTGTTCTGTTCTCCCCATGAATTGCGAAAACCCATTTAACATTTCCAAAGTTGACCCTGAGAAATACTACACTTGATGTATCATAGTTCTGCCATACTCCCATGTGCTGCAACGCCAGAGACCTGACGAGATGCTTCCAAAATTTTCTATTCGACAAACTGTTTATTTTTGGTTGTCATATGTATTGTGTAAAACAAGTATGAATTCACTATGCAAACTTCCAGCAACCAGAAGAATGTTTTCCTATATCACTTTTGTGTTCTGCTGCAGAACTGATATTGTGCAAATGTTACGCTTTCTGTTCTCTCGACACTGCTCATGTTGAGTGGAGTCCAAAATAATGTTTGGTTTCAATGTTATGCTTGTTTTGGAAATTTTGAAGGACCTCTTTCCATTTTGTTTTTATCACCCTTGTGACTGGTACTGAGGATGGTTATGCTGCTTTTGTCTTTCCAGCATAGAGCAAGCTTTTGTTGATTGTAAAAGCTTTCATTTCACCCCTTTTCATTTTCTTTGTTACCTGGCTTTAGTTGATGTGGCATATTTTTTCTATTACCCATAACTGTATCAGTAGTCGTCATATTCATTTTCCACAGCTCATCAGCTATTCAGGTGATTCACAGTATCTGTGTAAATATGGAAACCTCAAGATGGGGCTATAGGATCTTCATGAGGAAAGCACATGGGGTATTTTTCAGGAGGTTAGAATGTGATTCAGTTTTGCCCATATAGGGCTGGAAATTGTGTGGGTATCCATTGAAAGCATCAGATAAGGAGAAAACATTTCTAATGAAGCCTTAATTAGCAATCATTGCCATGAAAATTTCAAGTCTTATTGAGAAAACTTTGATTCCAAATTTTATAGGTTAGTTTGGGTTATACACTTTGAATTTTACTCTTCTCTTGAAGTTGATGGTGCTCTCATCCACTGATACAAATGGACCTGGGGAACAGAATAAACTGAATTTTTGCCTTAGTTTTTTAATTATATTTTGAATAAATTTTTCTTTGAATAATTTTCTGTTTCCCACAGCATGTGCAAAATGAAGATTCCAAAACAAAAGGAGAAATTCGTCAGAAAATACATCACTAAAAAGGGGATTTATCTACCCAACTTGTATAAAAATAGTCTGACATCAGAGGTAGGGTGAAGCACAATGCTGGTAACAATGCCTATTAGAGCCTTTATGTCAGCGATTTTTGGACCTGGCTTTCTTTGTTAGAGGCATCAGCTGTTGCTTTTTTGTATTCTCTTGGATGTAGGTCTCCCCAGTAATTATTTGCATAATTTTGTCTTCAAAAAATAGGCTGAAAAATTCTATGGGAAGAATATTCTCATCAAAATGAGAAGGAAGAATTGGTCCATGCTGAATACTGTGCACTGGTATGACAGATGTAGGACCAGGATCTAAAACACTCACCTCTGCCCAGCTAGGTGTAATGTTATCTGCAGTATCGCAATCACTCTTGTCTCACTTGCATGCACACAAATTCTCACATATATCACTTTCCTCACTAAGCGCAAAATCAGATAAATCACTATCACTCTTGTTCAACAAAGCTACAATTTCTATGCCTGTCAATCCTTTCTTTCTTGCCATTATGCCCAAAAATTAAATAAAATCAGGCATCACACTGTTTATTGCTTCACTGGTGAGAACAAAAGGAATTCCTGACAAGGCAAATTCTGGGATTTAAAGACCCCCCAATGTTTGAAAGCACATTTCCTTCAATCTGTTGGTAGCATATCTGAATTATTTGAGCGAAAAGACCCGACAAGAGTTCTATAACTGCACATGCATATATGGGTTCCAGCTCACAAAGGGTTAAGGTTCATCTGAAAAGACTATGCAAAATGGATGTCAAGCAACGACCACAAGTTTTGCACAAGGGCAAAATTCGAAAGCATACTTTTGTATGCAACTGGATAAAAGTTGCATGGGAATGAATTTCAGCCAATCTTGTCGAAAAGGTCATTCAAGGAATACTGCATGAACAATAAGTATAATTACTATATGCGCGCGATAAGAACAGCGATCGGGTTCCAAGTCCTCATTCCGTAAGTTTTGTTTAACTCCGTAAGCATAGATAACAACTCTGAAATTTGAAATGTGCTATACACTGACATCTAGTGGCTAATACGCTAAGCTTTATCATGTCTGTCATATTTTGTTTTGATCAATTTCGAGGTTAATTAGCTAACCAGTTTACAACAATCATATGTTAGAATTTTAGTTCATCCTTACATCTAGTGGCTAATACGCTAAGCTTTATCATGTCTGTCATATTTTGTTTTGATCAATTTCGGGGTTAATTAGCTAACCAGTTTACAACAATCATATGTTAGAATTTTAGTTCATCCTTGGCAATATATAGATGTTATGAGACACATCAAAATGTATAAATAAAGTATATACAAAAAGTCAAATTGATTACATACAATATACAGGGTAAGCAGCTTTTCAATGGTTTCATGTGGTATCTGCATAGACTAATTTACTACAAGAAATGTCATAATATGAATATTACAAGTTTGTGCATGTACTATGCTCCCAGTGCTCATTTACATGGTTATAGTTCTAAAAAATTCATTAACCGTATAAAAACAGTGTGCATGCAAAAATTTAACCTTATTCTTAAACTGTTTTAATGATGCAGCTTGTTTAAATGAATTTGGAAATTTATTATACAAGGGGCATCCAGAAAGTAAGTTCTGTTTCAATTTATCTCCGCTGCAGTGCTGCGATTGCAGTTCCGCACATGTGCTGTAGACACTCTGTATCAGGAGAAGAAACATGTGCCATTGTGAGATCGCTGTCAGCCACGTACGCTTTGTTGTGTTTGTTTACAAGGTTGGTGTTGATTGAAAATCCCGCCACTTATGAAATCAGATCTGTGATTCGTTTTCTGAATGCTAGGAAAGTGAAACCAATTGAAATTTATAGGCAAATTTGTGATGTTTACGGACGAAATGCGATGAGTGATACAATGGTGAGAAGATGGGTCCGACAGTTCAATGAAGGACGTAGTGAAGTGCACGATGAAGAACAAAGTGGGCTTCCACCTTTGGTTACAGAAGAACTGGTTCACGCGATAGATGACAAGATCCAGGAAAACCGCAAGTTTACAATTAGTGCTCTCGCTATGGAATTTCCCCAAATCTCACAATCACCAGTTCATGAAATTGTTACCGAAAAACTGAAATTTCGTAAACTTTGCTCACGTTGGGTGCCAAAGATTCTTACTGAGCAACTCGAAACAAAACGGATGGGTAGTGCACTTCAGTTTTTGACCTGTTATAATGAAGGCAACAAAGAATTTCTGACACAGAAGATGAAACTTGGGTTTCTTACAACACCCCTGAAAGTAAGCGTCAATCACTGGAATGGAGGCACACCTCATCCACAGCAAAGGTTAAGCCGAAACAAATCTTGACACCTCGAAAAATGATGTGCACACTGTTCTGGGACAGGAAAGGCATCTTACTCATTGATTTCTTACCGCGTGGTCAAACAATGAAATCAGATGTTTATTGCGAGACACTTAGGAAATTGCGCGTGAAGAGCTGAAAGAAAATGTTTCCAACTGGTTGAAGACAGGCGGCAAACTTTTATGAAGAAGGTATACAAAAACTTGTGCCTCGCTATGACAAATGCCTGCAAAATTTCGGTAGTTATGTGGAAAAGTAGTTTAAGAGTTGTAGAATTTTGTGCCATAAATAATTTTTCTGTAATCTGTACACAATTTAATTTTATTACCAAACAACTTACTTTCTGGACGTACCTCATATAACATTATCCCTTTTTAGTTAAATCTTCCTTCATTAAGGCTTGTTTGGTGTGCTCAAATTGCCAGTTTATCCTTGTTAGGAGTGTGGTGGTAATGTACATCAGCATTTACTTGAAAATGATTTATATTTGTATGAACATTTGTGGATGTTATGGCTCTCGAAAGGGGACACATTCATCTACCTCCTTATAACTGTGATCTGAATGTAATTGAGCTGGCATGGGCAAAACTAAGGAATGTTTTCAGAGGATGCAATGTTACATGTGATATCTTCGCTTATCTTAAATGCTATTTTGCTGAACTGTGTTTTTCAAGGTTGACCACACTGCAGAAACAAGAGCGTTAGCTCTCACTTCTTCCCCTCTGCCTGCAGCACACCGCAAATCCAGCGCTCAACTTATCTTGCCTAAGTTACTGTATTTTGTTACGTTAATCATAATACACCAGTTTAATTGGTATACATTACTGGTACACAAGTAAATATGGTATTTACACTATTGTGATTGTAATGTAACCAGAAATACATAAAGGCAATGTTTCTACAAAAATCCAAGGATCCATAATTTTCTTGATTACTTTGACTTTTCAAGCATGTGCTAAAAAGGTACACAGGAAATCTTAATGAACTGTGGCAAACTGTTGTCAGTATGTTTTTTATTCCTAATGAGTCATTTTTTATTTGATAATATGAAATGCTCCTTGGATCATATGGTTATATCACTGTCTTTAATTGGACTTAGAATACAATCATCAAGAAATTTTTATCTGGGCATTTCTTAATTTTAATTACTTTAAGAGCAGCAACAAAAAAGTATGTTATTCAATTTTTTAGTGTAAGTTCTGGAAAATAATTTCAGTTGAACTATTTAATGTTCTTTCAGTGGTGCAAAAGAATTTTTAAATTCATAGTTCTTCAAAGTATAAACTTGGAAGAAGCGTAGGGACAGTGAAGCACAAATTAATACAAAAGTGAATCGAGAAGATATTGACACATTGCTTCACTCACACTGTTTATTCACAGGACATGTTTCAAGAGCTTTCGCTCCTATCATCAGCTGATACTGCTGTTAGGAGCGAGAGCTCTTGAAACATGTCCTGTGAATAAACAGTGTGAGTGAAGCAATGTGTCAATATCTTCTCGATTCACTTTTGTATTTCATAGTTCTTGTAGCTCTCCCAAGGGTTTCAAGCTAATAATTTATAAATTGTGGTTCAAGCAGCATTGCAAATAGTGAAAAAGCTGAAAAAAAAAGGAAATTAAGACAAATAGAATTTAAAGTTAAACCTGCACTTCACCTAAATGGTTCAAGACCAATTGTAGGCTTTAAAGTTATGATATTAGCAAACCAATTATGTAGCATGGAGGAAATTAAGATTTGTGGTATCTAATGTTTGGCAATTGACAGTGATGCTCTTTGCTCTCTTGCTCAACAGTATTGTGATGTGTGGTTGGTATGTTAAAAGCTAGGCAATGTGGTATAATATATGTCAGGTTACTTCAATCCTGATGTAAATGCATAGGAAGGAAGAGAGGACAGCAATAGTGAGACCAATGGCCATTGAAGAAGTTGGCCAGGGAAGGTAATCGATGTTGTACATTTTATTTGCATATCTTCTCTAACCCAATCAACAGCCTAATGGTCATCTAACTGTTGCTCTCCTTTGCTCTTTTCCCTCCCAGACTTTTTACATCAGCATTGAAGTAATCTGGCATAAGATACAGTGGTTTCTATGCATTTCTTCAAGTTGAGTCATTCCATGTCAAATCGCACAAATTTCGGGGAAAATTGACCTTATCTCCATTTTCATTGATATTGAGTTTGTATGTTTTATGAAGGAAAAAATGATACACGTATTTTTTGTTAGTCTGGTTTAATTATTTTGACCAATAAAAAGCTTTAAACATTTGGGTATTTTATGCGCATCATTCTACATTAATGTGAATATATCTGGTTATTTTTGGCTCATTTACACATTAAACAAAAAATGTTTCGTGTAATATTTACATTTTCACAAAGGCATTAAGTTTACAAATATTATCAATGCTAACACTTTGCTAAAAAAATTCTGAAAAAATTTAAAACTAACCTCATGTCATAACCTTAGAGAAATTGTCACTTACCAAGTTGTGCAGCGCTGCTGACAAGGTCAAGATGCACACACACCGTATGCCAGCTGACCGCATATCTTGCGTGGCACTGCCATCATCACCTACAAGGTCAGTTATTTCTGTTTCCAGAAGCTCGGTGATGATACTATTAATAGTTCTCTCTGATCACATTCATCACACGACATTCTGTAGTTTGAAATTCCGGTCACAAATTTTACTCTTGCAGTCACCACGTATTTTGTTGCATTGATTTAAGATTAATCATAGATCGGTTAAGGAGTTTAATATACACCACTCTCCCTTCGCTTTGCAATGAATAGTTTTTTATTACTGCCTGAGATACAGATATTGGCACAAAAGAATGCAATTGTAAAGTGCCTCGCACCACTTTTGCTTGTTGGTATCTTGATTGAAATACATTATTATGCTCCTAATGTTGACTATTGGAGAAAAATTTGAAAACTACATTGGAAATGTTCTTCTCGGCCCAGGTGAACAGTTTTCTTGGAGTTGTGATAGGGTCTATTCCAGGGTGAAGGCTAGCTTTCATTGCAAGTCTTTTAACAGTACCACCGATGCCATCACAAGGTCCTTTTCCGTGGGATTTGGCGAAAAAGTGCCACTCTGCTTGAATTTGAAAGTTATTTTCGTGTAAACAGATGTTTGAAAAATTTGTCTTATTTTTATACTGAGCACTTGATAAATCTGAAAAATATATTACTTTATGCAGTACTCTCAGTTTGTTTCAGAAATAGTAACAGTTTTGTTTGGAAAAGGTGGACTGCTCTGGTGTCGTGTTTTAAGCATTCAGAAACAGCAACAAAGTTAAAATGTTTTATGTCACTATTGTCTTTATAGTAGACCACAAAAGGATGAATTGTGGCCTGACTATTGTTCCAGTGTACCCCCTGAACAGAATCCTGAATAACAAAAGCATAATTTTCCCAGAAATTGGCTATCACTATGCATTCGCCTAATGCCAGATTTTCTTTACACTCCCACAAAAATAAATTCTGCTGCTGAGCTATGAATGTATAGGGAAGTAAATTGCTGAGTTTTGTTGATAATTTGCCTAGAAAATCCTCTACGGGCGATATCAAGGTTTCTAAATTTCTGGGATCCACAGTCACCCACTGCCTGTAGGGAATCATGAGTGTCTTGTTCATCAAGCAGTTGTAAATGATTTGTTATATTTTCAGATCCTGGACAAGCTTTACATGTCTTTAAAAACAGAAGATGGGTTGCAGACGATGTGTGTCAAGCAGTCCTTATAATTGGTTAAAATGGAATTTGAATTTGCCGTGAGACGATAAATACTGATACTATCAAGCATTAATTTGACATTTTTGTGATGAGCCCAAACACAAACTGAATGGGTTCTACTAGTTCCAAGAAGTACACATTCCTTAGGCCTTGATTCCGCAAATTTTGAAAACCCTATTATGACATCCGGATGCATATCTTTAAAGCTTTGGTAAGTTTTCTTAAGATTGCAAAGTATCCATCTTTTCTGTTTATGGATTCTCTGACCATTTTCTTTAACAGAAACTACATTTTTTAAGCCAGGCATAACCTTACTCACATCAGAATTATAAAATTCAGACACCTTTTTAAATGTAGATGGGTCAAGGCTTTTTCCTGATTTGGTGTCTGGAGTTCCTAAAATTCCTTTTTCTTTAGCCACCTGTTTAGATATTCGTATCATGTCAGTTGACACATCAAAATGTTTTATTTTCTTGTAAGACCAGCTGTCAAAAATCATCAGTATTTGTATTTTGAGAGTTTTGTCTTCGGTTTCTTGGAAAAAATGTATTAGTTTCTGTAGTTTTTCAGAATGATGTGAATTTTCATTTGAAGTGGAGTCTGCAATATGAAATACTTTATCCTTCATTGTCTGCGATATTTTCTGAAACTTATCCCGAGGATAGCATTTTTGCGACAATTTTCTGTTTTTATAGGCGATTCTCCTATTGCCACTATACTCTCATTCAGTTTTCTTGCTGCATCTTTTGTGTCTATACTTTCTGCATCACTGGAGGATGAGGAAAGACTATCACTATCTGTATTTTCACATTCTTCTAGTACTGCACTTTCACTTGCACTTGGTACATATAACTCAGTTGTACTTTGTTGCTTTGGAAGTTCAGAAATTTTCTTGCGAATATTGTCACACACTTTCAGATCGCGAGATAGGTTTACGCCTTCCAGTTTGAGTTTAATGAGCATTGCTGAGGTTACTGGCCTTTACTTTTTGTCCTACTCTGTGGTTAACTAGTTTGAATGGATTAAAACAGTAACAATAACTCCTTTGAAGCCCGCCTCGGTAGCGTAGATGGTAGCATGTCTGCCTTACATACAAGAGGTCCCGAGTTTGAATCTCGGTGAGGGTGAGTTACCTGGAAAAGGTATTTTCCGGGGTTTTCCCTTATCCTGAAAGACAAATGTCGGGTAACTCGAAACTCCATGGACCCTGGGCCCATTTGAGCATTTCACCCATTCCATTCATCGTCCGATATGACTTAAAAAGTTACAGGACGTAAATAAAAAAAAAAAAAAAAAAACTCCTTTGAACCAAATCTGTAATGATGAAAAACAACTTCCACGCTTCAGAACTTACACAAAATATCAGTTGACAACATACTGAGGTTTCAACTTATTATGCATAGATGCAGATCTGAACGCTAAATACCGGAAGTAAAATGATAGCTCGTCCACACATTCACAGCACTCTCGGTCTGGATGTGAATCACCTCACGTGCCACCAGTAAAGTATTTATAACACCGCTTTTTACTTATATCCCATACTGAAACCAATGAAATTCCACGCACAATATTTAAAAGATTATGATTTTTTTCTGTTTTTATAAAGTAAAAAGTTGCTAATTAAAACACATTTAGAAAAACTTACCCCCCTAAATGGTGCCCATTTTTTGTTTTCACCGAACCTAAAAAACTAGCATATTAAACTACAATATTTTTACTTCATAATGTCTCAAACACTAACACTTCATTATTCATATAATCTTTGTTATAACGATTTTCATAGAATACAAATATACGGAAAATATAATATTCAATAAACCTCTAAATAATCGTGCCACACCAAAAACAAAATAGACAGGTTATTTAATCTCTTCTAGGTGTTGCGTAAACAATTTTTGGAGAAAATACAAAAAGGTCATGTCTCAGACATGTTTGTTTTGACATGGAATGACTAGTTTGCAGATATAGCCCTAACACTCCCTTTATTGATGTGCATGTGACTGAATGCATACTGTGCAACAAATCAGTTTAGAACATTTTTTCACATAATACAGATACTTTGTGGTTCTACAAAAGTGTTCAGCTTTAATTGTAATAGATGCATTATGTTGAGCAGTATACAGAACAGAAATGTTTAGACATGAATGCTCCATTTACACAATTCTTGCCGAACTGTTGCTTGACTGAAGAATAATGGATTTACACTTAATGATTCATATTGCAGCTATGGTATAGATGTCTATACATACCTTTAAAAGTTAAACTAAAACAACTGTGAACGTTATAGAATAGATTTCTGCACTTCAGTGAAAATAACTGACCATGACTTAATTTGCTATAATTGATGAAATGATTGCGCTGCTTACCTCAGATTCAACTTCTTTGCTCCCTTCTTTCTCTGCCCAAAGAAGTTCTCTTGATTGAGAGCTCTCAGTTGACTTGGATCCTGCTTGTGTAGGTAAACCAGCTGACACAGGTGATGGAAGCAATGATGGTGCTTTGGTTTATATAGCTGACTGAAGCAACTGGTGATGACAGAAAAATGACTGTTTACTACCCAGAATCAAATGCATATCCTTATTTAACTATTCCCCACCTCGTGCAAGCAGATTTTAGGGAGGATTTGCACATGATATGTGTTAAATTTGTTCCGCGCCTTCTCACACAGGAGCATAAAACCATTTGCATGAATGTGTGTCAGGACTTGAAAACAGAGATTGCATGTGATCCAAACTTCTTGAACAGTCATTTACAGGGGATGAGAGTTGGTGTTTTGGCTATGACCCAGAAACCAAGCAAGCGTCAAGCCAGTGGAGGACTCCCAACTCTCCCAGACCAAAAAATGCAAGGCAAGTGAGGTCAAAAGTGAAGACGATGATCATTGTCTTTTTTTTATGTCTGTGGAATTGTGCATCAGGAATTTGTAGCCCCTGGCCAGACTGTTAACCAGCACTTTTACTTGGATGTTTTAAGGCATCTGTGAGAGGATGTGAGGAGGAAACACCCGGAACTTTGGTGATCAGTTGACTGGTTTCTGCATCACAGCAATGCTCCAGCACACATAGCCATACGAGTGACCCACTATTTGGCATCTCAGAGGTGGTCTGTTGTTCCACACGCACTGTATTCGCCGGACCTAGCCCCATGTGACTTTTTCCTATTTCCACGAATGAAAAAAAAACTAAAAGGGGAGCGTTATGACGATGTGGAGGCGGTAAAAACAACTTCGCAAAGGGCACTGGACAATATCAAACTTGAAGAGTTCCAAACATGCTTCCAACAGTGGGAAAAGAGACTTGACAAGTGCATCGCATGTAATGGAGAGTATTTTGAAGGTGACTGAAGTAATTTTGTAAAAAGGTTCATCAAAGTTTTTATGATGACAATCCGGCTTCTTTTGGGTCCCCCCCCCCCCCTTGTACATATAAAGCAGAGGTGTCATAGTGTCACTGAGGATGATTCCCCTCCTTTTCCCCTTCAACTTTTCGCTTAGCATCGTGGAGGTGCAGGGAATAGCTGATGGTCATTGGTTATTGCAGTATGTCTACACCCCTTTGTGTTCTAAAAAAAAAAAAGCAAGTAAGTGGCAGACAGTTAACATGTCCTGTTACAGGTTTCACTCAGAATGGGAGAACCACTATTTTGCAATGTATTATGAAACCAAAGCATGCTGTGTAATATGTTCAAAAGAAATGCGTACTGCATCCAAATATAATATTCAAAGACTTTTCAACAGCTGGCATTCTAAGGAGTACAACACCAATATTCTCACTGATTCAGCCCGTCAAGGAGGATTTGAGGAATTGAAGGTAACATTTCTTAGAAACAAATCCTCTTCTGTTATTAATGTTAAACCCAACAATGTATTGCATGCAAGCTATAAAATTGCAAAGTTAATGGCTAAAGGGAATAAGAAACATTCCAAAGGGGAATTTCTAAAAGAATGTATGACAACAATTGCTGAAGATTTTTGCCCCAGTACACTACAAGCCTTTAAACAACTAAGCTTGGAAGGGGAACAATAACCTCCAGGATATCAGAAATGGCCTGTGATATCGAAGAACAATTAAAAGTTGAAATAATGAATTTCATATCATACTCTTTAGCCATAGATGACTGTACAGATCTAACAGTTACTGCTCAGTTGGCTGTATTCATTCGAGGGGTTGAAACCAACTTCAGTATTTTGGAGGAATTTCTAGATCTCTTTCCCCTAAAAGATAATACATGTGGAGAAAACATTTTTGAAGCGCTATACATAGTAGCTTGTAAATATAACTGGCCATGGGAAAAATTAGTAGCAATTGCAACTGATGGTGCACCATCTATGATTGCTCATATTAATGGTTTCATGGGAAGATAATCCCATTTAGCTGAAATTGGATTGTCTAATAATGTAAAAATTATACACTCTATAATACATAAGGAAGCTTTATGTGCAAAGAGTGCAGCTGTAGATAATCTTGATTAGAACTATATAAAACAATCAACCAGCACATGTATCCAAATTTAAAACATCTGAGTCTGCGCATGGCTGCAATGTTTATTTATTTATTTATTTATTTATTTATTTATTTTCAGTTCAGTATAGTGTTAAATACACAAAAGAACCACGTCATATGAAGTTATACAGTTTAAGAACACAGCTATACAGGTTGTGTGATATAAATAGAATACTAACTTGCTTTAATAAATCCATACACACTAACAATAATAATAATGATAATAGTAATAATAATAATAACAATAATCTTTATAAAAATAAAGTTCTAACTAGTATTAATAAACTCATCCACACTATAATAGGCTTTGTCAATTAGGAAACATTTCAGCATTAATTTAAAATTATTATCTTTACAATTCTTGATAGTGACTGGTAGTATGTTATAAAATTTTATGCCCATAAAACTAGGTGTCTTCTCATAAAAGTGCAGTCTATGGGTAGGAATCGCTAAGTCGTGTTTATGTCTAGTGTTGTGATTGTGTCTATCAGTGTTGGTTTCAAGTTGTGGGTTAAATTTCCGAAGGTGCATTGTGTGATATATGTATAAGCTAGGAAGGGTTAGAAGTTGCAATTTTATAAATACTGGACGACAAGATTCGTTATGTTTTAGATTCCCAAGGTGTCTGACGGCTTTTTTCTGCAATGCAAAGATTTTGTTAAAATTTACCTTAGTTGTGTTACCCCATACTTCAATCCCATATGAGAGGTACGAGTAGATTAAAGAGTAATAGATCATATTAGCTGTGGGCGTAGGTATATATTTTGTTAGATATTTCAGAATAAATTTTTACTGATGGTATTGCCAAGTTTATCAATATGTTCAGAGAAGTTTAAAGTACTGTCTAGTGAAACACCTAATAATTTAGTATTCTTGACCATTTTTACTGATTCATTGTCAATGTTTAAATGGATTAGAAGATCTGTCCTTTTAGCTCCAAATGTAATTAATTCACTTTTATTGGGATTCACAAACGTGTTCAGATTATAAAAATAATGCAACAGTTTATCAGTGGTTTCATTTAAGGTATTCTGTAGAGTAGCAATATTTCTGTGACAAACTGTTACTGTGGAGTCATCTGCATACTGGAATAATTTTGCATTATTGGGTATAAGCTGGTCACTATTGTGCATGTATAGAATAAACAGAAGAGGTCCTAAAATGGAACCTTGCAGAACTCCATGGCTTAAAGTTTGTGTTTTTGACCTAAATTCACCATTTTCTGTTTTCAGGATTACAAACTGTTTTCGATTTGTCATATATGATTTCGTCATTTTAAGCGCAAGGCACCGGATGCCAGGATCATTTAATTTATTCATTAGTATGTTACTATCAACGCAGTCAAAAGCTTTAGTGAGATCTAATAATATGCTAGCCGCGTAGTTACCAGCGTCTATATTGCTTATTATTTCAATGCAACTTTTTGTGATTTACGTCCTCCAATGTTAAGTCATATCGGACGATGAATGGAATGGGTGAAATGGGGCTCAAATGAGCCCAGGGTCCTTAGAGCTTAGTTACCCGATATTCGTCTTTCAGGATAAGGGAAAACCCGGAAAAACCTTATCCAGGTAACTCACCCTGACCGAGATTCGAACTCAGGACCTCTTGAACGTGAGACAGACATGCTACCACCACGCTACCGAGGCGGGCTATAATGCAACTTGAGATACACTTTGTAGTGGAGCCATTTCTCGCAAAACCGTTCTGATGTGTGGGTAAAAGGTCAAATTTTAAGAGATAATTCATAATTCTATTGAAAAGAACACGTTCAAAAATTTTTTATAGTGGTGGTAAGATAGAGATGGGTCAGTAGTTATTTATGGCATCTTTCTTTCCTTTTTTAAAAATTGGTATAACTTTTGCTATTTTTAGGATATCTGGGAAAATTCCAACTTCTAAACAGGAGTTTATAATATTAGCAATTGGGTCAGCTATTGCCATTCTACATGCTTTTATCAAAGAGATGGGTATGCCATCATTTCCCATACTATTACGGTTTTTTAAATTTTTAATAATGTTTGATATCTCATATTTGTCAGTTGGATGTAGATATACACTGCGTGAGGATTTGCAGTTGCTTGCTAGTTCCAGAGAGGTATTGAAATTGCTTTTGGTGTGATCAAGTTTTAATTTAGTTCCAACGGAGGTAAAATAGTTGTTGAATGTCTCAGCTACCTGCGTAGGTTCTTTTATTGTTTTATTATCAAAATGAATGGTTATGCTTTCTACAGTAGAATGAGTTTTACGTAAATTATTTATTATTTGCCAGCTAGTTTTACACACATTGTATGATTTTAATATGGTTTTGCTTATACTGTTACGTTTTGCATCAATCACTAACTGATCATAAATGTGTTTTACTTTTTTATAGTTATTCGCTTGAAGAGTCTTGTGTGCATTGTAATGTAAAGCATTAAGTTTGAGCCATGTGCGTAGATATTTAATTTGTGGAGTAATCCAATTGTCCTGATAAACATTTTTAGGGTTACAATGTTTTACAGATTTGGGGGGACAGTGTATGTTGATGTAATAGTACAAAGTATCATAAAAAGTATTTAGTTTCACATTTGGGTCTTGAGCGGCATAGACATTTACCCACTCTTCCTTAGATAAGACTGTGTTTAGAGAGCATAGATTTAATACATTAAATGAGTTTATGATTTTTAAATTACCTGTGCACTGCTTGGGGAGCCCTAAATCACTTAATTTTATACATTGAGCTGTGTGGTCTGATAAGCAGGAGTTAAGAATGGTAACATGATAATGTGTTTTGTCAAAGTTAGTGATGATATTGTCAATGGCTGTACTGGACGTACCTGTAATTCTTGTAGGTTCATTGATTGTTACAGTTAAGTTATATTCATTAAAGAGGTATTGAAGTTTCAATTTGTCATTGGAGTTTTGGAGAAAGTCAATATTAATGTCACCCATGATTATGATTTTACTCTTGTGGTTAACTGTAAAACTGTCTAAAAGGAATGTTACATTATTCAGGAAGATGTTTGTCACCATTTGGTGGCCTGTACACTCCGATAATATTAATTGTGATAATATACAATGCAATACTGATCCCTGCTAGCTCTATGTGACCTTCAATACATAAGTTCTGGAGGTTTAATTCGGCCACAACCTTGGTTAGAATAGGATTAACTAGAATACTGACACCACCCCAGGTTTTGGTACTTCGGCAAAAAGCTGAGATTAAGCGCATTTTAGGAATCAGGTTAAATAAGGACTCGTGCTCCCGCAGTCCATGTTTGGTAAGGATCAATATGTTGGGTTTCTCTTCTAAGAGAAAAACATTCAGTTGGTCAGCTTTGTTTGTGAGCATTTGGATGTTCTGATGAATTAATTTTAAAGACTTACACATCACTTGGAAGCCGGAGAAGACACCTAGTTTTTTGAGTGTGAGACTATGGTTTTGTTAACATTGCTTCCTTGTGCTTCTGTTGTGGTTATCTTTACAGAAGCTTCTTTAACTTTAACTAAATCTGAAACAACCTTAACTAGAGTGTTACAAAGTAATCTTTTCCCCCCATATTAAAGTGCATACCATGTCTGGTATGATTTTCACGTTTAACATTTGCAGTGTTTATCAACTTTACATGTTGGTACTTGCTGATAAGAGGTTATGTTTGAGTTCACTAAATTTGTTTGCTTGTTCACCCAAGAATTGGGGTTTTGGTCGTGTCTTTGAGGGAGTTTAACGACTATCACGTTTGTATGGTGTAGGTCCTGGATTACACGTTCCATGTTTTCCACTAAGTCATTCACTTCACCGTTTGCAATGTTACTGCCGCCAATGAGCACCACAAAATCTTCTTTGATGAAATGCGAGCATTTCTCATTGATGTTACTCGCCACTTCTGCAAATCTTGCACCAGGTTTTACAATCGTGCTGGTTTGGGTATATTTTCATATTTATAATTTAGTTCTTTGGCTAAACCCTTGCCATGACTATCACCTAACAGGAGAATTTGTCCTTGAGACTTCTTTTGCTTTGTAGTGTGTTTCCATTCTTTCTGATTTGTAGATTTGGTCTTGTGATTTATCTCGTGGTTGATCTCATTGCTGGAGTTTTCTAATCTCTGTTTCATATAACCTTGCCCCGCTGAAATGTATCACTCCGCATTCAACAACCCTCCCCCTCGCCCTAATTGGCTAATGCTTTCGAATCATAGGCCATAGGCGGTGCCTTCCTGTCACATTTAAACCTGCAGTAAATGTTGTAATAATTGCCGGGAAGATAAAATCATACAAATAAGGATATGAAGGCATGCAAAAATACAAGTTTATAATGAACTGAGCAAATTGAAACAGAATGACTGAGCAATGAAACTGAAAGAGTTTATAATGAAAGGCCTTTGGCCTTTTCCACTGGGACTTTTAAACCAGCACACATACCTATCAAAAATGCTTGTCTTTCAGTCTTAAAAGTCGTGTCACACCATACTTTACTTTTCGTGTGTTCTTCGTGTATATTTAGCGATTTGTATCTCGGTGCAGTGTGGTTGTCCTTAAATAGCGTCTTCGCCACACAGCAATATCGCCTCTGTCTTTTAGCACACTTTTCTTGCCTCTTTTTTCATTCACAAATCCCAGCTGTATAAGCAATCTGCTGAAATTTGGTAAATCTGCATCCTCATTTACAGCAGACGAAATGTTACTTATGTTAGGCAGTTCGTTTCTAAAGAAAAACTACACACATGACGACGCACAACACTTTTCACGTATTTTTTCCGAGCACGCACTTTTGTTTATTCCTGCTTTTGCATGGAGTGGTAAGTTTTCCTGTTTCCTCAATTTCATGTCGCGATGTTCCTACGGATCTAACACTCACACCTGTAACTTCAGAGCACAGCTGTTCGACTTCTCTCACTGACAAAGACAGATTCTTCTCTGTGAGTGCATTAAACACATGCAACACAATTCTTTTTTCGCCTGTTTGTAAATAATTATCCTTGCGATACTTCAGTGAAAAACTGGTGGTAGACTCTGCCATTATACATATAATAAGTACATGCGCAATAAACGATCAATAAAATAATTTAGCTCCCACACCCTCGAATGGCGATGCATGACTAATCCAGTTCAAAACAAGGTCAGTGATAAAAGTCATATAAACAAATATCACTACTTATATCGAGATTCAACTGTATTGGAACACCACAGTGAAGCAAAAAATTATTAAATTTTAGATGAGTCGCATTTCTTACACATCTGCTTCACTTTCGTACCTATTTTGAGGACATGTTTCGCAAATCTTCGTTTGCATCTACGGCTCTTGTGCGACTGACGCTAGATCCAGCGGTGTGGGTAATTCTGGGGTTGTTGCTGCCATCTGTTGATTTAGTGATGAACTGAAATGTGGGATTCTCTTCTAGCGGGATTTCAAAGTTCATTAGTTGGTTTTTATGTTTTTCTATGTATATCCTCTCCCATATGACGAGTTCACTATGTTTTTGTACATATTTTAGTAATTCTGTGCTATCTTCTATTTCATGATTTTCAGACCAGAAATGAGCTGCTATTGCGGACTTATCAATATTTTTGTATCTTAAGTGCCTGAAGTGTTCTTTCTTTCTAGTGCCTATGTTCCTTTTTGTCCTTCCTATGTAAATTTTTTCACAGTCTTTACACTTAATTTTGTAAATGCCTGACTTTTCCTCTGGTTTTATCTTATCAGTATTATTACTGTGAAGTAGGTTTTTAATGTTGTAATTGTTTTTTGGTGCCAATGTTATATTGTATTTCTTGAATATTTTTTGGAACTTTTTTGTGGCCCAGGGATGGTAAGTAAATTTAGCAAATCTAGTTTCTTGTTTTATTGGTGTGAGAGCTGTGATCTGTTTTAATTTCTTTTGAAGTTTGAATAATTTTAGTTTTTTATCTACAAGGTTTTTTCCATATCCATTTTTAATTGCAGTTTTTAAGATTTGATGGTATTCTTTTTGATATTGTTGCTGGCTGAGAGGTAGATTTACTAATCTGTGTGTCAGACTGTTGATGGTTGCATGTTTGTGTGGAATTGGGTTGAAACTATTTGCTTTGATGTAATTATCTGTGTGTGTTGCTTTTCTATGAATGCCAAATTCTAGTTTTTCATTGCCTTTTTTGATTTTAAGGTCTAAAAAAGGTAGAGTACAGTCCTCTTCAGTTTCTACTGTGAATTGTATGCTGGGTTCTTGCAGGTTGAGTAGTTTCAAAGCATCATCTATTAGTTTGTAGGGCACTATTGCAAAGATGTCGTCTACGTATCTGTACCATGTTTTAAACATATGAGGGAAGGCTTTAGTAATATGTGTTTCGAAAAAGCTCATGTATAGATTGGCCAAAAATGGTGATAGCGGGCTTCCCATAGCTAGTCCTGAAATTTGTTTATAATATTTTCCATCCAAGACAAAATAATTTTGATGTATACATAATTCAGTCATTGCCACGTATTCTTCTATTGCATTGGCATCCAGGTTTATAGACTTTAGCCATTTTTTCAGTTGAATCAAAAGTTTGTCTAATGGAATGCTAGGGAAGAGGGAGCGGACATCAAAGGATACTAAAGTGTCATGAGGTTTTAGTTTAAAATTTTGAATTTTTTCTACCAGGTCTAAAGAGTTTTTTATACTCAGAGTATGGAATTGTGGAAAGGACTGAAATTTTTTGGTTAGCCATTTTGCCAGAAGGTAAGTAGGAGTGTTTATATTATTTACAATGGGTCTCATGGGTATGTTGGGTTTGTGTATTTTAGGCAAACCATATATTCTTGCAAGGGTAGGGTTGTCTGGTTTGATAGTTTT
This sequence comes from Mantis religiosa, assembly GCA_030765055.1. NCBI lineage: Eukaryota > Metazoa > Arthropoda > Insecta > Mantodea > Mantidae > Mantis > Mantis religiosa. Next base: position 339,031,921 of record CM060950.1, on the reverse strand, counting down.
TTGTTCTGTAGTTGTTAAAATTTTACTATTAATGATGGTTTTTTGTACATCTTTTATGCATCGGTTGAGTGGATTAGAATCTATTTCCTGGAATTCTTTTTGTTGTAGTAACTCTAACATTTTTTCTTTGTATGTAGCTGTATCTAAGATTACTATTTTGTTCCCTTTATCAGCCCTTGAGAAGATTACATCCTTTTTCCTTAAAGATTTAATTATCTGAATTTGTTTCAAATGTTTTATTGGCTTTTTATTTATTAAGTTTTCCAATATAGGAGCTGATTTTTTCCTAATTATATTTTTGTCCATGGTTTCCAAGCCTTCTACTGCTAATTCTATGTCTGCAATGAATTCATCCGGGTTGCTGGAGTATGTTATACATGTTTTTAGGCCTTGGTTAAGTACATCTATTTCTTCATTGTTAAAATTTTGCTTTGAGAGATTAATTACACTATCTAGGGATGTGTTCTTTGCTGGAATTTTGTTATGTTTTGGTTGCCAATGATTATGATTACGTTTTCAGTTTCTTATTTTGACGATAAACTTTCTCTTTGACTAAATAATTGATATGTTCAAATGATTTGGCTTCTAAGAAATGCGACTCATCTAAAATTTAATAAATATCACTACTGCTAAATCACGTGCTATCGTGCCATGTGCTTGAGAGCAAAGGAACCTCCTCTTTACTTCGTTTAAGAATTAACATGCATTTCAGATAAATCAACTCTGTTGCGTAATATATTTAATTAAAACAGTTACGAAAATATAAATTTGACAATTCTCTTCCAACATATAATGATATATCACCATGTTAAATAACGAACTAATTTTTACCGCACGACAGTCATTACCACAACAGCAACCAATGAGAGGTGATTAGGTCACGTGACCGTTAAGAGATACTGGGCAAGCTTACGTGAAACAAGGTATAGAGCCGTGTATTTGTTGTGGCTGATGTAGGATGTATATGGGATGCAGGTTTGTACTGTTCGGCCGTTCTATCTCCGGCTCTGACATTTCTCGAGAGGGGGAAGCAGGCGGTTGCCAGTTCTTTAGCGGGAATTTCAAGCAGAAGAACAATGCGTATTTTAAATATTTCCTGTATTTGCATATTTCACGAACCAGTGGCCATATTATTTAATGGCGATAATAATAGGACTTACGAACACTAAACATCGGAATTCGCGCACGAAAAATATACCAAAGAAAGTTCACCAGCGCAAGCCTGTATAAGGCCACGTGGCTCAAACAAATTTAAGCTGGCAACACGGTGTTGGGTTCGGGAGCCACGCCTAACAGCGACAATGCTGATTGGCGCTAGCAGACAGTTTTAACTTCCTGACCACGACACCGGATGTAGAGACTCCCAGTACTACCAATAGATGCAGTTAGTGGTGTGTGAAAGATGTGAATGAAATATTCGTATAGAGTGGTGTTGTAATAAATATCTTGCATTATGATGAAATTGTAAATTGTATTTCAGTGTTTTAAAGCTAATATAGTCCTATATTTTCATTGTAAAGATAATTTTGAGGATATGTTTTCAATTGCTCATTACTGTATGTTGGTACTATTAGCTTTCCCCTTCCACCTTTTACAGTCGCAAAACGTCAGAGCCGGAGATACAACGGCCGGACTGTACTTTCCTTTGTTGCCTTTTTTGTCTTGAGACGGTATTCCATTTGTCGTGTGCAGCATACTGGTTTGAGGTTAGGTCGTCATGTTTGTTTCCTTTTTTTAGTCTGGTAATTTCATCACGGGCTTCTTTTAGGTCCTTCTTCATTATTTCAATGATCTTTTGTAGAGATGCAATGGTGTTATGTTCACTCGTATGCAGTGGCTTACCTTGATGTTGATCCATACTTTCACTCCTGGTCTCACGCGTGTAAGATGGTTCGCTTTGGTTTTCATTTTCCAAGGGTATATTATAGGAGAACATTACTTTCACTTGCACGGTTTTTCATTGCACTGATAAGTAATTCGTTACTCCTGTTTCCAATTTTTTTGTGTATGTTTCCGTTCTCACTACAAATTTGTTGTGCCTTACTACGCGTGATCATTTCACAATACGCCATATCAAAATCCCTTTGTGATTCCTCCTGCTGATGAATTGTCTGGCTTGTACCTATAGAACTTTAGGTATGTTGATTAATCAAAATATGAAGGTTTATCTTTCATTCCTGTGTCATGTTTTGCACAACACATACATTCGTTACTATGTCGGAGGGGGGATTTATTTTATATAATGTTTGGAGGGACATACTGATGTGAACAAGTTTTCTCTGTTATGAATAATACCAAGAACAAAAAACGATCTAGGATAAGTGATGTGAATCTGACCTCTACATTACGTTTAAGTGTATCTAGCATAGAGCCCGATATTGATAAGTTAATAGCTAAGAAAAATGGGAACTCCACTTAAAATTATTAACTAATAAATATTAACAAGTAGCTATAAAAGTATAATTCACAATGGAATTCAATACATATTGTGCACATAAAAATATGAATAAATATTTTAACAGCCCGCAACTGAATCTTCCTCATGCTCTTCCTCACCCCAGTATCTATTACGTCATTTGCAAAGGTTAACTAGGAGGGGGAAAGGTAACCACCCTGTTTCCCTTCAATGACATCACTGATATAAAGTGTCAGTCGTCCACAAATGGAAAACACAAAGATTATGGGGAAAGAGTGCAATATTGTGAATGGTTTCAGAGGTTATTTTGTGCCACAGAATTGACAAATTAGATAGGAATGTTTTACTGTTAAAGCTTTGTTACACTTATCCAGAGGCATAAATTCACGTGCATATGGTGTACAGAAACCCCTTTACTTTCAGAAAGTTGAAAATATGGTATATGATCTCTTGCTTGCCAATTATTGGGCCAATTTTTTTCACCACCTCAATTTTGATGTTTGCTGCTCTGACATTCTATCAGTGGCGGCTCATGAGCACTTTTCTTGTTAGGGCCAGATGTGAAGATGCTTGTGATGATAGTGATATATATTTTAAAATAGGTCACCTTAGTTGCATTGCCAAAAAACACTACAATATCAGAATGTGTCAAGCCAGCATACATTTTTTAAACATCAAATAACTAATAATAAAAGATAAAATAGGACTTGTCAAGTGCCAGGATTACTTGTACAAGAGCTGAGCACATCTGTTCTTTTAGGCGGCAAACATTTCACTCTTTCTTAAGGTGGGAATTTCACCAATTTCCTCTTTGTGAATAGAACAAACAGCCAAGGAAATGAGCCTATCTTAGCCCATGGTGTTCCTAAGGAAAAACTAATTCTTTTCAATGTACTGGAACTTCTCTCTACCTTGAGTGTTGAAAGTGGAGTTGTTAGTGTAATTTGTAGTCTTTTTGTGAAAGACTTCTGTATCTTGTGTCTTTTTGTGCTTTCTCAAATGACTGTTGTATCAAAAACTGAGAGTTCTCTGCCTGAAGAGATATCTTTGAACGTATCATTATGATAAATCACTGACAGTTCATTTTTTTACATGTCTTAAGAGATAATGGGATTGTAATTTGATGCAAATTTTCTCCGAGAGTCAGCAGGAAAATTATGTAATAAATTTCTTTGGATCAGTAATTGCAGATGTATAGAACAATGAGACTGTTGGAATTGTACTTTCATTTGGTTGTCCACTGTGTCACTTCTTTGGCATCTGAATTCAAGTTCACTATAAAATCGTAATTCGGTCGCTTTCTTGATGGAGGAGCAAAGTTATCATCAACCTCATATCTTCTGTTCTCATTAATTTAAGACACAGCTGAATCAAAATACTGCAAAGCATGGGATACTGACACTATCGGCATTGTGCATCTGAATTGTCTCAGAATGTTTCATAATGTACTAGAAAAAATTTAGAAGAAACAAAAATTCTGAATTATTCGTAAATTCTTAAAGCCAAGAACTTGCCGTATTCTTAAATCATCCCACTCATCTTTGTGACCAATCTTCTTTTTTTAAAAAAAAAAAAAATAAACGTAGTATATAAAGTTTTTTTCCCATGAACGTCAAAACCTGTGATTGAAAATTCCATCTTGTGGAAGCACCTGGTATGCATTTGTCACAAACTGAACGCAACAGGTCACTGCATTTTGAAGACGAGAAAAATGTGAATCCACCAATATTAGCTGAAAAACAACTTAACTGATTTTATGTTTTTGGAACAAGCATTTCGTGTAACCAAATTTAATTGGTGAGCAGAGCAATGTACATGGTATATGGGAAAGAGTCCTACATCAAAGTCAGGACGCTTCTGTGGCTACCGTTCATTACCATGGCACCATAGTATGCTTGAGATATGAATTTTATTTCAACATTCATTTCACATAAATGTACTCTGTGCAAACCAAAATGTTGCACTTGCCTCGTGTTTTGCAATTCGTTCACTCAACTGTTTCAGATCCTTACATCCTCCTTCACCACCAAATAACAAACCATAAATGCAAACGACACTTTGCTTCTCCTCACTTGCAGTTAGCCATGTTTTACTAAACTAATTGTTACACAAAGTCCTCTGTTGTCGTCGTTGTGTGTGTGTTTTTTTTTTTTTTTTTTTTTTAAAGGCCATCTTGTGTAAATGTAAAATTATTTGGTTGATGTGCACCTAAACGTTTAATTTCAGGTTTTTTTTTTTTTCTATGTTTAATGAATGAAAGGGACTTTTAAATAAGCAATTCACTATATTTTAAAACAGCACTACTTTGTCCACCAAATAATTAAGATTCCAACAATAACACTGGTCGACAAAATTTAACTTTTTTTTTCTTTCACAAGAATTAAAATAACAGAATCTAAAAGTATTTTTCGTGCTGAATTCAAATATAATTACAGTTTTTCCCCATCGGGCAGGAGTTTTGTGTGATATTCATTTGAATTTTTTATAATATTCCAAAAATTCCGTAACTAGCTATCTAACTCAAAATTATAACTACTGATTCTGACTTACCTAGAAAGTGGTAGATAGTGATTTTCGGGTATATTTTGCAATTGGAATGTCTCTCATTTTAGTCCAACAGTAGTCAGCCAGCATATTGGAACTCCACTTGCCTTGGTACCTCTTCTCTGTTGTAGAAATTTGCTGATGAAAACGCTCACCGTGTTCATCGCTGACAGCTCCAAGGTTTATGGGGAAGAAGTCCCAAGTGAGAGTCCAAGAAGTGAATTTTTAAAGACATGTTGCATCCCATAGCTTTATAAGAATGCAGAAGATCAGCCACTATGTCACGATAGTTTTCTGCTTTATGGTTTCCAAGAAAATTGCAACACAAACTTTTGAAAGACTGCCAGGCTGCTTTCTCCAGTGGATTTAACAGTCCCTCGAAATGTTCATCAGCCATTAATGATCGGATTTGTGGTCCTATAAAAACTCCTCCTTTCAATTTAGCATCACTGACTATGGGGAATTTCGATTTCAAGTACAAGAATCCATCAGAAAGTTTATCCATAGCTTTGACGAAATTTTTCATAACTCCTAACTTAATATGCAATGGAGGTAAAAATATTTTTTCAGGCTTCACTAAAGGGACACATGCCACATTTTTCTGGCCAGGGATAAGAGATTCACGTTTTGGCCATGACTTTCTAACGTAGTGAGACTTCTTATCTCTGCTGTCCCACTCGCACAAAAAACAGCAAAATTTGGTGAACCCAAGTTGCAAACCAAGCAATAAAGCAATGACCTTTAAATCACCACAAATATTCCATTCATATTTTCCATATTGTATTTTCTCTAAAACTAGTTTCATATTTTCATATGTCTCTTTCATATCTGCGGCATGCGCTACCGGTATTGATGGAAGTTTATTGCCAATATGCAGCAGCACAGCCTTCAAACTTACTTTAGAGGAGTCTATGAACAATCGCCACTCATCTGGCCGCTGTTGAAGCCCAAGAGTTTCCTTAACTGAACAAATATTATTACAAAACACAATACCATTTTCTTCAGAGAAGTATACTTTGAAAACACTATGGCGGCTACGATATCTACTAATTCTTACATCTTTTTGGAGTAGATTCAACCCTTTGAGTCTGAAAGCTAAAACTTCCGCTTGCTGTTTAGACAGATTTAAATCGCAAATCAGGTCACTAAGGTCTTGCTGATTGGGAAAGTATGGTTCTGATGAACAGCTACTGGCTTCATATGTAAGATCATTTTTATTTTCATCTGAATCATTTGGAGTTTCAGTCAGGTCAGAACCAGAGTTATCACTTAAGGTCGTATCTGCATATACTGGTACGGGGAACTCTTCACTGTGTAAGACAGGTCTCATTGCAGATTGCAAATTTGGATACTCAACTGTATATTTTGTTTTAGATGTGATTCCTTTAATATTTGTCAAACAAAAATAAGTCAGTTAAATGATCCTTCGGTTCCCTCCAAATCATGGGAATTGCAAATGGCATATGATGTGTACCATTTTTTCCACCCAGTCAGCAGTCTAACACACGAAACACAGCATGTATTTGGGGTCCAGCTCTTATCAAAATCACCAACTTGACAGCCAAAGTAAAGTTTATAACACTTCTTTACAAGTGGGGTCAAATTTCGCCTCTGAGACTTGAAGATCAGCTCACCACAAATATAGCAGAAATTATCTGCATGATTTACACAATTTCTTGGCATGATGAAAAAATAAAGCACAGAAATACAACATACACAATACACTTCTAAACAGAAAGGAAGGAAATATTTTACTACTCAACAATCTCACAGTCAGCTCAATACTGACACATCACAATGCCAAACAGGTCTGAACATGTGTAAACAACAACAATGAACCTACACAGTCATGTTTTATTGCGCTTCAGCATGACATTGCAAATAATTTCAATAATACAGCTTGAGTAAAATAGCTACATATGAGGTAACGGTTCCTATGACAGGTCAAAGAAATCGCTAAAATCATATTTTGAAAAGTAGCTTTTACAGAAAAACTATGCCTGATGGGAAAATTCTGACTACATATCTAAATTCGGGATGGAAAATGCCACTAGATCCACTATTCAGATCTCTTGTGAAAAAAACCTTGTCGACCAGTGTAATCACTCGAATAATAAAACTCAAGTAACGGGCCGCAACTAGCAGGTCCTAAGCATTGTTGTGAGCGATGTAGGAAGAGGAGAGTGGGGGAGCGAGGAAGATATAGACATGTGACTGGCAAAGTGCTTAGAGGGGAGAGGTGTGACCGCATTTAATCTGGCCCAATTTTCTGCTTCGCGAAGGAGGTTGGTGCGGTTGTGTACAACACTGCCGGTAGCAAGTTTCGGTAATCATTAACAATTATGGTATAAATAAATTGTTGTTTGTAATGATTATTACCATTGAATAAAATATAAAATTATCTTTTACTTTAAATTAAAAAAATACTTATATGTTGCATGATATCGGTGGGACCTGGCCCCTCTGACCCTTAATTACAGTCTGCCCCTGCAGACTGTGCTTCTTTCAATAAGACAATGCTACTGCTCATACAACACATTAATCAAAGGATTTTTTCATAGAAAATTTTGGAAGAAAAACTAGTTTCATAAGGTATCTGGCCTCCGCAATCTCCTGACTCTCCCGATTATTTTGTTTGTGGAGCTGCTAAAGCTTAAATGTACAACTGTGGTGTACAAGAAGAAGCCCAAAACAATTGAGCTGTAAACAGTAAAGCAGATTATATAACATCTATAATGTAAGAGGCTTTGACTATCTCTTCTAGAAAGTTGTAAACAGTTTAAACAGATGAGCTTTATAATATGTATAGTTTTAATATTATATGCAAGACATATTTTTCGTGGACATTGGTGCCAAAGTTGGCAGCAAGTGGCTTTGCAATTATAGAGGTTACCTGCACTGCTGTTCATGGTAACTTCTGCAGGTTTCATCAGCATTAGGTTCAGACGGTCCAATATTGACCGATGTTTCCTGTTAATGTTTTTAAAATTGCACATTTTATTGCATTACAGAGATGTGTCACTAATTACAGATTTTCCTCATTTAAGTGCCATTCATAATTAAAAATGCACTGTGAATTCAGGACCTTGCACTCACATTACTGGAAGTATTCACATAAAACCACATAAGTGCTTGAGACCTACATTGAGGTTACTCTGTTGAGATTAGAAAAATAAATGCAGCACAATTATAATTTATTCAGCAATTTGCACTGGCTTTAACCTCATGCAGAAAATAAATTATTAATAACACTGTCCTGCAACACTTTCCCCATTTTGATGAAAAATATTGATGAAAATATGATAAAACAATTTCCACATAACACGTACTGTTCCTATGAAATTCGGTATCTTGACTTATTGGACACTATATATGGCAACTCTGCCTGCATTTGGTGCCATCAGCGGTAAATCATGTAACTTGATAACAATAAAAAATATGAGCATATAATGTTTATTAGCTGTGAGTTTGAAGATAGTAATTTTATTTAATAAGACATTTTCAGTAAATTTAATTGTAAGCTGTAATCTTTAGAGTTCTAAATATGTTCAGTAAATACGAACAAAGCTGCTTCTTTGAAATTCAGGTTGCAAGAGATATCAATGCTTGATAATGCCAAACAGAATTGTTCTAAGCTTTTGGTAGACAAGACTTTACCATATCGTACCGTGGCAAGGCGGGTGAATGCATTTCGTAGAGGAAGGAAAGACGTTCATAAAAAATGTGGAGCTGGCAGACCACAATCAGCAAGTGATGAAGTGCATGTGAATGCTATAAGAGCACTGCTGGAAGAACATTGTAGTTGGACTTATATTGAACTAGCAAGGGAAGTTGGAGTTGCTCTTGGTACAATTCTCCACATACTTAAGAAGTTAAAGATGAGGAAAATCTGCGCTCAATGGGTTCCACACAATCTTATAGAGGAAACAATGTGGCAGAGGTTGGAAACAGCGAGATTTCACTTAGAACGCTATGAATGTGAAGGTGAGCGTTTCTTTGATGTATCATAACATTAGATGAAACCTGGGTTTGATGCTACCAACCAAACTTAAAGGGATAATCAAATGAGTGGCAGCACATTGATTCACCATAGCCAAAAAAAAGTCCACAAGAACAGGATCCACTTAAAGACATGTTCATTGTTGCTTATGATTTTAACAGTGTTCTTTTCACTCGTTCAGATCCTCAAGGGAATCTTGTGAAAGGTTCATATTACTGTTACAACCAGCTGTGCATCGTAAACGTCCAAATCTGCTGAATTCTCGTCCCATTGTGTTACATGACGCTGCTCGCTCTCACACACCTGCTCCTGTTGATAATTTACTTCACAGATGGAACTGGGAAATTCTGGATCATCCTCCATACTCCCCAGATATGAGCCCATGTGATTTCAACCCTTTTGCAAAAATCAAATTTGCACTTAGAGAAGTGCACTTTTGAACCAGACAGGCAAATATAATAGCAGAGCAGTCTGTTGAATATTTGGACAACAAGACACTGTGCATGGCATCTGTCGGCTCCCTGATGTGTGGAGGCGAGTTCTTCATGTTGGAGGAGACTATTTCTAAGCACTGCAATAATGTGACTGCTCCAAAAATGTTTTATTTGTTAATTCAAATATTGCTACTTATTACTGAATGACAAGTATAATCACGATTATATTCATATATTTTTGCAGCTAAAGATAAACAATAACCTAACAGATTTTGCATCTTCAGGCCGTATATATACCTACAAACCAACACTTGTGTGCTTCCCGACCCCCTTCCCTTATCTTCCTAAGTGATGAGCTGATGACTGACATAAGATGGTAAAAGTGTCAACTGTTGCATGATAAACAGCCATTTACACTCACCCTTTAGGGACTTGTGTCTTAACACCTCAGAACTGTAGATGCTTTCTATAACTCGCTAGATCGGTAATGTTGTTTGCACAAAAAATTCATCGTTGTTATTTTGTATTTTCTGTACATTTAGTGTAGTAATACACTGTTCACAATGTCTTCCACCTTTTTAGGAGAAAATGTATGAACAATTCAAATAACTTCGGTTACTTCAAAATTTTTTTGTTTTTCCCTCCAGAAAGTACATATATTTTGCATATTTTAATCTAGGAGATCAAACTCAAACATGGGCTCCGCATACTGTTTGCAAAACATGTAGTGAAATGTTTAGGTCATGGTGCAATGGAAAACGGAAATCAATGGAGCCTATGAAGCCTGGGATTTAAGATTTACTGAATAGTAAGTCGCCACAAATGGTGGTTATCTCATTGTAATACGCTAAGCTAGTCCTGCTTCTCAGTTGTTGAATTAAAGAACTTGGCAAATTTATTGTCTCTAATCCTATACCAAGAAAATGTGGTGTTTACAGCCTGCCTCTTTCACTTTTGAGTCAAGTAATTTGCTCTTGTCCTTGTAGTAGCTAACTCTCTTGCTAAGTTGTTCAAATCTTCTTGACTGAAATTCTGTGACTTGTGTTCAGCAGTGTGGAAAGAAATCCTTATCTGTTGGAACTTTCTGTTGACTCAGAGAATGAATTCTCCATATCCTCTAGTTGAGCAGGTGGAATAGGAATAGGGACATCTACTCCATGTGGCACAGGTCTTATAGCTTAAATAAGGCCATCTGGATATTTCATTTTTACTTAATTTGTCTTATTGTATCCTGTTACATTACACATGCAGAAATAGCAATCATTATAATGTTGTTTGTTTCACCATTTATACCCTGCGTTTAACTGCAGTGGTCATATCGGCAGCCGTTCTCCTTTGTAGCATATCGTTGGTGTTAACTTGTAAATGTTGGGTTGGTTCACACTTTCATTCATACTTCCAGACTCTGGGGAGGACGGGGAATCATCTTGGTTGGAGGAAAATCCCTACTCTAAGCCGGGAATCGAACCCAGGACTCCTCGCACGGCAGACACTCTACTGACTAAGCCACGGTGCCAGCCAACAATATTTTTGTTCATGCCCATCATTCAAGAATTAATTTGGTCAAGAATAGGATCTGATCCAGATTGCTAGGAAACACCAATCCTTTCAAAGAGATTGAGACTGGATAAAGAAGAAAATGATACAAAAGCATCGCATTTACGAATAATTTATGAGATCACATTTACGATACTTGGCCAGATAACCAACAAATTCTCTGATATAGAGCAACTACAATTCCTATCGTTGGACAGTACTTTATACGCCAAATATGCCAAGACTTTCTCAGAGAGTGCATTTAAGACTTTTCTTACGTATTATTGACAGTACTTAAACATATTACAATTAAGAAATGAACTCTGTTATTTGTACTTCTCCCCCCCCCCTTTTTTTGTGTGTGTGTAATTTTACGTCCTCCAACGTTAAGTCATATCAGACGATGAATGGAATGGGTGAAATGATGCTCAAATAAGCCAGGGGTCCATAGAGCTTAGTTACCCGACATTCATCTTTCAGGATAAGGGAAAATGCCGGAGAAAACCTTATCCAGGTAACTCACTCTGACCAAGATTCGAACTCGGGACCTCTTGAATGTGAGGCAGACACTTTACCACCACGCTACCGAAGCGAGCTACTCCTCCCCTGAATTTCGAAACAAAGCAGTGTACAAAGTTCGAGAGTTGCATGTGATGAGGCTTAAAGAAGCTTTGCCACAGTTGTAGAAACTCCATGAATTAATTTGGACTATTCCTGCCACCAGTGCACCAGCAGAACGATCTTTTAGCACTCCACAGAACACACACTCAAACTAAAAATAAACATTCATCTCTGTCCTTGTTATCAGGGGAAAATGGTTGTTTAACAAATTTAAAAAGCAACAGCAAGAAAAATTTGACAACTCTGTCCACACTGTCACTGATAGGTTCTTTTTCTTTTTGAAGAATCAGCACATTGAACTGAAATGCAAATAGACACTGTAAGTTCGTGATATTGTAAATACATTTTAAATGAGGTAAGTCGCAGTAATTTTTATTTATATATTTGTTTGTTTTATGTTATACAATTGCTAATAACCAATATAAGATTGACCTGGAAACACTCAGAATTCACAAGTGCCACTCCCCAGCTTCAGTCTGAAGCAACCGGCAACACTTATGAATCATTCACGCCGCGTCACTGGTTATAAGTAATGGTGTACAATTAACTACTGGTAATCAATAGATAGATAAATCAATCAATAAATATCAAAATATTTAATATCGATTTACCTTCATGTAATTCTACAGTACATAAATCAACACATTATAAGTTTCCACAATTTTCTGGACTTTTGGTAGTTGGTGAAATTATCGCACGAAAGTTTAAACCTTAAAACTCCTTCCACTTGCTTGATCCTAGTTGTTCTTGAACTGATAAACATGCACATATATTTGTGTTCTTCCTTAATAAGGTTTCATCATTAAATTATACAACCTGTCTGAAATAATTTGATAATAGTTTCCCTAATCATCTGCTTCAGCAAGTTGTATTTTCACAGACAATATGTTACTATGCTTTTCTCTTTCTTTGAGCCATGTTTTAACCTTTGTTTATATTTAATATGTGTTTTGTAATTGATGCAGCAATAGCTATTCCTAAACATGCTTTCTATCTGAATCCATTTGGATGAATACAAGGATCTCATTAATATTGAATTGAAATAGAGACTGTGCCCACAGTATTGAGTGTGTAATGTCTCTATGATACTGGTATACATAGTATTATTGTAATACAAATACTGTCAATATTACATTAAAATATTTAATTTAATTTAAATTACAATTTTAATGTGATTCCAATAGCTCTTACCAACTTGCAGTATTTATTGATTCTGTCGATATTATTGACCGCGCCTGCCTCGGTAGCATAGATGGTAGCATGTATGCCTCACGTTCAAGAGGTCCCGAGTTCGAATCTCGGTCAGGGTGAGTTACCTGGATACGGTTTTTTCCGGGGTTTTCCCTTATCTTTACAGACGAATGTCGGGTAGCTCTCAGCTCCATTAACCCTTGACGAGCATCATTTCACCAATTGCATTCACCGTCCGATATGACTTAACGTTTGAGGATGTAAATTACAAATATATATATTGACAGTGCAGGATCTGCTGTACAGTCAGTTAAGCTTTGTATGCTTTGGATGCACTCGTAGCTACAGGAATAAACACCTTGAGGGTATTCATAAATAAAATAACGAATTCAAGCTACAATTATTTCATTAATACCAGCACTGGAGTTATTATATATATATATATAGAGGTTACCGTGCAGAGCTGCCCTCATGTTGTGTCAATGCGTCTTACAGACGCCCGCCACACCAGCCCCTCGGAGAGTAGAGAAGGTTAGGTCCCAAAATAATTGGGAAACCTCACCCGACGTCCTGACCGTATCGTGGACGCAGAGGCTAGAGTTGTGTGTTCGGCATGTGCTTCGGAGCTGTGGTTTTATTGTGCGTCGACTGGAGTCAGTCGTTTCGTCTGCAAGGAGGTTGGCAAGTTTTACTCGATCGATGCTGACACGGACTGGCCTATTGTGGATCTGCAGTGTGATGATCTTGTCTCGTTGCAAGATGCGGTGAGTACGGTGTCTGGAGGGAACCCCGTGCGTATCATTACGCAAGACATGGGTGTAACTAGCCAAGTCCTTGAATATGAGGGACGAGCGTTGACCGTGGAATGGTGGTGGTACCGAATGCAGTGGTTCCATGTGCTGGCGGAGCTTAACCAAAAATCGAAAGCTTCTCTAGAGTGTTTGTTGTTCGTGGTGCATAGTAGCTCTTCCGGAAGACGAATGAGCTCCCCGTACACCAGCTCTGCTGATGAGGTGCCAATATCTTCTTTGAAGGCACTGCGTATATCCAATAAGACAATTGGCAGTGTCTGGATCCAGGACACGCCGGGATGGCAGATAATGGCTGCCTTGAGTTGGTGGTGGAAACGTTCCACCATGCCGTTAGAACATAGATGATAGCTGGTGGTGCGGAACCTGCAGCTGCCAGTCACGTTTCCCAGGTTGAAGAGCCGAGATTCGAAGCCTTGGTCAACGGTGATGTGGGCTGGCGATCCAAAGTGGCAGATCCAACTTGCAACAAAAGCATCTGCGACGTCTTCAGCTGTGATGCGCTCCGAGGGCAAACCTCTGACCAGAGGGAGTATCTGTCTACTGCGGTTAGGCAGTACCGGAACGCTCCTACAGAAAGAAGACGAGGTGTACGTACTGGAACCTAGCAAACGACATGGCAAAGTTATTAACTGGGGCTGATAGGTGACGGCTGATCTTGCTGCGCTAGCATTCCTGACAAGCCCGTGCTCGCGTGCGACAGTCCTGCATATTGGACCATACGAAGTGGCCTGATACAATTCGAGCGGTAGCCCTGATAACAAGATTGCTCAGTCCATGGAGTGAATCAAAAACTTGTCTTCGATATGGTTTCGAGAAGAAAAGCCTTGGTCATGATGCAGCTGTCGCAGATGAGTTTGATGTCAGATCCGGAAACCTGGATGTGCTGCAGATGAAGTGCTGAATCGCTGTGTAAGATCTGACGGAGTTCTGTGTCCTCGTTTTGTGACTGCGCGAGTGCGGAGGAGCCAAAGGTTGTTTTTTTAAATTGCTTCTACTCGCGAGAGCGGTTGGCGACGACATTGGTAGCACCTTCAATGTGCTTGACGTCCATAGTGAGTTGTGAATTGCGACAGTGTTTTGAGTTGCACAAGAGGAGGTGTGACAAGACGTTGCTGGAACGCATACGTTAGAGGCTTGAGTTCAGTGTAGATTGTGCTGTGATTGGCTTCTAAAGTGTGCCTGAAGTGCTTCAGGGCTTCATACACCGCGAGTACCTCACGATAATAAGCAGGCCGTTCAGTCTGCTTTGGAGTTAACTTCTTTGACAACAATGCCTGGGTTTCCAGTTGTCACCTTGTAGCTGCTGAAGTGTGACGCCTAAGGCAGTATTAGACGCATCGGTGAAGAGTCCTAGAGGTGCTGCAGCGTCTGGATGCGCCAAAAGAGTGGCCCAGGTTAGAGTAGCTTTACAGGAGTTAAAACTTATTTCAAGTTCCGGAGTCCAATGTACAAGCTGAGCTCCTTTAAGATTGGAGATGGCTGCATGAAGCTGTGCCTGATGTTCGGAAGCCGATGGCAAGAACCGACGATAAATGTTGACCGTCCCCATGAATCGTCTGAGGCTACGTGCAGTCGTTGGTAGAGGGAAGTTCTGCAGCGCTGTGATGCGGCCAGGCAAAGGACGTGTACTGTCTGCCCACCACAAGGAGGCAAGCGAGGCATGAAGAGCGAGGGTTTTGAACTCTATCTGCTCTCGTAGTGGATCTGTTTACTACAAAATGAGTGTATGAGAGTGCATATAAGTCACCCATGTTGCCAGATCGAATGCTCGTTTTAGTAAATGCAGTGATGTGTATTATGCATGGGTGAATTGTGTAACATCACTGTATTTTACAAGAACCTAGCATCCTTATTATACGTGGAAGGCGCGCATAAACATAGAAAAAGTAATTAAGATACACAGTCCTCTGCCCTGGCTTTATGTGGTGGTCGGAGAGTACTTTCGGCAGAAATCTCATACCCTAGGAAGCTCACTCTTGGGGCTCCTAGAACGTTGATTAGGATGCTATAATCGGTGAGCCGGCGGAAAAGAGTTCTCAGATGGCGTTCGAGCTCTTCGGTGTTTTTGGAGAGCACCAAGATGTCGATATACGAGAAGGGAAAGTCAAGGCCCGTCAGTATTTCATTTATGAACTTTTAGGTCTGTCTGCAGTGTTTTGCAGTCCAAAAGTCCTGAATGGAAGCTCGAAGAGCCCTAACGGCGAAATAATGGCAATTTTTGTTATGTCACTGGGACTGACGGTAATCTAAGGTAGGCTTTCACAAGATCCACAACGGAAAAGTCTGGGCATCCACGGAGCTGGTGACTGAAGTCGTAGACGTGACGTGGAGGATACCTGTCTAATAATGTTCGGGAGTTGAGTGCACGATAGTCTCCGCAGGGGCGTAATCCTTCGTCCTTCGTTAGTACCAGATGGAGTGGTGGAGCCCATGGTCCCTCTGAGCGTCATGCAGTGCCGTCTTTGAACATAGCATCGAATTCGTTCTTAGCAATGCGGAGGCGTTCTCGCGCAAGGCGACGCGGTCTGCTTGAGTGTGGTGGTCCTGGTGTAGTGCGGTTGAAATGCATTGTGTTGTGGCGTACCTCTCTAGACGTTCCGGCCGATCGGATCAGGTCAGGAAACTCTGTCGGGATATAGTGATAAGAGGACAAGACGCTTATGGATATGGCACTGGGTTGTGCCATGGATGCGGGGCGAACGGTTATCAATAGACCTGTGACACCGTCGACTAAACGCTTGCTGCGACAGTCAGGAAGAAAATGGTAATACGAGAGGAAGTCTGATCCAATAATCTGAATAAAGACCTCAGAGATAACAAATTTCCAAGAGAATTCTCGTCGGAGTTCAATGTCCAGCTTTAAACTGGAGATACCAAATGTGGGGAAGTTGGAGTCGATGGCTGCGACGAGTTCGTAGTCCGTACGCTGGCGACGGCTTTTTAAGATGTGTCGAGGGAAACAGTGCAAGTCGGATTCGGAGTCTACAACAAATCTATGGTTTGTGCTGAGATTTGCGACCAAGAGGCGGCCTCCACTTGAGGGACAACCGTTCACCGTCATTAGAAGTTGCCTTTGAAGTTTGACGTGATGTTGCACGGAGAGCCACATTTCTGGGCTTTCTCCCGGAAGCTTCGATGGTACAAAGAAGCATCAACGTTGTCATTAGTAGCAGGTGGTGTCGTCCCGTTCTGGAAGCGTTGTTGTCGGCCTCGCAAACGTGATCGGGACCCAAGCGAAGATCGTCAAGTTGCCATTTGTTAGATTAATATATCCAAACTTTTTCACAACTTGCTTATTTCACTGTTTTGATTTCTCGAATTTATAGCATGGACGGTGGAGTGGCAGTGTTAATTCCAGTATTTTCTCCGCTATGGCGGCGACTTTGTCCAACTGAATTTCCGTGTGTTTGTAGGATAGCCTGTACTTGCGTAGCAAAAGCTGGACCCATAGCTGTTCAGGAGGTTCTCCTAATGAGCGGAAATGGCGAAGGAACTGGGAAGGTTTCCTGTTCCCAAGTTCCCCTTCCATACGGAGTTGCCGTACTCGCTGTTCCTAGGACAATGCTAGTCGACGGATGAGTTCAGTTTTTAAATGTAAATATGCATCTTCAACCAGAGTTCGGATAACGATATCCTTTACCTTCGCGGCAAAACGGCTGTCCAAATGCAAAACTCCATATGCTCATTTTATGGCATCTTGTGTTATGCCAGCGGCACTGAATTGGGCTTCTGCTTGGGAAATCCAGAGCGCAGGTTTCTCTGGCCAGGAAACCACTAATTTTACACTGACAGGGTTCACTAATGTATTGGCCGGTGTTTGCGATAGATCTGATGAGGCGGGCGCTTGCTGTATAATTTGCTGCTGAAGATGTTGATCTTGTTGCTGGAGTTGCCTTAGTTGCTCTTGCAGTTGATCCATTCTTGTGCTGGGGTCACCAATGTGGGTACTCACTAAATAAAACAATGGGTTCAAGCTACAACTATTTTATTAATACCAGCACTTGAGATATTACACAAATATGTTTGTAACTGTTGCTATGGCAGCGTCTGTACATTTGTTGCGTGGAGAGCGGTTCTCATGTTGTGGTGGTGTCATCGCGTAATACGGTCTCCCACCACAACTTTTCAACCGTCACATCACATTTCATAAAGCATGGAATACAAATAGTGTATACATAGATTCAAAACCGGACCAGACCAGTGGTTTTTAAGTTGACAACTCCATATCAGTAGACTTATCAGCATGTAAAAGAACTCCTGTGGGACCAAATTTCGGCACATCAATGGCGATGATATGATCTTCATAATTGACAGCATTATTAACAAACTAAATTATTACTAATCGTTATCACGATAGAAATTCCAAACATTTCAAAATATGGAGAAAATGCAAGGTTGGAAATGGAGAGTAGAATGTATTATATTGGTAATGATAAGGAATATTTTTAGCGATCTGTATATTTTAGTGATAGGGAGCAAACATACAATAGGATTCCTTTCTTCGATCATTCCTTAACTCTCACTTTCACATACTTTAGATCAGGCAGCCTCAACTCAGTGCATTGTGAAGTCATACCTGATGCCTGAGCATGTGGAAGTGGACAGGAAGGAAATTCAACGCAGGTAGAAAGAGAGCCAATGGTGGAACAACTGAAAGATTTGCCATATCAGAAGCTTTGAATGTTTATTGAGTGTTGGCTGCATATACAAAATTAAACAAACATATTTGATACTACATTCAACGGGCTGCTTATTAGAGCAAACTTAACATTCCAATACTTGCAACTGTATTCAATTCTGATTCACACATCAAGCCTTCTGTAACCTTATCTTCCTAATTATCTTTTTTAATATTTGGTGTAATTGTCGTTGTAACACAAACGCAAATTATATATTTCAAAGTGTCAGCTAAATGGTTTCCGTAACCATGCTTCTGTTTCATTAGGTAAAAACATTCTCACACACGCAAGTAGAGCCAAACATAAAGTTGAGGTCAGGCCTGTGAGGTTGAAATTGGAAGCAACAGGTCCTGAAACTAGTGCCTCAAAGAATCAAACTGTAAGTGATATAGTGAAAAACCTACTACAAATAGGTTTATTAGCCCCTAATGTTATTCATGCGTAAACTGGACTACGAAAGAAGTAAGACTGATGGACATGCGACGACCAGAATCGACGTAGGATGTAGGTTGTGCACAGAGGGAAATGCAATGAAGTTCACATGGACCATGTTACTGATGGCCTAGTTTTATAGTATACATACTGTAGAAATTAGGTACTTCAGAAACAGACTACAGGATTCATTAATCAATAAGTGTGTAGAAAATAATTCTGAACTATATAAAATCATTTACATTTACAAATAAAGGATTTAAGAAATGAAGGAAACGAAAGCTATGAAATCCTTCCTTGTTCAAAACGCTTTCTATTTACTAGAACTGTATTAAAGTAGTGGTAGCGGTGGTCGTAGTAGTAGTTTTTTGACGGGGAAAATCTTACGAAAGACACCTCTGGCGAGATGGATTATTACCAACTGAAAAAAAACTGTAGGAATCATAGTGTACTTCTTCATGGAACTGCCCAGCGGCATTACTTCAAGAAGCGGAGATTCGAGATGGCAATGACGGACTCAAATAGTCATTGTAGGTCTGAAGCGTCTTCCATTTCCCGGCGCTTATGGGATAGAATCTGTCGGGCCAGCCGAGAAAACACGTTCCAGTTCGCAGAAGATGTCAGCATGCTGGAGACCACCTGAGAAGGCGTAAACTGTCCTAGCTTTAACTCCGCCTGTTGGCGCAGATGTTGCCATCGAACACATTCGTAGAACATGTGTTCCACGGTGTTGACGTTGCCGCAGTAGATACATTCGTCAGTGGCGCTTAGCTCAAAACGGTGTAGATAGGCCTGAAAGCATCCATGATATGATATGATATGATATGATCTTCATAATTGACAGCATTATTAACAAACTAAATTATTACTAATCGTTATCACGATAGAAATTCCAAACATTTCAAAATATGGAGAAAATGCAAGGTTGGAAATGGAGAGGAGAATGTATGACATTGGTAATGATAAGGAATATTTTTAGCGATCTGTGTATTTTAGTGATAGGGAGCAAACATGCAATAGGATTCCTTTCTTCGATCATTCCTTAACTCTCACTTTCACATACTTTAGATCAGGCAGCCTCAACTCAGTGCATTGTGAAGTCATACCTGATGCCTGAGCATGTGGAAGTGGACAGGAAGGAAATTCAACGCAGGTAGAAAGAGAGCCAATGGTGGAACAACTGAAAGATTTGCCATATCAGAAGCTTTGAATGTTTATTGAGTGTTGGCTGCATATACAAAATTAAACAAACATATTTGATACTACATTCAACGGGCTGCTTATTAGAGCAAACTTAACATTCCAATACTTGCAACTGTATTCAATTCTGATTCACACATCAAGCCTTCTGTAACCTTATCTTCCTAATTATCTTTTTTAATATTTGGTGTAATTGTCGTTGTAGCACAAACGCAAATTATATATTTCAAAGTGTCAGCTAAATGGTTTCCGTAACCATGCTTCTGTTTCATTAGGTAAAAACATTCTCACACACGCAAGTAGAGCCAAACATAAAGTTGAGGTCAGGCCTGTGAGGTTGAAATTGGAAGCAACAGGTCCTGAAACTAGTGCCTCAAAGAATCAAACTGTAAGTGATATAGTGAAAAACCTACTACAAATAGGTTTATTAGCCCCTAATGTTATTCATGCGTAAACTGGACTACGAAAGAAGTAAGACTGATGGACATGCGACGACCAGAATCGACGTAGGATGTAGGTTGTGCACAGAGGGAAATGCAATGAAGTTCACATGGACCATGTTACTGCTGGCCCAGTTTTATGGTATACATACTGTAGAAATTAGGTACTTCAGAAACAGACTACAGGATTCATTAATCAATAAGTGTGTAGAAAATAATTCTGAACTATATAAAATCATTTACATTTACAAATAAAGGGTTTAAGAAATGAAGGAAACGAAAGCTATGAAATCCTTCCTTGTTCAAAACGCTTTCTATTTACTAGAACTGTATTAAAGTAGTGGTAGCGGTGGTCGTAGTAGTAGTTTTTTGACGGGGAAAATCTTACGAAAGACACCTCTGGCGAGATGGATTATTACCAACTGAAAAAAAAAACTGTAGGAATCATAGTGTACTTCTTCATGGAACTGCCCAGCGGCATTACTTCAAGAAGCGGAGATTCGAGATGGCAATGACGGACTCAAACAGTCATTGTAGGTCTTAAGCGTCTTCCATTTCCCGGCGCTTATGGGATAGAATCTGTCGGGCCAGCCGAGAAAACACGTTCCAGTTCGCAGAAGATGTCAGCATGCTGGAGACCACCTGAGAAGGCGTAAACTGTCCTAGCTTTAACTCCGCCTGTTGGCGCAGATGTTGCCATCGAACACATTCGTAGAACATGTGTTTCACGGTGTTGACGTTGCCGCAGCAGATACATTCGTCAGTGGCGCTTAGCTCAAAACGGTGTAGATAGGCCTGAAAGCATCCATGACCTGTGAGGAACTGTCTGAGGTAAAAGTTGACACAGCCTCTTCGGCGAGTAAACCAAGTTGTAATGTCGCGGATTAATCGTCGAGTCCAGCGGGAGGTTCCGCCATCAATATCCCATAACTCCTGCCACTGTTCCAAAAGCTGCTGCCGGGCCTCAGCTCGGCTCCCTTAATAGGCGCTCTGTGGCCAACAAAGTAATAGGAGGCGTTCTGGCCAAGACCAGTAATGCCTTGGTTGAAGTCATCCGATAGGCACTGGTAATCCGGATCGCAACCTTGCGCTGCACGCTGAGGAGCTGAGTGGTAGAGAGCTTTCGGTCAAGTGCATTTTGCCAGATGCTCACACAATAGAGCAAGATAGAGGTGACAATTGAGAAGAGAAGTCTGCGACTGGTTTCCTTAGGGCCTCCTATATTCGGCATTATTCTACTCATATGCGCCACGGCCACGCTTGCCTTCGTGACGCTGGATCGTTCGTGAGTACCCATGTACATGTTTCGGGCGAGATGTATACCCAAATATTTCAGGGAAGCCTGACTCCAGATCGCCAGGTACCTTCCTGCCGCCTACCAGCAGTACCACTTCAGTCTTGTGTGGCGCCAAGCCTAATTTCTTGGCGGTCAGTGCACGATCTAGTTCTGCTAGAGCTTCATTGGCAGCGAGTTCTAGAGAAACTGCATCAGGGGCAATTACAGTGAGGGCGAGGTCGTCTGCATAGGCTGTAAGCATCGCTTGCGATGCCGTATGTAGTAAAAGCGGGCGTTAAACACCACACATTTCATTTCATTTCATTTAGGCTGTAAGCGTGAACCCTGCGGGACTCTATAAGTCATGTACATTTAACTGTGAGTGCGTACGAATAGCAACCGATCGTCCAAGTAGCTGGCCAGCAGATTGTAGAGATATGATGCTATCTGCCGTGAACTGAGCTCCGATAGAATGCTTCCCCATGGCGCAGAGTTCAAGGCATTTCGGAGGTCAGGGGTTGCAAGAGCACACTTGGGCCGTCGGCCGCGTGTCTGAGATTGGACGCCCTCTGCGAGTTCCTGCACTTTACCCAGGGTAGTAAGGGCGGACCGTCCTGTTCGAAAGCCGTTTTGTGCTTTCGGCGCGTTCGATTTCATTAATGAGGCGTACCAGTACTAGACGTTCAAACAGTTTACCCGTGTTCCCGGTGAGGTTTCTGTAGCAACAGAAGATGCGCCTGCTTCCACTAGGACGGGAAATTGCCAGTTTTCAAGAGGCGGTTAAATAGTGCCAGGCACCGGTCAGGGTAATTCTGGACAATCGTCTTCACGACCAGAGGGTTCAGACCGTCCGGTCCTGGGGCTCTGTTTACCCGAATATTGGCCATAACTTCAGTCAGGTCTTCTACAGTGAACGGAGGTATCTCATCTGGAGGCACTGGGTGCTTAGCCCATATGTGGGGGCATGTGCGGGGAAGAGGGTCTGAGCTACGTCTAACTGGCGATCTTCAGGCAACTGGGCTGGCGGCGAAGTCCGGAGCTGCTTCGTAGCAAGTTTATAGCCCTGGCCCCAGGTGCCATCGTCTATTTCATCTAGAAGTGCATGCCAAGCAATACGTTTGGCTTCCAATATGGCTTCCTTGAGAAGTGCCCGGCTTGTGCGGTACTGTTCCAAGCAGAGACGTTTGTGGTCATTATCGCCTCTTCTGTTTGGTCGAAACATTGCTCGTCTGGGCCGTAGGTTTTGTCAACGTTTGGCCGCAATATCTGCAGACCATCAGTAGGCGCACTTACGAAAGCGCCTGGCCAACTTCTGAGGAAACGCAATGTTACATGCTTACTGTAGAATCCTGGAAAATGTTGGAGCGGTAAGGGTCCTTTTATCATGAGCACTCAGCAGGCGGCCCAGTTCCGCTACCAAAACGGTGAGCCCATTCGGTGAAACCCGCCAGCCCAGACGTGAGGAGCTGTCCGATGGATGGGAACCAGCATCAGTGACATCGAGCAAGAGGTACTGGTAATAGCTTAGGGTCTTCGTCTCCAAAACTTCCCAATGCAGAACCTTCTCAGAGAGTGTGTTGGTACTAAAAATGATATCGATGTAGGACTGACTATCACGTCGTACAAAGGTGGGTGCTATTCCTTGATTATGTACCACTAAATCTTCTCCGGCAAGCCATTCAGCCAATGCACGGGCTCTAGTGTCCTCAACAGTTGAGCCCCATAAAGGCGATTTGGCGTTAAAATCACCACCCACGATGATGCCTTTAGAACAACGAAGCATGTCTGCTCGTAGGTAGTGGAGGAGACTAGTGAATCGGGCAAAGTCGACATTGGGGAAATGTAGCAGCCATAAACCAGAAAGGAGGGCAGCTCCATCCAAACAAATCCTGATCTTGCTCTCCTGTTCACTAAGGGCAGAGAATTACTGCAGAGACGTATAGCAATATCCACTGCGGTGTCGGTGGCTCATACAGTGGAATCGGTTTTAAATCTGTTCGGTTCAGCTCCCAAAGCGCGGGAAATGGATTCCTGGACTTCGGTCTCCGTGGCAATGGCATCAATATCACGGATGTGCAGTATCGTGTCCATTCTGTGGGTACAGCGCACAGCCTTGTCTTAAAGGGATTGTGCAAGAGCCTTCCTCAGTGGTTCGGCTCCCCCATTAACAGTAAGAAGCAGTTCTCCTCCACGGGTCTTGCGTATGTGTTGCACCTCCACTCCAACATCCTCCAGTTTGACGCTGCTCTTAACCTCCTTCAAAAGTTCCGCATATGTTCGGGTCCCAGGATGAATAATAACTGCTCCAAGGTCTGGGCGTGAGGCTGCCGAGTGTGATCCAGGATGGGGACCTCCAGTTCCAGCATCGGGTGTCATTCTCCGAGGTCGAAGGACGTGCAGGTAGACTAAGATGTCTGTGTCTGCAAAGGCATATTCCAAAAGTTTCCTTGTCGCAAGGATGTCACACCCAGCCGGTGGTGATGAGAAATCCCAGAAATGTTCCAATGCAAATAACAAAAGGGTTAGTAGTCATTATAGGGCATGTTACCACACTCGTGAGCAATTGAAATTTTAACGATCAATATATCCATATCTTAGGCTATCCCTGTTTGGGTACTTGACCTTTTGTCATAAGGGAGGCTTCTGCAGTAAATACTTGCGGGCTTTCAAAAATGACTGACATGTGCTGTTTAAACTCCTTTTTTTGGTAATTTACGTCCTCCAACGTGTCATATCGGACGATGAATGGAATGGGTGAAATGATGCTCAAATGTATCCGGGGTCCATGGAGCTTAGAGTTACCTGACATTCGTCTTTTAGGATAAGGGAAAACCTCGGAAAAAACCTTATCCAGGTAACTCACCCTTACCGAGATTCGAACTCGGAGTTTATTACTAAACTCCCTTAATGTAATCGTTCTAAGAACGATTAAATTTCCAACAGAAAACCTAATAGTCGTAACTACAGAGCCTGGAAGTTAAGTACTTACAGTATAGTAAGCCGCCACTTAAGGTGCGTATCTCAATTTATATGAGAGCCCCTAGTGGTATATCGGGAAACCTACGAATTAGTTGGAGAATAGCTCAATGGTAAAGAGCGAACGGATGCAAGCCATGAGATCCCTGCTTCAAATCCCGGCCATGGCAATGAGTTTTTTTCAATCTGACTCGATCAAAATTTTGGCCTACACATAGTGTGGGAGGACGATTAAATTTTTAACAGATTGCTTGCTAACCCGTATTATTTTATTAGAGAATACTTTGAAAATAATACCCAATCTTAAGTAATTTCAATTTTTTATGTATTTTACTATTGTCGCGAACGCATTGTTGAGGCGAGGCGACGAGAGGGACGAGTTCAAAGAGACGGGCATTGCACTGCGGTGATAAAAGCTCGCCGAAACGGTGGGGGGAAGGAGACCGATTTCTGGAGAGTTCGTCTTTCTTCTAGCACCGTATTGATTGTTTGAGAACATTCCGAATGGTAAGTTATAAATAACGAAGCCGCAGCTCGTCAAGGAGACACTCGGTAATTGGACGCGCGTGTGTGAACAGTTGTAAAAGTTAACTCTTTTGTGGTCGATGACCTTGCAAGTTTCTACCGAAATAAAGATCAATTTTTGGTGTTTGTAACCTTGACTTTTAATTTCACAAACCCGCAAAGTCACAATTGATGTCAGGAGTGAGACATACGACATGGAAGCGGCATTGCAAAAGATTCTAGAAGAGTTGAAAGAAATGAGAACAGCGAAAGGCAACCTCACTGCGAAGACGGAGGCGGCAAATAACAACTTGGCCGCGACGATGACCGCGAAGATGACCGAATTAACAACGAAGACGGAAACTGCAAACAATCTGGCCGCGACGATGACTGCGAAGAAGGCCGAATTAACCACTGAAATGAAGGCTCCGAACGAGACCCTTGCCAAAAAGTTTGAAGAACAGTTGGCCGGTGTGAGGGATGACGTCACGGGGCTGGGCAAGCGGATGGGCTAAGTGGACGAGCACGCCGAGGACCTGGCGAACCGCTTTAATGACCTAGAAGGAAAGGCCGACAATAACACCAAATCCCTCGAAGACTTGGCGAGTCACGTTAACAACATAGAGGGAAAGGCCGACACCAACACTATGTCCCTGAACGCCATGGTGAACATCGTCGGCAGAAGGATGAAAGATTTAAAAGCCGGTGTGTTGGGAAGCGACACATCTGCGCGTGTCAAACCGCCAAAGTACGACGGCACGTTCACGTCCGAAGTCTTCGGCCGCCAATTCGACACAGTGGCCAAAAACAAGTGGTCACCAGAGGAGGCCGCACAGTTAATAGCCAGCCTCCAGGGACGGGCCGCATAGGGTTCTGCCGCGGTCTAGACAGCGGCGGCGCTCTGGAAAACCACTTCGGGAACCACCGCTTAGCCTCAGCCTATCGCAGCCAACTCAAGTCAAGGACGCAGCAGCCAGGGGAGACGCTGCAGAAGTTCGCCATGGCAATTGAACAGCTGGCCAGCAAAGCTTTGGTCGACCTCTTACCTGAATTCGTATCCCGAGAAGCCACATACAACTTCGTTAACGGGGTTGACAGTTGAGTCCAGAGGCTCTACTCCCATTAGTCCTGAACCCGTAGGAACTGGACTAGGGTACGAGACGTTGAGGCACTTCAGCGTCTAATGCTCGGCGACTTCAAAACCACCCACGAGGCGCTAACGGCAGCATTAATAATGGAGCCGGCCAAGGTGACGGCTACTCCGAAGTCGAGATGGAGTATCTGCTACACTGGAGACCGAAGGCCAGTCGAGGGACGCCGTCAAAGACCAAGTGGCCTGTGTTGAAATTGTGGCCAGCCGGGACACCTGGAGAGAGACTGCGCACACCAGGGAGAACAGCCGGAAAGCGACTAAAGGCCGGCGTGGTGAGGGACACGTCGGCGCCATCACCACTGTCCCCTCGAGTGACACTGCGGGTCGTCAGCGTGGGCGGTTGGGTGAGAGGGAAGCCGTGCCGCGTGCTGGTGGACACCAGGACAGCTGTGACCGTCATCAGATCTGACGTAGCCAGGGGTTTGCCGTCGAGGAAACCAAGCCGACAATACCAGCTTGTGACGGCATCGGGTGACACCAGGCCTTTGGAGGAGGCCCTGCTGAGGTTGACTTTAGGACGGAGTGCCGTGCGTCTGTGGGTGTTCGTCGCGAAGGTGGCTAAGGAGGTGATACTGGGACTGGATGCCTTCAGGAGCCACGAGGCGAAGGTCGACGTGGGCAGGAAAGTCCTGCGGCTCAATGGAGAAGAGGTGATATTCCGGCCACCCGAAGAACACCTGGGAATCTGCAGGATCGTCCTGAGGGAAGACGTGGTTGTCCCCGCGAGAAGCGAGGTGGTGGTGACTGCGCGACTGGAAGGCCAGAGGACAAGGAACTTGATGCTGGATCGGAAGACGCCTGTGCACGGACTATGTGTAGCCTGAACATTGTTTCCGTGCCGAGAGGAGGTGCCAGTGAGGCTGCTCAACCTGACAGACATCGATCACGATGTCCAGGCCGGGACGGAGTTTGGGCGGTGCGAGCCTGTGGTCAACGTAACACCATTCGACCAGACCCATGAGCTGGTGCCGACGCAACACCTGGGGCCCCGGCTGGAAGGCTTATTGAAGAGGGCGGCCGTCCACCTTACCGCAAAACAGCTCGAGAAGGTTCGACAACTGCTGAGACGATACCAGTGCGTCTTCAGCCAAGGGGACAAAAAAATAAATAAAATAAAATCTGCATATCTAATAGCACGCTTTCTGGAATCTATACCAGGCCTAATTATGCAAACTTCATTTTTAACTTTATTAACTTCTGAATCAGATTTCACAAAACAATTTACAAATTTTGCAGATATAATCTACTTTCTACCTTAACGAACTAACTAAACTTTAAGATTACTCGATTCCAGTAACCTTACAAATATAACCTATCTAAAACGGTCTTTTTTCTACTTTACTTCTACTTCAACAATATAAATCAAATCTGCGTTTCTACTACAGCTTTAATTCTTATAACAAGCTACGAAAGACTGTTTCCTACAGTTTTAAAATTTCCTCTTCTGGAACTGGTAAC
Source organism: Mantis religiosa (assembly GCA_030765055.1). Lineage (NCBI taxonomy): Eukaryota > Metazoa > Arthropoda > Insecta > Mantodea > Mantidae > Mantis > Mantis religiosa. Next base: position 339,004,249 of record CM060950.1, on the reverse strand, counting down.
CAAAGCTTCCTCCTACTGGTATCATCTCCTAAAGAAACTGGCATCAGTAAATGGAGCTGGTTCGTCAGTTCCAGACGTCCGGGTAGTCATCTTTCCGCTTCTGCATAATCAGTTGCATATGTCCGCTCTGATACTCTCCATTTATATCTTCTCTCTCCTAAGGGCCGCGCCGTGGCTCAGCGGTTAGACTGCTTGGCTCTCACCAAGGCGGCCCGGGTTCGATCCCAGGCGAACGCAAAGTGAGATTTGTGATGGACAACACGGCGCTGGGGCGAGTTTTCTCCGGGACCTCCGGTTTTCCCGCCATCTCATTCCACCGGTGCTCCATCTTCATCTCATGCATCATCAGTGTCACCGCCTGCGGCGCCGTATGTAGTAAAAGCGGGCGTTAAACACTACACACATTTCTCTCTCTCCTGGTATTCTCTTTCTGTCTATGGTCTTTCTGTTTTCTTTCTGATGTCCATAATTGGCGTCCTAAATCAGGTCTTCTAGTCTGGTAATCTGTATCTTCAGTTTCTCTTGATCTTATTTCTCTCCGACAATCTCTTAAGCTATATTCTTTTCTCATAGTTTGAAATGGTCTTACATTTCTTTCTTGAAATATTTTTTTCGTGGGTCCTATATTCCTCCAACGCCTTAACGGATATTATTTGAGACATATTTTCTAAATGTACATAATCTTCTGCATCTCTTAAGATGTTTCATAAACATTTTCCTTGAAGTTTCCTTCGACCGTCTTCTACTAGTTCACTGTATTTATTGCATTCAAAAATAGCATGTTCAGGCGAATCTAAACAGTTACATTGCTCACATAAATCTGAGTTCTACTTCCCTATTCTTTTTAAATATACATAGTATGGGCCATGTCTTGTAACAAAATGAAAAAATCCTTTTCTTGGTTTTATATGTTCCAATTTTAGCCTCTCTTCAATGTCCGGAAATAAATCATGTACTCTTCTTCCTACGTGTGCATTATCCCACTCTTCTTGCCTTCTTGTAATAAAAAATTTTTCACTTCTTTCTTAATATTGCACCTTTTTCCCATAATTTTAAAAACATTCCCATATTCTTCCTTCTTTAGCCAATAAGTTGCACCCCTTAATCTAATGATATAGTTAATAGGCCAAATTCCCGCTACTATTAGTAGGGCCAAATTAGATGTTGGTTTTGTAGCTCCGCTGCTGCGAAGTAGTATCTGTCTTTGAGTTTTTCGGATTAAATTTGCGCAGGATTTGACTCTTAACCTATATGCCCATGTACTTGCGCCATATCCTATTACACCTATTACAAAACTTACATGATATATCCTTGTTGCTGTAAAAGGTATTCTATAGCTCTTTTGTACAATTGACGCTAATTTCATAATGACATTTACTGCCTTTTCTCTTACATACTTCATATGGCTGTTTAAAAGTAATGCTACATCTAATTCTATGCATAAATACTTTAACGTTTTGTGTCTTTTTATATTTACATTATATACTTTAATAGTAGGGTCTCTTTTGACTTCTCCCTTAAACATCATATATGCCAATTTATGTGGGGCTAATTTTAATTTGGTTCTGACACACCACTGTTCAAGGGCATCAATCATCCGCTTTGATTTCTGTTCTAGTTCTAGTCTGTTCTTTGCTACTACCATAATCATTAAATCGTAGACGTAAGCAATGATATCTTATACCTCTTGCATGTTCCCAATTTCCTCTAACATTGGTTCAGTTATTATATCCCAAAATAAGGGCCCTAAAATAGAACCCTGTGGGCGACATTTATTAATATCTCTGTCTACTTTCCCTGAAGTGGTTTGGAAATAAACTATTCTATCCGTACAGTAATTTTTTATGCTGTTATATAGACATCTTGGGTAGTCCTTATTTCTCATAGTATTAAAAAGTTCTGACCACCATAAGTTATCGAAAGCTTCCTGAATGTCGAAGAAAACTCCTATCAAGTATTTCTGTTCACTTGCGTTTATTCGTTTTAGTGCATAGTTTATTGCATCTTCCGCGGATTTGTTTTTTCTAAGACCAAATTGCTTATCACTCATACCTATTATCATTCTATATTCTAGGATGCGATTATATAAAAGTCGTTCCTGTACTTTTCCAAGAGTATTAAGCAAGCAAATTGGCCTATACAATTTTATTTTGATAGGTCCTTATCTTTCCCTTTCTTAAGAATGACTACTTTAGCTTCCTTCCAACAATAGGAGATTTTTCCTAAAAATAGACACTCATTGAATAGCTCGGTTAATATTGGTGATAATTTATCTGCCAAGTTTTGAATTCCTGTGATACTATTCCATCTGGTCCTGGGGATTTATTTTTCTTTCCTAGCCTAATGGCGATTTTGACTTCGGTGAAGTCATATGGATATACTAATCTTTCTCCCAAGTATTCTTCTTCATAAAGGCGTCTCTTATATTTGTGTACATGTTGCTCATCTTCTATCCAATTCCATGGTAATAACTTTTCTAGTAAAAAATTAATTGATTCTTTCCATATTTTCATTTTTTCTCCATCTTCTTTTTCCAGGGTTGAAATAAATTCCGGTCCTCGTATTTTCTCCATTATGATCTTATACGGAATACCCCATACATTATCAGTCAGCTTTTCCTCTACATAACTATCCCACGAGTTTTTCCTCGCATTTTCCAACTCCAATTTATAATTTTCTTTTATTTTCCAATAGATATTAAAATTCCTGTCCCTTTCTGAATATACTACCGATTTTTGGTAAATTCCTCTGGTTTCCTCATCTTCCTTCGCAATTTATATAATTTATCATTCCATAGGCCATTCACTTTTTTATCAGTTCTTTTTTAGGTACAACTTTCTGAATTGCTTCTTGAATTCTATTAGTTATAATTTTGGCCTTTCTGTTTATATCTATCGTATTATAAAAATTTGGCATATCAAATTCTTCCCGCACCTTATCCCAATATGCCTTTTTAAATTTATATCCTGTCTTTCTCCATACACATTCATATTCTGACTTCAACATTACCTCATAATAGAAAATGATTATATTATGATCGCTCCAATTAAAAATGTGTTTTGATATATTTCCCTTAGTTAGGGTTATGTCTATATTTTCTTCTGCTCCATCTCGATTTTTGAAGGTATATATTCCTTATTGTGCTTATTTATAAGAATTAGGTTCTATATATGTATTAATTCCTCCAGTTGTTTCCCCTTATTATCTCGATTTTTGCTTCTCCATAAGGTTGATTTTGCATTGGCATCCATGGTAAAAATGATCTTTTCCTTTGTATACGTATCTAGTACCCTTTTTGTTTTCTCCAAATGTACATCTATGTTGTCTTTATATTGATAATATTGAATGCAGACAATATTACTAACTCCTTTATATATCATTTCTATGCATATCATGTGTTCTTCACATAGTTGGGAAATTTTGGCAACTACGAGTTCTTTGTTAACTCTTATAATTGCTGCTCCTTCAGATATTACTCTTACATTTATCGGTATATACATAACCTTTAAATGTATAGGGTTCCTGTATGCAAATTACGTCTAATTTCAATTCTGTTATAAGTTTCCGCATTTCCATCATAACTATTTTACTATTTTGAGCGTTTATTTGTGCAAATCTAATGCAGCTATTGTCTTGCATTTTGTAAGTTATCGTTTGTAATATTTTCACGTTCCTCCGCTATTTGCATAGCATAATACGCTCTCATACTATCCCTATCTATATCCCTCCTTCTTATTCTTTCTTTACACTCCACTTTTGCCTTAATATTATTTTTTTTTTTTGGTTGATTCTGTTGCCTTTTTAGACTCCTGTCCATATATACATTTCCTTATTTCTTTGGGTGTTCTTGGTATAGATGTATACTTAGATGACAATTTACTTTTCTGCCTGGGCTCATCTCGGTGACAAAATCTTTCATTGCCCGTATTATTAATTACTATTGTTTTGGTTTGGGGACACACATGTCTATTAGGTCTTGTCAATTTATCCTGTCTAACATGAACATAACAATTAGGCCAACTTTGTTGAAAATCATACACCACTCTTCCATAGCACTTTACAAAATGAGTGTAAATTTCGTCTATATCAAAAGCATCATTTCTCCTTGAAAAGGCCATACTTAATAAAGTCTGTAATTGATCCACCTCTGTCGGAAGATTTACTACTCGAAGTTCCATGCGGTCTATGGCGTCGGGGACTGGAAACGTTATGCTATCACCTTGTGGATGCATAATCCTAACAATGTGTCTTAATGTCGCCATTAAAGTATTTCTTTCTTCTTATCTGTTTAGTTTTAATTTAACTTCAAAATTATATATCCTTGGGATATATATCGATTCCATTATCGTTTTCTTCTTTTATTGCATCTATATTCTTCACTATGTCTTCTTGCAGTTGTACTTGTCGAATTACGGATTCTTTAAAGCTTTTATTTTTCTTCTTTTTCAAATCCTCCTCTTCTTCGGTTACACTTTCACCAGTTAATATTTCATCAAAATTAACCTCTATTGTCTTTCTGTTATCCCTACAAATTTGTTTCGCTATCTTATTTAACTTTAACAGACTTATTTGGTTCATCGTGTATTTGTGCAGTGATTATAACTCATTGTCCTGAGAGTGTAGCATTTATATCTGTCTGCGTAGCAATTTCCTTCTTTCCCTTCAGGTATTTATTTCTAATATAGTTTTGGGCTCTTATTCTATCTCTTTTTATTCTGCTTGGACATGTATTCTTCTTTCGTTCCTTCGTTATTTTAAATGTAACTCTATCCATAGTTCAACTTCTTAATCTATCCCAAAACATCTTATACGTTCCGCATTCTCTACCGCCTGCACACTTCTTTTTCATTAAATGACAAGGAATACAAACTTTAGATTGTTCTTTGTTTTTACAATCATTACTGCTGAGTCCTGTTTCTCCGCAATGATACCAGACACTATCTTCTTTTTTTACAAAATTTGGTTACATGCCCTAAATCCTGACATTTCATACATCTCGCCACTACAATAAAATATTTTACCGATACTGACTGAAAGCCTAAATACATTCTTCCTTTCTTTACCATTTCGGATCCCATTTGGGGATCAACCTCCAGCACATGATGTACCACTGCTCTATTTATATGGCCGGTCCTAAATTTAAAGTTCACTTTGCCTTCAAATTCTTCCCAGGTCATGTACAGGCACGTATTCAGAAGTCAATTTCCGGGGGGGTTCAAAAATCTACGTTGAATTATTTGCTTTTAACAATTAATCAGGGATGTATTTTTATCATGTTAGTAAAACTAAAAACAGATGTAATATATTACATTCACATTACTTTCTCCACCCAATCTTCTACAAATTGTTCTCAGAAAAGCTTGTTTTTGTCTTGTTTCTTTGGATAAAGTCTATAGAAAGACCTTTAATTGCACACTTTTGTTATTATACCTGGGATAAAGTGATATAAGCAGCAATCAGATATTTAAAAACGAACCACTAATTCATACATTTGAAGTATTAGTTCTCCTTGAATGAAATAGGGGATAGGATCTTAGAAGCTAAAAATTAGATACCTTTAAGTATCTGAGAATTTTAATCACTAACAAATAATATATCGGAATTAGTTAACTTTGCAATACATTATTATAATTGACATTATTTGTGTATTTTAACGAGTTACTTGTGCAGTAACTTTTCGTTTATCTGTTAGGTTTAGAATAGTTATACAGACTTCACTTCCAGTAAAGCAAACTTCAGGGTTTATACTCAGAAAATTCACAATAGGCATTCTATTTGTTATGCAGCTATCTTAAATATGTAGTGTTTAAATTCAAATTATTGAAGCCATTTTCGGATGATTTTATTGAAAGTCTTCGTTTCGCATCCTTGAAAGATAACGAAATTAAATCCTACATTTTATATTCCTCCAATATTTGGGTTCTGGAGCGCGCGCGCAGACATTTATTTTTAAGTTTTTCCCCCTGTTCTGGTGTACTCATAACTTGCATTCCTGATGACATCTCAATATCAACTTTTTAAATGGAATGTAACACGTTTGTGCTTACTAAGCACGTGGTAGAGGCAATAAACATTGGCCCCGTACTCCCGTACACTGACATGAGTCTCTCTGGTTCTCACAATTTCGCAACTCATATAAAGCACGATTGCTCCATTGCGTATCGTCATCAGGCAAACTGTTTGGTCCGTCTCCATGGTTTGGTGGTAGCGTGTCTGACTCCCAGTGAAGAGATCTTGGCCAACCTTGCCGCGTAAGGGGAAGGAGGGTTTACCTCCACCCACTGTCTGCGAATATAAGACGCAACGTTCCATTATGTAGAGAGAGCGAGAAAAAGGGAAATGCTTTCATGAGGAGGTGGGGTGAAGTGAAAAAAATCCACCTTTGCTCATATGAGCGCAAGTTGGGCACCGCAGAAGCGATTTCCAATCCAGATCATGATAGTTTTCTCAATGGGACTTTTTACAGGGTATTCCCTTATCTTAAGACGATTGTCGGGTAAATCTTATGTTCTAGTCGCTCTAGACTGATGTGATGGTATCACCCGTTTCATTTACTGCCCAATAACACACCCAGTTAAAGGACGTTAAAGTATTAAAAATAAATAAATAAAATACTGAAATTATGCAACGAGCAATTTTGAGACTGTTAAATGTGCATAACAATTGTTATATAGGATGAGATGTTTCGAAAATAGCTTATACGAGGGAAGTAGAAATTGCGGGAGTTGCGTATTTTATGAGCTCCACGTTCTCTTTTAACCTGGTGTTTTTATCTATGATAACCTGGTTTCTTAGTTAAATAATAATGGAAATTAAAGAGGTGTTTATCGTCTTTTCCCCAAAAATTCAAAATTGTCGTGTCTCAAACATGCAGCATTTTAATCATAATCAATAGACATGTTTCTGAGAACAGAAAATTGACGAAAGTTCTTCCATCCAAAAGAAGATATTCACTCACTTTAGTCAATGACCCTTGTTTCAGTTTAAATAACTCAGTTCTGAAGACAGTCCTGAGGGCAAGCAAGAGGTGCACAGTCGGGAACAAAAGAAAGAGTCGCAGTTTCAAATTTATTTGATCATTTAGTCATTTGTTGCTAATATTCTTCTCAGAAATGTTTATTTCTTGTGAAACTATTTATTATTATTTTTTATAAAATTAGTTATTAACATTTTAGCTAATTGATAGAAATTAATCATTTCTTCACACTAGCCGTACATAGGCTAAGGTTTATCATAGATAGAGTCAACATGAAAAATTCAATGCCACGGCCGGGATTTGAACCACGGATCTCCTGATTTCCGTCGAGTCGCTCTTACCCATTGAGCTACCATGGCCAACTTGCTGTCATGACATTCAATTCTTCATTTGACTCGTATATTTCCCCGGTAAACCACTAGGGGCTCTCGCATTTCAGATACACCGTTTGTGGCGACTTACAATTGTAAGTACTTGCATTGAAAGTCCTACTGTGATGAAGCCTCGCTTCATCAGGCATCATCACAGTAATACTTACAATGCAAGTACTTACAATGGTAAGTCGCCACAAACGGTGTATCTCGGATGCGAGAGCCTCTAGTGTTTTACCGGGGAAATAGACGAGTCAAATGGAGTAACAACGAGTGGACGAAAACCAGGAGATCCGTGGTTGAAATCCCGGCCGTGGCATTGAATTTTTCATGTTGACTCTATCTACTTATTAAGAGTATTCATTGCACTAGGTGGCCTTGTTTTGTACAGTGAATAGAGACGTTAAGAAGAGAAGCTTAAATAAACTTCTTCAATACATTTTAAACTTAGTTTTATTTCAACCATTCTTTTATTAAAGGTTCGGAATGACAATTCATTTGGGGGGGGGGGTCCGGACCCCCTGGACCCCCCCCCCTTAAATAAGTCCCTGGTCAGGTAGTCAAAGTTTTGTTCATCTAAGTTCCTTTTGAGATTGCCTTCCTTTGCTCCTGCCATATTCCTCTTCCTCGGTTTCTCCATTTTAAGTTCTTTATCAGATAAACATTTACTTTTAAGAATTTTATTCATATCCTCCTCTGACTCCGTTTCAATTATCACATTTCGTTCAGTCGCTCTCATATGGCTAATCTGGATCTTCTCCGGTGCTGGTTTGAGATTTTTAGTGATAATTTCTTGTACTTCTTTCGTTGTTTTCCCCTTTTCTGATGACACAATGATTGCGTGTCTTTGTTTCTCTATTGTTCTTTGTACTTTTTCAATACTTGGCTGGACATTTTGGTTTCTGCACTATTTCTGCAAAGGTCAATGCCTGCTTCTTGGAATTAAATTCCTTTAGTATTTTATTTTCTGTCCTCAATTTCACATTTTCTACTTTCATTTCCTCCACTAATTCTGATAACTTAGCGAGGGTTGCATATACTTTTTGTTTGTTTCCTAGTAACATCTCATCATCGTTTCCAATAATGCCATTTAACTCATTTATTACAGCTAGCACACCATACTGTTTCTCCATTTTTTCAGCTCTTTCCATCTTTTCTTCCGCCATTTTTATATCATCTATAGAGCTTTCTCTGTAAGCGTGCCAAAGATCTTGGAGCAAAAATACTGCTCTCCTCCACCTCTCCCTTCTTCTTCCGTCTTTCACATTCACTCATTGAAGAATTTAGCGCCTCCTATCCAGGTAACAAGGTTTTAAACACTTTTCCATCCATAAATGCAGATAATTTAAAATAATAATAGTTACTGGCAAAGGTAAAAAGGAGAAAGGAATTCCACAAACCGCGAGTGTACTACACTTCCGCTCAGCTGCTCGTGCAAAACGGCAGAGTCAGCACAAAAATATCTACACGTACGCTGAACGAGTGCAGCGCAGGTATTTCCAATGAAAAACTTTAATGGTGATGGTGGTGGTGGCGGTGGCGGCGGCGGCAGCGGCAGCAATGATGACGATGATGATGATGGTGATGATGATGATAATAATAATTAATAATAATCTTTTAAGCTATTTAAATTCACATCCTCATGCAATACTCACATGAAATATGTTTCTCTTTCTTATGATACACAACACAAATTACATAAACTTATTTACATTTATTAAAAATATCATATATCAGAGCTGCGACATGACAGGTCTGACTTCCACGGCGTTCATCTCAGACGTCTCAGGCGACGACTACGGCCGCACGAAGCGAGTGCTGCACTACATCGACATCGGAGACGCCCAGCCTATTCGGCAACCACCTAGACGCGTTCCGCTCGCAAAACAAGCGGTGCTACGGGACATGCTGGAAGACATGAGACCCAAGGGAGTGATCAAAGAGTCTGAGAGCCCTTGGTGTTCCCCTGTAGTCTTGGTGTTTAAGAAAAACGGCGAGCAACGCTTCTGCGTGGACTACAGGAAGCTGAACGCTGTCACCAGGAAGGACTGCTTCCCCTTACTCCGGATTGACGACACCCTGGACACACTTGCTGGTGCGCAGTGATTTTCGACCCTGGACCTGAAGTCGGGTTACTGGCAGGTGGCTCTAGACCCGAGAAACAAGGAGAAATCCGCATTCCCGACAGGCCAAGGACTTGGCAGTTCACGGTTATGCCCTTTGGCCTCTGCAACGCACCAGCTACCTTCCAACGCTTCATGGAGTCAGTGATGAGAGGATTGACTTACGTCACCTGCCTGCTATACCTGGACATCATCATCGTTGGTAAGACCTTCGAGGACCATCACAGACTGCCTCGCAGAGCAAGTGTTCTGTCGTTTTGGGGTGCCGTTAGAGCTCCACAGCGACAGGTCACCAATTTTTAGTCTAACCTGTTGAAGCAGGCACTGGAAAGACTTGGAGTGAATAAGACCCGCACACCTCTACACCCGCAGTCGGACGGCACGGTCGTGAGGTACATCAAGACCCTCGAAGAACATCTGAGGAAGGTTGTGGCCAGCCATAAGCGAGACTGAGACGTCAAGGTGCACCACTGGGATGACGCCAGCCAGCTTAATGTTCGGCCGAGAGTTACGCCTCCCTTGTGACCTGGCTTTTGGGAGCCTCCCGGAAGCAAAACAGCCAACAACCGAGTATGTGGAGAACTTGGTGGACCGTCTCCACGACATATACGAGATGGCTCGTCAGAACATCCAGATGGCGAGTGACCGCATGAAGACCCGATACGACAGACAAGCCAACAGCCAAGGGTTCCAGCAAGGTGACTTGGTCTGGTTGTACCACCCTACCCGGACCAAGGGACGCTGTCCGAAGCTTCAGCAACCATGGCAATGACCGTATCCGGTGGTAAAGAGGATTAACGACGTGGTCTACGCATCCAGAAGGTGTCCCGAGGAAAAATGTTGGTGGTACAATTAGATCGTCTGGCTCACTACGATGGTTCTGTTCGGGAAGGGCAGCCTGGAGGAGAGAGCAGTGTCGCGAACGCATTGTTAAGGCGAGGCGGCGCAGCGGGAGGGACGAGTTTAAAGAGACGTGCAGTGCAATGCGGAGATAAAAGCTCGCCGAAACGGTGGGGGGAAGGAGACGGATGAGTTTAGGATATAGTGAACGAAATTTTTAGTAGGTTTTGATTGATGTTTTTTATGTACGTGTACTTTTAATAGGTTTTGTTACACTTGTATAGTTTTTAGAAAGTTTTGTATATGGCTTTTGCCATGACTAGTTTTTCTAAAGGGCGCTGATGACCGCCGTAGTTGACCGCCCTTATATATCATCATCATCATCATCATCATCATCATCATCATCATTATCATCTGGAAAGTTCGTCTTTCTTCTAGCGCCATCTTGATTGAAAACATTCCGGATATTAAGCTATCAATAAGGAAGCCACAGTTCGCCAGGGGACAGTCGATAATTGGACGCGTGTGCGTGAACAGCTGTAAAAGTGAACTCTTTTGTGGTCGATAACCTTGCAAGTTGTATGTGTATGTGACGTAATTCTGCTACTGTAAAGGCTGATAAAGTGTGTTTCTACGGAAATAAAGAGCAATTTTTGGTGTTTGTAACCTGGAATTTCGCGAACCTACAAAGTCACACTGTTCTTGAATTGTGTTTTATCAGTTTAATATTATTGTTACTATTGTATTTTACCAATGATATTGTGCTGCATTTTCTTTATCTTTCATGCTTTACCAGTAAATTTTTAAGTTTATTTTGTCGGTGTGACTAAGCATATATTTAGACTCAAAGTGGTTATATTTTGTGTGACAATAAAAATTTTAATTAGCTTAGCTTCATTTTCACTATCGCGATTGTATATTGTATTGTATATAGTTTTCTGATGTTGTCTATTGCTGTAATAGCTTAAGGAGTCCAGGGCTAGGATTTTAAGTGCAAATTTCATGAAAAAACGAAGGAAAATGTGCTCAAATAAGGAAAAAGAAGGTACGAAAAGTTACTGGTTTATTCAACTAATTCAACATTTTCTCTTTCTTTTATTCTAATTTATTGAATTACAAACAAATACATCAAATTATCACTCATCAGAAGAAGGAAAACACAGGAAGTTGTACTTCAAGACATTAAGCATCTTTACATTTTTAAAAGTAAGTCTGTTAGGAGATAGAATCTTTATAGATGCTAAAGCTTCTTTTGGCATTCACAGAAATAAGTAGGGCAAATCTTATATTCACTCAGAATGGTAATTCTACAGATGTGGCAAAATCCTAAATGTCGGGATTCTTCTGAAAACTGAACTCCAGTTTGTCTTTGTCAAAGGCATTTAACCACTCCCTCATGGAAGTAAAAATATCCCACTGTTTGCCCTTCTCCAAAACTTGTTCTTCTAATAATAATTCAATAGCTACAGTCAGGTACTTGTAACAATGGACACAATACAGTTCTATCTGCAAATTATGTATTTTCTCCGGTTACAGAAGTAGCTGTGCCTTGGAAATTGCACCTGCGTCAGCTGGATGCAAAGAAAACACAAACTCTTTAATTTTGTCAAAATTCGCAAACAACATAGCAGCACACTCGATCCTAGATCCCCAGCGAGTAATGAACAGGAAATTTGGAAGGGACAGGCCAGTTGTTTCCTTGTAGACCACAACACGATTCGGAGCTTTCAGTAGCATCTTATTTAGGTCAGAGATGAACTGATTTGTAATGTCGTATTCGCTCCTTATGGATTCACAAAACCTGTGAGGGCATGAACCAAGCATGTCACATACTTCAACTTAGGAAATAAAGGCTTCAATTGGTTAACAGCTGAAACCACGTATGGAGCCTGGTCCGTAAGCACAAGGGGAAGTTTTTCAAACTGGATACCAGCAGGCCAGAGTTTTTAACAGAAGTCCACGTAGTTGCGGGACGTGAACGTTGCAGGATGTCGGGTGAAAATATGGAAGGGGGGAGAATGGAGGTAGTATGTTGCTCCTCCGTGTCTGCCTCACGTTCAAGAGGTCCCGAGTTCGAATCTCGGTCAGGGTGAGTTACCTGGATAAGGCTTTTTCCGGGTTTTTCCCTTATCCTTCAAGACGAATGTTGGGTAACTCTAAGCTCCATGGACGCTGGATGCTACGGCCATCGTGCACCACTGGTGGATTAGTTAATCAACTAGGAAAAGCAGAAATTTAGGTACCCAGACAAAAACCTTGGATGACTGTAATTTTGTTTAGGCTGGAATGAGTGCCTTATGGTTACCGGTAGTATCCGCAAGCCATGCGAGGTAGCCGGTATCGCTTTAAGCGTCGTTCACAGGGTAAATAGTCCCCATGAGATCTAACTAGGGCGCTCTGATGCTGAGGTAAACTCTCGTAAAATTTGGTGGCCCGGCGCCTAATTTCATCCTCCAAATAACGGAGGGATGAAGCCTCGTGAAATAACCTCACGGAGAACCTTCTCCATACAGAATAAATAATCCGAAGACATTTATTCTGTACACACTAAAGCAGTAGCAAATTAGAGCCTGCGGCTATACCCCAGAGTTCAACGCGTAGAGCATGATAGGGAGGACTAGAGCCAGAAAAAGACGCAATTTCAGGGGAACAGACATGAAAGACCGCCACACAGGGTATAGCGATACCGAGGCATCGCAGCACCGATGCGATAGCTCTCGGGTGTGCTCCCGAGAATTTAGGCGCTTATTCAGTTTCACTCCCGAGTATTTGATGGAATTCTCCCACCTAATCTTTGCCTAAAGTAAGTGAATGTGGAGAAGTTGGCGGGAAAGCGGCATTTGGTGAACATGATAGCTTGGCTTTTCTCCGCGCTGATGGACAATCGCCAAAGCGTGCATCATTCTTGGAGAAGGCAGAGGTGTCGTATGGGACTGAAGGCCCTGAGTGGGTGTCTATTTTTGCAATATAACAAAACATCGTCAGCATACTGTGCTATATTGACGTGCTGTTCGGTGGGAAGGTCAGCCACATAAACGCTATAGAGCGTCGGAGATAACAAAGAACCTTCGGGGACTCCGCCTCGGATGGACCTCCGTGTAGATGTTTTTCCCGCCACAGTGACAGTGAAGAACCTGTTTCAGAAATGAATGAAGTGTGTAATGTGAGTAGGTAGCTCCAGATTTATAAGCTTGTAAAGGAGACCCGCATGCCAGGTCGTAGAGGCCTTCTCCACATCCAGAGACACCGCTGCGGTGTATGCCTTGTCGGAAACCCAGGGCTGCAGTCTCCACCACAAGCAGTAACTGCTGGGACGTAGAGTGCCCACGACGAAAGCCAAACTGGTGAGGAGGTATGGCTTGAATGTCTCCCAATAGAGGGGACAAGCAGGCTAAGACTAGCTTCTCGGAAGCTTTCGAGAGGACAGAAAGGAGGCTGATTGAGCGCTAGCTGGCGGGATGAACCGGGTCTTTCCCTGGCTTCAAGATGCATATCACCCAAGCCTCTATCCGCTTTCTCAGTACCTGGCACAGAGCGAGACACATGTTGAAGACAGGTGTGAGGAAAGGCACGACCCTGAAAAGAAGGTGGCGGAGCATGATTGGCATTATGCAATCAGGTGCCGCCGCCTTTTTAGGGTTGACACGCCAGATTACGCCCTGGAGCTCACTAGGTCGAATAATTGGAAGTCGGTCCGCCTCGGCCGGGGGACGCCGAAAATATCGACGAACCTCCTGCCTAAGGCGGTTAGAGAAGTCTCGGTTCTGGGGGTCTTCTCTAGGCCTCATGGTCCTCTCGAGGTAGTCGGCAAACGCAGTTGCTTTGGCCTGGGGCTCGTAAGCCAGGCCTTGGGTGCCTTGGAGAGGGGAGTTTGGTGGTGGTTGGCGGTTCCGAAGTGGTTTAATGACCTGCCACAGGTCCCCATCCTCGAAGTTCATACGAGACATCGTGTCTTCCCACGCACGCAATCTGTGCTGAAGTAGGCGGAGACGAACCTCTCGACTTAAACGCCGATGAAGCGTTCGATTATGAGGCGTGCGGTGTCGCTGGGGTGAGAACAGTTAGGTTGCGGACAGTTCGCACCACGATGGAGGTGGATGAGACCACGGTCTCAAGGGTGGGTGTATCCGTTATGTTGGGGTTGGAGGAATGGAGTTATTTAGGCAGACTTTGACGCAATCCCAGTCCACGTCCTGGTGTTGGACCGGTACGTCATGGTTGGTGACCCTGGTAATAACCTCAGCAAGTACTGGGTTGTAGTCTGAATGTAGTGCATTTAACGAGGTGAGTGATAAATAAAATTAAAAGTGTTTAATGATTGAGAAGTCAATATGGGACGGACGACCCCGACCTCGCGGGTAATGAGGGGGTTGCCATGGGTCCTCATCTCTAAGATGAGGGTCCGCATCCACCATGCGGATGTCACTGCCTCTTCTATCCGCCCAAGGACCATTATGCCAACGCTGATATTTAGCATTAAGGTTCCCAGCCAAAATGGCATTAGGAAGTAAGGCAAAGATGGATAGGTAGTCGTTGGCTATGAATTGTGTGCGGGGTTGGTGGCAGGCAGACTACCAGAACTTCAGAACCGTCAAGGCTCACATGATCCCATGGCTTCGAGGATCTGGAGTGATAAAGCTGGACTACTCTATGAACCTCGCTTCTTCTTACCAGGATCGCCGTGCCGCCTCCTCGGCGCCCTACACGATCCGATCGGAGACAGTGATAGCCCGTGAGATGGAAGGGTATATTGGGGCGGAGATGTGTTTCCGACACTAAGATGAGGTCCACAACATAGGATTTCGCAAATTGTAGGAGCTCCTCCCGCTGATCTGCCCATCCCGCCGCGTTCCAAAACGCGAATCTGAACAAGGTGCTGTACCTAGTCCGATCCGCCATTCTGAACCGGCTAGATGAAGGAGGTCAGAAGAGTGAGCCCCTCCATGGCGGGCCGCGGGATCAGAGGAATAGGTAAACCGCACCAGCAGTTCGCAGAGACGCTGACCGTGGGTCTATAACAATTGGTACAGCCACGTCAACAACTCCGATTGCGGTGTGGAAGGTGTTGTATGGGGAACTGAGGTGGGGTCTTTGGGTGTGTTTGAAGAGGAATGTAGTGGTAGTAGTAGTGTTTAACGCCCGATTTCACTACATACGGCACCGCAGGTGATGACACTGATGATAAATGAGATGAAGATGGAGCACCGGTGGAATGAGATGGCGGGGGAAACCGGGGATCCCGGAGAAAACCCGCCCCAGCGCCGTGTTCTCCACCACAAATCTCACTTTGCGGTCACCTGGGATCGAACCCGGGCCGCCTTGGTGAGATGAAGAGGAGCGTCGAGGAGCCGTCCTGCCATTAGCCCCCTCGTCCCTCAACCGACAAGCAGGGTTGGGGTTACCAGACCCGCTCTCAGCCTCGGAGTCCGAGTCCGGCTTTCTGG
Organism: Mantis religiosa; assembly: GCA_030765055.1. NCBI lineage: Eukaryota > Metazoa > Arthropoda > Insecta > Mantodea > Mantidae > Mantis > Mantis religiosa. The sequence goes on along the minus strand of CM060950.1, from coordinate 338,988,495 downwards.
CAGCCCTACGCCACTCCGCCCTACGGGAACGGGAAGTGGTGTTGAGTGGGACTGCAGCTGTCTTAGTTCACGTAGGGGAGGGGATCCGTCCCCTTCAGCTGCCCAAGTGCGGGCGCTACGGACCCTTAGCACTCGTGGTACCTCTGACGTTACTAGAGGAACCTCGGGCCGAACATCTGAGCCCCTCCTTCGGGAGTTGTTCGGATTGGGATGGCTTCGAGGGGGCAGTGTGTTCCCGATACCCGTGGGAATCGGGTACGTCTTCGGACGGGGTTGAGGGAAGCCATTAATTCTCCCGGGTACTAGCCTGCAAAGCTAGTAGAAGGTGCGCTAGATCACCAGGCGGCCCCACCGAGGTTTTCGGTAGTCTTCACCTTTGGTGTTGGCGCGCGTAAGTGGCGTATCCATTTCCATCCCGTCTTGAGTCCATAGGACCAGATGGGGAGGCTTGTTAGGAAACAAGGTCTTGCCCTATGGAAAGCCCCGCGGATGACGCCGAGCGCCCTTTGGGACAGCTCGGATAACTCCCCGGTTGAAAGAGGCCCGGGTCCTTGGTCCTACGGGTCCAGGACTAATGGGAGTAGATCCTCTGCACTCAATGTGTGTCTTAGTATCACGTGATTGGCGGGTCTTATCCTGTGAAGACGCAGAGCCACTAGCTGGTTTGCGTGCCACCTCAGCAAAGGATGGAGCACGGCTGATATTGGGCGCTTGATGCGCTGGTGCTATGGAAGAGGTTGCCCGCTCCGTTTGAGGCGCAGAACGGGTGATCTGGGGCAGGTCTCCTAGAGGCAATAACGGCCTTCCTGGAAGCGCAGCCTCCATAGCACGCTATGTGCTCCCCTTTGCAGTTGACACATGTCGGAACTTCCATGATGTCACGGGGACAGTTCTCTTTAGGGTGGATACCACCGCACCTCAAACAGCGAGGGTTACGGTGGCAGAAGAGGCTGGAGTGGTTAAATCCCAGACATCTGTGACATTGGGGAGGCCCGCCAGAGCCCTTGGCAGGTTCCATGGCCACCCTGAGATAGCATATGGTGTGAACACCATCTATCCTAGCCTCAGGATCTTTGGCCAGCTCCACCACTACTAGGAACAGGGGGAGCGGGATTTCGTACATTGGCGATCAGGAGCAGGCCAGGTGAGCCTGGGGGTAATGCTCTTGCGGATGAGATCTGGCCTTATGTCATCTACGGAATTGTCCCAAGGTAATGCTCGGATGACTGCGCAATTCACGGGAGGTGAAATGAGGAATTTCTCGCTTATTGAGGTGCTAGAATAGCTTGGTATAGTCCTCGTTCTTGGCGTGGAAGACAAATCGGCTTTTTTCTCCACCGCACCGTGCACTCCGCGAGGGTTGGCATGACCTTCTTAAGGAAGCCGACTGCTCCCGCGAAGTTGTCCACAATGATCGACGGAATGTGGCGCCTTTGCCTCCCTGTATGGCCCTGGCCAGAGGTGGTTGCATATAGACGAGAAGACTGGCCAGATGGCACGCCCTTTGCAGCCAGTCTTACTGCTCTCTCATTTCTCCGTGACCTCACTTCACGGAACTCCTCATCCCCCACGCCACCTGTAGAGAGTCCTGAGGAGCTGGACTCCTGGTCACTCTCGGCCGCCGAGGAGCAGGAAGAGTTGCAGGACACTGGTGTTCTTCCGCTTCTACGTGTGAAAGAGGTGCGTACACTTGTACGCTCGTCGTCGGAGTCAGACTCCGGAATTTGGCCTACACGTGAACTGGCTTACCGTGAGACGCCCTCGTTAGATATGCTTGTCTCTAGTAGAACCTTGCCATCTGCACCGTGGCGTTGTTGGGGATGTTTTATTTTCCTATTGCCTCCAGTGAAGGTGCCTGGGACGGCCGCTACAGCCGTTTCAACAGACCCGTTTCTGGCCGAGCTGGTGGAAGAAGTGGGGTTTGGTTGTGACATGGTTCCTGGGAGAACAGGTACACTAAAAACGCCCTGCACACGGAGGTGCAGTGCAGATCAACCCGCCTACAAGCTTCCTCACCTGTAGGTAGCAGGTGCTTAGAAGCTTGCCACTAAGAGGACCGGACACCTGTAAGTACAAAGTGCGCCTTACCCAGTAACTAAGTACTGGGTGGCTATGCTCATTAGTGGCCTGAGCTGTCCGATTAGCTGTGACGTTTTTATAATCGAACCATCGTTTCTCGAATGTTACCGAAGCATCACGGTCTTTCACGATGGCGAGGGAAGGAAAGGAATCAATCAGACCTCGCTCTGTTTCCTTCTCTCCCCGCACCGGCTCTCCCACGGCAAGCGCCAACCATTCACCCACGTGTGGGCGTAGCTTGGACGCTATCCCTTTCTTTCCCCGCTGGATTGTCGCTACTCCGACGATCTGGTGACAGTATTTGGATTAGAAGAGATGAGTCCAACGAGTATGGCATGACGTAGATCTATTTCAACAGAAACTGGAACTAAATATGGCAGGATGGAAGATAGTGGATTGTTTTAAAATACGAAGATTTGGACCGAAACCAACACCAATAATAGTGAAAACAGCATAAATGAGATTCAAATGGAAAGTGTTGAGAAACAGCAAACAGTTAAGAGGCACCAAAATATTTATTGAGCAAGATTTGGGCAAGAAATAGCGTGAATTGAAATCTTAAGCTTTATTAGAAATGAAAAAAGCTAGAGCGGCAGGAAAACGAGCTTATTTAAAAGGTGTTAATTTCTGGATTGACGGTGTGAAACAGGAACAAGGTCAGCACTACGTTGCATAGTAGGGCAAAAGACAGGAATATCCAACTGGCACGTGGTCGAACCACGGAAACGAAGCATACGTCACCAACGAGAAAGTTAGAGTCGCCGGTGCTGACGAGGGAAAGAGAAGATACGTCACCAGTGACGTCACACGTACGAAACGAGCGAGTCGAAGCACAACAGCTGAAGGATGTCACGCAAGGCGAACATTTGACGGTGAAGCTGCTGCCGATCGCTGTGTCGCAGCGTTGCCATCTCTTTCACTCGCTGTCCGTGGCCAGTTGTTCCACTCCTAAGCTATCTTCTTCCCCTTCACTATTTGTGCTCCTATTTACACTATCACTGTCACTGTCAGTCACTTGAGTTACTTATGTTTATAAAGACACTTTCAATAGTTTCCTCTAAAATTCCTTCTTCTTTCCAGGCATTTTCTAAAACACCTCTCACATTTTCCCAGTTTTCGCGCCTAACTTCATTAATACCTTTAAGCGTTAATTCCTGAACCTCAGTGAAGGTCTCATTGTTGCGTCTGATATAATCCTTAACCTGTGCCCATATCAGTTCAATCGGGTTGAAATGACAGTGATAAAGCGATAAACGAATTACTCGATAACTGTTTTTAGCAAGCTCATCTATCGCGAACTTGGGAAACTGAGGCTTATGATGTTGAACAAGCTCAAACAGCTCAATTTTTTTTTAAATTCTTCTAGTTCTTTCCGGCCAGAACGCAAAGGAGCCTGAACGTTACGCCTACGTAACCAATCAATCATCTGTGCTTTTAGAGCCCACATTGAAGTTGCCTTATTGTCGCGGTAACGGGCATTAAAGTTTCGGCACAAATAGATAACAGATGGCGGATAGTGTTTCGCGGTAATAAAGAGCTCGCGAAGCCGTTATCTACGATAGCGCGGCTAGTGTACACATAGGGCCGGCAACTACGCATACGCTTCTGGAATGTGATGGAATATTTGGTTTCTTTATTCTTCTGGAAGTGTCTCGAATTCATCAATGAGGCATTTAAGAAGGCGACGACTCGCCAAGAATCAGTTGTGTAACAAGATTGTTGTTGTAACGAGAGCTGATCAGAACGTTGTTTGTTAATGCCATTGACCTTGGTAGATTGTGGTGTGTATGTGACGTAATGTTGTTACGTGAGAATTGATCAGTGTATTTCTATGGAAATAAAGAACATTTAGAATTTCAGCAAATTGGATTCTTAATTCTAGGAACCCACAAAGTCACATTATCAACAATTGCTGAGTGATAGGGTGCATTATCCATTATAATTATTGAAGAGCTGTTTAAATTAGGCAGCAGCTGTTCTTCAAACCACTTTTTAAAACGATTAGCATCCATCTCCTCGTGGTAATATACTGTCTTTTTTTATTTGAAGACCAGGAGAGCATTTGGAACAAATCCATTAGAAGACCCGGTGTGGGTAATAATCAACCTCCCTCCCTTGCCTAATTTTTTAGCATTATACCTGCAGCAGTCCCATCTGTCCAGCCCTCTGAAAGGAAATATCTTGTATTCACCCAAGTTTCATCCAGCCATACTACACTTTTTAGGTTCACATCTCTTATATTACTGAAAAATCTGCATCTATGTGCGACTATTTCTGTTCGCTCCAATAGAGATTTTCTATTAGAGTACTTTTTTCCAGTAGAATCCCATATCGATCAGTATTCTCCTTAAAGAAAAAGAGGATCTGCTGAAGAGATCAGATTGTTTGAGTGACACTAGCAACTTTTTAATTGTTGGGTATTCCTTTCTCTTGTAATAATTATATATGTGGCAAGGAATGGCTTCCTTTTCAAATGAATCTAATTTTGTTACACGCCTGCTGACTTTTCTTTTCTTCCCAGGAGTTGTAAGCACTGCTGATGGGCCGCATTTTTCTTGAATGTCAAACTTTTCTTTGCCTACCATTAACACCGTTCTTTTGGATATGTTTAAAGCTGCTGCGGTTCTCTCTACTACCTTTTGCATGGGAAGAAGAGGTCCATTATTTCCCTTTTCTTTTTCAAAGTACTCTCTTAGGAGAACATATCTCCTGGGCATGATCTTCTATAGTTATTCCCATACCCAATGCACGCCTATTGGCTTTACCAGGACTACAAGCCATTTTTACACAAAACGTAGCGAAACCAGGACCACTACAACCTGTTATGAATGCAACAAAACCCTGTAATATGCACCGGTACAATATATAAAATAAACTAGAATGTCTTTTGGTACACTGTTGTAATTTGTCTACAAATCATAATCTTTTACTCTGCACTTATAACAATATACTGTTGCAAGCACAAAACATGCAGAAGGCAGAAGCGGGAACACTGAGGAATGCATGCATATATTGCAATGCTGGTGATGACACACCTCCGCTGACGTGATAGTCATGTGATGGATGCGATAAGGTGAGCCTCCTTATATGCCCCTTATGAGCTGCCCGACTCATGCAGCTGTCAATTGCCAGGTTGATTCTCCCAGACTCTAGTTTGAGAACGACAGAGGTTGAGCAGGATATAGGCAACCTACAGTGGTGTCAACGCCATCAGGAAGCATTCTGGAAGTGAAAGACCATGTGTGCTCCCAGATTCAGATGAACTTAGAAAGGTGGAGGTTCAAAAGGAAAGATGTTGTATAGGGAGTTGCATTATCCATTTGGGGTTGGAATGTGGATTGGCTTTGGGAGAAAGTGTGCAATGGGGAAATCTATAATGTGCTAAAAACTTGATAGGTTAATGGCTGTGAAACTTGAGTAGAGAATAAAACTAGTGTAATAAGTCCAGGATTTGACTTTTATAGCATAAGTGAGATGAGGAACCAAAGCTAAGGTAGAACTTCAGGGGGTTTAGGCTGTTTTATAAAGAAAGATAAATGTCTTAAGGTAAAAGAAGAAAAAGTACTATCCAGCAGATCAGTGTTATGGATCTCCATAGCGGGAATGTATCAAAATGGGGAAACTGTATTGCTACAGTGTATAACCCACCTACTGTATCAGAGTTCTATGATCCAAATGTGTTTAGGAAACTAAGTTGGAGTATAGAAGTGTTAGAAAATAAGTATGGGAAAGTTTAAATAATAATAATTGCAACACCAGGCTAAGTGGATTAATCCAAGTTATGAAGACAAGGAGGAACCTGAAATATAGAACAGGCATAGTAAAGATAAGGTTACCAATAATGAAGGGAGGAGAATAATCTTATGATCTGTAATGTCCTGAAAGTGGGTGACAAAGAAGGGGAATTCACATTTGCTAATAAAAATGGCCAAAGTGTGGTAGATATTTTAATGTATTCTGTAGGAATTTATGAATAGATCCTAGATTTTAAAGTTATGAATGTTTTAACATAAAGCTGTCACTTTCCACTAAGATTAGAATTAGGGGAAGGCAACAGCTTGATGAAGGGTGTCTCAGTGTGGTGGAAGTGTGTAAGTGGAAAGAAGAGATGCATAAAATATTTGTTAATGAACTGAATTCAGAGAGTAGTAAAATTTTACAAGTGAGGGTACAAAGCTTCACTGACAGTAAAATAGAGCAAGCCTTAGAAGCACTGGAATATATTGTAAAAAGGGCACGGGCCGGTATGAAAATGGAGGGTTCTAAAAGCATCAGTAGGCAGTGGTTTGACAAGGACTGCCAGGTGGCGAAGGCAAGAGTAGCACAGGAATTAAAGAACTGGCAGCAATCAGGATAAAAAGAAGAAAGGGAAAATTTCCTGATCCTGCGATGGGCATACAGGAGCCTAATGGAACAAAAAAATAGAGGGAATAGGGTGAGAAAACAGGCAGAATGCTAAATGAAGCAGCAAGAATACATGATACTATGAACATTTGGTCAATAGTAAGAGGGCTGTATAAAGATGTGGGGAAGATGATATAGGCGCAGATCAATGGTGTACATACTTCGAATCACTGTTAGGACAAGATAATTATATGAGTGGAAAGAAGTTTGTAAGGGAGTCCGCAAATAATGAATTAGATATGTCACAGACATTGAATTTTATGAACAAATAAGGAGGTTAAAAGCTAACAAAGCTAGTGGTATTGATGGTATACCAGGAGAATTTTGGAAGGGTTGGGCACTTAACGAAACTAGGAGGAAAATAGTTATAAAATTATTTCATAAAATAATGCAAGAAAAGGAAATTTCTAGGAAATGGAGGACAAGTATGGTATTGCCAATTTACAAGGGAAAGGGAGATAAAAATAACCCAGCTAAATTTAAAGGGATTAGTTTATTGTCCATTCTAGGTAAGATCTTTATTGCAATTCTAGCAAATAGGTTTCAAAATTGGGTTGAGAAGGAGAATATACTATCAGAGTTCCAAGCAGGTTTTAGGTCAGGCAGGAGTACATCAGACTATATCTTCATTGTTAGAACAATTGTATATAAATATCTGAGCAATAAAAGGGTGTGTGTGCGAAGGGTGCGTGCGCGTGTGCACGTGTGTGCGTGTGTATATATTTATTTATTTATTTATCTAGAAAAGGCTGATTCTATTAACAGAGAAGCATTATGGATAAAATTAAGCAGTAAGGGGATAAGTCGTGCATTTACAGAAGTAATTAAGAAGATATACCAGGAGAAGAGTTGTGTATAAATCTACCAGGCAACAAAGTAACTAAATCTATATCGAGTAAGATAGGAGTAAGGCAGGTATGTAAACTTAGTCCAGTATTATTTAACCTACATATCAATGGTATTCTAGAGGAGATATCAAGTTGTAGGGTACATTCACCAGTTATTAACAATAAAGAAATCCCAGGGCTACTGTTGCAGATGACCTAGTAGTTGGGTCCTTATCAAGTGGAGAGCTGAGAAGGCAATCGAGGCAGTCAATTCTTATAGCAATAAATGGGGTTTGAAAGTGAATGAAAACAAACCCAAGATTATAGTCTTCAAAAAAGGATACAGGTTGCTTAAGGATGAGAAATGGGAGGTTAATAGAAGAGAAATAGAGGTGGTAAGGATATTTGATTATTTGGGCACAAGCTTGAGTTCAGATGGTAGCTGGAAAGAACAAAAAAAGATAGTACAAAAGAGAATCGAGAAGATATTGACACATTGCCTCACTAATCTTCTCGATTCACTTTTGTACTAATTTGTGCTTCACTGTCCCTACGCTTCTTCCAAGTTTATACTTTGACAAAAAAAGATGTCTGTGGCATAAAATGGCCATGAGGATGGCAAGATCATGCTACAGTAAACTGCCATATATAAATGTAAAATGGTTGGAGAGCATATATATGGCAGTAGTAGAAAATAGAATGTTACAGGGATCAGAGGTATGGGGAGTAGATGAGGCTTGGAGAGAAACTCAAAGTGCATAGAACCTTTTGTAAATATATATTGGGATTACCGATAGCATCACCTAATGGGGCAGCTGGAACTGGGCAGGCATTCTACTAAAATTAAAATCTTGTCAAGGGCAATGAAATATTTATACAGAAAATATAAACTTGGAAAATGGCAATATAATTAAAAAATGTTTTCATATTCAAAGGAGAAGTAACTGGGTAGGGTCTTGGACACATAAAATGAATGTGTTGAAGCAGATAGGTATGGGTCATTCTTGGATAAATGCAGAGTGTGGGTATAGGGGCTTCTGGAAAGAAGTTAAGATTAGAGGATATTGACAGACAAAACATTTTTGCCAGTACAGCTGACAAAAGCTCACTGAGGTTATATAGAGAAGTAAAAATAACCTGGGGGAGGGAAGGATATATAGACATATGTAATGAGTTAGGGCGAGAAGTTTTGCTTGGGCGAGAACAGGAGTGACAAACTTGAAAGGTATAGGTCAAGACAGGGAGCTAGATAAATGTCCATTGTGTGGAGAAGAGAATACAGACTTCCATTGTATATTATATTGTAGTCAAAGATATGGAGAGAGCAGGCCTGGCTACATAAATGGGATAATTTGTGGGGTGAAGTAGTAATTAGAAAACCTTTGTCAGTAAAAGGGGAAAAGAACAGGAGAAATATAGGAAATTATTTAGGGAAAATTAAAGAGAAATGGCTAAGAACAATTAAGAGAAAAATGTAGAGTAGGATAGGTGAAATGGCAAAATATGTAAAAAGGAGTAGAGGGCCTCCAATACACAAAAACCTTGGGGATAGGTGTATGGGGACCGAATTATTATTCAATGGCATGCAATATGGTAGGATTTTCAGGATTTAGAAATATATGGCATTTTCCAGTATGGTTTTATAATTGTAATCTTGATTTTGTATTTCCATTTGATGATGTAAAAGGAAAGATGAGAAATAAAGTACAAATTAAATTACATCAGTCAGTATCTAATTTTTATTTTGTTACTAAAATTATACCTATTTTACAACATCATTATATTCTCAGCAACTGCCAAATTAAACAAAAAGTTATCCAGAGCCTGTGGAAGATTTTTTTCCTTCAATGCTTCAATGGTGACCATCAGTCTTCCGTCTGCTGTAGAAATTGTAGCTAGAGATCTGAAAAATAAACATTTCAATAGCCCAAATCTATTTGGAAAATATTGAATTTATGAAATATTATGCTGGCTCCTTAGTATTCAACTTTATGGCAAGCCTTAAAGAAATATTTACAAAAACATGTATCTTCTACAGGTGTAATTTCAAGAATGCTACATTTTTTACTTTCCGTTGACAACTTTACTTTGTGTTTTGATAGCTGTTTTTCTTTTCCTTTATAACCCACTGTTAACCCCAATGATCATATCAGTGACCTTATGTCAAAAAAGGAGATTGTGATCCTGATGTTAGATTAAGATTAGTTTTGGGTGTAGATGTTCAATACCTAGGTCTATTTCAACTTTAAAAATCTTACATGATTTGAGTTTAAACCGGCAAGAGTCAGGTTGGTTTCTATCTTTAATTTTAATGAATATCTTAGTACGAGAGGGCCAAATATTTAAAATAATTGCTGTAGTAATGAATACTAATAATTTAAATATTTTGGCAGAATTAAGTGCAACAGATTTAGAATCTGTAAATATGATTTATAGTCACAGATAATAAATGTTAGGAAAAGAATTATTGATATTAATACTAAGTGGTTTAATTTTAATTATTTTTGTTAATAGTTGGTGTTGCTTCTTTTACTTTAGAGCGAAAAGTATTAGGTTATATTCATTTACGAAAAGGACCTAATAAGGTAGGATTTGTAGGAATTTTACAACCATTTAAGGATGCTATTAAATTGTTTTGTAAAGAACATATAAATCATTTAGTTTCTAATTATTTATTATATTGTGGATGTCCTGTATTTTCTTTATTTTCATCTTTAATTTTGTGAGTACTTATGCCTTATATAAGAGGTTTATTTACTTATAATTTAGGTATACTCTTTTATTTTTAGTTTGTACAAGAATAGGAGTTCATAGTGTGATATTGGCTGGTTGATCTAATTCAAATTTTGCTTTATTAGGAGGATTACATGCAGTAGCACAAACAATTTGTTATGAAGTTAGATTAGCTTTAATTTATCTTTTATTTTTTTAGTGAGAAGATATTCATTACTTGATTTTTATTATTATCAAATGGGGATTTGATTTTTATTTTTATGTTTGCCTTTATGTAATGTTGATTTGTTTCTTGTCTTGCTGAAACTAATCGTAGTCCGCTTGATTTTGCTGAAGAGGAGTCTGAATTAGTTTCAGGATTTAATGTAGAATATGGAAGAGGTTTTGCTTTAATTTTTTTTTAAGAGAATATTTAAGAATTTTATTTATAAGCATATTAATATGTGTAATTTTGTTAGGTTCTGATTTAAATTAATTTACTATTTATTTAAAGTTAATTTTTATTGCTTTTTTATATATCTGAGTTCAAGAACTTTGCCATGATATTGGTACGATAAGTTAATATATTTAGCGTGCAAAAGAGTTTTGCCTTTATCTTTTAAATTTTTTATTTTTTTTATTTAGGTTTAAAAATTTTCTTTTAAAGGTTTTGTTAAGTAAAAAGTTAATAAGGGATTTTAACACTTTCATTATGATTTCAAGACATAAGCTTATTCATTAAGTTTATAACTTATATATTGATAAAGGTTATCATCTCAGGTTTTAATAATTAAGGGATTGAGAATATAATAAAGGAAATATAAAACTGTTAGGATTTGACCTGTTAAAATATAAGGGTCTTCAACTGGATGGGCACCAATTCATGTTAATAAAATTACGATTACCACTATTGATTAAAATATAAACTGGTTAATTGGATAATATTGAAGTCCACAAGAATTAGTAAAAGTAAGAGGCATAAAAAATAAGATTGCAATTGATATAACTAAGGCAATAACTCCTCCTAATTTATTAGGGATGGACCGTAAAATAGCATAAGCAAAATGGAAATATCATTCAGGTTGAATATGAACCGGTGTAACTAAAGGGTTAGCAGGAGTAAAATTATCAGAATCTCCTAAAATATAAGGTTTCTTTAAAGATAAGATAGCTAAGACTATAAATAAAATAATAAATCCATGAACATCCATGAAAAATAAGGGTGAATTTTATCAATATTTCTATTTACACCTAAAGGATTATTTGAACCTGTTTGATGTAGAAATAGTAAATTAACTATTACTGCGGCAGAAACAATAAAAGGTAATACAAAATGGAATGTGAAAAATCTGTTTAGGGTTGCATTATCTACTGCAAAACCACCTCAAACTCACTGAACTAATTCAATTCCTAAATATGGGATTGCTGAGAGTAGATTAGTCATAACTGTGGCTCCTCAAAAAGATATTTGTCCTCAAAGCCATAACCTATAAAAGCAGTGGCTATAACTAAAAACAGAATTAAGACTCCAACTATTCATGTATAGTAAAATTTATATGATCCGTAGTATAACCCTCGTCTAATATGTAAATAAATACAGATAAAGAATATTGAAGCTCCATTAGAATGTTAAGTTTGTACGAGTCAACCATAATTAACTTCTCGACAAATATGAGCTACTCTTGAAAAGGCTAAATCAATATGAGCAGAATAATGTATGGCTAAAAATAATCTTCTTATGATTTGAATAATTAAACATAAACCTAATAAAGAACCGAAGTTTCATCAGGATGAAATATTTGAAGGAGTGGGAAGATCAACTAAAGCATTATTTGAAATTTTAATTAACGGGTGTGTTTTACATAAAGGTTTATACATTAGTTTATTTGTTGTAAGGGTCCTTTATAAAAATTAGTGATTTTAACAACTGCAATCAAAGTTAAAAATAAGTAGGATGCAATTAAAGTTGTAATTATATTAATAAGTTGATTATATATTTTTAATAAAAAATTATTAGAAGTGATAAAGACAAGTTGTTTTCTATATTTTCATATAAATTTATTGGGTAATCATAATTTATATAATAAAGAAATAAAAAAATTAATTGTAAGGGAAATCTAGTAAAAAGAATTTTATTTGAATAGAAGACTATTTCATTTGAAGATAATCTAGTTAGATATATAACTAAAACTAGTATTCCTCCAAGATAAATTAGTAATAATACATAGGAAAATCATAATCTTAGAGATATATAACCTCTAACTAAACATACAGAAATTGCTTGAAGAAAAAGAATTAATCCTATAGATAATGGACAATTTAAAAATAAAAAGATTATTCTTAAAATGATTCTTACTCTTAATAATAAATATAAAATATCAAAGGATAATTTAATATAAAATATTAGTGTTGGAATTTAATGATAAGAATTTCTTTCCTTTGAAGTTTTAAAAGTAAGATTTATTTTTGGTTTACAAGACCAATGTTTTATTTTAAACTATCCTTGACTATCTATTCCTTGACATATCAGAAACTCCTTGAAAAACAACAGAACAGAGAGGCAGTATCTTGCCATTTTTCTACCTAATGGTACATTTTACCAAAACTGTTTCATTCCATTTTGCATTCTCAGTGTTTACTACTCTGCACTTAAGTGAAGTAATATTGATTAACTTTTAAGAAAAACTCGTCTTGATTCTATCTTCAATATTTAAAAGTGAAGGTGAGTGTATGCAAGTGTGACTACTTCAATACTCCAATGAACTGGTCTATCTTAAAGATGCCACATGGTGATGAAACTGGGTGATATCACCATAGTATGGTTCAGCAAATTTCAATTCTTTCTTTCCTTTAGCATTTGCATTTAAAGCTGAAACAGTAAGTTGAAAGAGATAAATTATTGGAAGCCACTTTAAAAGCAGATTAATTTGATCCTCGTTGGGATTTTACTGTGATGATTTGTGATTATTCATTTTGGTAATTTTTAATTTGGTTTATTAACTATGATTTTGAACATATAGAACGATGATTAGATTTTAAAATTTTGTAAATGTGATTTATTTATAGCCAGTCAAATTTTCACTGTCTCGGCTTGGACAAGCTAATGCTTGAAAATACTTATCTCAAGATCATGGTCTTGGATTAATTCATTCCTTTAAGATTAATTTGCTAAAATAATGTTGTGAACCCGTATCTATGATCGTGTGGCTTGTTTACACAAAAGAAACTGATAGGAGGGCAGTGTGAAAACCAAGAGCCCGCGGACAAAGATAACAGGCAGATAAGGGTCTGCTGAAACTGAGATAAATGGAAATTTCTAGTTACTTCTAGACTGATAGAGATTGTTCGCATTCTGGTTTATTTGCGAATCATCTAGAAATTATCTGTGAAGTATTTAAAGAGCCAATGATTGGCCAAGAGGGAGTAGAGTTGTGAACAGTGTTGTGAAATGAGAGACAGCCAGCTGTGTAACGAGAGCTAGAGATGTAATCTGCTGTCACTGTTTGTTATTGTGATCGACCTTGGAAGATTGTGTTGTATTGGTGATGTAATGTTGTTACGTGAGAATTGAACAGTGTATCTCTACGAAAATAAAGGAGATTTTTAATTTCTGCAACTCGGCCTTTTAATTCTACGAACCCACTAAGTCACAATTGGTGTCAGGAAGCGGGACGACGACATTACTGAGAAGATGGAAGAAATGAAGACCGAATTAACAATGAAGACGGAAGCTGCAAATAGCAACTTGGGCGCGATGATGACCGACACCAGGAAGAGCAGCCGGAGGAACGAGTAAGGTGCCGAGAGGTGCCAGTGAGGCTGCTCAACCTGGCAGACACCGATCACAACGTCCAGGCTGGAACGGAGATGGGGACGTGCGAGCCCATGCTAATCGTGACAGCAATCGACAAGACACAAGAGCCACTACCAACGAAACACCTCGGGCCCCGGCTGTAAGGCTTATTGGAGAGGGCGGCCGATCACCTGACCGCAGAACAGCTCGAGAAGGTTCGACAACTGCTGAGACGATACCAGTGCATCTTCAGCCAAGGCAGAGAAGAACTACTGCGTCACCCAGCGAGAGTTACTGGCGGTAGTAAGGGCCTTGGAGCACTTCCACAAGTAACTGTACAGTCAGCCATTCCACCTGAGGACTGACCACTCCGCCCTAACCTGGCTACTGAGCTTTAGAAACCTGGAAGGCCAGACAGCACGTTGGGTTCAGAGGCTGCAGGAGTACGACTTCGCCTCTGAACATCGTAGAGGGAAGAACCGCGGTAACGCAGACGCCATGTCCCGAAGACCCTGCCCAGAGGAGTGCGGCCAATGCACAAGAGTGGAAGAGAAGGAGCGTGCCGCAGCAGTCCGAGTAGTCACGGCAGTCACTGCGGATGGCTGGGATAGTGCAGGCCTGAGGAGGGAGCAGCTGGCGGACGCAGACTTGGGACCACTCTTGAGGAAAGCGGAGGCAGGGACAAGACCAACCTGGGAGGACATCGCACCGAGCAGGGCCACCTACAAGTCGTACTGGGCCCAATGGGACTCACTGAAGATAAGAGACAACAGTTTTTACTTCCCCAAAGTAAGGTCTAGGAGGTCTTGGAGGAAGTCCACGCTGGTACTTCAGGAGAACACCTGGGAGCAAACCGAACAATTGAAAAACTTCAACAGCCATGGTAAGAGGAAGGTGGTGAAGAGGACTAACGACGTGATCTGTCACATCCAGAAGGTGCCCCGAAGGAAGATGATGGTGGTACACCTGGATAGTCTGGCCCGCTACGATGGTGTTGTTCGGGACGACCAGCCTTGAGGAGGGAGCAGTGTCGCAAACCCGTATCTACGATCGTGTGGCTTGTTTACACAAAAGAAACTGATAGGAGGGCAGTGTGAAAACCAAGAGCCCGCAGACAAAGATAACAGCCAGATAAGGGTCTGCCGAAACAAACTGAGATAAATGGAAATTTATAGTTACTTCTGGACTGATAGACATTGTTCCCATTCTGGTTTATTTGCGAATCATCTAGAAATTATCTGTGAAGTATTTAAAGAGGCGACGATTGGCCAAGAGGGAATAGAGTTGTGAAGAGTGTTGTGAATTGACAGACAGCCAGCTGTGTAAAGAGAGCTAGAGATGTAATCTGCTGTCAGTGTTTGTTATTGTGATCCACCTTGGAAGATTGTATTGTATTGGTGATGTAATGTTGTTAAGTGAGAATTGAACAGTGTATCTCTATGAAAATAAAAGAGATTTTTAATTTCTGCAACTCAGCCTTTTAATTCTACGAACCCACTAAGTCACAATAATGATGCAGATGCTTTTCTGTAGATAATAATTTACTTTAAAACATTATACACTGTAACACAAAATCTTTTACAAACAACTCTTCTATGCATTCACTCTCGTGCCTACATAACTTCACTCCAAGCGCATACCTGAAGTTTATTGATTTTTTTTGTCTCCTTAGTAACCATGAATTTTTCCAAACACTCTGTTAGTTCCTCATTTTCTCTGTTCACTACAGTAGAATACTTTGGCTTTTCCTTTGCATTATTTATTTGTGGCTTAAGAACACTAGTTTTCTTTTTTAATTACCTAATTTTAATGTACATTTCCTTTAGAACCTTATTCACGATTTTACTTACAGTTTGTAGCTATACTATTACATCTATATCCAATGATGCCATAAGCTTCTTAATACAAGCTGACCTTCCTACTTATCTTTCCAAGTCATCTTCATTTTTGCTCCCTCGAAGCATAATTTTAATGGTACTGGTATGATTATAGATTTTCATCTTGGCATCCTGTTTGTGAAGCCACTGTAAGCTATTTGAAGCTTTTGTTGAAAAGATCTTTAAAAACAAAATGTTTAAGTAAATCTTCTTTCTCCGGCAGCTAACATGAAGTCTTTTCTCAGGTGTTTGGTCTTGGATGGATGTCATACCTTTTAAAGATGTTCCACGATGGGATATTAGAATAAAAAATTTAGATAATATATCGAGATTTAACTGTATTGGAACACCACAGTGAAGCGAAATAATTATTAATTTTTAGATGAGTCGTATTTATTACACATCTGCTACATAGGGAGGACAAAAAGAAACATAGGCACTAGAAAGAAAGAACACTTCAGGCACTTAAGATACAAAAATATTGATAAGTCCGCAATAGCAGCTCATTTCTGGTCTGAAAATCATGAAATTGAAGATAGCACAGAATTACTAAAATATGTACAAAAACATAGTGAACTAGTTATATGGGAGAGAATATACATAGAAAAACATAAAAACCAACTAATGAACTTTGAAATCCCGCCAGAAGAGAATCCCACATTTAAGTTCATCACTAAATCAACAGATGGCAGCAGCAACCCCAGAATTACCCACACCACTGGAGATGATTTGCGAAACATGTCCTCAAAATAGGTACGAAAGTGAAGCAGATGTGTAATAAATACGACTCATCTAAAAATTAATAATTAGATAATATAATTTAAAATCTTCTAATAACTGTATTGGTTTCCAAAACTAACAACTTGACAAAGTTGTTCTAAAATAAACACAATATTATAACTTCTACAGTAACTTTGCCAAATGATATAACGTTCTTTTCCACTTATCTATCTAGACCAGAGGGAGACAGCTTCAGGCAGCGTGACATTTTGAGGCAAAGAGCAGAGCTGTCAGTGCGTGTGACGTCAGGTGAGAGCTGCTTACTGCAGGTTGCCGAAATAAACAGCGCTGTAGGTACGAACCGGAGGGTTCAGTCAGCTTGTAATGTTCCTCACTGAAGAATATGTACAGATGGTAGAAAGTCTTTGTCACCAGTTCGAGTGCAGATTTCAAGATGTAAAAACTCTTTCTATACGTTTCAGCTCTATGCAACCCCCTGTTCAGTGGATGTCAATGTTGCTACCCGGTACCAAATGGAACTATTGACTTATTGAAGGACAAATATATTTACAAGGAAGTCTTGACTGAGTTCTACAAGAGTGTCCAACAAAAGAGATTGTATGCACTTGCTGCACAGATATTACATACGTTCGGTTCGACATACACCTTCCAACAGTTCTTTTTTTGCTTTGAAGTTAGCTGAATCCAAATCCCGGAGCAGCATGTTGGAACACAATTAGCATGCAGCGTTCAATTACAAATTTTGTGCTAACAATGACAAGCTAGTTAGAGAAAAATGAAACAGAAAATGTCTAAAAGTGTTCAAGTAAGTACAGTGAGTGTGTGTGTGTGTGGTGTTTTAGGGCCCGTCGACAACAAGGTCCTGGCCCAAATGACCTTGTTGTCGACGGGCCCTAAAACACCACACACACACTCACTCAGGTCTCTTCTACATGAGAGAGAAAATAGTATTATGTTCCATTTTATTTACGTTATAATATGACTGTTCCTCACATAAACTAGAATTGTTATGGATTTTCTCGCAGCATAAAACCAAAACGCAACTTTTCATAATCTCTGAACCAATTTTGTAATTAAAAATCAGTTATGTTTCTCAGCATTTCTTGGTGTGTTAGTGATGATTCTGTCACATGCCTGCGTGCCTGCCCATACTATTTCCTGCAAATTTTGTTTTACATTACTTCCTTCAAGTATGCTGGAATCATCTCTGCAATTTTTTTTTTTCACATGCAGTACAATCTTAACTTTACTCATGTCCTGTATATTTTCTTTTTCCATTTATTTACTACTTTTAATTCACTGTTGATCGCATTATTTCCATCTAGTTCAGCTTAACACTGTAATTTGTTGTTGTGATTGCATTACATTCACTATTTCTTTGATTTCAGATAGGATAATCTGCTTTATGTTTTTATCAACTACAATTATTGTAATTTGAAAAGGAAAATTAGAATTAACAGTGAAGTATTGTAATAATTAAATCAGTTAATTACAATTATATTTCTTACTAAGTCTATTTTTGACCCAGTGTTCTCCTTACTTTTCCTCTTTGTTTTACCTCAAAACTCTGCTCATCTGACTATGTTGCCTATTTTCTCAGCCAACTTTGTTCAATGTTCACAGCCTTTTCTGGCTACAAGTGAACCTACTGAACGCAAATCAATCTAATCTAATCTAATCACCTTATTGACTTTACTTTCTCTACTAGATTGGCATTCTGACATTTTGTTTCTACATTTCCCCTTGTCTTTCTCTAAAAGTTTCCTTGTTCTTTTTCACAAATCACTCACTTTTCTTATGTCTTTCATTTTATTTTTTAAAACGTTACATATTTTTTCACTTCTTTTTTCAATTTTTCAAACTCCTGTTTATCACTTCCATGTTTTTCTTACATTTTTTCCTACCCTATTCTATCTCTTCTCTACTCTACATTATTTCTTTTCTGCTTTACCTACTCTTCTGTAATTTTGTTTTAATTCTACCATTTCTTCATTTCTACTATCCACATTTTCTTTTCCACCCTGCTTGTTCTTTGTTCTAAATCTTGTTTTAATATGGACTTAAATTTATATAGATTAGCTAACAATTCTATCTTTGCTGCATAACTCGCTTGCACTTAACTCTCCCCTGTTTACTAGATTTCCTTTGTCTACTATGACTTCTATTCTGGTCATTATTCTGAAGTTGTATTCTCTTTTTGCTTCTTTGGATTTGCTGCATTCCACGGTCCTGATGTTTTATAGTTGATTATATGTACTGCTTTGTATACTGTCATTCCATTGTATGATATCATTTGTGTTTTTATATCATGCTTTCATTCCACTGTCATGATGTCATTTGCTTGTTTATATCTCCTTGGACTTGCTGAAATGCCTTCTTTTACCTTTCCTTATTCATGCCCCATGTTTGGGAGTAATTGTGGCAGTTTTTATAACTGTCCCTCGTTCAGTATCCAACCAAAACAGTTATTTCGTGCGGCATTTTAATTTTTAAGTTGGTTTAAGTTTCTGTATGATGTTGGAGCAATAAGTTCTCTTATATGTTTCTCAGGTGCGTGGTATAGGAAAGGTAATTTTGAATAAATTTATCTCATATTTTCAATCAATTGTTGTATTTAAAATTATACTAATTCTCTTTTATAATAACAGTAAATTTGTTTTGTTATATATACTAAACTTGCCGGCTAATTAGATAATATCACGATACACAGAGCCTTACTGAAGACTCATGAAGTACTGATAGCTTAGTACTGAGAGAGAATCATGAAACTCTCTCTCTCATCTAGTCTATAACATGTTGGATAACATAAAGGAAACTAAATTTATCATTTATTTAACAATAAACAATATGACTGCTTCATACTATACAATAAAATTACCCCTCAGTTAGGCGCGTGCCTTGGAAGAACACTGTTGGTCGTGCAGGGCCTAGGAGGCCTGCACTATATTATGCGATTATAAGCCTGTATTTCTGTCTGTTTTCAGTTTTGTTTTTGCCCTCCAATTTTCGGCTTTATTTAAGTTAAATATACCTGACTTTTATTCGTATAGTCATATTATATATGTCACCTAAAATATAATACGAATAGAGTGTACATTATAATTTGTATCCCCATAGGGGGGGGGATCCATCCCCTTCAGCTGCCGTGGTGCGGGCGCTGCAGACCCCTAGCACTCGTGGTACCTCTGACGTTACTGGAGGAACCTCGGGCCAAACATTCGAGCCCCTCTCTACTGGGGAGTTGTTCGGATTGGATTGGACTCGAGGGGGCAGTGGTTCCCGATACCTGTGGGAGAACAGGTACATCTCCGGACGGGGTTGAGGAAAGCCATTAATACTCCCGCGTACTAGCCAGCACAGCTAGTAGGTGTGCTAGATCACCAGGTGGCCCTACCGAGGTTGATCAGTAGCCTTCCTATTTCGGTGTTGGCGCACGTAAGTGCTAGCCTTGCCATTTTGGTGTTGGCACGCGTAAGTGGCGTATCCACTTTCATCCCGTCTTGAGTCCACAGGACCAGATGGGGGGGGGGGGGGCGGCCTTGGTAAAGCTTAAGGTCTGGCCCTACGGAAAGCCCCACAGAGGCACCGGGCACCCTTTTGGGACAGCTCGGTAACTCCCTGGTCTAAGGAGGCCCAGGTCCTTGTGATACGGGTCCAGGACTAATGGGAGTGGAACCTCTGGTGTTAATTATAATTTGTATTAAGTACATGTAAAGAAAATAACATGTTGTTTTAAAATACATGTTGCATTGAAAATGTTCAGTTACTCAAGTCAACAGCTATTTCTTCTGTTTTTCCTGACTAAGTAGTTATCTCAACTAATTTTGGCATTAACTTTAAAGAGAGTCGATTAAAGACACTAGACAACACTTACTTTTAAATTTTTCCGGAACTAGTTTCAGAGGCTTTGCCTCTATCATCGGCCGGCTCTCGACTGGTTCTCGCTGGTGTAGCCGACGACACCTTGTCACAGGTCTCCTCTGGTGGCGGCTCAAGGAACTTGCTGAAACAAATCCTTCTGGGGGATGTCGAAATTGAATACTTTGTTCCTATTTTTTGAAATGAAGATTTGTTCCCATGTGGAACAAATACCATGTGGAACAAATATGCATAATACCAAACAAATATGCAGTTAAACCGGATAACCCAACCTTACCTAGACTTTATGGCTTACCCAAAATACACAAACCATCCATAACAATGAGACCTATAGTTAGCAGTATAAATTCACCAACATACAAACTTGCAAAGTGGCTAACAAACAAATTCAATTCATTTCCAAAATTCGACAGCCTAAGCATCAAAAACACCTATGAACTTATAGAACACATTAAGGATACTGAACTAAAAGAAGAGGACACACTAGTCTCATTTGATGTTAAATCACTGTTTCCCAGCATACCAGTTAATCAACTCCCACCGTTGATAGAAAAATGGCTCAAATCACTTGGAATGGCATCATCTGAAATTTCAGACTACATTGAACTAACCAAATTATGCATAGAACAAAATTTCTCCCAGTTTCAAACAAAATATTATCACCAAACTTCAGGGTTAGCAATGGGCAACCCACTATCACCCTTCCTGGCCGATCTGTACATGAGTGCATTAGAAATAAGGATCAACAAAGGTTTCCCTTGGATGTTCAAACTCTGGCAACGATATGTAGATGACATCTTTGCAATAGTACCAAAAAAACACATCAGTGATGCACTAAAACTTTTAAATATCCAAGAAAAAAGCATCAAATTCACTGTAGAAATAGAAAAAGACGAGCATTTACCATTTTTGGATCTAAAAATAATGAGGAATAAAAACAGACTAAACTTTGGCATTTACAGAAAACCAACACAGACAGACAACTACATAAAAGCTAATGGCTACAACCCAAGATCCCACAAACAGGCAATCTTCAATAGTTTAGCACACAGACTGGTAAACATCCCTCTCACAGCAGAAGAATACAAAACAGAATACAACAAAATAATTGAAATAGCACAAAAAAATAACTTTCCCAAATCATTAGTGGACAAAAAAGTGAGCTTAGCAAAAAAGAAGAAGCTACTAAAGGAAACCACAACTCTCTCATCTACAGAAACTAATATGATTTTCAAAAAATTCACTTACCATCCATGGGCCTATGATAAATTCAAAAAAGTCTTCAAAAAACAAAATATTCAACTAGCACCAGTCAACCATTTCTCCTTAAAAAACCTAATTTGCTCAAACATCAAAGATGCCATTCCATCAAACAAAAAATCTGGTATATATCAAATTGAATGCAATGACTGTAGTCAAATTTATATTGGAAAAACAAAAAGAAATTTAGAAACAAGAGCAAAGGAACACTTTAGAAACATAAAATATAAACAATTAGAAAAATCAGCAGTTGCCACACATTTTTGGGAAAAAAACCACAACATAAATCCAGAACCAAAACTACTGAAACATACATCAGGAAAACAAGAACTATCCACATGGGAACAAATCTTCATTTCAAAAAATAGGAACAAAGTATTCAATTTCAACATCCCCCAGAAGGATTTGTTCAGCAAGTTCCTTGAGCCGCCACCAGAGGAGACCTGTGACAAGGTGTCGTCGGCTACACCAGCGAGAACCAGTCGAGAGCCGGCCGATGATAGAGGCAAAGCCTCTGAAACTAGTTCCGGAAAAATTTAAAAGTAAGTGTTGTCTAGTGTCTTTAATCGACTCTCTTTAAAGTTAATTTATCATAACAACACTGTTTTCAACACTTCCAAGAAAGTAATTGTAATTTTGGCATGTTTTCTCAAACCGAGAGGAGTTGCATGTCCTACATACATATTTAGTTTTGCTGTTCTTTTTGTCTTTGCTGCAGAGTGCACATCCTTTCCTTTTCAATGATTCTTGTGCATTCGACAACACATCTGCTGCTGGTTGTTCAAGTTTATATTTTTTTAGAAGCTCTTTTAGATCATTGGGTAGGTCTGATGCTGTTACTCTCTTCTCTGTAGCTGTTGGATAGTAAAGCTATGGACAGCACTTTCAAATATCCCTGTCTTGTGGAATACTTGTTTTGATTTCCAAGAAAGATAATTCTCAAATTAATACTTGCAATATTATAAATATTGCATGAAAGTTATCGTCGCAACAAACACTTGAGTAAGGTATAATATATTAGATGTCCTTGTCAGGACGTAGGTGGGTTTGTTTGTAAAATACAACATTTAAATAAACCAAGGGGCCTCCCAGGCACCATGCGATTAACAGAGGGTTAATAGCTAAGTCAACAGTTTACCCAAGTAAGTATTTGTTAGATATTACATGTCACAAAAAAATGTTATAAGGTGTATTTTTTTTGTTGCAAAAAGTGGGACATATGCCTCTTCCAAAGCAGTTTCTTATGATAAGAGAATAACTGCATCCAAACTGGGATGGCTACAAATAATTTGTGATTCACAACTGATAAACGAGACCAAGCCGGACATGTGATTGGAAGCCAATTAGGTTAGCATCCCACCTTTTTGGATAGAGAAACCCGAAATTTGGTTCTATCAGATGGAGGCACAGTTTAGTATTTGCAAAATTATTTCAGAAGAGACTAAATTTCACCACCTAGTCTCTCAATTAGAATCAAACTATATAGAAAACATTTGGGACATTATTACAAGTGTGAAAAAAAATATTAATTGGCTAAGGAACATTTACTGAACCTCTTCAAGGAAAATGAAGATAAATGTATTAGGAGACTGGTTACTGGAATTGATTTTGGAGATCAAAAACCTAGTCAATTACTGCATAAGATGCAAGCCTTAGCAGGGATCAATGTACTAGAAATAGTTCTTAAGATTCTCTGCTTAGAAAAACTTCTGGATTCAATAAACAACATTCTGATTGTCAGTGACGAAGGGCTTGTAAAAGTGGCTATAATGGCTGATAAAATAATTGAAATGAATCCCCGTAACAAATTATTTACCTGAAAAGCATTTCTTGCACACAAATGAATGTTCCTGCTACAATGAGCAATCTAATGGACAGAATTTCTGGACTAGAGCAACAAATAGCTGCTGTATTCATTGGTTATCAAGTTATGCCTCACCACAGTAGTAGTGAATGCTGATGTGATAATAGCCATAGTAAATCCCAAAATAGATTCCATCCCAGGGGCAAGTATTGTTACTACCATGTACACCTCCATGTAGCTGGTTCAAACAGGGAAACACCACCCAGAAGCAGAATTAGCAGCAAGTTCTGCTGCCCGAGTCAACTGATGCAAAACCCATCTATTTGTAACTGACAGAAAAACAGGATTGCAATTTTTAGTTGACAGTGGGGCTGATGTTTCTATAATTCAAAGCAACTCCAAAGGTAATACATATTTGCAATGTAAATTGTATGCTGCCATCGGAACCAAAACTCCTACATCTGGAATTGAAATCCATACCATTGATCTAAGATTATGACAATTCCAATGGCCATTTGTGGTTGCGAAGGTTAATAAGGCTATATTGGAAGCAGACTTCTTGCATAAATTCCACTTGTTAGTAGATGTTCACAATAAGAGCTTAAAAGATTATATAACCAAGCTCTGGACCAAGGGCATAGTTATGTCCATCTCAGATGAAAATATAGTGAGTACAATGAACCAAAACATAACATTTACAGATCTATTGCTGCAGTATCCAGACTAACCTAAACTGGTACCTGACAAAAGTAAATATGATGTCCAACATTACATTACTACTGAAGGTCCACCCATGTTTTGTAAGGCAAGACAATTAAACCCCAAGTACATGGAAATGGCAAAGCAAGAATTCAAATACATTTAATTTAATTGATGGAAATTGATAATTTCTTCACACTAGCCGTATATAGGCTAAGGGTTTTTTGGTTTTTCTTTTTTCTTTTTAAGAGTTTAATGATGAAGCCTGGTATTGAAGTACTTACAATAATAAGTCGCCACAAATGGTGTATCTTGAATACGGAGCCCCTAGTGGTTAACCGGGAAAATATAAGAGTCAGATGGAGAATTTAATGTCATGACAGCATGTTGGCCATGGTAGCTCAATGGGTAAGAGCGACTGGACGGGAACCAGGAGATCCATGGTTCAAATCCTGGCCATGGCATTGATTTTTTAGGTTGACTATCTATTAAAAAAAAAAAAAACACACAAACAAATACATGCTGGATGATGGTATAATAAGGGCATCCAAATCAGCATGGGCTAGTCCTCTTCAACTGGTGCCAAAGAAGGATGGTTCAATTCATCCATGAGGAGATTACCGACAGTTAAATGAAAGAACAGTTCCTGATTGTTATCCTGTTCCTAGGATAGAAGATTTCAACTGCAATTTTGTGAGGAAAGAACATCTTTTCTAAAACTAATCTATTAAAGGCTTATCATCAAATACCCATCGTGGAAGATAAACATAAGACTCCAATCATCACATCATTTGGACTGTATGAATTTAATATGAGTTTTGGCCTGTGAAATGCACCTTCCCCCTTCTGATTCATTAATGAGGTTATGCATGGACTGGGTTTTATATTCTCTTACCTGGATGACATTTTGATCGCCTCATCCAGTAATGAAGAACACCAAGCACACCGGAAAAATAGTTTTAGAGCAACTGTCGGGGTGTGGCCATCGAATCAACATCTCAAAATCAATATTTGGTGTGAATGAATTAGAATTCCTAGACTACTGGGTTATACCAGAGGGATCTCATGCCCTATCTCAGAAAGTGCAAGCAATTTTGGAGTACAAGTTACCTAGTAAACTTCATGAGCACCACACATTCCTTGGTATTGTAAATTACTATTGCCGTTATCTTAAAAGATGCAGCACAAACTCAGGCTGAATTAGATGACTATCTTAAGGGAGCGAAGAAGGACAACAAACTAACTCAATGGACCGGAAGCAAAACAAATGTTTGAGAAATGTAAAAATGATATCATAAATGCAGCATTATTAGCGTTTCCCAACCCACACATTCCTCATGCACTTTGCACTGATGCATCTGATTTTGCTGTCGGTGCTGTGCTCCAGCAACTGGAAAATGACAGCTGGAGGTCAATTGATTTCCTCTCACAAAAGCTGAGTCAGGCACACAAGGTTTATAGTACTTCCGACTGAGAATTGTTGGGAATTAACCTTTCTCTAAAGAAGTTTAAGCATTTGAAGAAAGAGAATTCATAATCGTCACCAATCATACATTTGCTTTCAAGCAAAACAATGAAAAAGCATCCCCTAGGCAGATGACAGTTGCAATACCTCACAATTTTCAACTGCTCTCCATCTTAACAGTGGCCTTGATAATGTTGTTACGGACACTCTTTCCAGAGTTGATGAAATAGCAATAATGGATTATGATGTGATTGCCAAGAGGCAGTTTAAAGATGAGGAATGCAACAATTCCTTAAATTTCAAGCAATACCAATACCAGGAAACTCTTTGGTGTGATACTTCAACTGCAAATATCAGACCTTACATTCCTAAAGCATTTTGTCACCCAATATTTTTTACATTTTCATGGGTTAGTCTTTCCTTGCATAAGGATTACAGTGAAGCTGTTGACCAGTAGAGTTATTTTGTCGAATATCACAGGTGATATGCAACAATGAACCAAATTCTGTGTTAGCTGCCAGGAAACCAAGGTCACTCGCCACACAAGATCGCTGCTTGAAAATTTTGATGAACCCGATGAACTCCTGAGCGCAGTGCACACTGACCTCACTGGACTGCTTCCACCCTTTAATGGTATGACTTATTGCTTAACTTGCATTGACCGCTTCACATCCTGGATGGAAATAATACATGGAAGACATCACAGCTGAAACAGTGTCAAAAGCTTTCTATTATCATTGGATTGCAAGATTTGGCAACCCAACTTGCACAATCACTGATCAAGACACTCAATTTAGATCACAATTGTTTACCAATTTCGCCATAGTATGTGGAATGAAACTTCAGCACACAACACCATATCTTCCATAGTGTAATGGCAAAGTTAAATGACGGCACAGAACCCTGAACTGTACGATCAAGGTTCACAATTCTTCTAAATGGACCAAAACCTTACCTACTGTCCTAATGGGTCTGCACACTGCACCATGAGAAATGTCAAGCCACTCTATTGCACAGATGGTTTATGGTAAAACCATTCTACGGCCTGGTGAATCTTTTGAGGAGCCAATTACAAGGATTGAATCTGATTCATTTGCATCCAACTTGCAAAAGTAGATGTTGAACCTGAAACCTGCCAGATCTAAATATAGCACATTGAGATCAGTCTTTGTCCCAAACGATCTGCAGACATGTTCCCATGTGTTTGTGAGATGTGATAAGGTCAGAAAACCATTAGAGCCTACATATGATGGTCCGTTCCCTGTCATAACAAGGCATGAAAAATACTTCACATTGAGTAAACACATAAATGTGTGAGTGGAAGACTTAAGCTAATATATTGTGACTTTGTGGGTTTGTAAAATTAAAAGTCTAGTTTGCAGAAATTCAAAATGCTCTTTATTTCCATAGAAAGACACTTGTACAACTCTGGTATCTGCAGAACGACATAACACACACATGCAAAACCTTCAAGTCCGTCTGCCACACGTCCACACTGCACCATTAACAGCTCTCATCTGACAGACTCAGCTCGCGCCTCTCTTATTTATACATGAGCAGCTGTTTCTCGCAGGTTGGGGAAGTTTCACGATAGCTCACGAAGCTTCACAGACTAGCACGATCTTTCGTGATGGCAGGCAAAGGAGAGAGAATTATCCAGATGTCACTCCGTCTCCCCCTCTCTGCCTCTCCTTAGGTTAGCACCAACTAGTCACCTATGAGTGGCCGTGGCTTGGACGCTATTTGTCTCTTTCTTTCCTGCCAGCTGGCTTGTCGCTACTTTGACGATAGGGTGACAATATATATTGCAGGAAGATAGTGAATCAGAAGAGGAGCTTTCAGATTCAGTAAAGGACACTCAACTCCAACAATCCACAAATGAACCATTGCCAAATACCAGACTGACAAAATCTGGAAAAACTATTAGGTGTCCAGTTCAATTTTTAGACAATGTCATCTCTGTGAAGAATTTTTAAATTATGTTAAGTTTGTAACTTTGTTACCGGTGTGGGAGTAATGTGAGAACGTCAAATAAATTTTTATTTTTAAGTGTTGGCAGGAGAGTTTTAGTTACTTGGTTGTTGGTATAGAAACACTGTTTAAAAAAAACAGAAGCAGTTGATATAAAATACATTGCTAATAGATAGTCAACATGAAAAATTCAATGCCACGGCCGGGATTTGAACCACGGATCTCCTGATTTCTGTCCAGTCGCTCTAACCCATTGAGCTACCATGACCAACTTGCCGTCATGACATTAAATTCTCCATTTGACTCGTATATTTCCCCAGTAAACCACTAGGGGCCCTCGCATTCAAGATGCACCTTTTTTTTTTCAATTAACAAATATAATAAGAGTTAAATGATGAAGCCTGGGACTCAAGTACTTATGATAGTAAGTCGCCATAAACGGTGCATCTCGAATGCGAGGGCTCCTAGTGGTTTACCGGGGAAGTATATAAGTCAAATGGAGAACTTAATGTCATGACAGCAAGTTGGCCATGGTAGCTCAATGGGTTAGAGCAACTGGATGGAAACCAGGAGATCTGTGGTTCAAATCCCAGCCGTGGCACTGAATTTTTTATGTTGACTCTATCAAAAACCTTAGCCTATATATGGCTAGTATGAAGAAATGATTAATTTCCATCAATTAACAAATACATTGCTAATAGTTCAGTGTCAAAAGTTAAAATATGTTATTAGAAGTGAAAGGGTTGATTACTACAGAGCATATTCTCTAAGCAGCAAGCAGCCCAGTGTCAGCTCCTGTCATTCCCACTGAACAGGTCCTGTCAGTCTCTCTAGTGCTCTGCCACTGATGACACAATACATGGTCATTTAACTGACAGCTCCTGCTCAGTTATCTAAGAACTCTGTTGACATGTATATTGCTGTGCATCTTATTTGAATGTAGAGAATTAATATGACACCACAAAAGGTTTACCTTACAACAAAGAATTTGTCTGGTTTGGTGTTACTTCAAGAGGAATTGTGAAAAAATGTGCCAATGTTTTGCAATAAAATTTCCTGGAATTTAATTCCACAAAAGACCACTATATAAAGATACTAAAAAGATATATAACACTTTAAGGAACAAAAGCTATTTATGTGTTTGTTTTACACTTAAATAATTCCCCAACATATAGCATCTTCAGTTTTTTTTTTAAATATATATCTATGTATACAGATATATATGTTTCTTTTTCTTATTTAACCGTTTGTTTATTGTTTCCGTTTATTTTATTGTCTGTTTGCTATAGTTTCACACATATGCCCTATACATGTAAACACCCATGCCCAGGGCAGGACTTGAACCCGCGACCCTCTACGCAGTGGAATGCTAGAGACATATGCTTTAGCGACCATGGCTACGGAGGGCCGGCAGAGGTGTTGACTTGTTATCTTTGGTTTTTAATCATTACATCACACACACATTCACACTCTCATTCATACACCCAGACTCTGGGGAAGATGGGGAATTATCTTGGTCGGAGAAAAATCCCCACCCCCACCGCCGGGAATCGAACCCGGGACCCCTAGCACGGTAGGTAGGTGCTCTACCGACTGAGCTACGTGGCCAGCATTGTTTTGGCAGATTCTATATTAACCCTTGTAAATCTTCAAAATCTAGCCAGTTGAAATCTTAGTAAAGAAGTTTATGGTTCCACTGCCCAAGAGAGAAGGCTGCATTCAACAATGACCAGCAACAGCAGTCGTACCTCCGAAAATGAAATGGAAGCAATGGCTCATGAAACAGTCTCTCATAAATATTAAAAGCAGAAGCAGAAGTCTCTCATAAATTAAAGTGTAAGTGAAGTAGTGTTAAAACTTCTTTAAAAAAAAAAAAAAAAACAGGGTCATCTCTGAATAAGCATCTAAAGAAATACCAAAATGAAACTTACTGAGGAAATATTCAATGTGACTGGCGAAAGGTTAGAATATTCTCCTTGGAAATCTCTTTACTGCTTCTCACAAGAAAACGGGTGTTTTGAAAATAAGAGCAATTAGAGCTACAAAATAGAAAGAAAAGAAAATTAAAGAGTAAACAGCACTGCATGAGTTACAAACTAGAGAGAATGTGAATCATGTGAACTTTTATAACTGGGATTTATAACGTGCAGTAATGATTTTGTGAATCCTAAATTTACAGTGATGAAGCATTGTTTCACTAAGGCTATGTTATAAAGCAAGACAATACATATTGGAGGAGAGACATATGCCACCCTACTCATGTAAATGCGTGTCATATAAATGAAGTGACAAATTCAATGCCATAGCCAGGATTTGCACCATGGATCTTTCGCTCTACACATGGTAGCTCAGCGGTAGAATAGCCAAGGCAGCACGACATTAAAATTTTATACTGATTTGGAATTTTTCCGACAGATCATGAGGAAATCTCAATTTGGGATCACATACCCCAAAGGTGACTTAAAATTTTTAAGTATTTAAGTACTTAATGATATGGCACTGAATTTTTTCAGTTCTGATTCTATCCTTCTACTGAACCTGTTCACTGAGAATGAGAAGTGCTGTGATTGGTTCGCTTGCCACCAAATGGTGCAGAAAGCAAGTGTCTGAATAAGCAGAAGCATACATATGAAGTGCAGTTAACATACCTGAGCTGGTTCAGTAATTCTCTGGTTTTGTCTGCTATTTCACGTACCACTTGCTGTTCAGACAAGCTCTCATTTTCTACAAGCTGAACCATGAATACTGCAATATCTTTGTGTGCCTTTGTCATAGTCATGCTTTCTGGAACAAATTCATACATCCAGTAAAGAAAGTTCTTTCAAGCTTCAAATTTAAGATTTATTAGTCATAGATTCTAACAGAATTTTGACTTTGTCAGTATAGATTAAATATGTATGCTATAATATATCAAATAAATTCAATGCTCTAATCCTATTAAAAACACCATAGTTAAACACTTATTTATAACTTTTTAAGCTTATACAGACATTTGAATACAAGGAATGTTTTCAGTTGGCATTTAAATATTGTGCCAAGTAATTTATTATACAGTTCAATTCCCATCACACTGGCATCTTTGTCAGTTACTTCCTTAACATGTGTAGACTTATGATTAGTTTTATTTCTGGTATTACAAGAGTGCACATCTGTGCAACACTGTTCACTGTGCAACAATGAAAATGTAAATCATATGAAAATAGCCAATTCCTATCAATTCTAATGTGCAGATCGCGAATATCACAAAGACAATTCATAATTAACTATAGTTTTCATTTTATACTATTTTATTACGGTGACATAATTATATACAGATTTTTATGTTAAGTTTAAAATAAAATATTATAATGGTCTGTCAAAGTCATAATAACTAGTAACAATGGATTATATTATTGTTACTGGTGTTACTTGTGTGCAATATTTTGGATATAAACATTTTGATACCAATTTTAGTGATCATTTTGTCTTCCTCATCTTCAACTTCAGTGACTTTATTAATGCATGTAATAATTTTTGCACAGTTGTTTCCAGATTAACTACCATTTGTTCTAGTTGATTGCTATTGAAGTGAACAAAACTGCCAAGAGTTTGTGTTAACAGTGCTGACACATTTTGCTATGTGTGTGGAGAAGTGACATTTGCTTCACAAAAACAGCAAATAACTCAATTGATTAAAAAAGCTTACTATATGTACAAGTCCTCATTCGGTAGGTTTCGTCTAATTCCGTAAACACAGATGACAACTTTGAAACATGAAATGTGCTACACACTCTGACATCTAGTGGCTAATATGCTAAGTTTTCATATATACGTTGTTTCACTTTGAGCAATTTTGAGGTTAATTATTAGCTAGCCAGTTTACAACAAATCTAAGAGCAAGATGAATGTTGTGGATGTTATGGATCTCAAAACGGGATACAATATTATTTGTCTACTTGCGTGTAACTGTGATCTGAATGCAATTCAGCTGGTGTGGTTAAAAATAAACAATATTTTCAGAAGATGCAATCACTGAAGAAATCATGATCCGCAGGAACGTAACTGAAGAAAATATAAATAATCTTGTAAATATCCTAACTGCTGAAAATTGGGAAAACGTCTTTGAAAAAACTAATGTTAATCATAAATGGAATGAATTTTATAATAAGTTTAGGATTCATTTTGAAGCTACATGTCCACTCAAAAAAGTTAGAGTAAATAAAGCCAGGAAGAAAAGAGTTAAATTGCCATTTGAAGTAGTTAAATCCAAAGAAAAAATGAAAGGCATGCATGCCCTATATAAAAGCACTCTCTCAGACCATTATAAAAGTAAATACAAAGATGCCAAACAGGAGTATATAAACAGCCTTCTAAATGCAAGGATAGCCACTTATAGAGAACAAATAAATCAGTCAAATAACCCTAGCAAAACAACTTGGAACCTAATTAATGAGTGTAGGGAAAACAAAAAGCTGCATCAAAACATAAGCCTAAACATAGATTGGAAATTAATACAAGACCCAACAATCATATGTCAGAAATTTAATGAATTTTTAATAAACGTAGCTTCACATAATAGACTGTCTCCTAATGTATATGCAAACAACGACTTCGGCATCGGCATCAAATCATCAATATTCCTTGAACCAACAGAAAATGAAATCACCAATATAATAAACAAACTACCTAAAAAAGCAAGTAGTCGATGGGATGATATTAGTCCAGTTATTTTAAAACAATGTAAAACAGCTATTTCAAAACCTTTAACACACCTGATTAACTACTCAATTGAAGTCAGTCAATTTCCTGAAATTTTGAAACTAGGATTAGTCAAACCAATATTTAAAAAAGGGGATGAGCAGGATTTCAGTAACTACAGGCCGATCACCTTAACATCAGAAATAGCTAAGCTTTTTGAAAGAATTTTATTAGAAAGATTAATTAAGTATTTAAATAAACATAATGTACTACAAGATTTTCAACATGGGTTTAGAAATGGTTGTTCCACAGTCTCTGCGGTCATACAGTATATACATGAAATAACGAGTAAGTTAGAATCTAATAAGGTAAGCTCACTATTTTTCGACCTGACTAAAGCATTTGACTGTGTTGACCATAGCATCTTATTACACAAGCTAAGAAATTATCGGATAAGGGGACTACCTCTAGAATTGTTTTCCAGTTACCTAACTGGCCGGAAGCAATATACAGAAGTAAATCATAAAACGGGAAAAATTGTAAACAAAATACAATCAAAAATAGAAACAGTAAAATATGGAGTGCCTCAGGGAACAGTACTAGGGCCTCTGCTTTTCATTATATATGTTAATGATATTATTTGTCCACAAAGTGCAGCTATAATAACTTACGCAGATGACAACTGCCATATACTGGAACAAGACATTGGAAGCTCTAAACAAAAATTTAAATCACACTCCTAATACCCTAATCAAATACTTTGAATCCATAAATTTAAAATGTAACATGCTAAAAACTAAAAAGAAAAACTACCTCCAATACAGAATTGCAAATAAACACCATCACCATTGAAGAAGTAAAATCATATAGGTTTCTTGGAATAATTGTCGATAAACAGTTAACATGGGCTAAACATATAGATTATATATGTAATAACATTAGTAAATCTATATACTTGCTTAGGTATTTTCAAAGTTACAAAGACACTAGGCTTCTGCAGATGATTTATTTTGGATGTATATATCCTTACTTTATGGGATCGAAATATGGGGTACAGCTGCAAAATGTCACATGGACAGGTTACTAATTCTACAGAAGAAATGTATTAGATTGATTTATAGCCTAAAAGGAAGGGAATCATGCAGAGGAACATTTAAAACTGAAAATATGTTCACAGTCTATTCTCTGTATGTATACAGAACTATATTATTCATAACTGATAGACTTGCATTAGTACGAAACAGCCAAATTCACCACTACAGTACAAGAAATGGTGATAACTATCACATGTATAATATTAACAGCTGTGTCACTGAAAAGGACATTAATATCAGAGGGATCAAACTGTATAATAAACTACCTAGTGAGATAAAAATTTTGACGAATAGCTCAAAACCAAAATTTAAAAGTAAATTAAAACAATATTTGTTAAACAAATGTATATACAGCCTAGATGAATTGTAAATTATATATGTAAAAATTTGGTACTAACATACAAATGTCATATTGTTAAATAATTTGTATAGAAATGATGTGTCCAAAATCAATGTACAACTGATAAACTGGACCAATAAAATATCAATATCAACTGGAGAGCCACAAATTTGCGATAACTTGCTATAGAAGCAACAGATTAGGAAGGATACCGCAAGAAGGTCCAAGAGCTGGAAATGCAAT
The DNA here is from genome assembly GCA_030765055.1 of Mantis religiosa. NCBI lineage: Eukaryota > Metazoa > Arthropoda > Insecta > Mantodea > Mantidae > Mantis > Mantis religiosa. Next base: position 338,954,630 of record CM060950.1, on the reverse strand, counting down.
ACTGGAGAAATGATGGAGTAATAGAAAATGCAATTTATGGAATTACCAACACTTCAGAGGATACCAGCGATGAAATGACGCAACAGACTCGCAAATCAAAGAATCACAAAGCGAGTTAGTGTTTATAGCTGTCGTAATATTTGTGTTCTACTTTTATGTGTTTCATAACACAGTAAATATATAATCATACAGCTTAACGGATGAAGTTTAATTTATAGTTTGTCCACACATCTCACACGTTTGGCGCATATCATCGCTTATCTTACCGCAATTTGACTGAATTGTTTTTTTCTACACTGCAGAAAGGAAATCGTGTTAGCTCTCTCTTCTTCCTCTCTGCTCGCACTACACCATAAATCCAGCGCTCAAGAAAACGTGCACATGTAATACAGTTGTTATTTTGGGTGCAAAATTGGTGATCAGGATAAACCCTGGGCTTCACATGTGATCTGCAACACCTGTGGCAGCAAGCTCAGGAATTGGATGCATGGGAAAGGACATTCAATGCCCTTTGCAGTGCCCATGATCTGGCGTGAGCCAACTAACCATACCAGTGACTGCTACTTTTGTATGGTTCCTTCTTTCAAGGGAATATCTAAGAGGAGGAGGAAGAGGAAGAGGAAGAGGAAGAGGAAGAGGAAGAGGAAGAGGAAGAGGAAGAGGAAGAGGAAGAGGAAGAGGAAGAGGAAGAGGAAGAGGAAGAGGAAGAGGAAGAGGAAGAGGAAGAGGAAGAGGAAGAGGAAGAGGAAGAGGAAGAGGAAGAGGAAGAGGAAGAGGAAGAGGAAGAGGAAGAGGAAGAGGAAGAGGAAGAAGAAGAAGAAGAAGAAGAAGAAGAAGAAGAAGAAGAAGAAGAAGAAGAAGAAGAAGAAGAAGAAGAAGAAGAAGAAGAAGAAGAAGAAGAAGAAGAAGAAGAAGAAGAAGAAGAAGAAGAAGAAGAAGAAGAAGAAGAAGAAGAAGAAGAAGAAGAAGACAGTGATCTATCCTAACATTCCATCTGCCATACATACATGGGGAAGGATTGCCTGAACCACCAACTGAGTACGAGATTACTTATGGGGATTCTAAATGTCCTGAACCATGTACGTCACAAGATCTAGAGTTTATTCCAAATGAATCATCAACTGATGATCCACAAAAATTGTCTCAAAATGAGTTAAGTGATCTCATTAGAGATTTGAAGCTCTCTAAAGCTAGGGCTGGAATTTTAGCATCAAGATTGTAGCGCAATTTTCTGGAAAACAATGTAAATGTTTCATTCTACTGCAGAAGAGAGCAACAATTTGCTCCTTTTTTTAACATACAAGATAGTATTGTGGCACGTGTAGTCATAAATGGTCTAATGAAGGCTCTCAGAATTAATTACAACGCTGATGAGTGGAGACTCTTTATTGATTTATCAAAGTTGAACTTAAAAGCAGTGCTTTTACATATTGGTAATGAGTTTCCTTGTATTCCAGTTGGGCATAGTGTGCATATTAAAAAGCTATACCAAAACATGAAAATTTTACTAGAAGCCATCAAGTACAATGAATCTCAATGGCAGATTTCAGATTTGTGGTGACTTGAAAGCTGTTGCACTGCTATTAGGTATGCAGTTATGGTATACTAAATATTGCTGCTTTATCTGTGAATGGGATAGCAGAGCACGTGCATATCAATACAATAAACATTAATGGTCCACCAGAAAATCTCTTCAACCAGGTATAAAGAACATTAAGAGTGAACCTCTAGTAGACCCTAAAAATATTGTGCTCCTGCCCTTGCACATCAAGTTGGGTCTCATGAAAAACTTTGTTAAGAGAATGAACATTTCATCAAGATGCCCTACTATTTTAGCAGATTACTGCTGGATTGTCATAGGGGATGATCCTGAGTATGTGTATAAATGTCAAGCCAAGTGAAAATGGTCATCTGAATTTATCTCTGAACAAAATATGTAATTGTATATACTGTACATATGGACATTTAACATTTGTAATCCTTTATATACATTTGTGACCAGTTAATTTATATATTTTCTTCTGTGCTTTACATAGTTCTGGTACAAAGTAGACTTACAAAGTCAAAGATTAGCCACATGTGGACGGGCATTGTCATGCAGCAAAACGATATCCTTACTCAACTTGTGGACCAAAGATCTCATCAAATCTATTCAATGGGAAACTCTAGATCATTCTCCTTCCTGCACTTGAAGAAACATCTGGGCGGTCAGCATCTTCAAGACGATAATGAAGTCAAAACAGTTGTGATAGTGGTTAGCAGGCGGCAGAATTTTATGAGGAGGGTATTCAAAAACTGTGCCACGTTATAACAAGTGCCTCAATATTCACGGAAATTATGTAGGAAAGTAAATTAAGGTACAGGCTTTCATGTAAAAATAAAATTATTGCGATATCTATGCACGCCTTTTTTTAATTCCAAAATGGTACTGACTTAAAAATCATGCCTCATATATTTTCATATGTTATGTGAAAATTAAATAATACTAATGCTTCTGACAAGAGTTGCAAGCCCTGTCGCAGGTACAGCAAGGGTGTGGGAAAGAGGACATTTAATGTACCATTGTCACTAATATATTCCTGGTATTCCTAAGAAATTCCTATCATACAGTCAGTGCAAAAATAAAATGGACAATTCCTTAAGTTTGTCTTAGTGCAGTATTATGCAATTTGCAATTTTTTTTAAAAAAGGATGCTTGTCCAGATTAAGTGAAGTCCGGTTTAAAGGGGTCTGGATTAACAAGGTTTTACTGTATATTTTAATAATACTAATTATAAATAGTACATTTAAAATTTAAAACTTAAGTACAGGCAGTAGCATTTTAATAATAATAATAATAATAATAATAATAATAATAATAATAATAATAATAATAATAATAATAATAATAATAATAATAATAATAATAATAATAATAATAATAATAATAATAATAATAATAATAATAATAATAATAATAATAATAATAATAATAATAATAAATTATTGTAAATACTTCTAATAACAGGAATATTAATAGAAGTAATTAAACTTAAATTGGAATGATAATATTAAATACATACATATATTGAAGATTAAGAAGAATAGAATATAGTTAATAAGAAAAATAAAGAGGTACATAATAGAGTTATAAATAAATGGTGTTTAAATAAAACGTAGAAATTGTAAATAGGGCTAATAAATAAAATACTAAATTATGAATTATAAAAATATAAATTAATAATGAACATAATATTCTCATGTTTAATATTTAAATAATAAAATAAAAGGAGATAAAAGTAAGCAGGTAAACTATAGATACCTTTAGTGTTAGAGGTAAAATGTGCTGGCTACCAGTTGCTTTGGTTCCTGGTTCCCAGCAAGATTAGTTTGTGTAAAATATTGCTATTTATATCCTTAGTTACACCTTTGCTCTAATATTTCTGACCCTTACTCAACTTCTAGATTTTTCCATTATTTTATATATATAAAATTTGGTTAGCTATTGAAGCAGTATAAGTTTTATATGAAAAAATATGTATAAATTAAAAATGTAAGTGTAATTATAAAATAAACGTTGAAGTGTGAATATATGTTCCAGTATAGTAACCCAGGTACTGGGATAAGATATTCAGATTTTATTTATTTAGTAGGCATTCACTGCCACTATCACAACGTGGACTAGAAATTGAAGAGTGGAGTAAAGTTCTCTACACAAATTTGTCCAAATTCAACCTTAGGGCTCCAAATAGAGGAGGTAGATTATGCAGACATCCTGGAGAATCCTATGCTGCTTCATGTTTTATCCAAAGGTTCCTTATGGAGGTGGCTCAGTTATGGTGTGGGGTGCGGTGAATACTGATGCATGAACTGGATGTTCAAGAGCACACCAATAAACTGAGGAGATGCTACATCCACATGGAATTCCCTGTGCTCCACACACTGGCAAAAAGTTCATTCTCATGCACAATGACACTTGATCCCATTTTGCTCAGTGTGTGAGTGTCACAATTTCTGGAGGAATTGACCACTTAGAACGGTCCTGAAGTCTAGAACTCAATTCTATGGAATATGTGTGGGATATGCTTGGATATTGTATTCAACAATTTTTCCATACAGTGGACAATTTTCAGAAGGTTCTTAGTCCAGAATGGGGCGCCATTCAGCAAATTGACATTTATACCAAAATTTCAACTATACTGGGTAGGATGCAAGATGTTATTCAAGCTAGAGACAGAAACCCACATATTAAACATGACTATTGAAAATGTGTTGTTCTAATTTAAGTTTACTCTGCTTGAAGAAAGATTAAAAAATAAACAGAAGACGTTTGAACATTAAAATGTACTGAATAGAAATGAAATAAATAAGTGTTAAAATTGCTTTCAAATATACATAAAATGTATACACAAATTGTTTATTTGCTCTAATGAATCTTTTACTCTACACTGAAAATTACAACTCAAATTTATCAAATGATTATGAATTATTAAGAATTGAATTTATTGTCTCAATTTATCAAATAAATTCTAAGTAATTTTTTAAAAAATGTTAAATATTATGTTGTTTTAGCTTGGCATTGTAATATTACTGACAAAGCAATTTTATTACATAATAATGAGACAAATATTAATAGTAGAAACACAATGAAAAGATAAAGGGCATAAAAAGTGAGAGAGAGAGAGATTATTGTGTGTGTGTGTGTGTGTGTGTGTGTGTGTGTGTGTGTGTGTGTGTGTGTGTGTGTGTGTGTGTGTGTGTGTGTGTGTGTGTGTGTGTGTGTGTGTGTGTGTGTGTGTGTGTGTGTGTGTGTGTGTGTGTGTGTGTGTGTGTGTGTGTGTGTGTGTGTGTGTGTGTGTGTGTGTGTGTGTGTGTGTGTGTGTGTGTGTGTGTGTGTGTGTGTGTGTGTGTGTGTGTGTGTGTGTGTGTGTGTGTGTGTGTGTGTGTGTGTGTGTGTGTGTGTGTGTGTGTGTGTGTGTGTGTGTGTGTGTGTGTGTGTGTGTGTGTGTGTGTGTGTGTGTGTGTGTGTGTGTGTGTGTGTGTGTGTGTGTGTGTGTGTGTGTGTGTGTGTGTGTGTGTGTGTGTGTGTGTGTGTGTGTGTGTGTGTGTGTGTGTGTGTGTGTGTGTGTGTGTGTGTGTGTGTGTGTGTGTGTGTGTGTGTGTGTGTGTGTGTGTGTGTGTGTGTGTGTGTGTGTGTGTGTGTGTGTGTGTGTGTGTGTGTGTGTGTGTGTGTGTGTGTGTGTGTGTGTGTGTGTGTGTGTGTGTGTGTGTGTGTGTGTGTGTGTGTGTGTGTGTGTGTGTGTGTGTGTGTGTGTGTGTGTGTGTGTGTGTGTGTGTGTGTGTGTGTGTGTGTGTGTGTGTGTGTGTGTGTGTGTGTGTGTGTGTGTGTGTGTGTGTGTGTGTGTGTGTGTGTGTGTGTGTGTGTGTGTGTGTGTGTGTGTGTGTGTGTGTGTGTGTGTGTGTGTGTGTGTGTGTGTGTGTGTGTGTGTGTGTGTGTGTGTGTGTGTGTGTGTGTGTGTGTGTGTGTGTGTGTGTGTGTGTGTGTGTGTGTGTGTGTGTGTGTGTGTGTGTGTGTGTGTGTGTGTGTGTGTGTGTGTGTGTGTGTGTGTGTGTGTGTGTGTGTGTGTGTGTGTGTGTGTGTGTGTGTGTGTGTGTGTGTGTGTGTGTGTGTGTGTGTGTGTGTGTGTGTGTGTGTGTGTGTGTGTGTGTGTGTGTGTGTGTGTGTGTGTGTGTGTGTGTGTGTGTGTGTGTGTGTGTGTGTGTGTGTGTGTGTGTGTGTGTGTGTGTGTGTGTGTGTGTGTGTGTGTGTGTGTGTGTGTGTGTGTGTGTGTGTGTGTGTGTGTGTGTGTGTGTGTGTGTGTGTGTGTGTGTGTGTGTGTGTGTGTGTGTGTGTGTGTGTGTGTGTGTGTGTGTGTGTGTGTGTGTGTGTGTGTGTGTGTGTGTGTGTGTGTGTGTGTGTGTGTGTGTGTGTGTGTGTGTGTGTGTGTGTGTGTGTGTGTGTGTGTGTGTGTGTGTGTGTGTGTGTGTGTGTGTGTGTGTGTGTGTGTGTGTGTGTGTGTGTGTGTGTGTGTGTGTGTGTGTGTGTGTGTGTGTGTGTGTGTGTGTGTGTGTGTGTGTGTGTGTGTGTGTGTGTGTGTGTGTGTGTGTGTGTGTGTGTGTGTGTGTGTGTGTGTGTGTGTGTGTGTGTGTGTGTGTGTGTGTGTGTGTGTGTGTGTGTGTGTGTGTGTGTGTGTGTGTGTGTGTGTGTGTGTGTGTGTGTGTGTGTGTGTGTGTGTGTGTGTGTGTGTGTGTGTGTGTGTGTGTGTGTGTGTGTGTGTGTGTGTGTGTGTGTGTGTGTGTGTGTGTGTGTGTGTGTGTGTGTGTGTGTGTGTGTGTGTGTGTGTGTGTGTGTGTGTGTGTGTGTGTGTGTGTGTGTGTGTGTGTGTGTGTGTGTGTGTTTGTTTGTTCAGCTAACAAAGAGTGAGTAATTGTTTGAACTTTAAAGTAAAAACTAATACTGCTTGTGGCTTAAGTTGACAATCTACCTTTAGCATGTGGTGCAACTGCAATCTCTCGAGCAGGAATATTGACCAGCACATCATATAGGTCTGTTCGTGAACCAACTCCACTATCACGACATCCTGCCACATAGCTGGTATTGCTCTGAAACATAGCCTTAACATTGTTAATTCCACTGAATACTTTTCTGCAGAGGTATTAATAAAGATACAATTGTGAACACCATAACAGAGTATACAAAAGCATATTTTTATATTCAGAGGTCAGTTCTTGATCCTTCTCTACAATATTAAATCCTATTACAATGATAAGAGTCCAGCAGGGATAAATTTTTAAGTGCCACAAAGGTCCGACTACAAATAGTTTTTTTCAACCACAAAGGTACTTAATGAGTATTCCAGTTTGTAGACAGCAGAACAGAGTTACATTTGATACATGAATTAAATTCTAATTTAGCTCTTTTATAGAACATACTAGAAACAGATAAAATAGTTAAGTTTATTTAATAATGCTAGCAAATCGAAGATTTATGTTAGCAGTGTTGGTGTGCTGAAATATAGGGTCCCTGACAAGTCATGATGGCAGGCTCTTTTCCCTAGTTGTCATTATAGATTAAGGATGAGATCTCAATACTGTTGATACGTTGTTACTCTCAATACCTGATATTGAAGTATGTCTAATACTTTGAGAAATCTTTTGATAGGGTTTTGATACTTTCAAATTTTTCAGTTTTGCATTATTGAAAGTTACTGCATGTAATTATATGCTAGATAAGGAATGAAAAATGTTGAGACATTATTCCTTATCTAGGATGTAATTACATGCAGCAACTTTCAATGATGCACATGCCTCCATAGAATTTCTGGACTACAGTTCTTTATAGACCTCGACAGCATTTCTATTTCTTGTGAGTGAGTGAGTGAGTGAGTGAGTGAGTGAGTGAATGAATGAATGAATGAATGAATGAATGAATGAATGAATGAATGAATGAATGAATACAACATTCCGTAAAACTCTTGTGTTTAAGCAAAACAGGGGAGAAGGAGTACAGTTACTCATTTAACATACAGCATTAACTGAATTGTGAATAAAGCTGATTTAACTGAAGGATTAAATTATATTTCTATAATAACATGGCATTGTGACTCACTCTTGGCCTTTACATTTACCTACTCCAACCAAAATCTGTGAATCCAGCAGAAAGACATCAGAACTTAAAAGAAGAGATAATGCACTGTAAAATATTTGTTCTTTCCTTCCATTTATTAAGAGTTTTGCAAGTCAAACTGTGTCAGGATTGTACCTTACAGGTGTACCATATAAGCTAAATTCCATAAATATTTTGTTTTACCAATGTACAATAGTAATTCTGAATAAAACATGAGAAGTCTTGGACTAAATTGAAGTAGATAGTACCAATAACAGTAGGAGTGCTAAACTGGCATTGAAACAGAGCAGATGTGCAGCAGAGTTGCTCCCACAGAATTGAGGAAATAGGAGCTAAGTGACATGGCAATCACGAAACAGATATGAGAAGAAGTTACAACAAAAAACAATGGCTTGGCAATGAGATTTAAATAAGATGGAGGAAATAGAAGTTAGAGATTAAAACTAAAGAACTTGGGGTAGTACAATGAAGATGATAAAACAGTAAAGTATAAAACACAACATGAGAAGCTACAACCTAATGATTTCCATGATGGAAGAATGACATAGAATTGGAACTTCTCAAGAGATCTGGGAATTATTAACAAAGAGAACAGAAATGAATAGAGCTGACCTGTTTTATATATAACCCAGCTCAAAGTAACTCGTATATATACATACATATTTGTAACACCCAGAAAAAATGTAATTTAGAAACATGATAACAGAACCTTATTTATTTAATGCACTTATACGTAATTCACTGTTATACATATTAAATTTCAGTTAAATACAACCGAATGTTACGTAATTAAATGAGCATACAACATATGCTATCTTAAAAGGAACTAAAAATGCATTTTCCTTATCAGTGATGACAAAAATGCCATGGCATTTCCATGGCTTTCGGGAGCAGAAACAAAACGCAAAGATGTTTGCTCATATACATCTTTTGGTACATCACTGCTGCAGCAACAAACGAGAAGTGAAGATACATTTTGGGATCTGGTGTTTACTGTTGAACAGAGTTTTATTTTACAGTTTCTTTGAATGAGCCATAGAGAAAAGAAAAAGGAAATGTTATATGCTAGATCAGAAAGTAAAAATCATACAAGAGGTGACACCTAAGACACAAAACCAAAATCAAAATTGCTTCGGACTTAGGAATTGCTTTTATGTACAGCCATCAGTAACAGAAATGCTATTTTGTATGAGTTTCTAAAATTGGGTGCAAATCAACTAAATGCAAGCATCAGCAGGTAGAGAGATATGCTTATTTAGAAATGGCACTTTTCACATGGTTTCAGCAGAAATATGCTGCACTCTGCCTGTCAGCAGCAGCAACATGATGATGATGATGATGATGATGATGATGATGATAGCACTACAAGCCATGTAGGCCCTTAGCCTCCCCAGCCATCCTCTTCCATTCTACTTAGTCCTCTGCTTTTCTTCTCCAGCCTTTAACCCCCAAATTTCTCAAGACATCTTCCACATTATCTACCCATCTTTTCCTAAGTCTTCCTCTTCTCCTTCCATCAAGCTTTCCTATGAATATCTTCTTAACTACACTAGTTTCCGGCATTCTTCAGTGTCTTTACATTCCAAGTCACCATTACCAAATCTGTTTTCCATCTCATTAGCCTGTTTCCTCGCCAGTTTGTCTCCAGATTGTCTGAGTTAGTCCGAGGCTTTATTAAGGTATCCGTAACAAGAGTTCTTTCTACGAGGTAGGGGAGCTAATCCTATGGACAATCCCAACCTGGAGGACCAGGTCCCACATTCATGTCCCCTGGGACTGGGTAGTGCAATTATACCCCCGGGCATTGGATGACCAGTTTAGTTGCCTTTTATGATAGGCGTGGTCTACCTTGGGGCTATTCTTTAGACTAGGCCACCACACAGGTGAATCAGCAGCAACATGCTGAGAGCAAGTACAATAGATTTAGCTAAAATTATGGCCATCACGGTTGATTTTAAGGCTTCATTAAGATGACTGCAAGGATTATAAGATTCTCATGAAATCACAGGGAAAACATTGTGCAGTGAATCAAATGCTGTGGATAACATTACGATGCAACACTCGAAGCAAAAGGTTCTACCAGGAATCATAAGCAATTATCAGCCTCAAAATATCTAAAACTGATTATTAAATTTTAGATGAGTCGTATTTTTTACACTGTGTAAAAAATACGACTCATCTAAAATTTAATAATTTTTCGCTTCACTGTGGTGTTCCAATACAGTTAAATCTCGATATATCTAAAACTGAGTTGATACTGGCCTATTCTGTTGGCTGAAAAAAGGAGACTCGTGCCCTGGAGGGAAGAACAGTAAAATTTGCTTAACAGTTCAAAGTTACCAATGTAAACAGATCTACTTGTGATAGGAAAATCCACGAACTGAAGTGTTTTAAGGGCGAGAAAACAAAACCTGCAGAATATGATTTTAATGGATCAGTGGTTAAAAAAACTGTATATTTGAATTAAAAAAGAAATAGAAGATCTATTTTGTTTGTTGATGTGCAGCACATTCACCTTAAATAATTTTGGAAAACGTTTGAGTGGAATTTTCCCCTCCTAACTGTACCAGTTGTCTACAAGCACTTAATATAGGCATCATTGTAGCTTTCATCACAGTTCATTATAGCAAAATGCTGGTTCAACATTTAACAACACTAATACAGAAATAGAAAATATTGCCATTATCTTACTATAAGCCATGGAATTTATTTCGGCTGCCTGGAAGCAGGGGTCAACCTCCACAATCAAATACTTTTTCTTTAAATCTGGTATCTCTAGGATGGTAATGGAACTATTAGTGATGAAATTGTGTCTATAAGTGAACTAGCTCTATGGGAGGGTGCAAATGTTGATACCTTTGTGCATTTTCATGACAATCTAGCAGTTAGTGGGGAAACACAGAATGAGGAGATTAATCCTGATGTGTGGCAAAAAATATAGTGGTAATTAAAAAAGTGTACCAGCTTCAAGCAACGCTGACAATTATGGAGATCACAATTCAGATCTTGAAAGTGGGTGAAGTGTTAAGTGCAATAAATGTGTTTAGGCGTTGCATCAGTGTAGAGTTCATTAATATGCTTTGTAAAATGAGTTGTATGCATTTAATGCAAGAAAAGTGGAACAAGCCAAATTAACTGAATACTATAAAGCAGAATCAATTTCTAAATAATGTTGCTTCCTACATACCTTTATTGTTTGTAAAGTTGTACACATGTGGGTATACTGTATAATATTTTTTTGTTAAAAAAATGTGACGCATTATCAAAATATCACTTGCAAGTAAGTCTGAGTTACAAGTAATCTTCCCTGTTCCCTTAGATATATGCATAAATCAGGTTCAACCGTATTTATAATATTTATAATTTGGAAATTGAATGGGGGAAAAAAATATTGGTGAAATTCAATAATATGGAACTGTGAACAGAAGTATTGATACATGCAAAAACGTTAAGAGGAACAGCTATTTATATCAACAAGGATCTAACAAAATAGAACAGAGGAGGTTAATTGAAGAAAGGAGCAAGGCAAGGAAACAAGGATAGAGTGCATTTATATGCAACGTTAAACTGTGGATTGATAGGCGAGTAACTCATAAAAGTGATATAAGCAACATCAAGGAAGCAGAGCAGTACCTGAGTGATGATCAGAGACAAGAGTTTTTGTTTTTAGCGATTTTTTTTGGCAAAATTTTGCAAATTTTTTCCTTTTTTTCGAGAATAATATATTCTTTTAGTGATAAATGAGAAAATGTCTATTTTTAGTCTGCATAGAAAAAATTACATTTATTACAAATTACATAAATATAACTTTAATTTACATTCATGTCTTCATAGCATGAAGCTAGAAGTCGTGAAAAAAATGTTTACAAATTTAATGAAAGCAAGATAAAATTTAACACTTAACAAAGTCAATACAGTGACATCATCATGCACACTGAAATAACAGCTAAGGGGTGCAACAATAAACTGACCCCACAGCACCTGGCTGGTCCATGATACTGAGAACTGTTTGTTGTATGCTAACTAGAAATGTTACTTATTGGATAGCACACCGTGCATAGCAAAATACTTCTATTATGCTGACTAAAGGTACAGCGAAGGTACTGAACTTCTTGGAAGCTACTCTCAGACATTACAATAACATGAAAATATTGTCCCTCAGGGCTTAAGAATGTGTTGCGAAATGCCCGAAGTTAAAAAAAATGAACACAAACAATACCTCACTGAAAACCACCCAGATTTAGAAGCTAAACTGTCCCCTTTGCCTGTAATGACACGCTGGTCTAGCTGGTTTAATTCAGTATTTACATTTCTAGCTATTTTGATGCAATTGTCGTTTTCTTTTATTATAAAGAAAAGCTTTCAGTTTCTGCGCAAAATTTGTTAAATGATCATTTTTGCGACTCCAAGTGCTGCAATATTGTAAAGGTACAAGCAACATTTGTTTCTGAAAATTGCAGATTGATAACAGATCCAATATTAGAATTTCAATCTAAACAAAAACCTGTGGTTCATCTTGTTATATTCCAAATTAACCTGCTGAGAGCCAAATGTAAAATATTAGAGAGTGGTCACTTTGGAAACAGAGTAAGTGTACTTGTAGATCATATATGTTAGAGAAGCAGTAGAAGAGAATTTAAAAATTTGCTGCCGTATGACTTTGTCTAAATTGAACTCCATTATGGCAAAAGAAACTGATGATGTAATAACCATAAAAGCTTTAGATAATTTGTTTGGGCCTTCTAGGCTAGTTACTAACTCAAGTATAGGTGATTTAAATCATGTAATGGCAGCATTTAAACAACTAAATGCATTTAAAACCAGTGGTATTACTTGTGATTCTGATTTGCTTCTTTGTTACAAAGAGCTTTTGTGACATTGTTGAACAGCAAAGCCGTGGTGGTAACGAAAACAGATTAGATGTAGTAACAGCACTCTTGGCATTGAAGGCAAAAGCTGATTCTTACCGCAATTTCTGTGAAAAGTCCCTTCAATGTCTTTGGTTGCCAATGTCAAACGCTGACAGTGCGAGATTTTTCTCAACATATTGTTACCCTGGCGGCAGACTCGCGATGCCGATCAATAAATGATGGCCGGTGGAGATTCGGGAAACTTCGGGGCCGATCGTTACCGGAAGCGACAGTCAGTTGAACGAAGTGTTTTTAAAATAAACAGTTTTAGGTTATCTAGCAAATTGCTATGGTGAACAGTGTATTGCTACGAAAATAAAGTGCAGTTTTTTGTGTTTGTAACCTCGACTTTTTATTTCACGAACCCACAAAGTCACAACTGGCGTCAGAAGTGGGATCACGGCCATGGAATCGGCACTAGAAAAGATTTTATACAAAATGGAAGAAATGAAGACGGCCAACGACAACATCGCCGAGAAGATGCAAGAACTTAAGGCCGAAATAACAGCGAAGACGGAAGCGGCAAATAACAACTTGGCCACGACAATGACCGCAAAGATGGCCGAACTGGCCACGGAGATGAAAGCGGCAAACGAGGCCCTTGCCGTGAAGTTTGAAGAACAGTTGGCCGGCGTGAGGGATAACGTGACGGAGCTGGGCAAGCGGATGGGCCAAGTGGACGAGCGCGTCGAGGACCTGGCGAGCCGCGTTGACGACCTGGAGGGAAAGGCCGACAGCAGCGTCAAGTCCCTGAACGCCATAGTAGAGGACGTCGTCGGCAGGAAACTGAAGGATTTGAAGGCCGACGCGCCGGGACGCGACACAACATCTGCGCACGTCAAACCGCCGAAATATGACGGCGCGTCAACATTTGAGGTCTTCCGCCGCCAGTTCGACACAGTGGCCAAGCACAACAGATGGTCGCCGGAGGAGGCCACACAGCTAATAGCCAGCCTCCAGGGACGGGCGTCCTAAACGTGGTGCAGACAACGGCGGCGCCCAAGGACATCTGGGAGGCCCTGGAGAATCGTTTCGGGAACCACCGCTTAGCCGCAGCGTACCGCAGCCAACTAAAGGCAAGGTCACAGCAGCCGGGGGAGACGCTGCAGGAGTTCGCCATAGCGATTGAGCAGCTGGCTAGCAAGGCCTTGGTTGACCTGCCACTGGAGTTCGTATCCCGGGAAGCCGCCTACAACTTTGTCGACGGGGTACGGGACACGGAGATTCGTCAGCGCCTAATGCTCGGCGGTTATAAAACCATCCACGAGGCGCTGACAGCGGCATTAAGGATGGAGGCGGCCAAGGTAGCATCTATCCCGACGTCGAGAACGAGAAGTGTCCGCTACGCCGGAGACAGAAGACCAGCTGAGGGACGCCGGCGAACACCTAGTGGCCTGTGTTGGGGGTGTGGACAGCCCGGGCACCTGCAGAGAGACTGCCCACACCAGGAAGGGCAGCGGGAAGAACGAGTAAGGCCCGGCGTGGAGAGGGGTACGTCGGCGCCATTACCACTATCCCCTCGAGTGACAATCCGCGCCGTCAGCCGGCGGATGGATGACAACCTCATCGCGGACGGCTGGGTAAGAGGAAAGCCGTGCCGCGTGCTGGACACCGGGGCGGCCGTGACCATCATCAGACCTGACGTGGCGAAGGGTTTGCCGACGAGGAAGCCGAGCCGACCATACGAGCTTGTGACGGCATCGGGCGACACCATGCCTGTGAAGAAGGAGGCCCTGCTGGAGCTGAACTTGGGACGGATTGCCGTGCGTCTGTGGGTGTTTGTCGCGAAGGTGGCTGAGGAGGTGATTCTGGGACTGGATGCCCTCAGGAGCCACGAGGCGACAGTCGACGTCGGCAGGAAGGTCCTGAGGCTCAACGGAGAAGAGGTTATACTCCGTCAACCAGAAGAGCGCCTTGGAATTTGCAGGGTCATCTTGAACGAAGACGTGGTTGTCCCCGCGAGGAGCGAGGTGATGGTGACGGCGCGACCGGAAGGCCAGACGGCACGCTGGGTTCAGAGGCTGCAGGAGTACGACTTCACCTCGGAACATCGCAGAGGGAAGAGTCACGGTAACGCGGACGCTATGTCCCGAAGACCCTGTCCAGAAGAGCGCGGCCAATGCACAAGAGTGGAGGAGAAGGAGCGTGCCGCAGCAGTTCGAGTAGTCACGGCAGTGCCTGCGGATGGCTGGGATAGCGCAGGCCTGAGGAGGGAGCAGCTGGCGGACGCAGACTTGGGGCCACTCTTGAGGGAAGTGGAGGCAGGGACGAGACCAACCTGGGCGGACGTCGCACCGAGGAGCGCCACCTACAAGTCTTACTGTAGGACTCGTTGAAGACCAGAGAGGGTGTGCTGTTCCGGGTATGGGAATCACCCGATGGGAAGACGCAGAGAGAACAGTTGGTACTTCCCCGGAGTAAGGTTCCGGAAGTCTTGGAAGAAGTGCACGCCGGTACTTCAGGTGGTACACCTGGATCGCCTGGCCCGCTACAAAGGCGCTGTTTGGGACGACCAGCCTTGAGGAGGGAGCAGTGTTACCCTGGCGGCAGGCTCGCGATGCCGATAAATAAATGATGGCCGGTGGAGATTTGGGAAACTTCGAGGCCGATCATTATCGGAAGCGACCGTCAGTTGAGCGAAGTGTTTTTAAAATAAACAGTTTTAGGTTATCTAGCAAATTGTAATGGTGAACAGTGTATTGCTACGAAAATAAAGTGCAGTTTTTTGTGTTTGTAACCTCGACTTTTTATTTCACGAACCCACAAAGTCACAATATAACTTAGTTGTGACAGACAAAAGAACAAGTATGAGAAGTGAAAATATCAACTTGTTGTATGCTACAGTTTGGTGATGTCTGATCTGTGATATTTGACTTTATTCATGTTATCTACTCTCTGCTGATTTCAAATAAAATATTTTAATTTGGAAAAAAGGCGTTTTAAGAGTTTGTTACTCCAGTTACCTGTTACTTTTCATTTCAGCCATGTCATTAATCATTACTTCTCCTAAAAAATTTGTGTGAAATTAATGCAAATTTATGGTAAAATATTCACCACAAAACACCACCAATTAAAATTATTAATGTGAATTTAATAAATAATTATCACCACAAAATCTTGCCTCTGGTGATGATGTAGCAGGGACCAACAAGCTGACTCAGACATCCAGAGTAAATGTCCAGAAAGCAAAAACACATGAAGCTGCTGTGTGTTGGTGGAGGGGAAGTGACAATGCTAATGAAAGGGAAGTGGGGAAAACCTCAGAAATGGTGGTAGTAAAGCGAAGAAGAAAACTAGGAAAGATATAACTTAACAAAGTAAGCACAGAATGAAACATGGGGTCACAAGAATTTAGAAATGGAGTGAGAATTAGACAGGGGCAGAATTGAGAAATAGGAGCATGATGACAAGGCAAAAAAAAAAAAAAAGCTAGGCAAATTGCAGAAAGGAAAGAGAGAATAGCGGGGTTGTTTGAGGTAAAGGAAGAGATATGAACAAATGTGACAAAATAAAATGTAACTGGAAGAAGGGTGGAAAAAGAGAAAACTGGCGAGTTAAGTTTAATAACTGCAATAGAGAAAGAAAGAAAACATGAGATTGTAAGTGAGAAAAATTGAAAAATGAGGTTAAGAAACTCCACGCCCAGTAAGGTGATAGTGATAAAAAGTTGATATTAGACATGAAAATACAAAACTTTGACAAAACTAATACAGGATGGATAAGTAAAAGGAAATCAATAACCATTAAAAGGAGCACACACATATCAAGCATGTAAATGTACTGGAGGGCTGCCAGATCAGCAAAAGGTTTAGGGCCCATTTCAGTGGTAATCCAAGGGGTACTTGCTTTAACATTCAACAAGACCAATTTCAGTAAAATTCACTACCTTAATAAAGAAATGGGAAGTGATAGGAAATGCAAAACAATTAAAAGGAATGAGAACTTTTTATAGAACTGGGTTATATAAAGGCAGAACAACAAATGAGTTGACAGTTAAAAGAAATAAAAGGACAGCTGGAAAGGAGGCCTTCATGGATTACAACTATTTATTCAAGGAGAAAACTGGAGTATATCAGGAGTAATGACAGAGAAAAAAATTGCATGCCTCAGCACTCTAGTATGTGGTGACATGTGGCAACAAGGGAAGGAGGAGAAAAACCAGAGGGGGAAAATGCATTGAGGGGAAGCAGCAGAAGAAGACAAGGAGGGGAAAATAAATGGCACAAGAAGCAGAGGGAAGCAGGAACTTCTACTGCAGCAGGAAGTAGGGGGACATCTTGTGAAGAAAGAAAAGAAAAAGTGGAGAAGTGAAAGTGATGAGAGATTGTGCAACTGTGAAGGAGATTTAGGGATGTCAGAGAGAGCGGAAGTAATATATAATAGAAATATGCAAGAGCCAAGTGAAATAGCAAAGAAGAGGGGACTAAAAGTAATAACATTGAAAAAAGAAACTGTAAAGATGGTCAAAGAGCGGAGGTAACATATGAAGGGAAATTTTAACCAAGAAGAACAAGATCTTGGTGTAAATTAGAAAAGTTAAAATTTTCAAAACAAAAAAGTAAGTGGGGAATGGGATTAAAGGTGATGTTTTGGAATTTGGAGGGATTAAAAAATAAGCTAATTACAGTAGAGTTACAAAGATTAATAGAAAACTTGGATATTATAGGAGTAGTAGAAACTTGGCTTGAAAACAAAGTAAATATAGAATTGGAGAAGTTTAAATTTATAGGAAAGAGAGCTAACAAAAATAGTGATAGAGGAAGAGTAAACAAAAATAGTGATAGAGGAAGAGTATCAGGAGGAATAGAAATTCTGATTAGGAAGGATCTAGTGATTGCAAACACACAATGATGTTCTGTGGTTAATAATTAAGCAATTCGATACAATTAATATGAAAACAGCAAATGGGGTAGTATATAACCCTCTAGATTCATCAACTTATCATAATCCCAACTATGACAATATAGAGGAAAATGTGAAAGATGAAAAGTAAGTTAATTGATGCAAATGAATCGTTCCTTTACACTAGTCGTTTATAGGCTAAGGTTTTGGATTGATAGAGTCAAACTGTAAAATTCAATGCCTTTAATAATAAAGGTTTAATTATGAAGCCTGGAACTCAAGTACTTACAATAGTAAGTCATAACAAACGGTGTATCTCGAATACGAGAGCCCGTAGCGGTTTGCCGGGAAAACAAGCGAGAATTTAATGTCATGATGGCACATTGGCCATGGTAACTTAATGATTAAGAGCAACCGGACAGAAACCGGGAGATCCTTGGTTCAAATCCCGGCCATCAAACTGAATTTTTAAGAGATAGAGTCAACATGAAAAATTCAATGCCACGGCTGGAATTTGAACCACGGATCTACTGGTTTCCATCCAGTCGCTCTAACCCATTGAGCTACCATGGCCAACGTGCCGTCCTGACATTAAATTCTCCATTTGACTCATATTTCCCCGGTAGACCACTGGGGGTTCTTGCATTCAAGATACACCGTTTGTGGTGACTTACTATCGTAAGTATTTGAGTCCCAGGGTTCTTCATTTAACTCTTATTATTTTAGTTAATTGATGGAAATTAATCATTTCTTCACACTAGCCATATACATAATTGATAGTATATGGCTAGTGTAAAGAAATGATTAATTTCCATCAATTAACTAAAATAATAAGAGTTAAATGATGAAGCCTGGGACTCAAGTACTTACGATAGTAAGTTGCCACAAACTGTGTATCTCGAATGCGAGAGCCTCCAGTGGTCTACCAGGAAAATATATGAGTCAAATGGAGAATTTAATGTCAGGACGGCACGTTGGCCATGGTAGCGACTGGATGGAAACCAGTAGATCCGTGGTTCAAATCCCGGCCATGGCATTGAATTTTTCATGTTGACTATCTATCAAAGACCTTAGCCTGTATATGGCTAGTGTGAAGAAATGATTAATTTCCATCAATTAACTGAAGTTTTAAGTTTTGACTCTATCAATTAAAAATAACTTTATAGATACAGAATTTATAGTAAAGGGCAACTTTAATGCAAGAATAGAAGGAAATGGTACATTATGCAGAAAAGAATATGATGGAGGAGTAAAAGATGAAATAAGGCCAAGAAAAAGTAGATAAAATAACAAATAAGGAGAAAAGCACGCTGTTAGGTTTCTGCAAAATAAAGAATTTAGGAATATGTAATTTAGAAGTAGGCAAGTTTATGTTTGTAAATAAAAATGGTCAATGTGTTGTGATTATATACTATGCCATGAGAAAATTAAGGAGAAAATCAGTAATTTTAAGATTAAAAAAGTGATTTTAAATAGTAGTTACTTCCCAGTTACTAGAAATTAAAGGATCAGAATTATAAGAGGGGAGGAAAATATTTAAGTGGAAAGATGAAAAAGAAGAGAGTTTTTTATGATATAAACTCAGAAGTATGACAAATCATCGGATGTGGGATGATAGCTACAAAAGAAGGAAACATAAGCAATGCACTTGAATTACTAAAGACATTAGTAAATAAAGCTGGGAGAGAAATGAAAATAAAACAGGGAAAGAAACAATAAAAGAAGATTGATTTGATGAAGAATGCAAATTAGCAAACAGAAGGATATTTAGAGAAGTTAAAAGATGAAGGGGCTCTGAAGACAAACTAGGCAGGCAAATTCTGATGAAAATTAAAGGAGATTATAAATAATTCCTTTCTTGGAAGTGTTGAAAAGTGTTGTTGTAATAAATTGAATACTGTGACTGTAGTCAAATTTATATTGGAGAAATCAAAAGAAATTTAGAAACAAGAGCAAAGGAACACTTTAGGAACATAAAATACAAACAATTAGAAAAATCAGCAGTTGCCACGCATTTTTGGGAGAAAAAACCATAGCATAAATCCAGAACCAAAACTACTAAAACATACATCAGGAAAACAAGAACTGTCCACATGGGAACAAATCTTCATTTCAAAAAATAGGAACAAAGTATTCCATTTCGACATCCCCCAGAAAGATTTGTTCAGCAAGTTCCTTGAACTGTCACCAGAGGAGACCTATGACAAAATATCGCCAGCTACACCAGTCGATGTCCGGTTGACAATGGAGGCAAATAGTCTCTGAAACATATTCCGGGAAAATTTAAAAGTAAGTGTTGTTTAGTGTCATTAATCGACTCCCTTTACATTTAATGAGATTATCAATGTCTGTTACAGGAAAAGAAAAAAAAGGGCAGGAAATTATACAAAAGAAATTAAGAGATGCGACAGAAGAAAAAGATGAGAAATAGTGAATAAAGCTAATAAGAAAGGGGAGAAAGGATCCAAAATATCAGCCTAGGAATGACTTAA
Source organism: Mantis religiosa (assembly GCA_030765055.1). Classification (NCBI taxonomy): domain Eukaryota; kingdom Metazoa; phylum Arthropoda; class Insecta; order Mantodea; family Mantidae; genus Mantis; species Mantis religiosa. The sequence goes on along the minus strand of CM060950.1, from coordinate 338,934,741 downwards.
GTATTTTAGAGGCTTAATAGGAGAAGATAAAAGAATAGACAGGGGTATTAGAAGGCTGGGGAAGGAAATAGTTAAAAACAGAATACTAGACAGTAATTATACAAATATAACAATTTGTAACAAAAACTTCACTTAACTTAAGAAAATGGTGTTAATTGTTCTTTCTAACTGATATCGATTTTACAAAGTTTTGTCCGCACCTTCAGTCAAAGAAAACCACATTTTCTACATAATTATTAGACAGTAAATTTAGATTGCTAGAAGTATACCAACAGATAAAATCTTTGAAAAAAGCTAAAGCAGTGGGGATAGATGGGAATCCATGAGACTTTTGGAACTTTAGTAAAAATATGGCCACATTAGGAAAGGTCTAAATATAATGACAAATATGTTAAACAAAAATAAAGAAAAGGTAGAGATACCAGAGTACTGAAAAATAAGCATGGTAGCACCAATATACAAAGGCGAGGAGAAAATAAAGCAGGGAATTAAAGGTGAATGAGCTTATTATCTGTACTAGGTAAAGTATACTCAGGGATACTAGTGAACAGGTTAAGGAATTGGGGAGAAGCAGAAGGAAAGCTACCAGCATTTTAGGCACCATTCCGAAAAGGAAAGTAAACAGTAGATAAAGTAATAACTAAACAATGAGTGGAAGGTAAATCTCTTAAAAATTTTGATCTTTTTTGCTCCTGTAGGTTCCAGAGTGGTGATTTATTTTCTTGGCCTTGTTGAGTTTGTTAATTTTTTGTCCAATACATTTGGGTTGAACCCGTTGGACATAGCTACCTTTTTTATGTGTAGGTATTCTTCTTGATAATCTCTGTTTAGTGGAAAGTTGATCACCCAAAAGACTAAACTACTAATCTATTAAACTACTGAAAGTGAATTTGTTGTCTATTTTTTAATCTTGATGTCCAAAAAGGGAAGCACCCCATCCTTTGCTGTTTCCAAAGTAAATTTTATAGCTGGATTTTGAATATTCGGAAGTCTAAGAGCATCTTGTATGAGTTTCTTAGGTATTATTGCAAAAATGTCAACATAATGTTACCAAACTCTGAAATAACTTGAAAAAGTTTTTGTGATATGGTTTACAAAAGCACTCATGAATAAATATGATAAGAAGGGAGACAATGGGTTGCCCATAGCTAGGCCCATTTTCTGTTTGTAGATCTGTCCATTATTCTGATTTATACAAATTTCTGTAAGTTGTGAAAGTTCTTCTATTTCTTCAGAGGTTACTTGTATTGATTCCAGCCATTTTTTGAGAAGTGGAATAAGCTCAGTGGTAGTATTTACAGAAAACCGACACACATGGACAATTATATTAAAAACGACCGTTTCAACCCAAAACAACACAAACATGCCATTTTCAACAGTTTAATCTTTCAGATGATCAACTTTCCACTAAACAGAGAAGATTATCAAGAAGAATAACCTTGTATAATGTCACCCAATTAACGGAAGGCAGGACCAGCTGGCAGCTGGGTAAGGGATGGTTAGAAAGCCACCGTACCGTCTCTTCCCCCTCCCCCTGACGTCTGGAAATATCGGGATAATTGTCCGAACCGTGAAGTTTCCAGATAAAGTGATCTGCCTTTATAAGGGCTACCATGGACGAGTCAGTTCAGTTCTTGGCGAGCAGCCGTGAGGAGCGCCGTGCTAGCAAACGGACTGGAAGATTGTGAACGTTTATCAGAGGAGTTGTACGTAATTGTGAGTGTGGAGTGGACCTGTGACAGATGAACTGGTGCATTGCAATTGTGTGCGCTACATAATTCTATGTAACTGTAATTTGGTGGAAATAAAGAAGATTTTGAGTTTGTGCAATTGGACTTTTAATTTCATGAACCCACAAAGTCACAATAATAAACAACCTTACACATAGACTAGTCAACATACCCAGGGAAAAAGAAGAATGATTCAAAGAACAAAAAGCAATGCTACACATAGCAGAAGAAAATGGATACAACAAAAGTTTGGTGTTGAAGAAAATTAGAAAAGCTAAACTAAAGAATACCATTAAGGAAGCAACCACATTTACAAAAGAAAAAGAAAGCAACAGCATATTCAGTTCATTCACATATCACCCAAAAACATTTAATAAATTTAAAAAGATCTTCAAGGAACAAAATATCACCTTGGCACCTACTAATAGACACTCAATTTTTAAAATTGCTAAATTCAAAAACAAAAGATGAAATCCCATCAGTTAACAGTTCCAGAATATACCAGATAAGTTGTAAGAATTGTGAAAAATGCTACATAGGTCAAACTAAAAGAAATCTAAACACCAGAGTCAAAGAACACTTTAGAAACATCAGATTTAAACAAGAAGATAAGTCAGCAGTAGCATTTCATTTTTGGAATGAAAATCATGACATTGATCCAAATCCAAAATTATTAAAAGGTGTGATAAACCAAAATAAATTGACAACATGGGAGAACATAAGGAAAAATAAGGATCACGTAATGAACTTTGAAATCCCACCAGTAGATAATTTGACACAAAAGTTCATAGTTGCACTACCAGAGAGAGAGAGAGAGCAGACAACAACAGATGCCAGTTGGAAAGAGATTGAAAATGGAGGCGAATGCCTTTGAAACTAGTCTCTCATTAATATATAAAAGTGACGAGTATCAATAAACCAACTAAAAATAGTTTCTGAGATTAATTTTGACGTCACTGTTACTAAATTCCTCCAAACACATATAGCATTCATCTATTTGATAAACAATTATATATGTTTTTTCTTCTTTAGCTCAAATTGTACAGTGCACAAAAGTTTTTATTTTATATTTTTTTTAATTTTAATGCAAATTTTGTCGACCCTATTCCTACTGGCAGCACCGATCTACTCATGCACAGTTAAGTCCTATGCTAATTTACACTTAAATTCTAATAACAAAAAATTTTTCTTTGTCTGTTTTGACTTGCTCAATGTTGCAGTCTTTGTTGGTTGCTGTGGTAATCCTGGGCAAGGGTTATCACTTTCACTAGTGGTTTTGTGTGAAGTTCTCAAATTCTAGTCGTGCTGAAGAGGGTCGTTGTCATCACTGTTGTCTAAGATGGTTAGGAATTAGGACTTTGATGCTGTGTCTGTCACTATCCTCTAAGGTTTTGCTGTGGTCTCGCTGCTACTTCGACGGTCATGTTGGGGCGACATCATCACACGTTGGTCACGATCTTGTAAGGATAACAATTTATGTAGCCGTAGTCAGGACTTCGTTGAAGACAGCCCATGTTGAGAGTGTTAACTTGTAGTGTGCTCGTCAGGACATCGGCGAACTTGATTCACGTTGGCACGCTACTTTATGGCATGTTGTCAGGACTTCGTTACAGAAAGCCCCACATTGAGGGTGCTAATTTATGAGGCAATCCAGCCCAAAGCTAACCATGTTGAACCCTCCCTTGTGCTCAATGCTTCACAATTAAGGATTGGTGGCGTGCGGAGATTAAGGATAGGGAGATTTGAACCGGTTCGAGGTGACTGTGATGTAGCTCTCGGGTGAGTAATCTCATCTGAGCTTCAGGGAGTGGGTGCGTCCTGACTCGGTTGAATGAAGAAGACACCTTGAATTTGGTAGATGAAAGTTAACTGTTGTCCTTAGACTCCTTTGTTTGCCACCGTGAAGTTGTCATCTGCGTGGTTGCTGTGTTCAGTGTCACTGTATACCGCGTCAGTATTGTGATGTGATGTGTAGAAATAATAGTGCGGCATAGGTGAACTATATAAATCACATTCCTTATATATTAACCTTTGCACTAATTCTCACTGGAACGACTGTTAAATACTGTACTTTGTCTTGGTGCATGGTGTGGAAGCGGATTTGTTATAAGACACCGAATACACGTCCGTCTCATGTAGATCACAGGACTGAAGTATTCTTACAAGAAAAACCTACTTTCAGCTATTACTTTGAATTTCCCCTACTCTAGGTATTTTTTGGAGTTTGAAAAATCATGTGAACAAATATTAATTTTCCATTGGTGGGTACCTATCCCCACTTACGATCAATGTTCAAATTTTCCAGTTTTGGACCTAATATCAAAGTCGTTTTCTCTTTTCTCATGGTTAGATAAATTATGCCAGCTCAGATTTGCAAAGCTCCAGGCTAAATCCTGCAGTCTTTTGTTACAATCACGATCGCGAATTCTAAGAAAGAACAATGTCCCAACAGGACGGTGCCTTGCACTGTCTTGGGCTAAGACAAACAATATGTAAGTTTCCAGTCAAGTTTGAGTGTGGGAACCTGAGTGTCCAAGAATGTTCAGAGACGTTAGATTGAGAAAAACATTTATGTCAGATAAATATTGGTGTATTATTTATATGTCTAAATATTAGTCTTACTTATAGCCTAAATGTCCCTGTGATTTATTATTACTATTATTATTGTTATTATCATTATTATTATTACTCGTTCCTACCACATAGGGACTGCGTCAACCTACATATAAAAAAGGTAGCTATGTCCAACGTCTTCAACCCAAATTTAGTGAACAAAAAAATTAAACTCAACAAGGCCAAGAAAATAAAAGAAACTACCACCCTGAAACCTACAGGAGCAAAACAGATCAAAATAAATTCCAAAGAATCAACACACAACATACTTCTTGCACCTCAAAATAGATTCAATTATCAAAAATTTGTTAAAGGCCCCCCCAAAATTTAATTACTACAAAAGAAAAACCAGGAATCTATGAGATCAAATGTGAAACTTGCCCTAAAATTTATATAGGAAAAACAAAAAGAAATATAGACTTCAGAGCTAAAGAACATATAAGAAATATTAAAAATGGTGAAACAGAAAAATCAGCAGTAGCTTTTCATTTTCTGAATACCAGACATGACATTAACTTGGAGACAACTTTAATAAGACATGTTAATCATCCCATAGATCTTTCTGTATGGGAAAATATCTTCATTAATAAAAATCGTCACATAATTATGAACTTTGAAACTCCACCACCAGACATCTTTGACAAGTACATCATGCCACCTATTGATGATATGGAGAAAGAGGTAACCACTACAACCTGCACTAGTCGCGACTCAGCTGAAGATGGGAGCAACAACTCTTGAAACTTGTCCTGTGAAAAACAGTGTTAGTGAAGCAATGTGTCAATATCTTTTTGATTCACATTTATTTTAACTTGTGCCTCACTGTCTCCATGCTTCTTTCAGTTTTTGTACTTTGAACATTTATTTCTCAACAAAAAAATTATTTTTGATTACATAATATGTATGAGATATTTCTTTTTAATTATAACATTTAAATATAACTATTTCAATATAAATAAAAAGAATTCATTAGTACAGTACTGCTCTTTACTTATTACTACAGTTCCACACAATTTTGAATTTCTTTAATTTTAGGAGCTGCATTACCTCTTTTCCTCCATCATATACAACACCAGGTTATCTATATAATGGGATTATATCTTATATATTGCATCCAGAAAGTTAACATTTCCTTTACATGTCATTCAAAATTATCTCCATTATTCTTTCTCTGAGTATTACCAACCTCCTTAGCTTTTTTATCTCACCTTTACCTAAATACTTTCACTTTCTTTTCTTTTCTTTTTCCTTTGATCTTAAATTTAAAATTCTAATACCTTTTATTTCATTTCATAAATTCTTTCACTTTCTCAAAAGAAACTCATCCCTTCACATTTTATTTTGCTTGCATTCTGCAAAGCAATGCCATGTGTTATCTGTTTCTTCACACACTGGACATTTTCCCTGATACCCATTCCTTATCCCACTTAATACATCACACCTGTTCTAAACTATGTCACCCTTACAATTCCTGCTTTATCACAAATCTTAATATATCTTTCTTTTCCCCAACCATTTTAAACATTCTATATAGTTTCAAAGAACTGTTATTAACATTAGTCCATATTACTGTGCTTCTATATCCTCTATTGCCTCTTGCTGCCATCCCACTTCCTTTGTTTCTCTATCAAATCACATAGCTTCCAAATCAACTTCCTCTAGGATAATTTGTATTATGTATGTCCAAGTTTCTTTCCCCTTAATTCTTCCTTACATTAACATGCATTGTTCATTTATATGTTCTTCTAACTTTGCTATTCAGTAAGTAACAATACTACAGTAATCTTTTCACCACTTTACTTTGTAGCCTGATCTTCCTAATTCCATTAGAGCATCTTCATTTGGGAAAGATCTACGTAATCCTAGCGGTCTACAAAATTGTCTACTTATCACATTTACCATTTTCCAGCCCTCATCTGGTTCCCAAATTTCTATATATCATTCTCCTCTCTACTAATTGAACCACATACTCTTTCCAACCATTTTACTTGTGTGTTTGGTAGTTTATTTACACAAGACCTAATCACATTTATTGCTATTTTTCTTTCTGATAGTACTTTCCTTTCTCAATTGCTCCATTTTCCAATACTTTGCAGTCTAACCCCTAACCTGCCTCTGTAGCATAGGTGGTAGCAAGTCTGCCTCATGTTCAAGAGATCCAAAGTTCGAATCTCGGTCAGGGTGAGTTAAAGTCTGTCTACTCAATGCAAGTGCACGGCGGCCGCTTTCTTTGAGGAACCCTCAATCGTTTTACAACATGGACCCTCCTCCTGACGGTCCTCTCTACAAGGTTGCAACATTTTAACATCACCGTCTTGCACCTAATGAAACAGAACAGCTGGAAGTTGGAACTTTGGCAACTGAGACTCCACGCGGAGTAGACATGCAACTGTCATTTTCAGAAAATCGGGGTTGCTATTGGTCCCCAATGTCAGTGTTCCATTTCTGAAGTGTGGAGATAGATTTATGACAGTCATTAGTGGGCAGAAAGGTCAGGTCCTTTGAGGTCCCTTTGAGTGGGAACTGCACACACATTAAAAAAACAGACTTTACATGGATAAGGTTTTTTACAGGGTCTTCCATTATTCTGAAAAGACGAATTTTGGGTAACTAAGATCTATGGACCCTGGGCTCATCTGAGCAACATTTCACCCATTTCATTCATTGTCCAATGTGACAATGTCGGAGGACATTAATAGCAAAAAAAAGTCTAACCCCTAATTTTCCTAACAATTTCAATTTTTGAGCCTTCCCAACACCACATCTTGCTCCTCTCTCTCTCCCCCCCCTCTCTCTCTCTCTGTCTCTCTCTCTCTCTCTCTCTCTCTCTCTCTACTATTATGATTTTAGATTTTGTTTTATTTATTTTGAGTCTCCAGTTTACACTGGATGTACTTATTGCTTTTAGTGATCATTTTAAACCTATGTTTGTTATTGAACCTCTAAATAATCTGCACAAAGCACACTCAGTATTTCTCTATTATTTATGGCTGGCAAAAGCATACCTTTTTTTAATTTGTTTCTTCGAGTGCATTATCAGTAAATAAACTGAACAACACTGGAGTTAATTTACAAACTTGTTTAATATCTATATTATTTGGCATTTTATTTGTTAACCTCCCCTTTTCATATTTTATGTGTAATGCATTTCCCTAATAGATATTTTGAATTGCCCTTATAATACTTAAACTTTTTTTTTTTTTTTTAATTTGACCCCAAGTGCTTCTCTGGAGATAGTATCAAGAGCCTTTATTACTGAGATATTTCTCTACGAGTGTTCTAATCATTACAATATTGTCAACTGTCTTTCCTAAAGCCTAACTGAAAAACAGTTTTGCTTCCTTCTTCGCCCCGCCCAATCTTGTAGCTTTTAGCTAACACTACAGTAAAAACTTTTCCTATTACTGAAAGCAAACTAATTCCTCTTTAATTTGCTGGGAACCTAGGATCCCCTTTGCTGTTGTATATTGCAGCTACTATTCCTTCTCTCCAAAGTTTTGGTATATTACACTATTCAAAAATTAAATGTAGTATCCGGACTAATATTTTTAATCTCTCTTGATCCCAGCTCAGGCTTTCCCTAGAATTCCATTATTCTGCATGCCTTAATATATTTGAACTTTTTAATTTATTTTTCTACTTCATTTAATGTGAATTTTCTGTCCAAAAGATCTACTTTCCATGGGTTGCTGTTTATCAAAATATCTTGTATGATCAAAGTTTTAATTGCCAGAAGATTCTTAAACAATTTGGACCATGTTGTGGGTGATATGGCATTATGTACCCCCTTTCTTTTGTACATTTTGCTTGCCATTGCCAAGATTGATTCATTGCCACTTTTCTTTGCTGCCTCATTCTACTACTTCATAACTTTTTCCCACCATTCCTGCTTCTTTACATCCAATAGACATCTGTTATCTCCATCCTTCTGTACAATAATTTTCTCCATCTAATTTCTCTCCTGTTTATCTCCAATGCAATAACACCCTCCATACCTTCCCTTTGCCTTCTCTGGATTCACCCTCCTTTTGCTTATATTGTCAGACCAAATAGTCTTTCTTTTAACTTTCCTCTTGATAAGTATCATTTTACTTCCTGCTCTTTTAACCCCTCCATCAATCATTAACATACTTTCGTTGATTTTACCACTATCTAATAATTTCATACAATTATTTTTCTCTAACCATTTACTTTCTGGTTTTAGTTTCATATAAAACAACTCTGCTTGATAATTTTTCCATTTATGGAGATACCATTTGATACCTAACAATCTATCTTACTCCTAATGTCCTCTAATATTTAAATTCTAATCTTATCACTAGCACTAGGATTTCAATGACTTTGCATCTTTTTTTTGGTAAGCCTAAATTAAAAGTGGGTTACATATAAATGTGTTTCATAGTAAAATGCTTAATTTAATCATTTGTTAGGGCATTTTTTTTTTGCATTTTTTATGAATGTTTGTGGGATAGGGCATTTTTTTTAGGTTTTTTATTGCATTTTTGGGCATTTTTAATACTATTGGGTATTTTTTGTTATAATTAAGCATGTTAAAATATACCTTAGATACAATTTACTTTTTTATGTTTTCAAGAGCGAAGCTTTACATTTAATTATTTAGCAAACTGTTTTACTTTGCTCCAAATAGTACTAGAGGTAAAATTACCTTGGGTTCCAGGAAACGGGACAAAGACTACATTCCTCCCCTTCTAAGGACCGCTAATGAACTTGTGCAATACAAACTGTTTCACTTACTTCACAAGTAGCAGGTGGCTGCATTCCTAAGCACAAGTATCAGGTGGCTGCATTCGTAAGCAGAAGGGTCAAAGCTCATTGTGTCTGCAAATACTTAAATAGCAGTGCAGAGAGGTGTCTTTTAAACAGTGTAAAGAACTGTGGTGTGAAGTTGACAAATCATCATGCCTAAACTAAAGCAAAACATTGCAAATAAATTAAATAATTTTGTTAGACTTGATGGTGAAAAAGTTTTCTCCACAGATGGGAATATACTTTTCTGCAAGTTATGTGAAGTACGAGTGGCAGCTGCAAAGAAGTTTACTATAGACGAACATGTGAAGATAGAAAAACACATTCGAGGACTACGGCTGCTTGAAGCTAAACGAACAACACACCAAAAGTTACTTGGTGAAGCTTGCTCTTCTTCAGGTTCACCTTTCTTTGAAGAACTCTGTGAAGCATTCATTTGTGCTGATATTCCTTTGAACAAACTGAGTAATCGAAAGCTACGTGCTTTTCTAGAAAAGCATACTGGAAAGCCTATACCAGACTCTTCAACATTAAGGAAGAATTATGTGAGTAAATGCTACCAAAATTGTGAACAGTTGGAAAAAGTTAATTTTTCAACAATTAGCAAAGTGTTTGACAGGTCTTTGGGTTTAATATACCCCAATGGCACTCAACATGACAATGTTCTCCTGTTGTTGACTGATGCTGCATCATATATGGTAAAAGCTGCTAATTCTCTTCAAGCTCTTTACTCGAAAATGATACATGTAACATGCCTAGCACATGCCTTACACCGAGTTGCGGAGGAATTGCGGAGTCAGTTTCCTGAAGTTGACCATCTAATAGGATGCATCAAGGTCTTCTTAAAGGCACCTTCACAAGTTGCAACATTCAAGTCCGAGGCTCCTGAAGTTCCTTTGCCTCCTTCACCAGTTGTGACCAGATGGGGAACCTGGATAGAAGCATGCAACTACTACTGCAAGAACATTGAAGTAGTGAAAAGAATCATTGACATGTTTGATAGCAGTAATGCAACCTCCATCAAACTTGTGCAGAAACTTCTTTCAGACAGTGAACTGCAGTTTATTGCACCTAAGCCCCAAGTGGGGCATCCCCAAGAGGAAGGATGAGGCAAGAGGAGAAGAGGACGGCCAACCCAAGGAGCCGCGACACCCGCCAACATTCTACCCTGAAAGAGACCACCAGATGAGACATGATGTGAAATGATAATGGAGATGAAATGGAGGAACAGGAAATTTGGGGGATGTAATTAACCTAACCAACATTTGCCTGACGACCTGGAAACCACCCCCCCCACAAAAAAAACAAAAAAAAAACCATGGGTCAGGTAGGTCGGTCATGGAAATCAAACCAGGGCATCCCAAATGCAGGCCACAGACGAAACCACCTGAGCCATCCCACTCGGTTCCATGATACTGCCTCATAGATACTATCTCATAAGTAATGTTATTTTTTGAAAAAACAATTATTTGAAAAGTGTTCTGACAAGCAATTAACCAATTTTCCAAGAATAGACCATTAGATTCTATGGTCTTGAGCCATCGTTCAATGAGGTTTATTATATCACAATGGTACCAGTCTCTGGTTTTTGATGCGAAGAATTCAGTGACCCCCACTTGCACTACTTCAACGTTGTCAAAATTTCTTCCACGTAGAAAATGGGCCATGGATAAAAAAAAAATGATAATCTGATAGTACGAGATCAGGGCTGTATGCTGGGTGTGGTAGCACTTTGATTCCTCTCAATTCCTGAACTTTTTTCCATGGGTGTACATGCAGTATGGGGTGTTGCATTAGAACTCTATTTCTGTTAACTAATGCTGGGTGACTCCGTCTCAAAATTTCATGCAGTCATTCCGGTTGTTGAGAATAAAGATCCGCATCAATTGCCCACCCATTTGGAACAAAATCCCAGTGAATCACACCTTCAAAATTCCAACAGACACGGAACATTAATTTGGGACCAAACTGATTTTTTTAAACACTGACTTTGGCAGATTGGCAGGGATCAAGACACTGTTTCGAGGCATCAGCATTTCCGTAATATACCCATTTTTCATTACAAGTGACAATTGTCTTGACAAATCTATTATCCTTGGGATTATGGAGAAGCTGACGACAGACATCCACCTCAGCCTGTTGAGGTGTCAGTTCATGAGGTACAGGTCTACAGCTTCTGTATTATTTTCTAAGTGTCTAAATAAGGCTTATATGGTATCTTTTGATGCACCAAGTTCTTATGAAAGCCTACAGGTACTTTTTTGGAGATTTTCTCGCAAAACTTGGCATGTATCCTCAATATTCTCCACTTTATCTCTTCCAGAATGTGGTACATCTTTAGTGCTCTCGTCTCCGTTCTTGAAATGTTGGAACCATCGCTGTGCAACATGCTTACTAATTACAATTTTTTCTTCCACTTCACATTCTTTGAGCTGCAGCAATGGCTTTATAATCTTGTTTCCAGTAGGTTTTGGATTCTAAGGAAGGATGATTTGGAAGGATTCTAAGTTCAAACTTTGTTATCTTGTTATCTCCATTTTGTGATTATTTATTAATTACTTACATGCTCGCAATATATGCAACAGTAGCCATGGCAGCCTGTAAATAGCATTGCCAAACCAAAGAAACCCAATAAATTTTCCAAAACACTAAAATAAAAAAACCAATGATACTTATAAGACAACCTTATATTAATTTCAGTCTTTTAAAAACCATGTTTCTACCACTGCAATCACATCAGCCCACTTAATTATCTGATTATGTGATGTAGTGATGTTACTTCTTTGTCTCCTCACTTTTCTTCTTCTGACGTCACATTCTCTTCATTTCTTGTTCACTCTGGCTTTTTTTCCTCTGTTTCTGTCTGCTGTTATTTTTCTTCCATTCATATTCTGCTTCCCGACATCAATGAGTAGTTTCAGACCCCCCAACATATGCAATTTTCTCTTATTTTTCATTTGCTTCAATAAAATGGCCCTCTGTTCTCACTATGGCACTATTTAAATTTAAAATTTGAAAATTATACAACTATTAACCTCCATCCCAATCCACTCCTTCCAATTCTAAATGAATCCGCTACTTTCCAGCCATATAACGTATCTCTAACTTTTCCTTAAAGATGTCTTGTTTCTCTTGCTATGTTGCATTCTTTCTGCATTCCGTAACTCCAAAAATAATAATGTTGAATTTCTTAACACTTGCTTCCATTTTTTCCAACCTCATTAACCTTTCATTATGATTTGCGAGGTCCTCTTTTATTCTTTGTCGATAATTTGAAATAACCTCTTATCTCCTCGGTAATTATACTTATTCTCATTTCAAGTGTTTTTTCGCATCTTTTTAAACAAGAATTTCTTCTGATATATCTTTCAACATTTTATCTGCTCCATGTTGGGACCTGGGATAACTTCTATCATGCCTACAACAATAGCGTTATCAACACTATGGTGTGCCATATTATAATCAATCGTTCAGTGCATTTTCACTAGTTTTTATATCTCTGCTGTTAAAAACACAAATCTGGCTTGTGAACTTACGCAGATAGCCCCATTTTACTATTTGAATTGGAGTGCGTGTATGTAACTCCATCCTCAATGAGCCCTCATGTGTAATTCCCCAATTTAGTATTTATAGGACTAACTTTCCCTTATTGATTCTGTAATAGATTACATAAGTTCTCAAAATGATGCCCATTACACATTATTTTGATTACTCAGTGAGGCATCATTCTAATGTGTTACTGTAAGTATTGTTTATTTAAATGTGTTGATCATTACTGGAGTTACATAATTTGTATACATTTAATATTTGTTACTTACCAATAAATATATTTACATGATAAAACCATGTGTCTGGAAAAATAACCAAGATATTCAATAACCTCAAAATTTACATAACCATAAATCATACATGAATTGCTGCCAGTTTGAAAATCTCATTTCACTTATCATAACCAAGTGGGCATTACGGACAAAAGCACTTACTGACATTACCATGTTATGCACAGAGAAAAATTATTGGAGAGGAGCCATTCTAGTTCATTTCAACTATACTATCAAATACTTACCTTTTAGATGTTGCTAACATTCAGAATATTCTGGACATATTGTATACCTAAAACTTTGTGATTTACAAGTCGAGTTATAAGTTGGCATGTTTTCTTTGCTTGTTAATATTGGAACACATTTGAAATAATAAAAAAAAGAAAGATTAAATTTATTATGGATTGATTTATTTAAAATTTTGCCTTATCCATGAATATGTCTTGCAGATGATAAAGGCCTCATTGTTCAAATTAAGAAACCTAATTCAAGAATTATGGTGCAGTACAAGGACCACAATCTGTGATACAATCATGAGAGTTATACTTTCACAACCGTGATTTCCGTTGCATAGGAAAAATTGACACAATCTAAAGAAAATAATATTTTTCACAAACACACATAAAAACAAGTATATGGATTACAATGACTTCTCTGTACACTAATGCCACAGTGTCAAGTACACTGGAGGTTCCCTCTTATGTTTAAAATTAACTCACTGTGACATTGGCAAACGACCATTAATGCCTAGTTTATCATTTGGAATGCCATGCATACAGCTGCATTGCATTAAGGGTTAATAGGAGTCTATTTTCTAATCGTATAATTAGCAGAATCATTGTGATTTCATACCAAGATTCAATATAACGTTCAACTTATAACTACAGTTACAGCACATACCTAATAGTTAATCACAATAAGATTAGAAAGCAGACCCAAATATCTATTCTTACAATCAATTCTTCTATCTACTTTGTGCTAATATAGATAAACTTTTACAGAAATGGTTTTATTAAGCACTAGTGTAGGTTCGTTGAGAATATAGCAGGCTTAAGTGATAGACAAATCTTTTAAAAGCAAGTAGCTATGTGACAGGTTTGAGATTCCATTCTCTTTACATGCCTGAGAAAAAAAGAGCAGCAAATTAGTAGTTGAAAAAAAGTATAAGAAACTGACAATTACAATCAATTATAAAGAATACCTCAGAAATGGTTAATGCTACAAAAATGCATCCATCATAAATCATATTTTAACAAGATCTACATTTTATGTATAATTAGCTTTGCACATTTGAAATAATGCACCATTGCTACTGGATGGGCAGGCTATAGAGAGTGAATAGCTTCTGTTACCTAGGAAGCATTGTAACGCCAAATGGAGGGACAGATGAAGATGTTAACAACCATTTACAAAACCATTTAAAACAAAATTATTGCATTACTTTTGGTGGTAAAAGTAGGGAAGATTATCACTGAACTAGTACAACAAATTAATTTCCTAGGTATAATTTTGGACAAAACCTCTCATTTAATTCCCATATAGACTATGTGTGTAAAAGAACAAGTTAAGGTTTATATCTATTGAGGAGCCTCTCAAAATATTTGGATTCTGCTACATTGAAAAAAACAATATTTTGGTGTAAAATATCCTTACCTACAATATGGCATTGAAGTATAGGGAAGCATCAGTGTACATAATGTCGTAAGCCATTATTGTGATAGCGTGGCCGGCGCGCACAAAGGGACAGATAGTGCAACATGGAGATAAAAGTGTCTTTCTAAACAGTGTCTTTCTACGAAAATACAGAGCATTTTGAATTTCTGCGATCTTGACTTTTAATTTTACAAAGCCACAAGTCACAATAATTTAAATATGTAGATTGTTGGTATTACAGAAGAAATGTATAAGAGCAGTGTAAGGTTTAGGGTATGAAAGTTCATGTCATAATACTTTCGTAGAAAATCGGCTATTTATTGTTATCTCATATGTATATAAGGTTATACTGTATATTACTAGTACGAATTTGTATATAAAAAATTCTGTTTGTAACAAACAGAATTATGACAACACACATGGCAAGAACATGTATCAGACTAGCATAAATAAGAGCATAACTGTACACGATTCACTTTTGAGTGGTGCAGATCTATACAATAGATTACCAAGTACCTTAAAAGAAAACCACAGAGAAAATTTCAAAAGGGAGCTAAACAAGTATCTTTTAAATAAATGTTTATATAAAATAGATGAATTGCAAATATTGTAAATAATATATAAAATAGTGGTACCTAAAATTACAAAACCTTAATGTATTTTTGGAACTGAAACTTGTGACTATTCTTGTAATTATTCTTAACTGGATGATGCCTGAAACATACTTGTACTATGCCTATAGGCTAAATAAATATTATTATTATTATTATTATTATTATTATTATTATTATTATTATTATTATTATTATTATTATTATTTAAACAAGGCTAAGGGTGTGTTAGCAATACTCCGTCCCATATGGTATCTTGTACAAGATAATGGACATGCCAAGCACAATATTTACAGAATAACATTAGCATAGTAACAGATACAAAATATACAAAAGAAGTATATATAATAGTAATTACAAGACATAGATACCTTAATAATTTAAGAAAACATAAATGTATAAGAGAACATACAATAATATACTGTATTACAGAAGAGAGAACTGACTAAAAACTCTTGTACAGAATAAAAGCATTCTTCAACTAAGAATTTGTGTAATTTGTTTTTGAAAGCCTTTATTTTGTCTGTTTTATATGAAGTAGTAATGTCTTATACAATTGTACAACATTATAGATAAAGGAATGAACAGGGTGGTACTGTGGCTAATTATTGACAGATGTATATTATGGAGGTCTAAAGAACTTATCATGAGAACAAAACTATGGATTTTCAATAGCAATGAAATACATGGTGCATCACAGAATCAGATGGCAAAAACTTGTCTCGGCCCTATGCTGCTCAACAGGAGCTTAAGGAATCAAGTTAAGTCAGTTTTGCAATCACACATGTGAACTCACGCACACATACATATAGACCTTTTTCCTAAAAATGTTTTTCTTTTTTTTTCAATGTATTCATGATGCCTCAAAACTTGGTTTCAAGTAAAATTTGATATTGAATTTTTGGATGAATATAATACTTCCTTACTGCAGGTAAACAGCAGATAAACTAAAACAGGTATAAGATACCATTTATAAGTGCAATCAATCATGATTGTTCTAATACACACAACCGTGTATAGGCAAACTTAGCTATGGCACTGAATTTTCAGTTCTGATTCTACCTTTAAAAAGGTATAGATAAATTCAGTTGGAATATTGTAATGTGTTTATTCCTCATCTAAGTAATCATTGAATTAATTGTCTTATTGGATTCTTACAATATATCTGGCAATAACATGCATGACTGACATAGATGTAGGGCCAAACTAACTTACCTTAAGATCAAGCAATTCTTCTGGCACAAGATCAACCCAAGGGTAAAGAATATCTGCTGCTTTTCTATGCCACATGAGAGCTGGAAAACTGCATACCCACTATAAAAAGGAATTTATCACTGAACAAGATTTTACTTTTCCCCCTGTTGTGCACTATATGGCTCTTCTACTTCATTTAAACACATCCATAATATTTAACATTTCAATGATCGGTTTTATTTAAACATATGATTAATTTTTTAAATTATAAATTAGTTACTATTAGTCCTGTGTCTTATTATTGCATTGCCAGCTGTATTGATCTAAAAAATACTGGCTTTATTTTTGGCTCTACATTGTCTTAAATACATATGAATGTAATATTTTTATATTACTTTTATTGCTGTTCTACTACAAAATGAATATTGCAATATTCTTCATTTCTGAAAACAATGCAGTACATTAATTATGTGCTGAAGTGATTAATGATTATACTATAGGAGTGAATTATTCTTGGTCCTACTATTGTATGACAGTGGGGAGAACATATTACACAATATATTAAGTACAGAATAAACACTTCAACTATTTTATTGATTCATTACATTGAAATTACTGATAGCACCAAATAAATATACTTTGCACCCCTGATGCATATTCTTTTCTTCATTTCTATTCCTTGGGTCACCTGGTTTTCTATACTCTCCCACTGCTTCAAGTATGTTAAAAGTGTAAATAAAGTAATGCAATAAGCCTTAGCAATTTCAATTTTCATTTCTCCTTCCTGTCCTCAAAACTGATTTATAACTTTTGAGTAAGGTACTTTTTTTCCTGTTGCACACTATTAGGAAACATGCAAGTTAATTATTTACAGCCACAGTGCTTATGTTGAAATTGCTCTTAACATAAGCAATTTAGTAGAACTCACAGCATACAATACAATGATGATTAAATGATTTAATTGAAAGTGACTGTGGGTTTGAAGGATTAAAAATCAAGTTTGCAGAAATTCAAAAAAAAGTTCTTTATTTCCGTAGAAACACATTTTGGTACCCTTGCAGATCACAGCAGAATTACGTAACACACAAAATTACAATCCACCAGTTCGTCTGTCGCAGATCCACACTGCACTCACTAATCGGTATCTTGCCGTAAACTCTCAAAACTCTCACGCACATACTCCTATTTATACCGAGCTAGCTATTCTGGAAGCTTCTCCACACATGGCGAAGTCACACAAGAGCCTCACGGTCTTTCCAGGTGGGCGGAGAAAGGGAAAGAAAAAAGTCCAGCCACCACCATGGCTTCCCTTCTCCCCACCCCGTCACTTCTCTGCAGGTGCTAGCTCATTGGCATAGGCATGGCTTTAATGCTATTCGTCTTTCCTGCCAGACGGTTTTATCGTGTCTACCGACGATCGGGTGACACTGCTCCCTCCTCAAAGCTGGTCGTCCCGAACAGCACCATCGTAGCGGGCCAGGCGATCCAGGTTTACCACCAACATCTTTCCTCGGGGCACCTTCTGGATGCGATAGACCACATCGTTAATCCTCTTAACCCCCTGGCACGGTCCTTGCCACGGCTGTTGAAGTTTCGGGCAGCATCCCTTGGTCCGGGTAGGGCGGTACAACCAGACCAGGTCACCTTGCTGGAATCCTTGGCTGTTGGCTTGCCTGTCGTACCGAGTCTTCATGCAGTCGTTCAACATATGGATGTTCTGGCGAGCCATCTCATGCATGTCGTGGAGATGGTCCACCAGGTTCTCCACATACTTGGTTGCTGGCTGTTTTGCATCTGGTGGGCTTCCAAAAGCCAGATCACATGGGAGGCGTAACTCTTGGATGAACATAAGCTGGCTGGCGTCATCCTAGTAGTGCTGTGTGTTGACGAGCGGTAGGCCAGCAAGAACAGTGGTACCTTGACGTCCCAGTCTCGCTGATGGCTGGCCACAACCTTCCTCAGGTGTTCTTCCAAGGTCTTGATGTACCTTTTGACCATGCCAGCCAACTGGGGATGTAGAGGTGTTGTGCAGGTTTTGTTCACCCCAAGTCTTTCTAGTGCCTCCTTCATTAGGTTGGACTCAAAATTGGTACCCTGGTCACTGTGGAGCTCTAACGGCACTCCAAATCGGCAGAACACTTGTTCACGAGGCAGTCTGTAATTGTCTTCGCCTCCTGGTTCGGGATGGCATTCACCTCCGGCCACTTGGTGAAGTAGTACACAACTACCATCAGGTACTTGTTGCCTTGGTTGCACTCCGGGAATGGTCCAGCTATGTCGACAGCGATCCGTTCGAATGGCGCTCCGACGTTGTACTGCTGCATGTGACCCCGGCTTCTCTTCTGGGGGCCGCGACTTGCCGCGCACATGTGACATTGACGGCACCACCTCTCAGCATCTGCTTGGAGCCTCAGTCAGTAGCCGTGTCGGAGTTGGTCGATTGTTCGGTTTGCTCCAAGGTGTCCTCCTGAAGTACCGGCATGCACTTCCTCCAAGACTTCCGAGACCTTACACCGGGGAAGTACCAACTGTTCTCTCTGCATCTTCCCATTAGGTGATCCCCATACCCAGAACAGCACGCCCTCTCTGATCTTAAATGAGTCCCGCTGGGCCCAGTACAACTTATGTGGCGCTCCTTGGTGTGATGTCCTCCCAGGTAGGTCTTGTCCCTGCCTCCACTTCTCTCAGGAGTGGCCCCAAGTCTGCGTCTGCCAGCTGCTCCCTCCTCAGGCCTGCACTATCCCAGCCATCCGCAGGCACTGCCATGACCACTCTTACAGCAAAGGCACGCTCCTTCTCTCCCAGTCTCGTGCACTATCCGCACTCTTCCAGGCAGGGTCTTCAGGACATGGCATCTGCATTGCCGTGGCCTTCCAGGTTCCTAAAGCTCAAAAGTCAGGTGAGGGCGGAGTGGTCACTCCTCAGGTGGAACGGCTGACCGTACAGATACTACACCAGTAACTCTTGCCAAGTGATGCAGTAGTTCCTTTCTGCCTTAGATAGCATCTTGCTGTAATAAGCTATCACCCGCTCCTGCCCATCCTGGATTTGGGATAGGGCGCCTCCAATACAATGTTCGCTGGCGTCGGTGTCCACAATGAAGGTGCCACCTGGTTGTGGGAATCCCAAAATAGGGTCACTGCACAGTGTCTTCTTCAGCTGCTGGAAAGCGCCTTCAGCGTCATCCATCTACACATAAGATCGGTGTTCCTCTGTCAGGCGGGTGAGGGGCTTGGCGATGTTGGAGAACCCCTTTATGAAGCAGTCATAGTAACTGCACAACCCCAGGAAACTGTGCAACTCTCGCTTATCCTTTGGCCGAGGCCAATCTCTCACGACCTGTGTCTTCTCCGGGTCTGTGGCCACTCCGGTTGCTGAGACTATGTAGCCCAAGTAGCTGTCTTCCTTGCGGAATAGCTGGCACTTCTTCGCGTTCAGCTTCAAGTAGTCATCTGCAGTCTCTGTAGCAACTTACTCAGATTCTCGAGATGATCTTCGAAAGTCTTGCTGACGATGATGTCGCCCAGGTATAGCAGGCAGGCGTCATAAGTCAGTCCTCTCATCACTGACTCCATGAGGCGTTGGAAAGTAGCTGGTGCATTGCGGAGGCCAAAGGGCATAACTGTGAAATGCCAAAGCCCTTGGCCTGTCGAGAATGCGGTCTTCTCCTTGTCTCTCGGGTCTAGAGCTACCTGACAGTAGCTCGACTTCATGTCCAGGGTCAAGAACCATTGTGAACCAGCTAGCGTGTCCAGGGTGTCGTGAATCCAGGGTAAGGGGAAAGTCCTTCCGGGTGACAGCGTTCAACTTCCTGTAGTCCACGTAGAAGCGTAGATCGCCGTTCTTCTGTAACACCAGAACTACAGGGGAACACCAAGGGCTGTCAGACTCTTCAATCACTCCCCTGGATCTCATGTCCTGCAGCATGTCCCTTACCGCAGCTTGTGTCGCCAGCGGAACGCGTTTGTGTGGTTGCCGAATAGGCCGTGCGTAACCGGTGTCGATGCACCAATTAAAAATTAATTTTTATGAAACAAAAACTAACATTTGTAATTAAATCTTTTAAATTGTGAAGCACTTTGTCCGTGCGGCCGTAGTCACTATTACCTTGGCTGAAGACGTGCTGGTATCGTCTCAGCAGCTGCCAAACCTTCTCCAGCTGTTCTGCGGTCAGGTGGTCAGCCGCTTTCTCCAAAAAGTCTTCCAGCCGGGGCCCAGGTGTTGCGTCGGCAACATCTCCTATGTCTTGTCGATTGCTGTCACGCTGAGCACGGGCTCTCATGTCCCCAGCCTGGATGTCATTATCGGTGTCCGTCAGGTTCAGCAGCCTCACTGGCATCTCCTCTCGGCACGGCAATAATGTTCTGGCTGGTCTAGCATCATGTTCCTGGTTCGCTGGCCTTCCAGTCGCGCTGTCACCACCACCTCGCTTCTCGCGGGGACAACCACGTCTTCCTTCAAGACGACCCCGCAGATTCCAAGGCGCTCTTCGGGTTGCCGGAGTATGACCTCTTCTCCGTTAAGCCGTAGGACCTTCCTACCGACGTCGACCGTCGCCTCGTGGCTCCTGATGGCATCCAGTCCCAGTATCACCTCCTCAGCCACCTTCGCGACGAGCACCCACAGACGCACGGCACTCCATCCCAAGGTCAACTTCAATAGGGCCTCCATCTCCACAGGCAAGGTGTCGACCGATGCTGTCACAAGCTGGTATGGTCGGCTTGGTTTTCTGGACGGCAAACCCTTGGCTATGTCAGGCCTGATAACGGTCACGGCTGCCCCGGTGTCCACCAGGACTCGGCACGGCTTCCTTCTCACCCAACCGTCCGCGATGAGGTTGTCAGCCATACGCCGGCTGACGGCGTGCAATATCACTCGAGGGGATGGTGGTGATGGCGCCGACGTACCCCTCGCCACGACGGGCCTTACTCGTTCTTCCGGCTACTCTTCCTCGTATCGGCAAACTTTCTCTAGGTGTCCCGGGTGTCCACACCCCCAACATACGCCACTAGGTCTTCGCCGGCGCCCTCGGCTGGCCTTCCGTCTCCAGTGTAGCGGACACTCCTCGTTCTCGACGTCGGGGTAGGTGTCACCTTGGCCGCCTCCATCCTCAATGCTGCCGTTAGCGCCTCGTGGATAGCTTTGTAGTCGCCGAGCATTAGGCGCTGACGTATCTCGTCAACGAAGGTGTAGGCGGCTTCCCGGGATATATAAGATCGAGGGTATCTACCAGGGCAGTCCACACAGAGTGAAGACTGATCCGCCCTCTGACGACCAGGGAGTTACCTAGCTGTCCCGAAAGGCCGCCCGGCGCCTCCATTGGGCTTTCCATAGGGGAAGACCTAGAGACTAACAAGCCCCCCATCTGGCCCTGTGGACTCCAGACGGGATGGAAGTGGATACACCACTCACGCGCGTCATCCCCAAAGGGGAAGGCTACCGATGACCTCGGTGGGGCCGCCTGGTGATCTAACACACCTACTGGCTATGCTGGCTAGTACGCTGAAATATCTGGCTTCCCTCAACCCCGTCCAGAGACGTACCCGATCTCCCACGGATATCGGAAACATTGCCCCTTCGAGTCCAACCCAATCCGAAAAATTCCCAATGAGGGAGGGGCTCGAATGTTCGGCCCGAGGTTCCTCTAGTAACGTCAGAGGTACCACGAGTGCTAGGGGTCCGCAGCTGAAGGGAACGGATCCCCTCCCCTACGGGGGGCTTCGCGGGATACGAATTCTCGTGGGAGGTCGACTCAGGGTTTTGCTAGCCAGTTGCTTAATTACCAGGGCGAACTCCTGCAACGTCTCCCCTGACTGCTGCGACCTTGACTTCAACTGGCAGCGGTAGCTGCGGATAAGCGGTGGTCTCCAAAGCGGTTTTGGAGGGCTTCCCAGATATCCTTGGGCACCGCCGCTGTCTGGACCGCGTTTAGGACTTCTGCTGCTCGTCCCTGGAGGCTGGCTATTAGCTGTGCGGCCTCTTCCTCTGCCGACCACTTGTGTCTTGCCACCGTGTCGAATTGACGGCGGAAGACCTCAAACGTTGTTGCGCCGTCGTATTTAGGAGGTTTGACGCACGCAGAGGTTGTGTCGCGTCCCGGCGTGTCGGCCTTCAACCTCCTGCCGACGATGTCCTCTACCATGGCGTTCAGGAAATTTGTGTTGCTGTGGGAATTTCCCTCCAGGTCGTTAACGCGGTTTGCCAGGTCTTCGACGCGCTCGTCCACTTGACTCAACCGCTCGCCCAGCTCCGTGACGTCCTCCTTCACGCCGGCCAACTGTTCCTCAACTTTGGCGGCGAGGGCCTCGTTCGCAGCCTTCATTTCTGTGACTAGGCTGTCGTTTGCCGCTTTCATTTCTGTGGTTAGTTCGGCCATCTTTGCGGTCATCGTCGCAGCCAAGTTATTTGCCGTCTCCATCTTCTCTAGAATATGTGCCAATGCAGCCTCCATGACGAAATGTCTCACTTCTGACACCAATTGTGTCTTTGTGGGTTCGATGGATTAAAAATCAAGTTTGCAGAAATTAAAAAAAAAAACATTATTTCCATAGAAATACCCTTGGTACACTTGCATATCACAGCAGAATTACGTAACACACATATTTACAATCCACCAGTTCGTTTGTCGCAGGTCCACACTGCACTCACTACTCGGTACCTTGCCGTAAACTCTCACGCACACACTCCTATTTATATGCGAGCCATCTGTTCTGTAAGCTTCTGCACACAGGGCGAAGTCACACAAGAGCCTCACGATCTTTCCAGGCGGGCAGAGAAAGGGAAAGAAAAAGTCCAGCCACCACCATGGTTTCCCTATGCGCGCCGCGCCGCGACACACACACACACACACACACACACACACACACACACACACACACACACACACACACACACACACACACACACACACACACACACACACACACACACACACACACACACACACACACACACACACACACACACACACACACACACACACACACACACACACACACACACACACACACACACACACACACACACACACACACACACACACACACACACACACACACACACACACACACACACACACACACACACACACACACACACACACACACACACACACACACACACACACACACACACACACACACACACACACACACACACACACACACACACACACACACACACACACACACACACACACACACACACACACACACACACACACACACACACACACACACACACACACACACACACACACACACACACACACACACACACACACACACACACACACACACACACACACACACACACACACACACACACACACACACACACACACACACACACACACACACACACACACACACACACACACACACACACACACACACACACACACACACACACACACACACACACACACACACACACACACACACACACACACACACACACACACACACACACACACACACACACACACACACACACACACACACACACACACACACACACACACACACACACACACACACACACACACACACACACACACACACACACACACACACACACACACACACACACACACACACACACACACACACACACACACACACACACACACACACACACACACACACACACACACACACACACACACACACACACACACACACACACACACACACACACACACACACACACACACACACACACACACACACACACACACACACACACACACACACACACACACACACACACACACACACACACACACACACACACACACACACACACACACACACACACACACACACACACACACACACACACACACACACACACACACACACACACACACACACACACACACACACACACACACACACACGTTGTTTTCAAATGCCAGGCTTCAACAATGAAGCCATTAGCTCTCATGCTCTCCAATATTTCTGTGTAGTGGATCCAGCAGGTAGGGCTTCACAGGTTAAAAGATGTTCTTCAGTCATTTCCTCTTCTTTGTTGCACAGAGGACAATTTGGACTTGGATAATTTCCTATTCTGTGTAAGTGTTTGGCCAAATAATCATGTTCCGTAAGTAATCTAAAATTTGCTACTGCAGCTTTACATGGAAATTCTGGAATAATTTCTGGATTTTTAATTAAAATGTTCCATTTTTTATCTTTGGCTTTGTTAGATATTGATTGGCTTTGTTTTTGATTAATCTTTTTATGGATGTAAAGGGTAACTTTACTTTTGTTCTGAATTAAATTTCCACCTTTTTTGGCAAGAAAATCAGCTGATTCATTTCCAGCAATTCCACAATGTGCAGGTATCCACTGTAATATAATTATTTTCTGCAGTTTTTGAAGTTGTTGGATCATTTTGTGACATTCTTTAATTTGGATTGACCTTATTTTATATGAAATTATTGCACATAATGCTGCTTTAGAATCAGAAAGTATGACAGCATTTTTGAATTTATCTATTCTGTATAGAAGGTGTTGGAGTGAAACATGAATAGCTGTTACTTCTGCATCAAAATTTGTTGTGTGGTATCCTGCTGGTTGATAGAATGAGAACAGTGCACACTTAATTCCTGCTCCTGAGCTGTTGTCCAAGATAAATCCATCTGTGTAGATATGTAACCATTCTTCAGGTGGGTATCTATTGTTCACAGTTTCTAATGCTAGTGCTTTTAGTACAGGTTTGGAAGTTTCAGATTTTGTAACTATTTGTTCTAAATGTAATTGAATATTAATTGGTTCAAAAGTCAGTGGGATTTCTTTGATTAAAATGTTTTCTTTAGAATTAGGAAGATTCAGATCTGTTTTTAATTCCATAACTTTGTGTAGGAAACTTGTTTGTGTTTTCATCTTGATTGGTTGTAGTAATTTTTCTCCCAACCTCAACCTGCCCGTGGTGCAACTTGCTTTTACCAATGAGGCTCTGGGGACCGAGCGTTAGCAGTGTAACTACATCAGAAATGGAGGAAATGCTATTTCATCTATTACGCTGGCCTGTCACGGCGTACAAATGTTCCACAATTAGTGCTTGTGAGAAAAGCCGATGGACTTTAAAACTCCTTCTGGCCAGGTCCGATGGACCCATTAACCAAAGACAGGTGTGGCCCTCCAGACATACTGGGGGTTAAACTGAGTGGATGATGTAACCACCATTACAAGCAAAAAATTGGTGTCCACTTAAAAAATGGTTACATTTATGCTACTTAAAACATAATATATAACAGTGAAGCAATACAAATATTACAATAAAATATAAGTTTTTCCAAACTTTATTTACCTTTCTTTTAAAAATTAAACATTCTTCACAGTTCACAGGACTAGTTTCACAATTCATTCAATTGCATCTTCCAATTATTTTATTTTATTGAAATATATTACAGTATTTATTTTTCCCTTCCTGACTTGAATTGAGCATCTCCCTCTTCAGTTTTGCAGAAAACTCGAGAAAATGGGAGGGGGGCACAGTGCAACTTTCACTTCCTTCTTCATTCCAGGAACGAGATTATTATAATTAGTAGTGATGTTTTCTGTTGCATGCAATGTTCACATAAATTTCCAAAGGAATCTGATAGTTGTTTGGGAAATAAGATAGAAGAAAAATACCACAGAATAAACAGAATAAACATATTTGCTTATAACTGCAGGACTAGTTAACAAATTAACCATATTTCAAAATAACCAAATAATAAACAATTTAAAAACTTATGTTTTAAACTGAGGAAACTGAATGCTTTGAATTACAAATTATTTCAACTAACAAAGTTTGAATTAATGAGGTTCAATCCTATATAATGAGCAACCTAAAAGTACATATTAACTTACGTCATATTGGGAGGAATTTAGTAACAGTGACATCCAAATTAATTCATAAAACCATTTGTAGTCTGTTCGTCACACCACAGCAGTTAAATTTAAATTTTCTGAGGGACAAGTTTCAGGAGCCTTTGCTCCATTTTCAACCTCTGAGGTCTGACTGTTGTCTGTTGTTGTTGCCTGCAGTTTTCTCTCTGGTGGTGGAACTATGAACTTATCAAATTATCAACTGGAGGGAGTTCTAAGTTTATATTTCCAGTCATATAATTTTGAGTCAAACTAATCCATTTATTGCCAGTATTTACCTAGAACGCGTTTTGTTAGGATCTTCCTAACATCATCAGCTGTTGTCGACTAATGAACGTTGGTTTGGTGAACTCATTGGAGGCGACAGGTGTGTCTCTGTCGGTATCTTGATGAACTTGAAGTTTAGGTTTTCATCAAAGGTAATGTCGAAATTAAACAATTTTCTTTCATGTTTCTTTATGAAGATTTTTTCCCACATGGTTAATACAGCTGGACCTTGGACACTTTTTAATAAGTGGATTTCTTGTTCTATATCATGATTCTCTTTCCAAAAATAGTACGCTGCCGCCGATTTATCTATTTCTTTGTTCCTGATGTTCCTAAAATGATCTTTAAGCCTAATGTTCAAGTTCCTTTTTGTTTTTCCAACGTTAAAGTTGTCACAGCCTTTGCAGTTTATCCGGTACACACCTGATATTTTGTCTGTGGGGTCAGGTGTGTACCAGATAAACTGCAAAGGCTGTGACAACTTTTACATTGGAAAAACAAAAAGGAACTTGAACAGTAGGCTTAAAGAGCATTTTAGGAACAAAGAAATAAGATAAATCAGCGGTAGCATACCATTTTTGGAAGGAAAATCGTGATATAGAACAAGAAATCCACTTATTAAAAAGTGTCCAAGGTCCAAATGCATTAACCACGTGGAAAAAAAATCTTCATAAAGAAATATGAAAGAAAATTGTTTAATTTCGACACTACCTTTGATGAAAACCCAAACTTCAAGTTCATCAAGATACCGACAGACACACCTGTCGCCTCCAATGAGTCCACCAAACCAACAACAGCTGATGATTTTATGAATATCCTAACGAAACGCGCTCTACGTAAATACTGGCAATAAATGGAGCATTGAGTATTAGTTTGACTCAAAATTATATTAATTTTGTGCTTCATTGTATCATAGTCCTTACACATTGGAATTATATTTCCATATATGTTCTCCCACGTTGTCAGTTCATTAAGTTTTATCACTCCTTTTAATAATTTTTAATTTGGGTCAAAGTTATGACAATGAAATGCTACTGCTTACTTGTCTTCCTGTTTCAATTTTATGTTTCCAAAATGTTCTTTGAGTGATGTTTAGGTTTCTTTTAAATTGCCATATGTAGAATTTTTGGACAATCCTTACAACATATTTACATTCTGGATCTGTTGATTGGGAGGGGGAATTTCATCATTTGTTTTTTAATTTAACAATGTTAATACTGAGTATATATTTTTAAGTGCCAAGATGATATTTGTTCTTAAAAGATTTTTTGAATTTATTAAATGTTTTTGGGTGGTACGTGAATCCTCTGAAAGGCCTTCTTTTTCTTTGGTGAATGTACTTGCTTTCTAAATGGTTTTCTTTAGCTTATCTTTTTTAATTTTCTTGAACACTAGATTTTTGTTGTACCTGTTTTCTTCTGCTATGTGAAGTATGCCTTTTTGTTCCTTGTAGTATTCTGCTTTATCCAAGGGTATGTTGACTAGTCTGTGTGTAAGACTTTTGATTATTGCATGTTTTTGTGTTATGCGTTATAACTATAAATTTTTATGTAATTTTCTAACAACTGGCTGCCTGGAACTTCCAAATTTTATTTTTATGTTGTTCCTGATGATAATTATTGGTACCAAACCTTAAGGATGCATTGGAAAGCCATTTTTATGTGCATTTCAAATGAACTAATAAATTTGCCAAAAAAGGTGAAAGTTGATTGCCAATCTGATTTTTCCTGTAGTATTTACCATTAAAGAAAGAAGGGACAGGACAGGGCAGGGCAGGCAGAGTGAGGCGGGGCTGTACACCACAAGACTCAATACAGATTCTCAGCACACTTGTTACACGTTGCATTCACTAAACCATAAAAAATGTCACATTTATTGCTGGAATATCTTGAAAATCACTTGCTTTTAGTTTTCAAGGAACAAACAGCTCTTACACAGTTACAGAACTAGAAAAAAAAATCAATTGTTTCTGCCTTATTTTTTTATCTCAAAATGGTCCCAGGTGACCTTTGCATACTTTCGTGATTATTTAGGTTGAATATTTAATGTGTCTGTGTGATTGCATGCATAAAATTATGGCTGACAACTGTGAACGCTTTAAAAAGAAATTACATGAGCTGTAACTTGTGGACACTTCCAGATAATAATGAAACAAAAATAGCAGGCAGCTAATACATATTGTACTACAAAATACTATAGTGGGAGTGAAGAAATCAAAGAGCTATTCTATACTAGCAATTTTGTATGTTGGGTTAGGGGAAATAAAAAAAATGGGAAATGTATATCTTAAACACTGTGCCTAATTGAGGGATAAAGATTAATTAATTAATTTTATTGTAATTGTATCTTACATTTACTGGATTTTCAAGAATTTCCTTTATACATACTACATGGCCAAAAATGATCACACAAACCTTTAGCAGGGCTTCAAGACTGTGATGATATACAATGATCCGTTTCTTTAATAGGAGTGCAGTATAAATAAGAATTGTTTCCAGTCCAAATGTTCGGATCAGTTCTGAAACATTATAAATGGATACTTACATTCTCACATTTCATAATGACATTCATAACTTTTTATATAAATACACCATTGGCATCTTTTCTATGTCTGTTGGGTATTTAAATGTATATGAGCTAAAGAAATGCTTTTGTTTAAAACTGCAGAATTAATGATTTAGTCTCAGCATTACTACTTTGTAAAAGGAAGCTGTTGGTTCTAATATTTTCATTATCCAACATGAAAATTATTTGTCCAAGAGCAGTTTAAATCAGAGTTGCCAACTATTTTGTGACAAAATAAGGAAGATGGTAATTTGACTTGACATAATGAGTACTTTTATAATCTTATAAGTTTTTTTTTTTATTTTTAGGCAGAACTGTAAATTTTCATGTGCATGACTACTGTACCAGTCCCTTGTATGTACTTTCAGTATTAAAACTGATTTGCTGCTCAGTATTCGAACTTCTTTACAGCCATTTCTGTCACCAGGTCATTCATTATACATTAACAAAACAATTTATACTTTATGTATGCTATTGGGAACCAAATTACCAAGAATTTTCTTCATATATTCTGGCATAAGTTCCATAGAATTTTGCTCACTCACCTATGTAGATATTCAGTTCTCCAAAGCATTATCTAGTTAATTAAACTGTTGTTATGCATTTAAGACATTTTCATCAAAATGTTAGTCAGCATTTAAGTTTAATTGCTTTACATTTTGCAGCAATTCTTGTAATGTATAAATCAACAAATACAAATATAATTACATTTTTTTTATATATAAATGTATTATGAATGTTACTATAACATTCTCAAATAATACATAACATTTAAATGGTAGGTTAGGATTATTTTCTGAAATGTGAGGGAAATTCTTCTGCATGAAACCATACCAAGAAACCAGATTTCACAAAAGTACACAACAGTAATGGAGGGTTACCGATTGTAGTTCAATATTACTCACGCTGACATTGATGGTTAGAGTGGTTAAGTGACTCGGAGGTCTGCCTTTCCAATACCATCTAGATTGTCCCCCCACTGGCAGGTCTTTTCTGATTTTCTCAGTCCTCATAACTGGAAAGTATTAGAAAGTACCCCAATTAAAGTTTAAAACATTTACTTACTAAAATTCCTTTCCTATACTTTGTCTGTTAAGCATCTAGTGTATTGCAGGCATTACATTTAACACTGTTACATGTACTCAGTACAAAACACAACTGATACATTGAATCAAATCACAAATGGACTACCGAACTGTACTTGGTGCTGTCCATTGAATTCTGTCAACTGTGAATTAAAATAATGTTCACTCTCAGTTCAAATGAGCCTGTTTTGAGACACTAGATTTAAGACACTTCCAGACTATGGTTGGCTCCATACATAGTGCCTGAACACAAAGCAAACCTTTTGTAAGTCAAAATTGCTAGAGAGCTAAAGTAAATCTTCAAGATAGATGGCATTCTATAGCATTGTTCTGCATGGGCTATTTATTCAGCCAACAGGTACAATCATAAGAAGGAGAAGCTGGCCAGCTGGCACTAATTCCTCTGCGGCAGGTAATAAGCAGTGATACTGCTCCCTTCTCAGGAATGCTCACCCTAGCTAGCCTTGTTGTAGCGAGCCAGATGATCTGAGCACACCACCAGGATTTGCCTTTGGGACAGCCTGTGGATGCAATACACTACATTGTTGATCCTCTTCACATTGCCATAAGGTCCTTGCTATGTTGTCAAAGCATTGCCCATTTGTCCAGATTGGGCAATACAGCAACACCAGATCACCTTGCCAGAAGCCTTGGCTGTTGGCTCGCCAGTCATCCCAGGTCTTCTTCTGGTAGCTTGCCAAAATATGCATATCATGAAAATGATTCATGGATTTCCATGACCGCTGGCCTTCCAGGTATGCCTTTGCAACCACCTTGTTTCTGGCAGGTGCAAATGCCACCTTCACAGGAGTGCTACTTCATCTTGTCCATGCCACAGGACCTTCCTTCCGATGTCAACCAACCCTTGAGGCTCCTGAGAGCATCCAGTCCAGTATCACTTCCTCAGTCACAATTGAGGCAAACACCCAGAGACCTACAATGCTCTGCCCAGCAGGGCCTCCTTCTCCTTAGACACGTTATTGCCCAATGTTGTCACTATCTGAAAGGGTCAATTCAGTTTCCTTGATGGCAAGCCCCTCATCACAGGTGCACCTGTGTTTACTAATACCCAGCATCCAGTTTCTGTGACAAGGTTGCCATCCATTCTTTTGTCCAATGCACAAAGTGTCATTTGAGACAATGGCGACGTCTCTAATTTGTTCCTTGCCATGCCAATCCTTGTTCATTTCCTGCTTGTTCATCAATTTGATTGTAGGCCATCCATAATTAGATGACCTGGCACACATTGCTTGATGCTTATCGACTTGGTTGTAGACAATCTTTCACAGATGTCTCAATTCGCTGCATCCCCAACGTAAACCACAGGGGATCTTTGATGATGTTCCTAGGTCGATTGTCTCTGTTGGATCAAATATTTCCATTCTCCAAGGTGAGGGTAGCCTTTATCTTGGCCACTAACTGCTTCCTCCTCAGGCCTATTCTATCCTTACTAAAATTAGGCAAGTGAGTCAACCTTGTATATACTTTTCTCCACTTACAAGTTTTTTATGAAGACTAGTTTCTGGGGACTTCTCCCCTATCGTCAGCTCTGTGGTTGACTCAACCACAGAGCTGACGATAGGGGAGAAGTCCCCAGAAACTAGTCTTCATAAAAAACTTGTAAGTGGAGAAAAGTATATACAAGGTTGACTCAACCACAGAGCTGACGATAGGGGAGATGTCCCCAGAAACTAGTCTTCATAAAAAACTTGTAAGTGGAGAAAAGTATATACAAGGTTGACTCACTTGCCTAATTTTAGTAACAATGGCACTCCACTTTCTGAAATACTTCTTTTTATTCTATACTATTCTATCCTGTCCATCCACTAGCACTGCCTGCTCTTTGCTGATTGTGGACAGTCCTTCACTAGGTGTCCTGGTAGATCCTCTATCCCTCACATACCAGGTCTTCATGGGAACATCCGTAACCTCGACCACCTCCATCCTCAATGTGCTAATCAATACCAAGTAGATGGTCTTCTAAGCAGTGAGCATTCATCCCTGTAGTATCTCTGTTCCATGCACCTCATTGAAAAAGAATAAATAGCTTCCTGTTACACATAGTTAGTTGTGAGATTCACCTGACTTTATATCTTCCCTGGCGATTGCAACCTTGACTTGAGCTGATTGTGACATGCTTTGGACAAGCAGTGGTTCCCAAAACAATTTGAGATCCTCTCAGAAAGTCTCCGGATACCTAGTATTAAGGCAGAAGAGACAATGGAAGAGGCAATGGACCTTGTTAACAAATTAGGGAGCAATCAAGTGATACCATAATTATCCTAATTTCCAGGGATATAAATCACAATCTTGATTGGTTATGCACTATTCAAAATTGCTTGATACTGTTACTAAAATTAGGCAAGTGAGTCAACCTTGTATATACTTTTCTCCACTTACAAGTTTTTTATGAAGACTAGTTTCTGGGGACTTCTCCCCTATCGTCAGCTCTGTGGTAGACTGATGATGAATCCGGTGTCTGCATCTGGTTTGGTGTTGTGCTGCCATCTAACGTCCTGGTAAGTTTGATGACGTCATCTACCGCGGGAATTTCAAAATTCATCAAGAGGTCCTGTTTTTTCGTAATAAATATGTTTTCCCAAATCTGTAGTTCCAGAGGTTTCTTTGCCTGTTTGATCAGTTCTATTTCTTGTTTTATGTTGTGATTCATAAAACTTCAAACCAAGATTAGGCAAATTTCGGCCAATATTAAATTCATCACCATATGCATCAGGGAAAGGTTATCTCCAAATTTCTTGCGGAAATGGATAAAATTCGACAACAACAGTAAACTAAAACGAAGTTTAGAAAAGAAAGCTATGATTTCCGAAAGATCTAAACAATACGCAACGTTGCAACAGATTAATATAGAAGCGTACTACCTACACATGAAACTATCTCAAGAACTTGGACACATAATTTGGACACATTTCGAAACAAAATTACACGACATATTGAAATTAAACATGAAAGATAAAACACAGACTCTTAAATCGAAAGTACGGAAATTACGCTTAAGGAGACCGACGAGAAACCCACACAACCAGTATCGCCGTGTCACAGAAACACCAGACAATGTAGTCAACATCTCTTCCCAAGCTTTCACCGAAACAGAGTTAAAATTTCTAAACAAAGGTTTTAAAACTTGTGTCGGCAACTCGGGCAATTTAGACGATTACATCGCTGACGTCACCATAACCTCAAACTTTTTGGAAAATGGTAGCGAAAAAACATTAGTTAAATCAAAATGCTTAGAAATTCTAAAGGGGATGACAATCGGACAGGAAAATAACTACAAAGAAACTATTCAAACATTGAACCAAAAACCAGTTTTTTATCTGAAAGCAGACAAAGGAAATACGGTAGTCATTATGGACCGAAATGATTACAACCAGCGAGTCGAACATCTACTACAAAATCCAGAATATACAACCCTAACCAAAAACCCTTTAAGGAAATACATAGAAACCACCAAAAAAGCAATTAAAGAAAATACAGTAGTGCCACATAAGATGAAAAATAGCATAATTGTAAACAACCCTAATTTGCCAAAATTATACTGCCTACCTAAGATTCACAAGACAGGACAACAGCATGCGACCCATTATTAACAATATAGATGCCCCGACTTACAAACTGGCAAAATGGTTGTTGGAAGAATTTGACAAGTTTGAAAAGTTTGAATCTCTAAGCATAAACAATTCATTTGATTTAGTAAAGAAAATTGAAAACACAATTATAAAAACTGAAGAGGTGATGGTGTCCTTTGATATTAGATCTCTATTCACGAGCATACCAGTAGAAAAAATTCCAAAATTGATGAAAGGCTGGTTATCCAAAAGCAACGTTGCAGATGATAAAATATAGGAATACATCAAATTAACCACCCTATGTATTGAACAAAACAGCTTCACGTTCTCCAGCAAGATCTTCCAACAAACAGCAGGCTTGGCCATGGGTAACCCTCTTTCACCATTACTAGCTAATCTGTTCATGAGTAATTTGGAAACACACATTACTAAAGCCTTTCCACATATTTTCAAATGTTGGCATAGATATGTCGACGATGTGTTTGCAATAGTCTCTAGAAGACTAACCGAGGATGCTATAAAGTTGCTAAACCTACAAGAAAAATCCATAGTTTTCACCATTGAAGTAGAGCAGGATGAATGGCTACCTTTTCTAGATTTGAAAATCATTAGAACACTAACAGGATTACAATTTGGAATATACCGAAAAGCAACACATGTTGACAATTACATTAAATGCAACCCATTCAACCCAGTACAACATCAATATGCAGTATTCCATAGTTTAGTTCACAGATTAATCAACATTCCGCTAACAAAAACAGAATATGAACAGGAGTACGCTCACATACACCAGGTTGCCGAACTGAACAACTATAACACAAATTTCATCAAAAAACTGATCTATAGACACAAAAGAAACAAATACTTAAAGGACATTACTACGTTAAAAAAACTAGAAAACCCAAACACCAGATATGGAAAATTTACATTTCATCCAAAATACTTCAAAAAATTTGAAAAGATATTTAAGAGCTTCAACATAAAATTAGCCCCTCAAAACAAACACATCTGCAACTTACTAAACCACCCTCTAAAAAATAGCACACCGAAAACTCAATTATCAGGCATTTACCAAATGAGTTGCCAGGATTGTGACAAGATATACATTGGTAGGACCAAAAGGAATCTAGGAACAAGAATGAAAGAACACTTCAGAAATATGAAATTCAAACAAATGGACAAGTCGGCCGTAGCACTTCACTTTTGGTCTGAGAATCACAACATAAAACAAGAAATAGAACTGATCAAACAGGCAAAGAAACCTCTGGAACTACAGATTTGGGAAAACATATTACGAAAAAACAGGACCTCTTGATGAATTTTGAAATTCCCGCGGTAGATGACATCATCAAACTTACCAGGACGCTAGATGGCAGCACAACACCAAGCCAGATGCAGACACCGGATGCATCATCAGTCTACCACAGAGCTGACGATAGGGGAGAAGTCCCCAGAAACTAGTCTTCATAAAAAACTTGTAAGTGGAGAAAAGTATATACAAGGTTGACTCACTTGCCTAATTTTAGTAACAATGGCACTCCACTTTCTGAAATACTTCTTTTTATTCTATATATTGCTTGATACTGAATGAAAATAACTGGTTGTATGATAGCAATTTCAGCATGGATGGGATACATTTAAATAGAAGATGCTCTTTTTAACTTTGGAATCCTAATGAACAATGTAATTCCATCAGTGATTAAAGGAAACTAGTAAGCCCTGTGGTGGAATGTAAAGTCACTAGATACTACTGAATCAGTTGTGGAAATAAATTATCAAAACTATGTATATTTTGAGTGAATGTGCTATAAACTCTTTCAACAATAAAAATGATAACAGTAAAACATGTAGTATAGTAAACTATGATAGAAATACTTTTCAAATGTTGCATTTGAATATCCAATATTCAAGTAATAAACTTGCCTATGAACAATTACTAAATATACTGAAATCAGAGTTAGCTGTTGCTAAGTGAAGAACAAATAAATTTGCCTAAAATTAGTAGTTACACAATTGTTAGTTGCTGTGCTAGAACTAAATGTTACTGAGACAGATTTTAATGTTTGCTGCAAATGAAATAGATATTTCTGAGGTGGATGTAAAAACATATCAGTTGGAAAGGCTTCCTGAAGCTGCAGTTAGAAAAGAAAGTAAACAGAAATCTATTTTACTGTTGGGAATATACATGTCACCAACTACTTCTTTGGACTTTTGTTGATTACGTGAAGAAATTTTAACCCATTTACCCTGTGAAAAATTAGGATCACCATTCAATTTCTCTAAAGCTCTTGGTTGCATTGACCATATTATAATAGAAAAAAAAAACTGGAGCCATATGGGATAAGAGGCTTGGCGGGAGAATTATTCAGATTATACCAAGTACATAGAAGAAGTCAACATTTAATGTATGATACAAGAGCAAAATAATTAAAGTATAATCTAATTTTAAGCCTGTTATATATGGTGTATCACAAGGGTCAGGGCTGGGACCACTATTATTTATATTATTTATAAATGACAAACCAACATCACAAAAGACAAATATAATCACTTATGCCAGGCATCGGCAAACATGTACTCAATGAGGGAGCAATATGACGTCTCAACATGCAACCTGCAATGCACATGACAATGTCGAACAGGGGTAGGCATTCACCTTCGTTCAGAGTCAGTGCTGGACTCGCTACAAGTACAATAAGGAATAGTACACACACTTGAATCCAGCTATTTTGGTCTATGAATATCCAATATTCAAGTAATAAACTTGCCTATGAACAATTACTAAATATACTGAAATCAGAGTTAGCTGTTGCTAAGTGAAGGTAGGCCTAGATAATTGAGCAATATATTTTAATTCACTCCTATTTGAAATGTACATGAAAATCTAGCGATATAACACAAGTAGCCACTCTCAATATAGCACGTAAATTATCATCTGTTAATTGTGATCGTTGCTTCGATTTTACAAGCTTCATTTTGGAAAAAAACTTGTTTGCATATATATGTGGAGCCAAACATAGCTGCTACAGCGACAGCAAACGATCTAAGAGAGGGATATGTATCTGCCTTCAGATGTTTAAATATATCCAAATCAGTCAAATTGAATTGAATATAAGTAATTGCAATTGAATATAAGTATCGCATTATAAGTTAGCGACTTTCTGCTGTAATTCTGGTTTAACATTACGTAAATCTATTGCAAGAGGATTAGTAAACAGAGCAAAATAATTTTCCATGGATTTAAAATCACTGAATTGCCTTACTTCAAATTCCCTCTTTACTTTAACAGACCAGTATATATATATATATATATATATATATTCAGATTTGTTGCAGAAATATTTTGAAGACATTTTAGACATGGAAAATGATGAGACTTTTTCTCATGAGATTTGATTTCCATACATCTGTCATCTTGATGAATGATCTAGTCATACATATGAACTATATTGTGGAACTTTCTCTGAAGACGATGATTAAGATAATTGAAATGTTGAGAAATGTAGGTGAGGAAGGCTAAATCACTTATCCAATCCTCATCTCCCAATTCATGGATGTCTATATCCTAAACAACGAAAGAAAAAGGAAATTTTAAGACATTCAGTACAACATAAACATATGTTGCAATTAACCCTTTCACTGATATGGACGTCATATGACGTCCAAGTTAAAATGCCCCAAAGCTATATGGACGTATATAGATGTGCTGCGCATACATGCATTTAATGCTCATTTAACGCCAATTATTTTAATCTTCCTATTTTACAATATATTTAAATTAGTTCTATAAGGGATGTAAACATACCCTTAAAGGTTTCTTTTTGAATTGTACACCTCCAAACCTGGATAAACACCCAAGGGCACATATGCAGATTCACACCAAATAATATTGGTTTCCTTGCGAACTTCTTTTTCACAACACACTAGACATTTTCAAAATGGTTGCGACTTTTTTGGTTGTGGGTGGTATCCTTTTAGGGAAGTGTTTTCTCTCAAGTATGAGGGGTGATGTCGGGGTGAATTTCTTACCCCCCCCCCCCAGTATAAAGAGGCCTTTGAGTATTATAATACTCAATTAGGTTACGAGCTATTTATATGCGCAAGTACAGGTAGATGAATGTCTTGCATTAATTTACAGCTCTGAAAATTACTAAACAATTGTGCATGGTTACATCCAGTGGTATAAAAATACTTTTCTTACCCTTTAACTGTTTTTTGTAAAGAGGGATAGCTAGTAATAGCTGATCCACATCACCCATATTTGACTCGCCATTTCCCCCAAACAATGGAGTAGCTAACATGCCATCTGTAGACCAGTACACGTCCCTGCTACCTGTATCCTAAACATCTCCTTCATAATCGCACAAGAAATCTTCCAGATTTTCTACAGTAATATCAGAAGCCTGTATACATCATATGCAAGCTAATATATTTGCTACATTACCGGGATAAGCCATGGTTAACATTGAAATTTAACAATTTCAAATGTGCCATTCAATTAGCTCTTGATAGCTAGAAGCGATCACTCTGAACACAGAGAGAGTATAAATAACTAAAATACTGAGCAAAAACAGCTGCATAAGGCTACCAGAAACCTTGGTTGAGAAACTGTAATAACAGATGCTGACGGAGTTTTCTTTCCAGTGTGCGTGTAACACAACATATACTCATATGATTATCGTTTGGTATAGTATAAATAAACTAAAAGCTAAAACCTTGAACCGGAGAAGTCGCCTGCGTAGCTATACATACATACATACATACATACATACATACATACATACATACATACATACATACATACATACATTCGTATACACACAAAACAAAATGATTCAAATATTAGGTGCATTCGGCACAAAGAATGGCTTTTGCTACAGTGAAACAAAGTAGTGAAATTTCAACGATTTATTAATGTAGTCTCTACTTTTTTGTTACTGTAGATGTATACTTCCTTTAATGGGTTTAAACCAGTTTTTGTTTCATTTAAATAACTTAATAAATATGGTAGATATGGAATTGTATTTATGATGCATTTTTACAGCATTTAACAATTTAAATGTCCTGTTCTGTTTATTGGGTATCCGTTTCTGGCCCCTGAAGGGTTTAAATGGCCATTGGTTAAGTGGTTAAGCACTGATATCAACATACTTGCTCCTTCATGAATTCAGATATCACTACACACATTTCAAAAAATCGTTTGAGCATGTCTCCTCTGCATAACCATCTGACTTCAGTGTAGTATGAAAGGTCTTCATAAGAAAGCCCTAAATCTTCCAGTACTTTACAAAATTTTCAGTGTTTTAAGGAGTTTTATTTTATTTCATTTATAGTCTGTATAACCATGTCCATTACATATTTCATATTTAGTATTTTTGCACATAATGCTTTCTGATGTATTATACAGTGAAAACATTTTATATTATTATTTCTTTTTATTTGTTCCATTTATACCCCACTTTTAACTCCAATGGTCATATTAGTGGACGTTCTCCTATGGAACATATTGAAGGTGTTCACTCGTATTCCTTGGGTATTAATCATTAGATCACGCACACATTTGCACTCTCATTCATACTTCCAGACTCTGGGGAAGATGAGGAATTATCTTGGTCGGAGAAAAATCCCCACCCCCACGGCCGAGAATCGAACCCGGGACTCCTATGACAGCATGCAGGTGCTCTACCGACTGAGCTATGGGGTCAGTCATTCTTTATTCCCATTTTCATTTAAATAACGTTTCACTCTACCAATTAGACCTTTGTTTTCACCAGTCATATTTCGAGCCCCATCTGTTACTATGGATACAAGATTCTTTAGATTCAGTTTACTTTCTTTCACACACTTCTTTAAATGCTTGAAATAATTCTGTCCCTGTTGTATGGTCTCTAAGTGGAATGGCTTGAAGCATATATTCTTGTATTGAGAGGTTGTTAGTAACTCCACAAATGAAAATTACCAATTGTGCTGTGTTAACATTGCCAGTGCTTTCATCCAACGCTAGAGAAAAGGCTATAAATTTATGGACCTTGGTTAGTAGTCTTTTTTCAGTTATATCTGTTATTTTATGTATCCTTCTCTGTATGGTTTGGTGATAATGCAATATTACTAAATATATCATATTGTTCAGGGCAAATTATGTTGGCAACTTTACTCATATATTCTTTTTATGAAATCTCCATCACTAAAACACCTTAGTGACTGAGTAATCTCCAAAACAACAGCATAACTGGCGTGAAGTTGTCTATCAGTTACATTTGAATTAATATTAGGTGTAGTATCTGAATATTGCTCTTTGAACTGTTGTAATTGATTACTCCATCTAGACCTGAAGAAAAAAGGAATAAAGGACATTACGTCAGTGTTATGGTACTTTAAATCCTGGTGTAAATATATGAATACATGCTGACTTGTAATTGTGTGGTAATCTTTATGATATGTATCATAGTCGCTTGATGTTCCATTGTTGAGTGGCTTTTTGAATTTTAGAGCACAACAAAAAGATCTTACGTTGTCTTCTAGAGCATAACAAAAATACTTCTCCTCCCATGATTCTTGAAACATACGTTTCCATACAGCCACCCTTGACTTTGACAGAGATATGTTTAGACGTACAGGTAAATACGGTAGGTAGGGGTGGTGATTTTTCGCAAATGCGATATGTGGTAAAGTGCAAAATTGACTCAAAATGCTATATAAATGCGAAATCGAAGATTTTCCCAAGTAATAATGTTTCCCCAATGCCTTTTCTTCTGAAAAAGTTACTGAAGAGTCTGTAGAACCTTTGTATGTTTACTGAAGCAAGTTCAGTTGATTCACAAAAGAAACCCTTCTTACCACGCATAATGACTTTCATAAATCCTTCTTCACAACCCAGTTAACGGAAAGCTTCAATCCTTGTCCCTGAAAACCAATAGCAACCCTAATTTTAAGGAAGTGATTAACACATGTTAATTCCATTTGGAGTTATCAGTTGCCAAAGTTCCGATTTACACTGTTCTGTAAAAAAAGAGAAAAAACTTTTTAAAAAATTCACCTTCCACCCATCAGCCTATAACGAATTCCAAAAAATCTTCTCAAAACACAACATAACTCTTGCACCTCAAAATAGGTTTAATATCAGAAATTTGTTAAAAGGCCCTCCCAAAAATTCAATCACTACCAAAGAAAAACCAGGAATCTATGAGATCAAATGTGAAACTTGCCCTAAAATTTATATAGGAAAAACAAAAAGAAGTATTAACATCAAAACTAAAGAACATCTAAGAAACATTAAAAATGGTGAAACAGAAAAATCAGCAGTGGCTTTTCATTTTTTGAATACTAGACATGACATCAACTTGGAAACATCTCTAATAAAATATGTTAATCACCCCATAAACCTTTCCGTATGGGAAAAAATTTTCATCAACAAAAATCGCCATAGAGTCATGAATTTTGAAACTCCACCACCGGACATCTTTGAAAAGTACATCACGCCATCTATTGACAATACGGAGAAAGAGGAAACCACTACAACTTACACTAATAGAGTATCAGCTGATGATAGGAGCAAGAGCTCTTGAAACTTGTCCTGTGAATAAACAGTGTGAGTGAAGCAATGTGTCAATATCTTCTCGATTCACTTTTGTACTAATTTGTGCTTCACTGTCCCTACGCTTCTTCCAAGTTTATACTTTTACACTGTTCTGTTTGGTTTTACATGCAACTTTCATTCATTCCTTGTGTAGGTCACATCAAATAAGTGCAAAGATGATGAAAGTGACAGTATCAATCAAACAGCGGGCAGAAAATTATAAACATGAAGGTTTTTATATTAATGACACCAAAATTTTAATGTGCAAGTTCAGCAGTCAGCATCTGAATTGGCAAAAGAAGGATGTTTTAGACAAACACGTCCGAAGTCAGAGACATGTCAGTGCCAAAGACAATTTCAAGAATAAATTACAGGAGGAAAAACAAGGGGTAAAATGGCAAGCCACAATTCCAATAATGCATGAAAAACTGAAGAGTGCAAAAGCTGAAAAAAGTGCTTTTGTTGAAGACACAGTGAAGATTAAATTTAAAGGGAGTCAATTAATGACACTAAACAACACTTTTAAATTTTTCCGGAACATGTTTCAGAGACTTTGCCTCTATCCTCAGCTGGCCATCGACTGGTTCTCATTGGTGTAGTTGACGATATTTTGTCATAGGTCTCCTCTGGTGGTGGTTCAAGGAACTTGCTGAACAAATCTTTCTGGGGGATGTCGAAATTGAATACTTTGTTCCACATAGGAACAAATCTTCATTTCAAAACATAGGAACAAAGTATTCAATTTTGACATCCCCCAGAAAGATTTGTTCAGCATGTTCCTTGAACCGCCACCAGAGGAGACCTATGACAAAATATCATCAACTACACCAATGTGAACCAGTCGATGGCCGGCTGAGGATAGAGGCAAAATCTCGGAAACATGTTCCGGAAAAATTTAAAAGTAAGTGTTGTTTAGTGTCATTAATCGACTCCCTTTAAATTTAATTTATCACAACAACACTGTTTTCAACACTTCCAAGAAAGGAATTGCATAGTAAAGATGTTTCTGAAGACGAACACACCTCTTCAGAAAGGGCCTTCCCGCTTTTTGGTAGTACTTGTCAAAGTATGTACCTTTCTTTATGATCATGTGGTGCGAAATTAATGAGATCATCTCCATATTTTAACTTCACTAAGCCAAAAAAAGTTATATAACTAAAAAGTCAAAACATTTAATTCAATTTAGGGGTGTAAAATTTACACAAAAAATTAAGGGCAGTAATCTTAATATTTTGCAGCATAGTAGAGCCTAAAGGACTCGACCATGAGTTGTTTTAGCAAATTTAAATCAATTCTGCGCACAGGTATGCGCCAGGCTCCGGAGATCTGCCCAAGGCAAGTACATTGCGACAAGATTATGTACCTCGCTGTGGAGATGCAATGAAGGCTGAAAGAAAGAAGTGTCTGCAATGAAAACAAATTGTTGTAGTTGCAAACGAGACCTCAGACAGGCAGGGAAGATGTGCTTTCACGGTTTTATTCCAAACAATGTGTGACCAGGCAAACCAAGATATATTTCTAGGTAGTTGTAGCTTTCTGGATAAAGCAAATGGTACCACTTGTAGTCCGGCAATCATTGATATTTTGAAAGAATATGACAACTCATATGAAAATGTACTGGGGATGGCATCAGATTCAGCTCATTACATGGGGACATGCTTTGGAGCATTGCAAACATAATTAATGACCATCTCATGCACTTTCAATGTTTTGCACTCAAGGTAAACCTAGTTGGTGATTTAATCACAAAAGAAATGCCACAATTAAACCATTTCATGTCAAAACTGAAAATGCCTTTCTTGCATTCAAGAAAAATGAAAAGTGCTTATATAAAATTTCTTGAAGAAAGTTACACAGATCTTCCAGCTGTAGTATTTCCTTTCCCCGTGCTCACACATTGGAATTCATGGTTTAAATCTGTAGAATATGTGAACAAATATTTAGTTGCATTAAAATATTTTCTTTCAATCTTTGGGTGAAAATTTGTGAAACAGTAGCTCTTCATAACTACTAACATTTTCACTGAGGAATGCAATTAATTTAAAGTACAGTGTCAGGCTGTGGTGGTGCCGGTGGCGGAGGCGGCGGTGGCGGCGGTGGCGGAGGCGGCGGTATTTATTCATCCTTTTGATCATAGTACATGATATAGGACACGTCAAGTACTTATAACTAAAAATTATACAATAAACATATACAAAACACAAGTTTAGAAATGAAAATTCAGAAACTGTATGTACAATATAATAATAATTTATCTGTAGTTGACATATTAAAAAAAAATTCACCTATACTATAAAAACATACACCTATGAGTTATGGCATAGGCTAACTTTGTGCATTTTGTATTTATTGTGCTAGTTTTACATCAGCATGGAAACATTTTTTGTGTTATGCAGTATGCTTTAGTCTGTATCGCTTGTTCTATATTTCTGTGTATTGCTTTAACCTATTATTAATGTAAAATAAATTGACACTTTATGCACTTTTAACTTACTGCCATTAATAACCTTCCATACATGTGTTTTAATCTCATATAAATAATATTAATATTCAACATTTAAAAATTAACTCAAATTAAACTTTTTTTTCAAAATGCTATAAAATGCTGAATTGCAAATGTATAAATGCTACAAAATGCTAAATGTAAAAATCAAAATGCTAAATATCACTACCCCTAACGATAGGACAGTCCGCCAGTGATCAGTATGTATGCACTGCCAGTGAAGGCTGCGAGGGGAGGAGACAGTAAGCACTGCCCCTGATATGTCACAGTTGTGAGGACTCAGTGAGTACAGGTTTGCCAATGCCTGGCTTATGTGGATGACACCACTACTGTATGTAAAGGTAGAAACAAATTAAATGGAATATACTTATTTGATTATAAATTACTTTAAACACCACCACCTTACATGTAATATGACAGAAATAACCTTAATGCTCTTTTCACAGAGTAATATTAACCCTTTAGTGCATGGTGTTCCCGTAAGGTAACATTAGACTGTATTCAGCTTAAAAAATGTTTTAGTGCAGATTTTTTTTTTTTTTTTTTTTTTTTTGTTATATTGTACTGGCCTTGTCAGTTATATACACAAAATTTTGAGTCTTCTGAAATTGTAAATATTATATTACTTCTACAATTACATTGTAGTGTTTTTTTATTATAAAAAGGTAAAATTCAAGCAACTGCAGTCAAACGATACCCCATCAACCATGCATGCCACCACACCGATTATTTTATGTTGACCCTCCCCATCCTTTACCACAGGCACATTTGACTGCAGGTGCCAAGATTCGAACTCACGATGTTTGGCTTTCAATGGATGGCCAGTCCATTACATATTG
The DNA here is from genome assembly GCA_030765055.1 of Mantis religiosa. Lineage (NCBI taxonomy): Eukaryota > Metazoa > Arthropoda > Insecta > Mantodea > Mantidae > Mantis > Mantis religiosa. Next base: position 338,890,049 of record CM060950.1, on the reverse strand, counting down.
CTTTAATGAACATGGTTATTGAAATTGATTGTGTTAAGGCACTGCAGAAAGCGGTATGAAAACTGCTTTAGAAAGAACAGCAAGATCACCATAAGTAGCAAAACAATTCATGTATTAAAGGGTTAATAACACTCATTTTTCCTTATCAGTAAATAATTACAATATTGTTAGTTAATTTCCTATTTCATATTACAATATTTAGCATATACAACTTCATACATATATAACAGATTATATAGTATATAACAAATACAAAATTTTGCATACTCCTCGTTTTTGGAGTTGCATGTTCCCATTATAAATAATCCAGGTTGTGTATATAATGGAGCATTTTAAAACTTGGGATATAGATTTTTTTCCCTATATATCTTATACTAATTTTCTGAATTGTTCTCATTAGTCTTCACTGTTTTCCATATCCATTTTTGTTTCACCTAGCCAATAAATTTTCCAAGTTGTAATATGTTTTCTTCTGATTTTAGATTCAAGATTCTTTTGCCTCTTATTTCATTTGGTATGTTTACCCACTTATGCAAAAGGAATTCATCACTCCAAAATTTTGTTTTTTTGACATAATGCCGAGCACCATCTTCTTTTTCACACATTGGACATCTGCCCTTAATATATCCATTCCTTATACCCCTTAAGTATATTACTCCTGTTCTAAACCATGCCAACCCTTCTCTTCCTACTTTATCACAGATGACAATAAGTTTATTCTGCCCCATTCATTTTTCAATGTTTTATATAATTTCAGACATCTTTTGTTATTAAGATTAGCCCAAAATTCTTGTTTTCCAATATTTTCAATTCTTGTTTTTCCTTCTTTCCAGAATTCCTTTTCTATTCTTGCCAATGATCCCATACGTACTTCTTGTAATGTCTTTTGAATTTTATATATCCAAGTTTTTCTCTCCTTTATTCTTGCTTGTGCTACCAAACAGTATTTAACAGTATTCTATTCATCTAAATTCCATATTCTGAGCCAATATTTCAGTATTCTTTCCATCACCTTGCTTTTCTAACCTAATCTTCCTAATTTCATTAAGCAGCCACATTAGGTGAAGAACAAGGTAAGCCTAAAACAAATCTACAAAATAGTCTATTTATAACATTTATTGCTTTCCATCCTTCAACTGGCTCCCATATTTCTATTCCATATAGCATTCTACTTTCTACAATTGAACCAAACACCTTTTCTAACCATTTTACTTGCACATTTGGTATTGTTAATACATGATCTAATAACACTCAAAGCCCTTTTTCCTTCTAGCAGTGTTTTCCCTTTTTTGGTCACTCCATTCATCTTTACTAGCTAACCTTACTCCTAGGTAATCAATTCTCTTAATCACTTAAATTTCTGAGCCTTTCTACTATTATTTTTCTTCTCTTTTAGTTTGAAACCCTTTTTTTTTTTTACCACCATGATCTTAGATTTAGTTATATTTATCTTCAGCCTATTGCTTCCAAGGATTGTACAATATTGAAGATATAAGTGAACATTACATTTTAGGAATAGTTCTTTATAGAAAATTAATATGGGTTGGACATACAAATTATAATTGTGACAAAATTTAAAAAGCAATGTATATATTGTCATTTCAAAAATATTCTGGATGAAAAAGGGTTCAAAATTACTTATTATGGAGTTATTTATCCACTTTTACTATATGGAATAGAAATTTGGGGCTGCGCTGCTGCAATACACATGAGTAGGCTATTTAGATTGCAAAATTGCATCAGACTGAGTTTTAATATGAGTTCTGGTGAATCATGTAGGGAAATATTTAAAATTAAAGGGATATTCTCTGTCTAAAAAACAGCAAACTAATCTCCTGAGTCTAGTATTAATTATTGTAAATATTAGGCACATGCAGGGTTTTTATCAAACTGTACATCTGTAATTTCTTGCTCCATTTTACTTGTGTAGGTGTAATCTGACAATGTCAGAAACTGTAAAATCTATTGACAACAAATGATAATATTAATGATTATTATTATTATTATTATTATTATTATTATTATTATTATTATTATTATTATTATTATTATTATTATTATTATTATTATTATTATTTGTAATTTACGTCCTCCAACATTTAGTCATATCGGACGATGAATGAAATGGGTGAAATGATGCTCAATGCATCTGGGGTCCATGGCGCTTAGAGTTACCTAACATTCGTCTTTCAGGATAAGGGAAAACCCCGAAAAAAAAACCTTATCCAGGTAACTCATCCTGACCGAGATTCTAGCTTGGGACCTCTTGAACGTGAGGCAGACATGCTACCATCTATGCTACCGAGGCGGGATAATAATAATATCCAGGAGATCCGTGGTTCAAATTCCGGCCATGGCATTGAATTTTTCATGTTGACTCTATCCATCAAAAACTTTAGCCTATAAACGGCTAGTATGGAGAAATGATTAATTTCCATCAATTAACTAAAATAATAATAATAATAATAATAATAATAATAATAATAATAATAATAATAATAATAATAATAATAATAATAATAATAATAATAATAATAATAATAATAATAATAATAATAATAATAATAATAATAATAATAATAATAATAATAATAATAATAATAATAATAATAATAATAATAATAATAATAATAATAATAATAATTATAGTTGTCCATTGCAGAATTCACTGTCATTTCACTTCCCATCTTGTCTATGCATGAATTTACATTTTTATTCCATTTACTATTCATTTCCTCCATTATGGAATTTATATTCTTCACTTTGGATTTCAGGGACTTCATTTCATTTACTAATGGTTGTTTTTCCTCGTTTCCCTGGCACAATTTAACTATTGTTCTGTTCCACTTAACTTCCGATATCTTTTGCCTGCATTGATTCAGTTCTTCACATTCTACTAAATAATGCATTCCATCCTCAACACCCCATATACATGTAATTTTCACACTCCTACTTCACTTGGTCTTATACCTTTAAGAAACATAGCTGCCATTCTCATCTGTGGCAACCTTGCCTCCCCTGCCTATTGTCAATACACCCTTCTCTTCTCCCATTTTAGAACTGGAAGGGATAAAAGTAAAAGTAAAGCTGTAATACCCACAGATCAAACAAAAAGTGGATCTTGTGTTTGGTTCATGTTTTAGGGCTCTACAGAAGGCTACTGACTTTTATTTTCTGAACTTCTCATTATCTCTTGTCTTTGTCCTCCATTCTTTTTCTTAATTTCATCCAAAAGCCTTCCTATTTATTACTTACAATTTCCATATATCTCCCATTCCTATATTTTTCAGTATTTTCCGAATCTGATACCACCAACTATGTTTATTTGCCACTTTTCTTTGTTGATCTAAACTTAATTTTAAAATGTTGCTCTCCTCTTTGCTAGATCTCTGTATCAGAATTCCATGCCTTTTTTTCCATAACTTCTCTTAGTGCTCCTCTTGACAGTCCTAATTATTCTTTGCAAAATAATTTATAAATGTGGTCTGCTCTATCTATTTTTGAGAGCCCCCTCCAGATTACTTATACATATAACATTCTTGCTTTTGCCAAAGCTAACAACATTCTAGAAATTTAGAATGTAGAGTGAAATATGCAAAAGGACTTAAGTACTAATTTAGCATACTTCAGAAAAAGAATATTAACGAGGTAATTAAACTAAAGAAAACTTTATTACATTTTGTTCTATTGTTTGACACATTGTATTTTCTCAATGATTTTTTTTCAAGTCAGCCCCCAGTTCAAGAAACAGAACTGTCAGAATTTGTTTCTCAGAATAAGCATAAGTTTTATCTAACAACTCACCAAGAGTATATACCCATATTCATATTTTAATAATATTAATAGATGAGCAACTTCTTTTTCACAAGACACACAATGTGATTCTGAGCACCTTATATCATTTGAACTATTTAAGTAAATACTTTAAGATTTAATAGTGAATAGCAGCTGGACTATTACCCTTTATCCGAGTGTGTGGTAAGTGGTTGTTGTGGTTCACTCTCATTTCAAAGTCACGTACAAGGAAAGTACCATTTTCTTCAGTAGAGCAGGATCCCCGTGTGACAACAGAGAGATAGAGCTGTAGCATGGCTACAGGATTACCTGTCTTGCAGTATGTTTTACTTAGCATGCGACAAAGTGTCTCATATTTATCAGGGTTCAGATCATGGGTCCACAACACAAGAGCAAAATGTTTAACCTGTAATGATCATAAAGTCAATTATGTTGATGACATATGTATTTAATAAAATTAGAAAGTGTTGCAACATTTTGCCCAGAGATGTCCATTTCCAAATTTCAAAAGAATAAAGAGGTTTGTGTTCATGACTACTAGTACTTTATGTAAACATGGACTTCATTCACTTCACAGTATTTTTTTGATTTGATATTACAAGCTCACAGGTCCAATGCAAAATGCTGTAGCTATGTGTCCCTACAAAGACAGTTGGTCTGCACATGGATGAAAGAGTGAACATTCTCCTCTCTGTACCTTTGGATTTTTACTTGTTCTACTATGTACTTACAGTAAATTGAAGTAATATATTCTGCCAAAAATTATCTAGATTTCACCAGAAATACATGTTTTGAAGACTATGGGGTGTGTGTTGATGTGTATGTCTGTGTTTCGGTGAACAGCATAACTTACACTGAAAAGTCGGTTAAATGTGAAACCTGGCATTTAAGTGTGTCACACAAAGGTTTTGAAGAAAATACCCTCACTCCAAACTAAGCTTCACATTAGCATTTCTCAAAATGTTTGTATCTCAAAAATGGCTGTAAAAATTTTAATTAAAATACCATATATATGAACTATTTTTTGACAATAAAATGTATATCTTTAATTTTCTAGAGTAACATTACGTTTTCTTTATTCTAAATGACATTCTCATAATTATATTCTTGGTTACTAATTTGAATTTTCAACTACTTCATGCTTTTCTGAATTCACATCACTTTTTTCTCTTTTCCATTTTTTTTCCATATTTTCATGCAAAGAGAACACAATTTTAAAGCCATCACATATGACATTGAAAATATTAGACAATTGGTTTAGCACACAGTATTATTCTTATACCTACAACAAAATGTGTGAAGCAGTAATGAACATCTAACTAAAAAAGTAAATAGAAGAATAAGTTTTTGTGAGAATGTTTTGTAGAACAGTAGAGAAAGTCATATGTTTATTAGTTCAGTATCTTAGAAAAATGTAACACAAAATAAGATCTGAAGCTTTCCTGGCGACAAATATGCTCAATTTCTTCTCGGGCAGCAAGCCAGGTGAACAGATGATTAGAAATCAACGTTTCAGGAGTGTGCATCGCTTCCATCATCAGAATATTTATTAAATGTTATAACCACAAATGAAACACTGGATATAACACAAATATAAACAAAGACAAGACACTATCAAAATTCGCATTACTGAACAATATGTTTTAATTACCTGGTAGGTATCCTTGCCGTAGTGTTTTGTCTTTGTTTATATTTGTGTTATATCCAGTGTTTCATTTGTGGTTATAACATTTAATAAATAGCCTGATGACGGGAACGATGCACTCTCTCGAAACATCGATTTCTGATCGTCTGTTCACCTGGCTTGCTGCCCTAGAAGAAATTGAGCATGTAATACACACTTTTTAAGAAACTTTCTCCACTCTAAACCATCCTTTACTTGATACAAATTGATACAAATACTAAATTATTTACTTTTATTTATTCCCTCAAAAATGCTTTAGAAGATTTTGATAAAAATATATATTTAAGAGTTTGATGACAAAAAATTACATCTATATCTTGAATTTTCTGGGAACAGCCAGTGAAATGCTCTTACTTTAGAATGAATTTTTTGTAATGTTATATAATTGCTAAACCATAAGAGAAAGACAAACTTTCTAACCAAAAAAGTAATCCTCTTTAAAAATAACACCATTTCTTAAAATAGCTTTGTAACATCCAGAAACACAATTTTCTAATGTTTCAATATTCGGTCATTCTTTCAAGTAGTTTTACCATTCAGTTATGTGTTTGTGATATCATGGAAAGATTGTGTGTGTTTGGAGGAATTTAGTAACAGTGATGTCAAAATTAATCGTAAAAATATTTGTAGTTTATTTATTGACACTCGTCACTTACTTTTTTCTATTATTGAGGGAATAGTTTCAAAGACCATTGCCTCCATTTTCACCCTCTCTACAACTAGCATCTGTTGTCTGCTCTCCTCTCTCTGGTGGTGGAACTATGAACTTCTTTGTCAAATTATCTATTGGTGGGATTTCAAAGTTCATTATTCGGTCCTTATTTTCCCATATGAATAAGTTCTTCCATGTTGTTAGTTTATTTTGGTTTATCACTCCTTTTAAAAATTTTGGATAAGTAAAGCACTTGAATTAAAGTTACTAGTATCCAATGCATGAAGAGAAATGACATTTTAGCAGGGAAGGAATCAAATAAAAGGACGGTATGATGAAGAATGCAAATTAGCAAAAAGAATGGTATTCAGGCATCTAAAAACGTGGAGGAGCACTGAAGAGAATTTAGACAGGAAAATTTTGTTGGAAAGTAAAAGGGATTATTAAAGGAAAAGAAAAAAGAATGGCAGGAAAATATAAAAAAGAAATTAAGAGATGCAACATAAGAAAAAGACAGTAAAGCAATACATGGAATATGGGAGAAAAAAAAAAAAGCAAATAAGAAGGGAGGGAAAGAATGTAAAATACTGCCTCAGGAATGGTTAAAGTGTTTTAGAGGCTTAATAGGAGATGACATAGGAGCAGATAGGGATATTAGAATACTGGGGAGGGAAATAGTAAAACATAGAATACTAAATGGTAAATTTACACTGATAGAATTACATCAACAGTAAAACAATCTCTAAAAAAAAAAAAAAAAAAAGTAAAGCAGTGGGGACAGAGGAGATTCCAGGAGACTTTTGGAAACAGCAAACTAAAATCTATAGCTATACTAGGAAAGGTCTACTGACAAATGTGTTAAATAAGATTAAAGAGAATGACGAGATTCCAGAATGCTGCAAAATAAGCAGAATAAAGGGAAATGAGGAGAAAATAATACAGGAAGTTACAGAGGAATAAGCTTATCTGTATTAGGTAAAGTATACTCAAGAATATTAGCAAATAGATTTAGGGATTGGGCAGAGATAGAAGCAAAGATATCGGAATTTCAGGCAGGATTCAGAAAAGGTGAAGTCATATTTATAATAAAGACAATTATTGATAAATATCTCAGTAGGAAAAGAGATTTTATGTTTTTTGCAAGATTTTGAAAAAGCATTTGACACAATAAATTGAGATGCACTACCTAATATACAAATTGAGAATAAAAGGAATAAGTGATGAATTCATAAAAGAAATAACTAAGATGTATAGAGAAATTAAATTTTGTGCAAGATGTGAAGGGAATAACATCAGAGATTGATTGATTGATTGATTTATTTTCAGTTCAGTATAGTGTTAAATACACAAAAGAACCATGTCATATGAATTTATACAGATTGTATGATACAAATGATTATTAATCCACACTATTATAGCCTTAGTCAATTTAAGAACACAGCTATACAGGTTGTGTGATATAAATAGAATACTAACTTGCTTTAATAAATCTATACACTGACAGAACAGAAGATTAGGTTTAGGACAGGGCTGCAAATTAAGTCCCATTGTAGTTAATGGATGGAAATTAATAATTTCTCCACACTAGTCGTATATAGGCTAAGGTTTTTGATAGATAGAGTCAACATGAAAAATTCAATGTCATGGCCGGGTTATGAATCACGGATCTCCTGGTTTCCATCCAGTCTCTCTTTACCTTTGAGCTACCATGGCCAACGTGCCGTCCTGACACTAAATTCTTCATTTGACTCATATTTCCCCGGTAGACCACTAGGGGCTCTCGCATCCGAGATACACCATTAGTGGCGACTTACTATCGTAAGTACTTAAGTCCCAGGCTTCAGCAGGGTAGAAAAACGTTAATTACGTGGAGAAACAGAGAGTACAGTTCATATTCTGACAGAGTGCAAAGAGCTAGCAGCACGGAGACAGGAAGTATGGGAGAAGAAATGGGAAAAGATACAAAGCAAGCTGATGGCCATAAAAATGGTTACAGGGAAAAATGAAAGTAGAAATATAAATATGGGGAACCTGTTTTTGAAAGCTAAAGTGAAATGGATGAGAAAAGTAAAGACTGGAAAAGAAAATATCTAGGACAACAAATGGAAACAGCACACTACAATCTCTGTGCATGTGAAATTAACTTGGTAACCAGTATCATAATCATATGTCACCACAGACTTTTCTTACCAACATGGTGGCTAACAAGATTTTGACTAAAAGTGCTGCTGGTAAAATGTGTGTTCAATGGTCACAAAAGATCTGATTACTTAAAACAAGGTTTGGGTTTGGATACACATGGCTGGTGTTTTTGGGGGAACTTTCACTAATTTGCAGGACACAGGTTTATGATACACATGGCGATTGGTTTTGGTGACACACAACCATTTTTTGGTTTTTGCACAATGTGTTGGTTTGTTTCTAGTGAAAAGTGACGTTTTATGGACTGTCTTTGAGGTTTTCACTCGGAAGATCCTGTAAGAGACTAGTGAAGTGATATTGTGCCACCAAAGTGTTACAAAACATAATAGTGTAGTGCACAGTGAGAGACAGTGCAGACTTTTTGCCGTGTGCCAGTGTAAAGTGAGTGAGTGAGTGAGTGTGGTGTTTAAGGGCCCATCGACAACAAGGTCATTTGGGCCCCAAGTCAACACTAAAACCTAAAAGCTATAAAAAAAATTAGCTAAAAAGGTAAAATGTAATAAAACCACTCAACTGTTAAAAGGACATAAAAACCATCTAAAACTTATAATTCAAAATCTCTAAAATTAATAAATATAAAATGCAAGTTAGACTTGTTTGTTAAAACCGATTTTAAAAACAAACCGCAGTGCCTTGTCCACGGCCACTGGGTCGTTCCCTAAAATACCGTGCAAGTTAGCTCTTAGGCACAAAGACTGGCGAACGCGGGTGTACTGCGGGCAATCCAGCAATACATGCCACACAGTGAGAGGTACTGCACACGGAGCACACACAGGGGCCGGTTCCCCTCTTAATAGATGGCCATGCGTTGCACGTGTGTGCCCAATTCTCAGCCGGGTGAGTATCACCTCGGCCCGCCGGTTATCCCTGCAGGAAGTTGGCCAGGGTTGTACGCTCTCCTTTATCGCCCGGAGTTGTGTGCCTTCCAAAGCCGTCCAGGATTGCTGCCAAGCAGATAGAAGTTGGCGACGGAAAGAACGTTGCACATCCTGGTACGGCACCTTAGTTGTTAAACTCCGGGGCAAATGGCAAGCGGACTTAGCAGCCGCGTCCGCCTCCTCGTTCCCGGAAATCCCAACATGACCTGGGGTCCAAGTAAAAACAAAATGGTATCCGCGACTGAGCATTTGCGAGATCTGGGCCTGTATTTTTAAAACAAGTGTGTGAGCGGCAGTGTGCTGTTGCAAGGCCTGAAGAGCACTCAGAGAATCGGTGCAGACAATAAAAGAGCCAGGAACTAACTTGCAAATAAAAAGGAGCAAATAGAAGATGGCATACAGTTCTGCTGAGAAGACCGAAGTTGAGTCCAGAAGTCGAAATTTGTGAGCCTCACCGTTAACGAAGAACGCGCAACCCGTAGCGTTACCTAACTGAGAACCGTCTGTAAAGACCGGAACATAGTTAGGGTAACGGCCCAGTATTTCGGCAAACAGTTGTTGGAACACCGAATGTGGAGTAGCGAGTCTAGAGTTGTTTGAGAGAGCGAGATCGAACCGCGCACGATTGAGCTGCCATGCAGGATAGGGGCAGATGGACGACCTCTCCACGCGAGGCATTCGGAGGCCATGCGAATGAAGTAGATCCCGAAATCTTATTCCCACGGGGCGAGTCCGAGAACCAGGGCGCATATAACGGTGGACTAAATCTGGACACAGAACTGGTTTAAAACAAGGATGATTGGGATAACTTGCCAACTTCGAAACGTATGAGCAGAGTAACAGCGAGCGACGAATATGGAGTGGAGGTTCGCCTGAGTCTGCATACAGGCAGTCGACTCGACTGGTGCGGAAAGCTCCTGTGGCAAGGCGGATGCCAGTATGATGCACGGTGTCTAAAAGGCGAAGTTTAGAGGCGGTCGCTGCGTCATAAATAAAACTGCCATAGTCCAGCTTGGACCGAACCAGAGAGCGGTACAGCCTCAACATTACCGTGCGATCGCCCCCCCCCCAAGATGCTCCAGATAATACCTTCAGCACCCGAAGAGAACGATCGCAAGAGGCTCGAAGGTGACGAATGTGGTGCTCCCAATTGAGTTGTCGGTCCAAGTAAAGGCCCAAGAACTTCAGGTGCGAGACAAATGGCAGGGGTGTGCCGTTCAAATGAAGATCAGGAGGCGGGTGAATACCTCGTAGGCGGTGAAAGTGGATACACTGCGTCTTCGCAGCTGAAAAACGGAAGCCGGTTTGAAGCGCCCAAGGTGCTAGCTGGGTAATGGTCAGCTGCAGTTGGCGCTCAATGTGATCTATGTTGGCAGACCTATAATAAATTGCGAAGTCGTCAACATAGAGGGATGATGGAATTCCACTTCTAACGGCACTAGTGATGCCGTTAATCGCTACGGCAAAAAGGGTGACGCTCAAAATTGACCCTTGAGGAACGCCGTTCTCCTGTATCCGCTCCCGTGATATCGTGTTTCCTATGCGAACCCGAAAACGGCGAAGTTTTAAAAAGTTGCATAGGAATTCGGGTAGATGACCACGCATACCGTAACCATGTAGGTTACGCAGTATGCCGTACCGCCAGGTGGTGTCATAAGCCTTCTCCAGGACGAGGAACACGCCCACGGCGTGCTGTTTCAGTAGAAACGCATCGGAAATATACCCCTCAAGGCGTGTTAGATTATCGACACTTGAGCGATGGCGACGAAAACCGCATTGCAAGTTGGACAGATGGTTATGTTTTTCTAGCCACCAATTTAACCGAGCGTTTATCATTCGCTCCAACGTCTTACAGATGACACTCGTCAGGCAAATGGGGCGGTAGCTAGATGGTAGCGTGCGGTCCTTTCCGGGTCGAGGGATGGGGATGACAATACCCTCTCGCCAGGAGGAAGGGAAAACCCGCTCATGCCAAATGCGGTTATAGATGTTTAGAAGGAAACATAGCGCCTCAGATGGCAGATGTAGCAGCATCTGTCGGTGTACGTCATCGGGACCTGGAGAAGAATCCTTTGCTAACGCCAGAGAATGGGCGAGCTCGGCTGCGGTAAAAGGTTGGTTGTACGGCTCGGTGCAGTCACTATTAAAATTAAGTGGTATCCGCTCCGCCTTTTCCTTAATAGGCAGGAAGAGAGCGCCATAGCGGGCAGTTTGGCTCGTGGTAGCAAATGTGGTAGCTAGGGCTTCAGCTATGTCCTGCTCGGTGGTGCACATGGAACCGTTGATGGCAAGGCCGGGAATTACCGTCCGGCGATACTTGCCATATATCCGCCGAACAGCTGACCATACTTGTTGGGTAGAGCTGCGCCGGGAAAGCGAAGACACAAATGCTTCCCAAGATTTACGCTTTGCGTTGCGCAGTATAAAGCGTGCCCTAGCGCGAGAACGTTTGAAGGCGACGAAGTTCCCTTCCGTCGGGTGCCGCTGAAAAATGCGCAAAGCACGTTTGCGTGCTTTGACAGCCAAACTACATTCCTCGGACCACCACGGTACAGGGATATGATGTGGTGTAGGTGAACCTCGAGGAATGCTGGATTCTGCTGCGAGCAGGATCGAGCAAGTAAAATATTCGACCGTTTCATCGATGGTGTCGAAACTATCGTCGATGAGGTGTATGAGGGATTGGAATTTTCCCCAGTTAGCCTTGGAAATAATCCAGCGAGGATGTCGGGAAGGTACACATTGGCGGCCAGAAAAATGAATGTTAATGGGGTAATGATCACTGCCAAAGAGGTCGGAAAGTACTGACCACTCAAGTAGTGGTACTAATGACGGACTGCAGAAAGAAAGGTCTAGTACGGAATGTGTACCTAAGCGGATGATAGGAATGTCGGGTCACCAGTGTTTAGCAGAAGCAGGTCAGACTTATCGAAAACGTCTACGAGGAGGCATCCACGGGCGTCATCTGTGTCTGATCCCCAGAGCGTGTGCTTGGCATTCAAATCTCCCACAAGGAGTAGTGGTGAGGGGAGCTGAGCCAATAGAGCTTGAAGATCACGCTCTGGAACTATACTGAGCGGCGGCAGGTACATGTTGCAGATGGTAAAGCTGATGCTCTCCAGCTGTATCCGAACAGCCACAGCTTGCAATGGTGTGGTGAGAGGAACGTTGGCGGCTGAGATGTTAGGCGCCACTAAGGTAGCAACGCCACCGCTCGCACGCATACCTGCAAGAGAGTCGCTTCTAAATGCCGAAAAAGAGTGAAGGTGTAACGAGTGATTGGGATGTAAGTGTGTTTCCTGGAGACAAATAATTGATGGTGACCGTTGAGAAACTAAATGTTGTAGGTCTTGAGCACGAGCTCGAAAACCATTCACATTCCACTGGATTATTTCCATGAAGAGTTTTTAATGGGCCGTTTTAACCTTTTTTTGACCTTGGCTGACTTGGGCCCTACGATTCGAAAATCGTTAGCCTCCTGAGACTCCGCTGATGATCGGGAGTCAGAACTCCTACGGCTCGTAGAACGAGACCGGGATCTAATGGAGGGCGAGCGACTTCGCGATCTATGTTGAGGTCGGGATCGGTTTTTCGCATTTACCACGGGATGGTTGTTACCCGCTGATGGCTTGGTGGCTGGAGTCTGTACGGTTGAAGCGGAGGCTGTGCTGGTGGATATACAAACAGCCTGAGACGTGGGTTTAACGGCTAGAAAGTCAGTCTGCGTGGATGCGTGGGCGACAGGGACGTGTTGAACAGCAACAGTGGTATTAGGAGTACGGCGAGCTGCTGATGCATATCCAGTAGTAGTGGTAGCAGGCTTTAGTTGATCAAAGCGCCGTCGTGCCTCTGGAAAAGTCAGGCGTTCTTTTACACGTAACTCCTGAATACTTTTTTCGTCCATGAATCTAGGGCACTGTCGCAAGCTGGAAGGATGACTACCGCCACAGTTCACGCAACAAGGTGGTCGAGTGCAGTTTGGGTCTTCGTGCTTCGGTAGGCCACATTGCTCACAAAGAGCAGGATTGGTACACGTGACCTTAATATGTCCGAACCGCTGACATTGGAAGCAGCGCATGGGGTTCGGGACATACTGGCGGACACTCGCACGTTCATAGCCGCAGTAGATGTACTCGGGTAACTTAGTCCCGGCGAAAGTAAGAAAAACCGTACGTAGTGGATACTCCTTACCATCTTGCTTTCGTGTTAGCCGGTACGCCTGACAAACAAGTTGGTCAGAGAGGCAACTTACTATTTCTTCATTTGCTAGACCATCTAAGCTGGAGGTGGTGACTACTCCTCTGCAGGTATTGAGCGTTTTGTGTGGGGCTACCCGGATAGGGTAGGAGCCCAACAAAGACGCTTTCTGCAGTTTTTTAGATTGGTCCGCTGTTGTGGTCTCTAATAGTAAGCTGCCGTCTCGGAGACGGGTAGCGTTTTTCACAGGGCCACTGATCTTATCGAGCTCACGTTTAATATAGAATGGACTAATATCCTTAAAGGTTTTGCCATCACATGCCAAGGTCATCAACAAATAAGGGTCAATGAAGGAGGTTTTGCGCGGAGACATGATATAGACCCCCATCCGGAACCGTCGGCGTCAGCCTGCCATCCGGGGGTTAAAGAAAGACACCGAATCTTCACGCTCTGTGCCGTCATGGGGCCCCCACCCATGACCGATCTCATTTGTACCTCAGAAAAGCTACCCTTCAATATCCACTGCTTGTCCGTATGGGTAAACCGTTCACCACGCACACCGCGACTATATGCCCCTACCACAGGAATAACCGCCTGTGGCTCCCCACTTTAGGCCGCGCTGCGTATAATAGGCACACGCGGATTCAGGGGACTTGTGGTTGATTACACCGGGGTTCCGTCAGCGGTAACACGTCCGGTCCGTGATACTAACCCAACGGCAACACGGCCGTCGGGAGATTAACACAGACCGGGCCCTCAAGGAGCTACGTGGGTGTACTTGACGGTGTGGACGGGCTCCGCACCTAAGGCTACACATAGGGGCAGTGCGAAGGGTCCGCTCAACCTTCACTTTTGAGACCTCCGGAGAGCACACATGTCGGAAGCCGCGCTGAAAACCGTGGGACAGAACCACGGAGATAGGAGAGATCCCTGCTGGTGAGACAGGAGTTATAAACCTAAGACCTTAAGTGCTAATAATTATAATAAAAAACTAGAAGGGGAAGAAGGTGATGCATACTGATCAGCAGTAGCACAGCGTGGCACAGTTGGAGGTGAAGGGGATGAAATGAGGGTGAGTGGCTAGGGACCCCGGGATCGCCAATCCCGTACCTACCGTAGTAGGTCCCTGGGGAAAAATACCAGAGCCTCTTCTGCCAGTTTTCGGGGTTACTGATGGGCCTTCTCGGCAGCCGTAGCGGTCGTGGGGTACACCAAGTCCCCACCGTACATCACCCCATCAGTCAGTCCCCTAATTCCTGTTGCCCACCGCTCGGGACGAGGACCGCAGAGGTTGGATTTTGAGGGGCGCCAGTGTAAAGTGTGAAGTGACGCGCATAAAGGCAATGAAAACCACCAAAAGTCAGCGTGGGACGCCTTGCAGTGTGCCCTTGTTGCAACAAGCAACAAGCGGCATCTCATCGCGGCCAAGCCAAGCCACCAGCTCTCAGCAGCTGGTGAACGACCAGCAGAGACTGCATATGACTGCAGTGCCGCCAGCACCGTCTGTAGCACCTGATGGTCAGCCGGCCGGCAGAGGACTAATGTCCTGCAGCTCCAAACCGGTCGCTTTTACAGCAGCGCAGTATCCAGCCAACAGTGAAGTCCAGCCCTGTCGCCTCCCACTGGCCGATGAGCCCATGATGGAGGAGGTCGCAACGGGAAACGCAGTTCCACAGGGCTATATGAAATTGGAGAAAGAAGTTGCGGATCTGCAAATGGAGATCCAATATTATACAGATCTCCTAAATAAACAAGACGCAGACTCCAACTTTCAGCGTATAGCAGCCGAAATTGGTTACTGCTACCGAGATCACACCCGCAAGAAGCGGCAACTGACAGACCTGGTTGCAGGCTGGAAGCCTGCCCCAGAGTGCCCTCTGCGTCGAGGAAGCAGCGAGGAGAGCCTCATAGACACTGAACGGCTCCCTCCGAAACAGGGGAACAAAAAAACCAAACCTCAGTCGCCGCCAACCTCTGCTACAGAAATAAAAAACCAATATCAAGTACTGACCCCGGATGATGTGGATGAGGAACTGGAAGAAATGCCAACCGCAGAACACCAGAACACAAACTGCCCCCCCACCACGACCCCAATGCCCCACACGTCCAACTCTAACCTGCAGTGCCCATCTCAGCCAACACCCACTCCAAAAACAAACTCCAACCCATCCACACCCACAGAACAAAAAAGGAGGCCCAAAAGCCTTCAAGAATCATAATACCAGGCACCAAAGCAGTCACCAAGGTCCTACACCTCTGCACAACGCTCCCAGCCAACTCCTTCAAAATTCAAACAACCTCAAACTCTTCCTTCAGAGGATATCAGACGCCGCCCCCACCATACAACTGCTGCACAAGGCAGGTGTGCAGCACTACAGCTTTGCGCCGAGGAGCAAGCAGCCACTTCGTTTTATGGTGAGGCGGCTCCCAATATATATATATAGTAATTTACGTCCTCGAACGTTAAGTCATATCGGACGAACTCCCAATATATATGAAGGAAGAGGACATCAAGGAGGACCTCGTCCAAAAAGGCTACACGGGAGTACAGGTGCGAGAGCTGCGGGTGCAGGGGCGACCTCTACCCAACTTTCAAGTCTCACTTGATAATGAATGAATGAAGTTTATGGGCGCTCAACACGGTCATCAGCGCCCTAAAAAGCAAAAACCTACTAAAACAGGAGGTAAAAAAGCTAAAATAAATCCATCCTAAATAAAATAAGGTAAAAGACAGGCACATTAGTAAAAACCATGAAACAATAGAAATGTTTAAAAAGGTAAAATCCAGAATTGGGATAAAATGGCTAAAAAAAACCAAGATACTTGAGATTAAATTCTAAAATCCACAGCTGAAACAAACGCTAAAACTTTGCCCACCGCCGTTTCGTCATCCGCGAGGATCTCCGCCAAGCTGGCCGGCAGCTGGAGACACCTGCGGAGACGTGCCAAGCTAAAACAATCTAAAAGCAAGTGACGGACCGTCAGGTCTGCACTGCACAGTGGGCAAACGGGAACCGGGGTCCTATTCAATAAAAAGCTATGGCTAAAATAACAATGTCCAATGCGGAACCGAGCCAAAGTAATCTCGTGGCGAGATGACCGACAGGAGGTAACCCAGGGGATCGGAAGTTCTTTCACAGATCTAAGTTTATTATTGCGGAGAGCCGACCACTCTTCCTGCCAGCAGGTTTGCACAGCTCTCCGCAATACGGCCCTAAAATCTTCCGATGTCACAGATGGTACTCGAACCCTGGGCTTCATGGTAGCCGTCTTGGCTGCCGAATCCGCCATTTCATTCCCCCGCAAGCCTACGTGACCAGGGATCCATGCACACACCACGCTAACGCCAGAAGCGTGTAAAACGTGGAGGGCATCCTGTATCCGCTGCACAATAGGGCGGTAGTTGTACAGCACCGTAGGCTTTGAAGTGCACTGAGGGAATCACTCAGGATTAAGCAGTCCCCCAACTTTCGTCGACGTACGTGTAAAATGACCCGGTATATTGCATAGAGCTCTGCGGTAAAAATGGAATTGCTAGTGTGGAATCCGAATGTATAGGGTTCGGTTCCACACACGTAAGCACAACCAGCACCATTTGAGTTCTAGGACCCATCGGTATAAATTAAAATCTGGTCCTGGTATCGCGATAAAAATTCTAAGAAAAACATGTGCGGATACTAGACATAGACATGGTAGATTTATCATATTTGGTCATGCCCAGATCAACGTGGGACGCTCTGCACAACCAAGGAGGGTATGCCCTCTCCCCCCTAGGATACATCTTGGGCATTTCAGTATCAAGATGTCTAAGGAGCTCCCGGAAACGAAAACCAGGTGGCTTTGGTTTAATAGAAGTGTTCTTATAACACGCATCCATTAAGGTATTAAAGAACGGCGGAAACGATGGATGTGTGGGCATGCAATTAAGTCCAGAGCCATAATTGGCTAATAGCATGTTAGGCCTGTACTGCAGAGGAGGTTCTGCAGACTCAGCATACAGGCTTATAACTCGGTTCGTTGGAAATGCCCCAACTGCTATGCGTATGCCACAATTATGGACTGTGTCTAATCTCTTCAGCACAGATGGTCGTGCTGAGCCATAAACGATACCACCATAATCTAATTTGGAACGGATGAGTGCGCGATAAAGTCGCAATAACACTGTACGATCCGCTCCCCACGATTTTCCACTTAGTAACCGCAAGATATTTAAAGATCGGTCACATCGTGCTTTCAGTTGTGCTATATGCGACGACCAACTAAGTTTCCTATCAAATATCAATCCAAGGAACCTCGTCTCATCTGCAAAAGGTAGTAGATCAGCGCCTAGCCGGAGCCTTGGAGGTAGTCGACTCTGCTGACGCCAGAAGTTAACACAGATGGTTTTCTCAGCGGAGAATCAGAACACGTTTTTTAAACTCCAACCCTTAAGGTTGGCCAAGGTGGTCTGAAGACGGCGCTCTAAAAACGGAGTGCGCTGAGATGTAGAGTAGACGGCAAAGTCGTCTACAAATAGGCATGACGAGACACCCAGAGGTACACATTTCGAGATAGAATTAATCGCAATAGCAAACAACGTAACAATTAGTACCGATCCCTGTGGTACACCGTTCTCTTGAACAAAAAGGTTCGAAAGAACCGAGCCAACCCTTACTCGGAATACGCGGTCTTTCAAGAATTCCTGAAGGAAGAGTGGTAGGCGTCCACGTATATTCCAGGTGTGCAGAGTACTAGCAACCCTGCCCGCCAACACGTATCATAAGCCTTTTCGAGGTCAAAAATATTCCGACTGTTTGACAGTTCTTAAGAAATCCGTTCATAATCAGTGTCGACATAGACACAAGATGATCCACTGTTGAACGGCGTCGTCGAAAACCGCACTGGATGTTATTTAGTAGGTTGTGCGTTTCCAGCCACCATACCAACCGCCCATTTATCATGCGTTCCATCACCTTGCAGGCGCAACTGGTGAGGGAAATAGGACGGTAGTTAGAAGGGAGGTGACGGTCCTTGCCAGCTTTCAAGATAGGTATAATGGTAGCTTCTCGCCACTTGTCCGGAAACGAGGCATCAACCCAAACACGGTTATAGACCTCGAGCAGGAATGCCTTACCTTCTGGTGAGAGATGTTGTAACATTTAAACCTGGATTCCGTCCGGTCCTGGTGCTGTCAGACGCGCTGATGAAAGAGCGTGTTCTAACTCTGCCAAGGTGAAGAGGCGGTTATAATCTTCAAGGTTTCTGGAACTAAACAGGAAACCTTGAGATTCTACCTGAGTCTTAATTGAGATAAACTCAGGAGCATAATTACTTGAGCTAGACACCTGAGCAAAAGCACAGCCGAAGGTGTTAGCCACGTCAAACGGATCAACAACTTCTGCAGGTGTTTGCAGACCAGCGATTAGCAAGTGGGTTGATTTTCCGACCACGCGCCTTAACCTATCCCATACAACAGATGAAGGTGTACATTTGTTAGAAGATGAGACAAATGTTGTTCCATGAGATCTTTTTGCTATCCTTAATTATTTGCCAAGACTGTGCACGCGCTTTCTTCTTAGAGTAGGGTGTCGTTGAAATACCCGTGGAGCACGTCTACGAGCACGAATAACATTCCGGCAGCCGTTGTTCCACCACGGGACAGGAAATCGACCGGGTTGGGTAGCCGAACGTGGAACAGACTGTTCTGCAGCGGAAAGAATTTTTTCTGTGAGATGATCGACTAGATCATTCACAGAATCGTGCTCGTAATCAAAGACAGCCAACTGGGTGTAAAGGTTCCAGTTGGCACGATCAAAGCGCCATCTAGGGATACGTGAGGCAGACACATCTTGTGCTAAGAGACTAAGAAGACATGGAAAGTGGTCGCTGGAATGTAAATCAGAGATGACATTCCACTGTAATGAAACTGCTAACTGGAATGAACATACTGCCAAATCGATGTGCGAATAGGTGTTAAAGGCGTCTGAAAGGAACGTTGGCTCTCCGGTATTCAGGAGAACCAAGTTATTGCTCTCCAAGAATTTCGCAATGACGTTGCCTCTCGAACATGCCCGAGTTGAGCCCCAAAGTGTGTGATGGGCATTAAAGTCTCCAACTATTAGAAATGGTGTTGAAAGTTGGGAAACCAGATCTTCAAGGTCAATTAACGAGAGGTCGTCTGATGGCGGTACATATACGTTGCAAATGCAAAATTCGATTGATGGCAGCTTAATCCTTAGAGCTACAGATTGTATATCAGATTGTAGCTGTAACGGATCTACAAATATGTCATCCCTGAGGAGCATCATAGTGCCCCCGTGAGCAGGAATGCCCTCTTCTGTGCCAATATTACACTGCAGTGGTGTGTAGCGTCGGATTTTAAACTTGTCTTGCGGTCGTAGCTTAGTCTCTTGTAAGCATACCACCAAGGGGTTATGCTTACTGAGCAAAAGTTCCAGTTCTGGTCGATGTGCTCTTAAACCCCGCATGTTCCATTGGAGGATAGCCATTGGAACTATGGAGATACTTTGTAAAAGTTAGTCTACATTAAGACGACTTTAACGGTGGCCGAATCAGCTTACCCTTTTTCTTCAGTGTAAGGCTAACACCTGTTTCTTTTTCGTCGGGTTTGTCCTGGCGCTTTTTCGTTGCCGTTCTTGCAGTGTGGTCCGTGTCTTCCTGGTCCATTTCTTCCACGGATGAAGCCCCTTTTCCTATAGAAAACTTAGGTTCGAGGACCTCAAACCGGTTAGACACAGAGATCGACGATGATGACAGTTGTCGATCTGTGTCTTCACCAGAAGACCCCTCAGAAGATGAACTTCTAGATACCCTAGAACTTTTTTTCTTGCCGATCCCTTTGTTTGTAACCTTGAGGATGTCTGATTTTGTGTAATTGGTCTTAAACTTTTTGGGCGGTGCATCGTAGACTATAACAGGCTTGCCGGTCGATGAGGTTGACAGCTTCAGTGATAACGGTGCGGACTTCTCCCTCGGCGATTGAGGTGAGAGAGGAGCCGGCTTGGATGTCCTGGTAGGCTTTCGAGCAGGTGTGGCTGTAAGTACCTTATCCGTTATAGTAGCCTCACAATCCCTGGTCTGAGTTGCGATTTCTTTTTTCGGTACCGGCTTAGCTCCTATTGAGCTATATGTGCCGGACCTCGGGACGGACGGTTGACGAGTACGTAAAAGTTTCCGGGCTTCGGAGAAAGATATTTTCTCTGTAACCCGGATCTCCTGTATCGCCTTTTCCTCCAGGAAGCGTGGGCACTCTCTGTGCCTGGAGGGATGTGCACCAGGACAGTTAACACATTTTGCCGGGGATGTGCAGGCACCTTCGTGCTTTGACAGGCCACACTCTGCGCATATGGGCACACCAGTACAAAAATTGCTCGTATGTCCGAAGCGCTGACATTTGTAACAGCGTAGGGGATTAGGGATATGGGGCCTAATCTCGAAGGTCTCGTACCCTCCCCTGAGCCTTTGCGGGAGGTCTACCCGATCATAGGTCAGGAACAGGGTACGGGTAGGCACCAGTTCCCCTCGCTCCCGTCGCTGCACGCGATACACATCGATAACATCTTGCTCTTTTAAGTTCTCCTTGAACTCCTCATTGGCCATACCGTCCAATGCACGGGTGGTGACAACTCCGCGTGAGGAGTTCAAGGTCTTGTGCAGTGCAACGGTGACCGGATAACTGCCCCGCAGCGTAGCCTTTAATATCGTCGCCGCCTGGGAAACAGAGTGCGCTTCCACAAGGAGCGTGCCGTTTCTTGACCGAGTACAGGACTTAACCGGACCAGCTATCTTGTCCAGACCCTTTTGGATGGTGATGAAGGATTCAGGGACATAAAGTTTTTGCCTTCTTCAGTTCTGGTAATTACTAAGTAGCGAGGACCACAGGGCTCAACTACTTCCTTTCCATTCACTTTAACAACTGTTGTAGGTTTGGATCTCGGTGCCATTGCGGTAATGTACTCTACCATTGCAAACGTCTCCGATGGCGTGCTCACATCCTGGGCGCCACCCCGGCTTAGGTGAGAGTCCTGGCCTGGACCTCGCTCACCCTAAGGTCACAACTCCCAGTATAAAGACAGAGGGACCCAATCGCCTTCAGGAGTGTAACAGCTAATGTAATGGCCCCTCCCCGGGACTGACCTTTATCAGCGGATACGAGCACAGTCCTACATGGTAACAAGGGGCTGGAAGTTACGCATTGCCCAGTCACCCCTTGCGCTTCCCACTCCAACCACCCGCGCTATGTTACCCGTCAGACATGTGCTCAGGGAGGAAAAGGAAAAATAACAAAAAATAAATAAATAGGGCCAAACACCGAAGTGGACCATATTTTGGGCGTTTGAAGGAACACTCACCTCGCGGAGGAACCCAATCGAGAGATTACACCAGAGCCTCTTCTGCCAGTTTTCGGGGTTACTGATGGGCCTTCTCGGCAGCCGTAGCGGTCCTGGGGTACACCAAGTCCCCACCGTACATCACCCCATCAGTCAGTCCCCTACTTCCTGTTGCCCTCCCCTCGGGACGAGGACCGCAGAGGTTGGATTTTGAGGGGCTCTCACTTGATATGACCACAGGTAACCAGATTTTCATAAATGAAAATATGTTATGTGATGGTTACAGTGGAGGTCCTCAAAACGAACAGCAACATCAAGCAATGCTTTAATTGCCAGCAGTTAGGACACACATTCATATTCCGCAAAATGACCTCTCGGTGCGTCCTATGCAGTGGCTTCCACCGCCTGTCGGCTTGCCCAGAAAAGGCCAAGCAGGTCGTTTTACCCGGATGTGCAAACTGCAGGGAAACGCACCCTGCAAGCTACAGGGGGCGCGAAACGTTTAACTACGAACGCCAGCGCCGCCAACTGGCAGCTATAGCCAGGGCAAATCCTGGTGCCCAACCAGGGCCACGCCCCATTCTTAACCCGGCCCTGGTTCAGCCCGGTCTCTCCTACGCGGGGGCCGCACAAATGCAAACGTCAACTCCGCCACCTTCAAGCGGTCTAGCATCTGCACCCACCCAGGAAACATCATCCGACCTGAGTGGTTCAAAAGAACTTTTTCAATTGATCAAAGAGCTAAACTTAGCCAAAATTATCCCAAAATTAAAAACCTTCGCTGCAACCATAAAAAGTTGTACAGGCACCATGGATAAATTAGAAGCCATCACGTTTTCTTAGCGAAG
This sequence comes from Mantis religiosa, assembly GCA_030765055.1. NCBI lineage: Eukaryota > Metazoa > Arthropoda > Insecta > Mantodea > Mantidae > Mantis > Mantis religiosa. The sequence continues at coordinate 338,867,463 of CM060950.1, read as the reverse complement.
TATTCGACTAAATGGCGTCTGTAAGGGGAGGCAAAACTTTAACTCACGCTCTCCTGTAGAATGCTGATGGCATCCACAGGAAGCAACACGAACTTGAAAATTACCTGAGGCGCAACAAAATTGATATCGCATTTATATGCGAAACAAAATTGAAAGCAGAGATGAATTTTAAGCTACAAGGGTATCAAACCTTTCCGACAGACAGACTTGGCAGACCGGGGGGAGGAACCGCCATCTTATTAAAACACCATGTTGCTCACGCTCCCGTAACACTTCCAACATTAGGTACATTAGAGTGCACGGCACTTAAAACTCGTATTAACAATACGACGGTTATGATGGTAGCACTTTACAAACCCCCACAACTACCTCTTCACATACGAGACCTCGAAAAAATCCTCGCTATGGAGGAGCACGTTATAATCGCAAGAGATTTCAACGCTCGGCACCTCTGGTGGAATGCACGCCGAGCAAACGCGGCAGGAAATCTCCTGGTGGAGTTTATAACAGAAAATGATGACATGGAGGTACGACTCCCAGACGACCCCACCTTTCGGCACAGATCAGGACGAGAGGATCCTGAAATTTTGGACTTCGTTATTTAAAAAAATATGGCGATCGTACAAAATCTGAACGTGTATCATAGCTTGGATTCTGGCCATCTTCCTGTGCATTTCGAGATGAAAGGTGCCATTTCTGCCAGCGTCCCTGGAAACAGGAAACGCGCTAACACGAATTGGGACGCCATCACGCTCGCAATGCACAGAATGGCGCAACCCAAACTGTCATACCGCAACGAGGCGGAAGCAGATGTCGCCGTTGAAAACTTCACCGCCTCACTGCACACGGGCAGGAAAAGTGCCACCAAATACACCACAAGTCCACCCAGTTTTTGCACATACCCAGAGGTGGAGCTTCTCATTGCTAGGCGAAGACGGTTGACGAGGCTCTGGAGGCAAACCCGCCAGCCCGAATATAAAGTAGCGGCAAATTGGCTGCGTAAAACCATTCGGCGTCAAATTCACATTAACAAAATTGATCAGTAGGAAACCAAAATGAAAAGTACCACACATTCGGGCCATTCTTTGTGGAAATTACTTCGGGCATTTAAGACCTCCTCAAGCGACAACACTAGCACAGAGGAGCTTCACACTCACCTCGGCCTGCACTACTCCGGAGAGGAGAAAGCCGAGGTGTTCACCGATTGTCTGCAAGTTTACCCAACGGTAAACCCTGCCATTGAGCAGGAAGTAAACGACTGGGTACAAACATGGGTGGCGTGGAAGCTAGAGCAACCAAATCACCTCATTACGCCACAGGAAGTTTACAAGCTCATTAGATCACTGCCTAATGGGAAAGCCGCCGGCCCTGACAGGGTGACTAATGAGGAACTTAAACACCTCCCAAGAAAAGCCCTGGTGCACCTCACCAGGATATTCAACCCTTGCTTGTAGTAAAACTACTTCCCAGCAACTTGGAAGCTAGCCAAGGCCATTACGCTTAAATAAAAACCATGGAAGAGCGCCAGGCAGCCTCAAAATTACCGACCCATTAGTCTCCTGTCAACAATTGCTAGATTACTAGAAAAACTCATACTTTCTCGGCTCAAAAACAACATTTCGGAATTAGATCAACTCTCAAAATCCAAATTTGGCTTTAGAAAGAAACATTCTACAGGGCTACAATCAAGGCTCATCAAGATATAATTGAACAATTTAACAATAGGGCTTCAACGTTGGCGTTATTTTTGAACGTGGAAGCCGCTTTTGACCGGTGCTGGCACAAAGGCCTACTTTATAAGCTGCACCAACACTTTCCCGGACTCCAAAATTACCTATACCTGTTGCAAAGTTTTCTAGAAAACAGACGCTTCTACGTCCAAGTGGGACGCTCCTCTTCACATGAGCGAGCCATGCAGGCTGGCGTACCACAAGGGGCAATAATGTTCCCATACCTGTACATATTATATACGAACGATTTTCCCGTGGAAGCTAGATGCAAGGTCGCCATGTATGCTGACGACACCGCCATCTACAACCACCATAAAAATACAAAATACGGACTTTTGGAAATGCAGCGGTACACTGGCCGTTTACTCTCATGGTATCATGATTGGAAAATCAAAATTAACGCCACAAAATGCCAGCTGATTTATTTATCTAACCAGCTGTACCCTCCGGCCATGGACCTAACGGTCGGTGGTCAACGATTGCACTGTCGTCAGCACGTAAAATACTTAGGCGTCACCATTGACAGAAAAACTTCTCTGGAGCGCCCACATACAAGATAACGCCAACAAAGGTCGGCGGAGATTAAAGTTACGCGCCCGCATCTTCCGCAGCAAGGAAGTAAAACTCAAAACCAAAATAGTGATATACAAATCCTTTATATTAACTGTGGTCCTCAACGCAAGTGCGGCCTGGGCTCACGCCTCAAAATCCCACATCCAAAAGATTCAAAAAGTACAAAAATAGCCCTGCGCAAAATCATCCGCCCACCCCTAAAAACCAATAACCTCACCATCCATCAGGAGTGTAAAATGCCCAAGAGAGAAACTGCAATAGAAAACAGAATTAAGTCGGTATGAGCAAAAATACACCATCATCTCCAACATCGGTGGCGGCGAGCCGAAACATCGTAAATGCAAACGAATAAAAATGTACTAACGGCTCCACCGCCACACTTCAACATCCCCATACCGACCAGCCCAAGGCAGTGCACATATCTAGAGGTCGCCCAAAGCACCACCTGACCTGCACAGGAAAACCGCGGGAACATGTGAACCAGTGTATACAGTGTACATAGTGTGCCCGTGTGTGTAAGGAACGTGCGACGCGCGACATGTATAAATGTGCGAGTAAATAAAGTGAAACCGAAAACAAAAAGACAACCTATGTTGAAAAGCTGTTCTCGGTAGCCAACCAGGGCTACTGTATGGGCTTTTAAAAAGTTACTCAGAACTATATACAACAAATCCTATACTACAGCAATTTGTAAATATATGTAAATATTTGCCTGTAAGCCCCACCCACTGTAGGGGTATCAGGTCTATGTACCTATATGGTTGTAAATAAACAATCCAAACCAAACACTTTGAGGAGTGACCAAGCTTGTTCAGGAAATGAAGATCATGGTTCATACCTTCACTCTATGGAGAACGTCAAGATTAATTGAAAAAAAAAAAACTGCAGCTGCTTTTTGATACATGTAAGTGATGTATCAAAAAACCAACTACAAACAGTTTTTCTCAATTAGCTTTGTTTTTGTTTACGTGTCATTAGGGTCCCAAGAAGGTGCGAAGTAAATAGAATAATTCCTACCAATAAGCTGTTTCCAAGTCATTTCAATCTGACCTTCAGACAGGCAGGAACCTTTAAACACGTTGAACAGAACACCTGCACGGCCTTCACCAACAATACAATGGAATGCACTTCTTTTTTCGCTTGATATGACACCAATGAGGACTGTCGTGTGCCCGAGGGTGACTTGATTGATTCATTATGAAGTAAACAACAGATGCATGTCAGTGGCAGTACACAGACAAGACATAATGGAGTGTCGAGAAACAAGCTGTACTATTTTCAGTTCTGATACAAGGAAAACTGTAATGAAAGTTCTTACCTTCAGTGCAACAGAGAAAGAAAATACGCAAGCAATTATGCCTCTAAATTGTGCTTTAGAATGTGCTGCAACTAATATGGGAGTACATGCGAGTACCACAAAAAGAATTAAAAAAAGCACCTTCTTACAACCCAAGTTGTCAAGGTGAAACAAAAAACCCAACCTGCTGTGTTATTAGATGATTTCTCAAAATGTGCACTACGTCCAAAAATAAACCTTTCATACACAGTTGCAGAAAGTCTCCTCTAATCCAGACTTGCACTTTTACACAAAAAGATTTTAAAATTTCTGTCATCCCTATATAGAATGCTACTAAAAACTTGTTTTGGTTTTCAGAAATGTTAAGACAAGAGAAAAATACTAGAAAGCAATGAGTTTGTCGCACTAGCTTCTTAACAACCATAAAAAAGAGAGATAGAGAACGTTTGTTAAATTATTTTGACAAAAACAACCTCAAATGCAACATGGAAGAAACCACATCAATGCAAATTAGCCTGACAAGTAAGACTCACTTTAACATCAATCTACAGATAGATATCTCTAGTGTAAAGGATATAAGTGGCCATAAATTCTTATTGCTTTATATGAACAATAAATTGACATGATGTAGTCACATTGATTATCTATGTAAACAAATTAATAAATCAATATTCCTAATTAGGCATTTTAAGCCACTACTAAAAAATATTTATTATGGTGTTATCTTCCCATACCTATCATATGGAATTGAAATATGGGGAAGTTGTCCAAGGGTACATCTGGACAGAGTATTCATTCTACAGAAAAGGTGTATTAGGAACATTTTTAACTTAAAAATACTGATTCTTGTGCAGATATTTTCAAACAATACAAAATGTTCACACTATACTCACTATATGTATATAAAGCAATTCTTTTTCTTGTAAGTAAGGTAAATTTGAAGACTGCTGATGTACACAATTATAATACCAGACGCAACAATGACTATTTTAGACACTGTACTTCTAAACGATCTACTGATAAGAGATGTTTTTATAATGGGACAGATCTTATTTAATAGATTGCCAACATCAATTAAAGCATTAAATGGTACGAAGCAATTTCAAAACAAATTAAAATACTTTTTAATGGGTAAATGTTTGTACAAAGTTGATGATCTGTAAATATGTTTTTATACTGTTTATATTTTGCTCTATATCCTATAATAGTAAACTGTTAGATATGTATTTGATTATATAGTATATTTTATATTTGACAATGTCAGAAGCTTGTACAAGTATATTGACAGTAATAAACTTAATTCAATTTTTATTCATCCAATTTAACATAGACATGCTGTGGAATCATCCAGTATTTTAAACATTTAATTATAGTATTATAAGAGTTAAATAATAGTAATTACTTAAAAAAATTTGTATTGTACATGTAGATTAAACTTATATGTTGTTAAATACAAGTGAATACTTCATTAATGCAAAAACTCCTCAGTTGAGTAATAACATTTTTCAATTAAAAATTGCTTTAGATATTTTTTGAAGCGTAGAAAGGAATTTATACTTTTTATTTCAATAGGTAATTTGTTGTAAAATTTAATGCCTCTATAGTAGAAACTATTTTCAAACAATTTTTTGTTATGCGGGGTTATATGTAGTTTTGCTTTATCTCTTGTGTAATGGCAGTGAATTTCAGAATTTATGGTAAAATCTTTGATGCGTGTTTGCATTAATACAATTGTTTCATATAAATATATACAGGGTAATGGCAAAATGTTTAGATATTTAAAGAATGGTTTACAGCTGACAACAGAAGGTAAACTTAGAATAGTTCTAATGACTTTTTTGTTGTTGTAATTTGAATATTTTAATAGCTTCGGTACTACTTCCCTACAAGGATATTCCATATGAAATTAAGGAGTGAAATTTGGAGAAATACATGACCCTAAGAGTATTTTTACTCACAGAGTGTTTTAGAATGTTAATTTGGAAGAAGAATGGTCCCAGTTTTTTTAATTAATTCATTAATATGAGGTTTCCAAATGAAATTCTCATCATTAAATATTCCTAAAAGTTTTGATTTATTTGAATTTGTTCCTCCTTGCTGTATAGTGGGGAAATGTTAACATTTTTTTTTTTGTTTTTTTTTTGTTTTGTAATTTACATCCTCCAACGTTGTCATATTGGACAATGAATGAAATGAGTGAAACGATGCTCAAATGAGCTTGGGGTCCATGGAGCTTAGAGTTATTCTGACATTTGTCTAACAGGATAAGGGAAAACCCCGGAAAAACCTTATCCAGGTAACCCACCTTGACATATTCGAACTCGGGACCTCTTGAACGTGAGGCAGACACGCTACCATCTACGATACCGAGGCAGGCTAACGTTTTGTTGCTTATGTGACGAAATTCTACAGCTAAACACTTCGCCTTGTTTACACATAGACTATGTTTTTTAAACCAAGAAGATGTGTGTAATGTGACTGCATTAATATTTATTTTTAAAGCGTCATAATTTTTCCCTGATGTTAATATGCTGGTATCATCTGCAAATAATAAGTATTTAATACTGTTATTTTGACTGTTAACAAGATCATTTATATATAAAAGAAACAATAATGGGCCTAAAACTGAACCTTGTGGAACTCCACAATCAACTGTAGGCTCATCTGATAAAAAAGATTTCACCTCATTTGGCAACCATTATAATAATCTATTTCCACTACTTGTTTTCTGTTTTTTAGGTAGGAACTGAACCAGTTCTGAGCTACGCCTCTTATTCCATAGTCATTTAGTTTACGAAGTAGAATTGTTGATTGATGAGGTCGAATGCCTTTGATTGATCAAGGAAAATTCTTACACAATGTTCTGAATCATCTAATCTTTTATAAATATCATCACAAAATTGAATCAATGCTGTAGTGGCCGATTTGTCCTTTTGAAAACCGTGTTGAGATAGTGAAATAATATTAAATTTTGAGATAAAGTTTGTAATTCTGTTGTTTATAATTTTTTCTAGTACTTTAGAGAATGTGGATAAGAGAGAAATCAGCCTGTAGTTTTTTGTTTCGGTTTTTAGTCCCTTTTTAAATAATGGTTTTACTTTTGCAGTCTTAAGACATTCTGGAAAACAGCCTTCCCTTATAGATAGATTTATTACATAACAGAGTGGTTTTAGTAAGTGATTTACACATGCTTTGATCAGGAAGTTGGAGGAGCCATCTAACCCATAGGATTTTTTTATTAAAACTGTCCAACCATTTATTTGGATAAATCCTATGTGTATGAAAATTATAGTGTGACTAAATGTTGGCAGAGTAAGCTTGACTATGGTTCCTTTCTTGGAAGTGTTGACAACAGTGTTGTTATAATAAATTAAATTTAAAGGGAGTCGATTAATGACACTAAAGTAAGTGTTGTTTAGTGTCATTAATCGACTCCCTTTAAATTTAATTGACTATGGTGTTCTTAAGTCCAGTAACCCTTGCAGGTGATTTGTTGTTGCTAGTGTTGGAAGAAAAAAAAAAGGGCACTAATGGAATCTCATAAAACATTCAGTTTTGCATTTGTCCACTTACCATTCTGATTTAAATGCAATTAAGTATCTCTAGAGTTAAGTGAAAAGATAAATAAGATCACGTAACATCAATAGAGGTTACAATGAACTTCCATCTCTTATTTGCGAGACTTCTGAGTAAGTTACTGTGCAAGAGTGGGTCTCCCACTGTAAGCATGTAGACAACAGAAGACACAAATACTGGGAAACAGACTGCTTGATGGATGATTAGATAGGTTTAATAATTAATTTACATACTGATAGTGAAAGTGACATCAGATTGTTGATGGCTGTAGCTGATGATGTGAATAAGATGTTCATGAAATCGCGATCCTAATCAATTTATATGAAAACATCTATATTTCTTATAAGATAAGTGAAGTTTCTAAGTTATAAATTATTATATTTGTTTATATCACTAACTGATTTGATAGTAATAGATTAATTGTAAACTCAAGCAAGGCATATAAAATCAATTTTAATTTTCCCCAGAACAAAGGTTTTACTCACAATTAATGTGCATTAAAAAGTAATTAAACATGCAGATACCACTAAATTTCTTGGTCTGTAGATAGAAAGAAATTTAAAACAATACACAAATTGAACACCTGAATTGCCAAATTTGGCTATACTCTGCTATAATTTTAGATAACTGGTTCTTTTTTTTTTTTTTTTTTTTTTAATTTACGTCCTCAAACATTTAGTCATATTGGACGATGAATGAAATGGGTGAAATGATGCTCAATGCGTCCGGGGTCCATGGAGCTTAGAGTTACCCGACATTCATCTTTCAGGATAAGGGAAAACCCAGGAAAAAACGTTATCCAGGTAACTCAACTTCACTGAGATTCGAACTCTGGACTTCTTGAACGTGAGGCAGACAGGCTACCGAGGTGGGCGAGATAACTGGTTCACATAATCAGTGCAGAGACACTAAGAGAAGGATGTATTTTGTATGCATTCATTCTAGTTAAGATATGGTATAATGCTATGAGGTAATGCACCTCATTGCAACTCACTATTCGTAACACAAAAGTGAATTCTAAGAATAGTAGGGGGAATGAAACCAAGATTTACATGAAGACCATTGTTTAAAACATTTGGAGAAACTTTCTTTTGTGCAAAGCAAGAATATTTTCCAAGTCCAAAGATGCACGTATACGCATGCACAAGCAGACAACCTGCAGGTTTTCGCGTTGCAGCCAACATGAGAAAGATATGTAACAATTATAGCTAACCTCTGCAAAAATGCCCCAGACATGTCCTGCACTGGTGTAAAAAGACATGTGGATGGAATTCACAGGATGTAATTAGCGCAGGTCAGTTTTGGAAAATACTGACCATGTTTCCTCAGATTTTATTGCTTTACAAAAGTAGGCTTGCTGTCCAGCAAAAGTACCTTATGTACTGTTAGATGTGAAGGCCGTCTGTTGTGTGCGGTCTTCAAATATTTAAGATTCGTTCAGTATGCTGTTGAAAATCGGAAAATGGCTCGACAAATCATTAAAATGTATGAGCTCGCGGACAGTATTGGACTGGTTCAGCTACTGCCGCCAGTGTGCATGATGTCAAATGACACTAAGTATACAGCAAGCGGGGAAAATTGGTGGTCCCAGCCACGTCGTTCATATCGACAAGTGCAAAATAGGACGACACAATTTCCATCGTGGGTGCCTCCTAGAGAGCAACTGGATCCTGGGAATGAGTATGTAATGTATTAGGGCCCGTCGACAGTGAGGTCATTTGGGCCCAAAATTAAAACTAAAAGCTAAAAACCACAGTGGCTAAACTAAAAAGCATACAAGCTAAGCTAAAAATAAAAACAAAATGAAAATTAAAAAGATAAAAACCACATGAGCACAGGGACCAAAAATTTAAAATCTCGAAAACGAACAAAGCTAAAACCCCAGTCAGAGTTTATTACTAAAACCAATTGTGGTAACGAACCTCAGTGCAGTGACAACAGCTACTGGATCGTCACCTAAAACCGTGCGCAGCGTATCCCTCAGGCCGAGAGATTGACGGAATGGAGCGTATGGCGAAATGGAGCGTATGTGGGGCAGTCAATCAACACATGACGCACAATGAGGCGTTTTGAACACGGAGCACACACTGGAGCCGACTCCCCTTGTAATAGATGGCCATGAGTTGCGAATGTGTCCGATACGCAGCCGGGTGAGTATTACCACCTCGGACCACCGGTTTTCTCTGTATTAAGTTGTCCAAGGCTGTACGCTAACTTTAATCTCCCGAAGTTGTGTGCCCTCCAACGCAGTCCAGGAGTGCTGCCAAGCAGATAGGAGTTGGCGACGGAAGAAGTGTTGCACATCCGGATATGGCAGCAAGCGCCATGCGGACTTAGCTGCCGCGTGTCCCTCTTCATTTCCGGTAATGCCCACATGGCCTGGGGTCAAGTAAAAACAAAATAGTATCCGCGACAAAGCATTTGCGAGATAAGCGTCTGTATTTTCATAACCAGTGTATAAGCCGCGATATGCTGTTGCAAAGCCTGCAGAGCGCTTTAAGAGTCAGAGCAGACTATAAAACAGCCAGGTACTAACTTGGATATGAATAGGAGCAAATAAAAAAAAAAATGGCATACAGCTCAGCGGTAAAAACGGAGATGGAGTCCACGAAATTTATGAGCCTTGACATTAATGATGAAAGCACAGCGGGCCGCGCCGTGGCTCAGTGGTTAGACCGCTTGGCTCTCACCAAGGCGGCCCGGGTTCGATCCCAGGCGACCGCAAAGTGAGATTTGTGGTGGACAACATGGCGCTGGGGCGGGTTTTCTCCGGGAACTCCGGTTTCCCCCGCCATCTCATTCCACCGGTGCTCCATCTTCGTCTCATGTATCATCAGTGTCATCGCCTGCGGTGCCGCATGCAGTAAAAGCGGGCGTTAAACACTACACATTGAAAGCACAGCCCGTAGTGCTACCTAACTGAGAAACGTCCGTAAAGCCCGAACAGAACGGGGGTAACGGCCCAGTAATTCGGCGAAAAGATGTTGAAAACCGATGGTGGAATAGCGAGTCGAGAGTGGGTCGAAAGAGCCAGACCGAACCGCGTACGCTGAAACTGTCATGCTGGATAAAGGCCCAGAGACGACCTTCCCACGCGAGGCATGCGGATGCCATGTGAAAATAGGATTTACCGGAACCGTATTCCACTGGGGAGTGTCCGATAACCAGGGCGCATATAACGGTAGCCTAAATCTGGACGCAGGACTGGTTTAAAACAAGGATGAGTTATACAACTTGTCAATTTCGCAACGTAAGAGCACAGTAACATCGAGCGACGAATAGAGTCGAGGCTCGCCTGATTCGGCGTACAGTCTACTCGACTTGTGCGGAAAGCTCCTGTGGCAAGGCGGATACCAGTATATGATGCACGATGTCTAAAAGGCGGAGTTTAGAGGCGGTCGCTGCGCCATAAATAAAACTGCCAGCTTGGGGCGTACCAGGGAGCGGTACAGCCACACCACTGTGCGGTCATCCCCTTCCCCCAAGATGCACCAGTTAGAACCTTCAGCACTCGAAGGGACCGATCGCAAGAGGCTCGAGGTGGCGAATGTGATATTCCCAGATCAGTTTTCTGTCCAAGTAAAGGCCTAATAATTTCAAACGGCAGGGGTGTGCCGTTCAAATGAATATCAGGAGAAGGATGTACACCGCGGAGACGATGAAAGTGGATACACTGTGTCTTCGCAGGTGAAAAGCGGAAGCCGTTTCGAAGCGGAGTAGCGGTGAGGGGAGCCAAGAGAGCTTGAACTATACAGAGCGGAGGCATGTATATATGGCAGATGCTAAAACAGATGCTCTCCAGCTGTATGCGAACGGCAACAGCTTGAAACGGCGTGGTTAGAGATACATTGGTGGCAGATATATTAGGCACAACTAGAGTAGCAACGCCACCGCTTGCACGCATACCTGAAAGTCTCCCCTAAATGCCAAAAATGCACGAAGGTGTAATGAGTAATTGGGACGCAAGTGGGTTTCTTGGAGACAACTGATGGTGACGGTTGAGAAACTAAATACTGTAGGTCTCGAGCGCGAGCTCGGAAACCATTGACATTCTACTGGATTATTTCCATGAAGAGGAATTTAACGGGCCATCTTTAGTTTTTTTCACCTTGACCGACTTGGGGCCCACGATTCAAAAATCGCTAGCCGCCTGCGACTCCGCTGATGCTCGGGAGTCAGAAGAACTTCGGCTCGCAGAACGAGACTGGGATTTCCTAAGAGACGTGCGACTGCGCGATCTATGTTGTGGCCGGGATCTATTGTTCACAACCACTACTTGATGGCTATTATGTGTTTCAAATGGGAAGGTGTTTGTCGTTGAGCGCGACTAGGTGAATAACCAATCGAAGTATTATGATGTATTGCATTCATGATAAGTGGTGTGTGAGGAGCGCTAACCTAATCAATAATAAATACTATTCGCGCTAAGAAAAAAATTCAGATTTTGCCAAAAACTTATACATGTGGAAGGTAGAGAGTAATGTATCTAACATAAGCATGAAAACCCCATATTTTTAGCTGAAATAGTTTTTCTAATACAAATAAATAAAACAATATTACCTATATTATACCAATAAATCGCGACGTAAGCACTGTATGAATATTATTATTGGTTGGCATGTATGCGTGTACATATATTTGTAATTACTCAGAAATGAAACGTATGTTTGACATGACGTGATAAAAGAATTACTTTGAATAAACCACTTCGAGAGAGAGGAAACAATAAATTTCCTGCTACCCTGGCAGAACGTGTCTGGTCACATTATATCTTTATTTATGAATGGTTCGTAATTTCCACTTACTCTAGGCAGTTCAAAATGGTTGGTATGTATATACTGTTACCCAATCGTCGAGCATACAATCAGCTGGCGGAAGGAGATGGCCAATAAAGGGGGACTTATGGCATCAAGCCTACGCCTACTCGTGTGACGGAATGGCTCTTGCTGTGGGAGTAAGAGATGGACAGCGTAAAAACCACGCCTACGCCAACGCGCAGCGCCAATGACGTGCCGAGGAGAGACGGCGTGGGGAGGGAAGCAAACAGATATCACTGGTTTCCCCTTCTCTGCTCACCTAGAAAGAACTCTGGACTCCTTCCCCTCGTGTGCTGAAACTTCCAGATACAGCGATTTGTCTATATAAGCGATGCATTGGACGAGTTAGTCAGTTTTTGAGTCTTGAGCTGTTCCAGTGTTTGAGGAATAGTTAGCCGGCATGAAGGAGGACGTCACGGAACTGGGCGAGCGGATGAGTCACGTGGACGAGCGCGTCGAAGAGCTGGAAGGAACCGCCGACAGCAGCGTCAAGTCCCTGAACGCCATGGTGAAGGACGTCGTCGGTAGGAGATTGAAGGACTTGAAGGTCGACGCGCAGCGACGCGACAAAACACCTGCGCGCGTCAAACCTCCCAAATACGACGGCGCGTCAACGTTCGAAGTCTTCCGCCGCCAATTCGACACGGTGGCCAGGCACAATAAGTGGTTACCGGAGGAAGAGACCGCGCAGCTAAAGCCAGCTTCCAGGGACGGGTCGCAGAAGTCCTAAACGCGGTCCAGACAGCGGCAGCTCCCAAGGATATCTGGGAGGCCCTGGACAACCGTTTCGGGAACCACCGCCTAACCGCAGCCTACCGCAGTCAGCTGAAGAGAAGGTCGCAACAACCAGGGGAGACGCTGCAGGAGTTCGTCCTGGCAATTGAGCAGCTGGCTAGCAGGGCTTTGATTGACCTCCCGCCGGAGTTCGTATTCCGGGAAGCCGCCTACTCATTTGTCGACGGGATACGAGACACCGAGATAGGTCAGCTCCTAATGCTCGGCGACTACTCAACTATTCATGAGGCGCTAACGGCATCATTGAGGATGGAGGCGGCCAAGGTGACGGCTAACCCGACATCAAGAACCTGGAGTATCCGCTGCACGGGAGACCAAAGGCCAGCCGAGGGACGCTGGCGAAGACCTAGTGGCAAGTGTTAGCATTGCGGAGAGCCGGGACACCTGGAGAGAGACTGCCCACATCAGGGAGAGCAGCCGGGCAACACGTAAGGGCCGTCGTGGCGAGGGGCACGTCGGCGCCATCACCACCAACCCCTCGAGTGACACTGTGCGCCGTCAGTCGGCGGATGGTTGACAGCCTCATCGCGGACGGTTGCGTGAGGGGGAAGCCGTGCGCGTGCTGGTGGACACCGGGGAAGCCGTGATTGTCATCAGACCCGACATTGCCAAGGCTTTGCCATCCAGGAAACCAAGCCGAACATACCAACTGATGACGGCATCGGGCGACACCTTGCCTATGCAGAAGGAAGCTCTGATGAAGCTGACCTTGGGATCGAGTACCCTGCGTCTGTGGGTGTTCGTCGCAAAGGTGGCTGAGCAGGTGATACTAGGACTGGATGCCCTCAGGAGCCACGAGGCGACGGTTCACGTCGGCAGGAAGGTCCTGCGGCATAACGGAGAAGAGGCGATACTTCGGCAAACTGAAGAGCGCCTTGGAATCTGCAGGGTCGTCTTGAACGAAGACGTGATTGTCCCTGCGAAGAGCGAGTTGGTGGTGACGGTGCGACTGGAAGGCCAGAGAACCAGAAACATGATGCTGGACCAGAAGACGCATGTACACGGACTATGTGTAGCCAAGGCATTGTTGCCGTGCCGAGAGGAGGTACCAGTGAGACTGCTAAATCCAACGGACACCGATCACGACGTCCAGGCTGGGACGGAGTAGGGAACTTGCGAGAACGTGGTCAGCAAAACAGCAATCGATAAGACCGAGGAGCCGGTGCCGACGCCACACCTGGGGCCCCAGCTGGAAGGCCTACTGGAGAGGACGGCCGACCACCTGACCGCAGAACAGCTGGAGAAAGTTCGACAGCTGCTGACACGATACCAGCGCGTCTTCAGCCAAGTTAACAGTTACTACGGACGCACGGACAAAGTGCTTCAGTACATCGACACCGGAGACGCCCGGCCTATTCGGCAACCACCTAGTCGCGTTCCGCTGGCGAAACAAGGGGCGGTACGAGACATGTTGGAGGACATGAGATCCAGGGGAGTGATTGAAGAGTCTGAGAGCCCATGGTGTTCTCTGTAGTCTTGGTGACGAAGAAGGGCGAGCTATGCTTCTGCGTGGACTACAGGAAGCTGAAAGCTGTGACCCGGAAGGACTGTTTCCCCTTACCTCGGATTGACGAAACCCTGGACACAGCTGGTGCATAAAGGTTCTCGACCCTAGACCTGAAGTCGGGTTACTGGCAGGTGGCTGTAGACCCGAGACAAGGAAAAGACTGCATTCTCGACAGGCCAAGGGCTTTGTCAGTTCACAGTTATGCCCTTTGGCCTCTGCAACAGACAAGCTACCTTCCAAGGCCTGATGGAGTCAGTGATGAAAGGACTCACTTATGACGCCTGCCTGCTATACCTGGACGACATCATCGGCAAGAATTTCGAAGACCATCTTGAGAATCTGAGCAAGGTGCTACAGAGACTGCAGGCAAACAACTTGAAGCTGAACGCGAAGAAGTGCCAGCTCTTCCGCAAGGAAGTCAATTACTTGGGCCACATAGTTTCACAACCGGAGTGGCCACAGACACGGAGAAGACACAGGCCGTGAGAGATTGGCCTCGGCCAAAGGATAAGCGAGAATTGCGCATTTTCTTAGTGCTGTGTAGTTACTATCGCCGGCTCATAAAGGGGTTCTCCAACATCACCAAGCCTCTCACCCGCCTGGCAGAGGAACACCGACCTTATGTATGGACGCAGGACGCCGAAGGCGCTTTCCAGCCTCCTGAAGACACGGTGTAGTGCACATATTCTGGGATTTTCACAACCAGGCGCCACTTTCATTGTGGACACCGACGCCAGCGACCATTGCATTGAGGCGTCCTATCGCAAATCCAGGACGGCCATGAGCGGGTGATAGCCTACTACAGCAAGACGCTATCCAAGGCAGAGAACTACTGCGTCACCCGACGAGAATTATTGGCGGTAGTAAAGACCTTGGAGCACTTACACAAATACCTGTATGGTCAGTCATTTCACCTGAGGACTGACCATTCCGCCCTCACCTGATTACTTAGTTTTAGGAACCTGGAAGGCTAGACAGGCCGTTGGGTCCAGAGGCTGCAGGAATATGATTTCACCTCTGAACATCGTAGAGGTAAGAGCCACGGCAACGCAGACACCATGTCCCAGAGAGCCTGTCCAGAAGAGTGCGGCCAATGCACAAGAGTGGAAGAGAAGGAGCGTGCCGCAGCTGTCAGAGAGGTCACGGCAGTGCCTGCGGATGGCTGGGATAGCGCAGGCCTGAGGAGGGATTAGCTGGCGGACGCAGACTTGGGGTCACTCTTGAAGGAAGTGGAGACAGGGACAAGATCAACCTGGGAAAACATCGCACCGAGGAGCGCCACCTTCAAGTCGTACTGGGCCCAATGGGACTCGCTGAAGATCAGAGAGGGCATGCTGTTCCGGGTTCTACTCCCATTAGTCCTGGACCAGTAGGACCAAGACCCGGGCCTTTTACAACCAGGGAGTTATCCGAGCTGTCCCAAAGGGCGCTCGGCGTCCTCCGTGGGGCTTTCCATAGGACAAGACCTGGGTAACAAACAAGCCCCCCATCTGGTCCTAGGACACAAGACAGGATAGAAGTTCCTCTTCATGGTTGAGGGAGACGGTCAACAGGCCCACCCACGTGTAGGCCGAGCGTGGAGACCCGTGGAGAAGGCTTCTAGATTCTTGTCTAGTTTAGAGTTATGGATTTAGTGAACGAAATTTTTAGTAGGTTTTGATTGATGTTTTTATGTACGTGTATTTTTAAAAGGTTTTGTTACACTTGTATAGTTTTTAGAAAGTTTTATATCTGGCTTTTGCCAGGACTAGTTTTTTGAAGGGCGCTGATGACCGCCGTAGTTGAGCGCCCTTATCTATATATCATTTTTCATCGGGATGGAAGTGAATACGCCACTTACGCGCGCCAACACCAAAGGTGAAGGCTACCGATATGACCTCGGTGGGGTCGCCTAGCGATCTAGCACACCTTCTGCTAGCTTTGCAGGCTAGTACCCGGCTGTTCCCGGTATGGGAATCACCCGATGGGAAGAAGTAGAGAGAACAGTTGGTGCTTCCCCGGAGGAAGGTCCCGGAAGTCTTGGAGGAAGTGCACGCCCGTACTTCAGAAGGACACCTGGGAGCGAACCGGACGATTGACAAACTACAGCAGCGCTACTACTGGCTGAGGCTCCGAGCAGACGCTGAGATGGTGCCGTCAATGTCAAGTGTGCGTAGCGAGTCGCGGCCCCCAGACTAGGAGCAGGGGTTTCATACAGTAGTACAACGTCGGAGCGCCATTCGAACGGATCGCCGTTGACAGAGCTGGACCTCTCCCAGTGTCCGACCGAGGCAACAAGTAACTGATGGTGGTCGTGGACTACTTCACCAAGTGGCCAGAGGTGTATGCCACCCCGAACCAAGAGGCAAAGACAATCACAGACTGCCCCATGGAGCAAGTGTTTTGCCGATTTGGGGTGTCGGAGCTCCACAGCGACCAGGGCACCAATTTTGAGTCCCGCCTGACGAAGGAAGCACTAGAAAGACTTGGGGTTAACAAGACCCGCACAACACCCCTACATCGCCAGTCAGATGGCATGGTCTAAAGGTACATCAAGACCTTAGAAGAGCATCTGAGGAAGGTCGTGGCCAGCCATCAGTGAGACTAGGACGTCAAGGTGCCACTGTTCTTGCTGGCCTACCGCTCGTCAACACAAGACACCACGGGGATTACGCCAGCCAGCTTAATGTTCGGCCGAGAGTTACGCCTCGCTTGTGACCTGGCTTTCGGAAGCCCTCCGGAAGCGAAACAGCCAGCGACCGAGTATGTGGAGAACCTGGTGGACCATCTCCACGACATACACGAGATGGCTCGCCAGAACATCCAGAAGGCGAGCGACCGCATGAAGACCTGATACGACAGGCAAGCCAACAGCCAAGGGTTCCAGCAAGGTGACCTGGTCTGGTTGTACCGCCCTACCCGGACCAAGAGACGCTGCCCGAAGCTTCAGCAGCCATGGCAAGGACCGTATCGGGTGGTGAAGAGGATTAACGACGTGGTCTACAGCATCCAGAAGGTGCCCCGAGGAAATATGGTGGTACATCTGGATCGTCTGGCTCGTCGAGCATACGAGCAGCTGGCGGAAGGAGACGGCCAATAGAGGGGGACTTATGGCATCGAGGCCACGCCTACTCGTGTGGCGGAATGGATCTTGCTGTGGGAGTAAGAGAGATGGGACAGAGTAAAAACCACGCCAACGCGCAGTGCCAATGACGTGCCGAGGAGAGACGGCGTGGGGAGCGAAGCAAACGGATATCACTGGTTTCCCCTTGTCTGCTCGCCTAGAAGGATCGTGAAATTCTGGACGACTTTGCCTCGAGTGCAGAAAATTCCAGATACACTGATTTGTCTATATATGCGATGCATTGGACGGGTCAGTCAGATTTTGAGTCTTGAGCTGTTTCAGTGTTTAAGGCAAGGCGAGTAGTGAGTGTAGTGTGAACTTGCGTCCGGCGAACTGGTGAATTGTGATTGTGAATGTTACGTAATTGTGTGTGGTACGTGATTCTGCTGTTATCTGAGCTGTGTAAGTGTAATTCGGCGGAAATAAAGAACATTTGAACTTGTGCAACTTGGACTTTTAATTTCACGAAGCCACAAAGTTACAATACCTATACTTTTAATTACTCAGAACTGAAATTGAAACTACTGACATGACGTGATAAAAGAATTACTGTGAATAAAGTCAAGGTGTTAAATTCGAGATAGAGCAAACACTTCATTCCCCGTTAGCCTGTGGAATGCTGCATGCTTGAGTTTATGAATGAATGCTGGATAAGAAGTATTTATTTACTCTGGAGAGTTCAGATCAATGTAATTCAGTTGTTTTTTACACAACAGTAGAGTAAGAGTTAAATAATGCAATGGCTTCTTGTGGTGAATTTAGTGGCGAGTCAAAAAGGCAGGTATTGCGAAGTCAAGCTCGAAGTATTTTTACGGTGTACACGTTCTTCAAAAGAAAAAAAAATCGGAAAATGAAACTAAAGATGAGTTTTTGCAAAGAGTACTTCCGTTTAAAAATACGGAAAATATGTATCAGCTATATCAACATGCAATTGAAATGGAACACGAGGTAATACGTCTCCCACTTTACCACTGCCAATGTAATCCAGTTGAGTTGGTGTGGGCTCATAAATGGGGGTTGCAAACAGAAATAATACTTTTTAACTGACGGACGTTGAAGGACTTGTTTCACGAAGAAATTGACAAGGTAACACAACATGACTGGGAAAACTGCGTAAGGCATGCAGAAAACTTTCAAAAGATTTTAAGAAATAAATAGCACGTGACGAGATTTTGGAACCCGTAATCATACATTTGCAAGACTCAGACGATGAAGACGGTGGCAATGACGAATTATCTCAACGGAAGTGACATTGACAGCGATATTGTTGACCCACTGGGAGTTCCATTGGAATATAAAAACAGGTAATTCATAAACTATAATTATAGTATTTAAAAATACGAGGGCTATCCAGAAAGTAGATTACGTTTTCGTCTGTTTCCGCTAGGGGCGGGGCTAGCGCGGCCATCTTGGGGTCAAAGCGTTGCGCAGCTCAGTCGGCATCTAGCCGTGCTAGTGAGAGGTTCGTGCTGTGCTCCGTTCAGATACTGTGACGGTTTGAAATGTCTGCGTTAATTGAAAATCCCGCGAGCTGCGAGGTGCGTGCAGTAATAAGGTTTCTGACTGCAAAAAACTGTAAACCGATAGAAATCTATCGGCAGCTTTGTGAAGTGTATGGGGACAACATTATCACTGAAGGTGGAGTGCGTCAGTGGGTCATCAGATTTAAAAATGGCCGAACCAATGTTCACGACGAAGATCGAAGTGGGAGACACAGCATAGTGACTGCCGAACTTGTCGAAAAAATCGATGCTAAAGTCCGTGAAAATAGAAGGTTCACAATAACGGAACTTTCTTTGAGTTTTCCACAAATTTCGCGAAGTTTGTTGCACGAAATCATCAGCGAAAAGCTTGGTTACCACAAGTTTTGTGCAAGATGGATTCCAAAAATCTTGACAGAGGACCACAAAAATCAGCGAATGGCTGCAGCGTTGAACTTTTTGGACGTTTACCATAAGGATGGTGACTCTTTACTCGATCGCATCGTTACTGGTGACGAAACATGGGTGAAACACGTGAACTGTGAAACGAAATTGCAATCAATGCAGTGGGGGCACACAAGTTCTCCCCAAAAACCCAAGAAATGCATGCAAACAATGTCGGCAAGGAAGATGATGGCGACTGTTTTTTGGGACAGAAAAGGTGTGATTTTGGTGGACTTCCTGGAAAGAGGCACTACAATAAACTCTCAAAGGTATTGCCAAACTCTCTAAAAACTCAGAAGAGCCATTCAAAACAAGCGCAGAGGAATGTTGAGCTCTAAGATCTTGTTGATTCACGACAACGCCCGGCCCCACACGGCAAATGTCACTCGTGAAGTTCTTGAATCTTTTAAGTGGGAGTTGTTTCCTCATCCGCCGTACAGTCCCGACCTGGCACCGAGCGACTTCCACCTATTCCCAGCAATGAAGAAGTGGCTGGCTATGCAGCGTTTTGATGACGACGCACAGCTGCAAGAAGAGGTAACGAAGTGGTTGAAGGCGCAGGCGGCCGAATTTTTCGACGAAGGAATTTCCAAGCTCGTACATCGTTACGATAAATGCCTTAATTTGAATGGTGACTATGTCGAAAAGTAGTATTTGAGTGTGGCTTTCATCTGTATATAATAAAATTTGTTTCCTATACTTTGTTTACTTTTTATTCCAAAACGTAATCTACTTTCTGGATAGCCCTCGTATACATGATTTGCGAAAATGCTTCCTTCAATTTTGATTTTGGCAACTACATCATTGTGAAAGTTTGTAAAATATAATTTCCTTACCCTTACGTCTGCGCCAAGGAGACCTGCATGTTGTATGAGTGTGCGACAGAGAGGAAAATATAAAAGGAGTGGGGTAACAAGCCGGCAACGCTGAGTGTGATACGGCATCTGATTATCTGGACTCCAGAACTCTTTCCATTTGAAAAACATAATAGTACTCGTTGATGGTTTGGGGCTTTGAATAGGTACGACGGAACTGGCGGTGGTGGTAGACATAGGGGTGGCACGAGACAAAGTAGGAGTAGCCGCTGGAAGGTCAGTCTGTGTGGAGGCATGAGCAAAAGGCACATGTTGAACACCAATATTGGTACTAAGTATGGAGGACTGGTGAGACGTAGCCAGTAGTGGTGGCAGGCTTCAGTTATTCGAAGCGCCATCGGGCCTCTGGAAAACTGAGGAATTCCTTCACGCGTAGCTCCTGTATACACTTTTCGTCCAAGAATCTTGGGCACTGTCGCGAGCTGGAGGGATGACTACCGCTATAGTTGCCGCAGCAAGGCGTTCGACTGCAGCTGGGGTCTTCGTGTGCTGGTAGGCCACCTCGTTCACACAGAGCAGGATTGTTACAAGAGCCTTTAGTATGCCCGAACCGTTGGCACTGAAAACATTGCATAGGGTTCGGGGCATACTGACGCACACTAGCACGGTTATAACTGCAGTAAATATATTTGGGTAGTTTAGTACCTGAGAAAGTTAGAAAAACCGTTCCTAATGGGTACTCCTTGCCATCCTGTTTTCTTGTTAGCCGGTACGCCTGACAAACTAGCTGATCGGTGAGGCAAGTAACTATCTCCTCATTTGCAGGACCATCTAAACTGGTGGTGACTACTCCTCTGCATGTATTAAGCGATTTGTGTGAAGCCACCCGGATAGGGTAGGAGCCCAACAAAGTCGCTTTTTGTAATTTCTTAGATTGGTCTGCGCTGGTACTCTCTAACAATAATGTACCGTCTCGGAGGCGCTTCGTATTTTTAACCGGGCCACTGATCCTATCTAGTTCACGCTTTATGCAGAACGAACTCAAATCCTTACCACATGCCAAGGTCATTACCAAAAAAGGCTCGATGAAAGAGGGTTTGCGCGGATACATTTTGAACAGGACCCCCATCCGGAACAGTCGGCGTCAGCCTGCCACCCGGGGGTTAAGAAAGAAAGACCAAATCCTCACAGTCTGTGCCGTCAGGGGACCCCACTCATGACCGATCTCAATATGTACCTCAGAGGAGCTACCTCCAATATCCACTACTTTTTCATATGGGTAAAGCGTTCACCACGCACACCCCGGCTTTAAGCCCCTACCAGAGGAATAACTGCATGTGGCTCCCCACATTAGGCCGCGCTGCGTGTAAAAAGGCACATGCGGATTCAGGGGACTTCTGGTTGATTACACCGGGGTGCCGTCAGCGGTAACATGTCCTGTCCGTGATACTAACCCAACGGCACGCGGCCGTCGGGACATTAACACAGACCGGGCCCTCAAGGAGCCACGTGGCTGTACTTGACGGTGTGGACGGCTCCGCACCTAAGGCTGCACACAGGGGCAGTGCGAAGGGTCTGCTCAACCTTCTCTCTTGAGACCTCCGGTGAGCACACATGTCGGAAGCCGTGCTGAAACCATGGGACAAAACCACGGAGATAGCATAGATCCCAACTGATGGGACAGGAGTTATAAACCTAATCCGGGAATGATCGACTTAGAAACGAATGAGGAGTGGATGACGATATGCCCCAACGACAGAAGGGATGCAAATAAGCTATACAGTCTAATTGACGAGCACGTAGCACCATTCACACAGATGCCTGGCGGGTTTTTTTTAAACTATACGTTGATGACTAGTTGGTTTGCTGCGCACCTAGCAGTGAATCATTCAGTGCGCTTCGTCGACCCAGTGACAAATGTGCACACAAATAACATATTCGCGTTGGCAAGGACTACGGCACCGTCTAACAAGGGGCGGCATTCGTAAAGACAGTGTGGATGCTCACATTTCTGAGTATTTGTGGCACAATGATTGCAAAAACAGGTCAGCAGACCCGTTTCAAGAATTAATTGAAGACATTAGACAAGTCTACTCTGTAGTGTAACGATTGCACTTAACCCTGGAGTGGTCGCGCGGCGTCTCACAGACGCCAGGTGCACTTTATTTACTCACTATTGCTGAACACATACACTGGTGGGCTTGTGGCGCCGTCTACCTGCCAGTTATCTAAATACTAACATATTTTCCTCATCAGCACCGTATTAGTTGCACTACAGTGCTGGAGGGAAGAGGTTGTTACCAAAGCTGCATCGCTGGAGTCTAGCAGACGCCACGCGACCTTCGGTGTTACTGAAGGTAAATATTTTATTTCTTTGTTTTTGGTTGGTTTAATGTAGTAGTGTTTGTTATTTATTAGCAATGACTCTTGCTAATACGTATTTATCTTCAGATCCAATATGACTTCACAGAAGACCTACAATCTGGAAAATCCACGTGACAGGGAAATTGTACTCCGGCTGTTGGAGGAAGATGATGAATCAGGTGATGACTTCGGCATTTATAGTGATGTTGAAGAAGACTGTATGGAAACACGACAAGAAAACATGGACACTGAGCAAGAAGCAGATAGTGATAGTGATAATCAGGTTGACAAATGTTTTCTAGGTAGGAGCACTTACACAACATGGTCAAAAGTGTGTCCACCAAAAAATGTTCGCACTGGAAGACAAAACATTGTCAGTCATTTACCGGGTGTGAATGGTGCCGCAAAGAATGCCAAAACACCAGCAGAATGTTGGGAATGCTTTTTTGACAATGACTTGCTCTCTAGCATTGTTGAATACACTAATAAGAAAATATCTGAAGTACAGGGACATTATTTCAGAGAAAGGGATGCTCATCTGACAGACGCAACTGAAATAAAAGCTCTGTTAGGAATACTGTATTTATGTGCAGCAAGAAAAGACAACCATACATACACCCAAGATATATGGACCTCCAATAAAATGGGAATTGAGTTACGCCGTCTGATAATGACTGAAAGACGATTTAAGTTCCTCTTATACTGTTTGAGGTTCGACAACAGGGATACCCGAGAGGAAAGAAAGAAGGTTGATAATTTAGTTCCTATACGTGAGATATTTACTTCCTTTGTGGAAAATTGTAAAAATGCCTATTCAGTTGGAGAGTACTGCACAATTGATGAAAAGCTAGAAGCTTTCAGGGGCAACTGTTTCTTCAGGCAGTACATCCCTAGCAAACCAAGTAAGTATGGTCTAAAAATATTTGCTTTGGTGGATGCTAGGATGTGTTACACCGCCAGTCTAGAAATATATGCTGGTAAACAGCCTGCAGGGCCATTTGCAATTAGCAACAAACCAACAGATGTTGTGAAACGTCTCACTTCTGTGATCTCAGGAAC
This sequence comes from Mantis religiosa, assembly GCA_030765055.1. NCBI lineage: Eukaryota > Metazoa > Arthropoda > Insecta > Mantodea > Mantidae > Mantis > Mantis religiosa. Next base: position 338,843,902 of record CM060950.1, on the reverse strand, counting down.
TGGGCGTAATATAACCACAGACAATTGGTTCACCTCCTTAGAATTAGCTGATCACTTGTTTCAGAAGAATCTTACTCTGGTTGGAACTATGAAAAAGAATAAACCTGAAATTCCGCCAGAGTTTACACAAAGAACCGGGAGGTGGGAACAACACTGTTTGGGTTTCAGAAAAACTCAACTCTAATGTCATATGTTGCCAAGAAAAATAAGGCGGTTCTGATACTCTCCACAATGCATCACGATAATGCAATTGATGCCACATCTGGTAATAAGAAAAAGCCAGAAATGGTAACATTTTATAATGCAACCAAATCAGGAGTCGATACTGTCGATCAGCTGTGCAGTACGTATAACGTGTCCAGGAAAACCAACAGATGGCCAATGGTTATTTTTTATAACATGATGAACATTGCAGCTATAAATGCACAAATAATATACCATGCAAACAATACTAATGCTAGCACAAGGTGTAGTGAATTTCTGAAACTTCTAGCACGTAATCTAGCTGACGATTACTTGCGTCGACATTCTGAGTGTTCATCATTGCCAAGAAATCTCAAACGAGATATTCAGAGTCTTTTTCCAGATGAAGGTGCAGCGCAACCCACACAAGAGGACCGAGGCGCAAAAAGACATAGATACGGTGAATGTGGTCGTTCAAAAAACCGATATACAAAGTACAGATGCCGCAGCTGCAAGAAATTTCTTTGTTTAGAACATGCACAGCAAGTATGCGCTGACTGTTAATTGTAGTGCTGAGTAAATATGATATGTCTGTTATAAACGGTACATTGCATTAAATAAGAATGCTTCCATATAAGGACTATAATATTATTTTCTAAAAAGTGTGTGATAATGGTTTTTCACCTTTCTGATGAATGAGATTAAAATTTATGTAATGTAGTAGTCAACAGAATTCTGGAATATATTTATACTTAAAACACAGAAAAATAAAATATATTACATTGTTCATAATGTGTACATCTGTTTCAATTTACCGAATTAGTACTTTTACAATTATACATCTAAACAAATTTAACAAAATATCCATTGTTAACCAAGAATGCTGTTGGCGTCTGTGAGACACCACGCGACCAACAATGAAACAATATCCCGCGCGACCACTGCAGGGTTAAGAGTTTAGGCCAGGGATAAGTTATGTTTAGTGTAATTAGTTAGCTAGCTGGTGAAAATTAGGTTTTATTGTGTGTGTTTGGAGTAATTAGTTAGCTACTTAATGTAAATTAGGGACTAATGTACGTGTTTAATACAATTAGTTAGCTAGGTGGTGCAATTTAGGTACTGCTTTGTGTTAGTCTGCTAGATAGTGAGGAACAAGTAAGACTAATGACAGCATTGCATTCGAGGGAGAAACAAGGATAATTTGGCTACACTGAATTCTTCAATATGGCTACATACATAGAAAGTAAATAAATAACGTTAAAAGAATGCCCTCCAGCACGAAATTGCACTAAAAAGTAAAGAAATTATATTAAAAATCATGGTTGTATATAAAAACATCAACAAGTGTGAAGAACTTAGAAAAAAATTGCTGCGTCGCATATTACAAAGAAGAACCAAACATTTAATATACTATATCCTTCATGTACTTTCATCTTTAAAATTTTGAAGTTTATAAAATTAAATCTAATGAATAGATATGGTTATTATACCTTCAATGACACTGTACACAAACATAATACTAGACAGGGAATGGATATTCATTTGCAAAGCAGCAATACTAGCACTCATCGTAATCATGTAATAACTTTAGGTTTATCTTTAATTACCAATGGTCAATAAAACTACTTGCATGTAGTTCTAAAATATTTAACTTTTACTCTGTCAATGAATTAATGGAAAGTTTTTAATGGAATTACGATCTTGATATTACAATAAGCTATTACATATAAACTCATGCAACCTTTGCAAATAACAATATTATACTTTTCTTTCTTGGATACTTTTTAGCTTAATTAATTACCAATGGTCAATAAAACTACTTGCATGTAGTTCTAAAATATTTAACTTTTACTCTGTCAATGAATTAATGGAAAGTTTTTAATTGTTTTACAATCTTGACATTACAATAAGCTATTACATATAAACTCATGCAACCTTTGCAAATAACTATATTATACTTTTCTTTCTTGGATACTTTTTAGCTTGTGAACTATTGTAAATAATAATTGTAAATTAATAACTTGATTTGTCTTATATCGTAGCATATATGTACAAAATATGATTCAGAGGATGAATAAATTATCTATCCATCTTTTCTGCGTAGTACAGCCAGAATGCAGCATTGATGTTCTTTGATCCGCTCTTCCTCAGTCTAGCTAATGTATATTTTACCACAGTCACAAGGAATTCTGTAAATAAAAGCAGCATGGAAACCCAAGGTATCTTTGACTGAGCCAAGGGGTGCCTGATTTCGGTAGATTTTGAGAACTGTTCTGATAGAGCCAAAGGAGTTGCTTGACTTTGGCAGGGGACTTTGCTATGTTTATATTTGCAATATGTAAGATGCAGGGCTGAGAAATGAAATAATGGTTGTACTAGCATTAACTTTCTCTTCTTCTTTGTTGAATCTATCATGGAAACTACTGAACGCTTTCTTATCACTCAGTTGGTATAATGATTCTACCTTAAGACTGCACAAGAGCTGGGTTTCTTTTGGAACCAATGTACTCCAAGTAAACCACTTTTTTCAGATCTAAAAATTCTACCCTTACCATATATTTATATCTTAGAAACAGTTTCATTCATACATGAAAATAAAAGCATCTTTAAGCTTAACAATGAATATCATTCATACAATACACTAATAGCAACATCTATCCATCTCCAACAACATAGATTAACAAAAAGTTTGAATTCAGTTTCCTATAAAGGTGTTAACTTGAATAATAAAATTCCAGAGACCATCAAAGCTCTGCAGATCAAAGCATTTAAGAATAAAGTTAAAAACTTACTCTTAAAATATGTTTTACTCAGTTGATGAATTCATGAATACCCAATTTTGATTACCATTTGTACTAAATCACTTGTTTATTTAATATTAGAAATTAGTAAATAGTTTTTACCTTTGAACTTTTTTTGTTTCATGGATGCTGTTCATCTGGGAGATGCACTGTTTGACGAAGAAGCCTGACACAAACTCCAAGACCAAGATTGTACTCCAGATCATCTATATTTTACAATGTATATAGAAATTTCAATTGTATACCTAACAGAGGTTTTTCCGAGGTTTCCCTCAGTCGTTGAAGCAAATGCTGGGTATCTGTATTTCACCTCAGTACAACCTTGCAAAATTGTGCTATTTCTTAAACTTTTGTTGAGTGAGTGAGTGTGTGGTGTTTTAGGGCCCGTCGACAACAAGGTCATTTGGGCCCTTAAACTTTTGTTGAAATACTGTAAATATGATAATATTTGACTTAACTTTTTCTGGCGAAACCCATATTCTGCATGAATTTTGTTGGTGACTAAATCTGAATCTGATTATATGCATCGGAAACTGCTATCCCTCTGGGTATCAGCATAGGAAGGAATGTGCCCTTCTGTGCAGAATGGTGGTACTGATTAAGTATAAGTTGGAGTGTGTGGGTTTTCTGTAAATACTGTGACCTAAGTGACCATCACTTCTTTTGGAGATAAGCAGATCCAAGAAAGGCAAACAATTCTTCTTTTCAATCTCCATGGTGAGTTTAATGTTTGGATGAATGCTGTTCAAATAGGTCTGGAAGGCTGTCAGAGTATCTCTTTCAAGTGGTCAAAAAGCAAAGGTATCGTTTATATAGAAGAAATGATATGCAGAGGTCAAATTTTCAAGAGCCACATATTCACTCTTTCATGTGGAAGTTCACAATGACTGAACCAATGACACCATCTGTTTTTTCAAGTAGTGATTATTGAACAGAAAATAAGTTGAAGTTAGGGTGTGTTGGAATAAGTGGATAATGCGTCTATGAAAATGTGTGCTAAGGCATTCTAGTTTCCTTGAGAGATACTTTGGTAAAAGTACATTGCACATTGAAAGTATTCAAAATATCTGTAGATTTATTTTAATCTCTTCAAGAACCTTAGTGAACTTGGATAAAACTTTAATTTGATGGCTGCAGGAATCAATCAGAGGTGTAGGAATTTAGTCAAGTATCAGTCACTAAATTGGTAAGCCAATGCCATCTGGTTACAAAATCAATTCACATCCACGAAGATCATAGAAAAGGCCACTAAATACTATGATACAGTAATAAAAGAAGCCATATACCTCAAAACCAACAAAAATAACTTCAATAAAGATGAAGGACTTCAAAAAAGCACGAATTGGCTGCCAGTAATTAATAAGTACTACTTCTAACCTCAACACTCACTAGCCAGTGACAGCCAGCAGCATGCAAGATGGGTCTCCTGATATCTAGCCAGTGGCATATGAATATCACCACCTGAAAATCTTGGCTCCAGTTTACCTGGCAATGGTGATAGAGGGTTTCTAAAGCATGGAGAGTAGTCTAACATTGACTTGGTTGATTTTCCAAGAACAAATTATTAATAGTAGGAAAACTTCAGATCTTTACTTTACATCTTTACAAGGAGATTTCTCACTAACGTTTTTCTTTGATTATCTGTAAAAGAGGACAGTGAGTTTGCTGTGTTTCACTTGAGGTGCCATAACACAGGAATCATTCCAAAGTTCTACAGCCTAAAATACCAATTGAATTTGACAGAAGCTAGCAAGAATTAATTTCACACGATGCGAGCTGAGTAAGGTGAGTTAATCTCTTCTTTCTCTAAATTTGGAACTGACTTCAAAATGCAGTCCTTTAGAATGACAATGGTTTCAAAGGTCAATAGCAGAACAGGTTCATATCTATATGCACACTGTAACAGAAGCACAACATGCTATGTAACTGACTTTTGTTTTAGACTGCATGGAAGAGATACTTCGACAGCCTTCCAAAATTATTTGAACAGCATCCATGCTAACATCCAACTCACCATGGAGGCTGAAGAGAACAATGGCTAGGCATTCCTGGATGATAGCCACTTTGCTACAGAGTTTACAGAAACCCCACACATACCAACTTACCTCAACAGTAAAAGCTGCAACCATCCTATACAAAAACAATCTTTTCTACATTGACACACCAAGAAATCGTTTCTTACATAATATTCCTTTCAATACTGAGGGTTATTGATTTTCCCGGCCGGTGTTGGTATCAAACTGATTCCCAAACTTTTCGGTGTGATAGACATTATACATGTTTATACTGCAAAGCCATTGAAAATCAAACATCTTAACATCAACAGGAAGGAAGGAAAGAAGAAAGTGTAAAATTAAACAAAATATGGTAAACAGCATTGACAGAAACTAAAGTAAAGCACCCAGCCTAAGTGCTCAGCCTGAGCACTCCAAAAATTCAGGCCCAGCTCTCTGTATGCCAAAAACCCAGGTCATCTTGCCTGTTGCACAGTCGCTGTTGGAACTTCCACGAGAACACTTCAACCTCACTACTGACAATGAAGAGATTTAATGCAGGCATAGATGAAACATTTGGGAAGGAGGAGACCAGTGAACGATGACTATAAGCCTGGGAATTTGTTTGATTAAAAGCTTTCATTAATTTCCACCACAAAAGCCACACATAGGAGGAAAGAAAAAATTACTGCTAGTAAAGCCATTACTCCAATCCTCAGTTCTATATCTCACTAAATTGCAAAAATGCTATCCAAATATCGTATTAGAATGATCTTCAAGCCCTCTTGTCAAAATAAAGCAACTCTTTGGCTTGGTCAAAGACATCTTAGATCTCCATACTGCTTGTATTTACAAAATTACAAAGTTCCATTTGAGTGTGGTAAAACAAACTGGGCAAACTTGGACGACAGTGGAAGGATGGATCAAAGAATATCAATACTGTGTTAGGCTGTGCTATGCCAAACAGCCTACTGATGTAACATACTTATGATACCATCACAATATCAATTTTACATCCTCACTCAACTTTAAAACACACTGTAAGCAAAATTATATACCACTGTGTAAATACAATGCATTACAACCTTTTAAACAATTAATGAACTGTAACTTAACACTGAAAGCATATTCTTGTGTGGTCATCTTCTTTAGGGTGAAGAGACTGTAAATTAGAAGAAAAGAAGGAAGTGAAGGAGGAAGAGAAGAACCCTATTAATATTACGTAGAAAATGAAGCTAGTTACAGTGAAGCAATAAATATTACACAAATATAAATATTCGTGACGAAATCTCCACTTAACTTAAGGAATTGATGTTAATATTTCTTTCTTCTTTCTAATGAAGATTGATTTTGAAGGCAAATAGCATTCGTCCTCAGTTCAAAAGAAACTTCGTTGTCAAGGAAATCTCGGTTATCATGTTTTTTTCTTTTGTTGTGTTATGTTTACAGTATTACCAACATCTGAAGACGAAACAAACCTAAAAACAGAATAAACTGCCGGTATGTCAAAATTCATTATGCGATGTAATGAATGTAATGTAAATTTATTAGAAAGAAGAACGAAATATTAACATCAATTTCTTAGGTTAAGTGGAGATTTAGTCACAAATATTTATACTTGTGTCCCTATTAACATGTTTATACTTTAGCACTGAGTTTTTGAGCAAGTTCCCCCAACCCAAGTTACATTTTCTCAAGAACTATTTTTTTTTTAATTTTGATCCAAATATCACACTATATATTTATAATAAATATTTGCATGACTAGCAAAACATACATTTTGAACTTTCTGTGAACAGCCTACCAAATCCACTTCGTTCTGTATCCAATTTGGATAATTTTGTGTAACTAGAAAACTATACAACAGTCAAAAGCTTACCACACAAGTATAGGATATTGTTTCGATCATGTCCCGCAGACATCCGTTTTTTTTTTCTTTCTTTTTTTTTTCGTTTTTTTTCTCCCCTAAGTCCAACATTGGACTGGCTGAAACATGTGCTGATGGAACCTGCCAAAGTTGACATGAATAACAGTGCAGGTAATCTTGATTGCAAAGCCATTTGCTGCCAACATCTACACCAATACCCTTAATACAGGAGTTTAGGTGGTATATGTTTTCAAATGCTAGGTTTTGGCAATGAAGCCATTAGCTCTCTTGCTCTCCAATATTTCTGTGTAGTGGGTCCGGCAGGTAGGGCTTCACAGGTTAAAAGATGTTCTTCAGTCATTTCCTCTTCTTTGTAGCACAGAGGACAATTTGGACTTGTATAAATTCCTATTTTGTGTAAGTGTTTGGCCAAATAATCACGTTCCGTAAGTAATCTAAAATTTGCTACTGCAGCTTTACGTGGGATTTCTGGAATAATTTCTGGATTTTTAATTAAAATGTTCCATTTTTTATCTTTGGCTTTGTTAGATATTGATTGGTTTTGTTTGTTTTTATATTTGCTTTTGATTAATCTTTTTATGGATGTAAAGGATAAGTTTTTACTTTTGTTCTGAATTAAATTTGCACCTTTTTTGGCAAGAAAAGCAGCTGATTCATTTCCAGCAATTCCACAATGTGCAGGTATCAACTGTAATATAATTCTTTTCTGTAGTTTTTAAAGTTGTTAGATCATTCTGTAACATTCTTTAATTTGGATTGACCTCATTTTATATGAACTTATTGCACATAGTGCTACTTTAGAATCAGAAAGTATGACAGGATTTTTTTAATTTATCTATTCTGTATAGAAGGTGTTGGAGTGAAATATGAATAGCAGTTACTTCTGCATCAAAATTTGTCGTGTGGTATCCTGCTGGTTGACAGAATGAGAACAGTGCACACTTAATTCCTGCTCCTGAGTTGTCCAAGTTAGATCCTTCTGTGTAGATATGTAACCATTCTTCAGGTGGGTATCTATAGTTTCTAATGCTAGTGCGCTTAGTACAGGTTTGGAAGTTTCAGATTTTGTAACTATTTGTTCTAAATGTAATTGAATATTAATTGGTTCAAAAGTCAGTGGGTTTTCCTTGATTGAAATGTTTACTTTAGAATTAGGAAGATTCAGATCTGTCTTTAATTCCATAACTTTGTGTAGGAAACTTGTTTGTGTTTTCATCTTGATTGGTTGTAGTAATCTTTTCTCCCATTTTGTTGTTTTTAACCGCAACATTTTTTCATGTTGTATTAGTGCCTGCTCCTCTAGTTAGATGTATTGGGTAGTTCCGAGTTAAGGCTTGCATTGCCATGATTGGAATTGATTTTGCTGCACCAGTTATTAGTCGCAGGGCCTGATTTTGGCATACTTCTAGGTGATTTATGTTAGAACTGTTTGCTGTAATTATTACCTCTGAATTATAAAGAAGTATTGGCTTGATGAATATTTTGTATGTGGTGTTCAGTGTCTCCCGATTACTGCCCCACTTGACTCCAGCTAATCTTTTCAAAATTGAAAATTTTTTGTTGATTTGTTTACTACTGCTTCAATATGATGTGTCCAAGATAATTTTGAATCAAAAATTGTTCCTAAATATTTTGTTTCATATGTTTGTTTCAGGTTTGTTTTCTTGAACTGCAGATTTAGTTCAGCGATTTTCTTTTTTAAGCTAAATATTTGGAATGTTGTTTTATCAGTATTTATTTTCATCAAATTGTTGTCAGTCCACTTTTCCAATAGTATCAGAGCCGTTTACATTGAAGTTTTGGGTTTCTCTATTTGTGGGGAAGATGTCCACATGATCATGCCATCTGCAAAAAGTATTTCTGTGTTTGATACAGCCGTGGGAAGATCATTGATGTAGATGTTTGAGGTGATATATTAAATCCGCACGTGTCCACTACATGTGGCACTGTTAGAAGTAAGCTAACTTTACTGTTTGTTGTGAAAATAAATATCCTGTTCTGTCAGAACAATTCAATAAATACATTTTGTATGTGTAAGTTGTGTTTCACCGATATGGCTATATTAATTAATATTGATCTCACAGAGAACAACATTGATTGGTTGAGCCATTGTTGAGAGCTGTACACATCAATTAACCGAAATACAATAGGGGCAAAATAGGCATGTCATACAAATCAACAAATGTAAAATGGGAAGTATCATCGCGGCCGCACTGTGGAAGGAAACTGGATCCTAGGGCTGATCGACATGGTCACTAACAAAGTACCGATGACAGTGTGCCACAATAATCAGAGTTGGTGCAACCCTCTTGCTTTAACTGAGGAGCATGTAGAGCTTGCCAGCACAATCCACACAGACTGCCAGAGTGGATACAACAGCTTAATGCTTGAAGGTTTTGCAGCCCACCTATCTGTAAAACACAGCCTGCATTTCATGGACCCAAGAACAATGTCCACACTAATAACATAATGACAATCTTCTGACATCGCCTCTCAAAGGGTGGTATCTGATAGATCCAAATGGATATACATTTAGCCGAGTATCTGTTGCACCAAGACTGCAATTTAAAAAAACAACAACAGGAAAGCCAAAAAATTTCAAGAGCTGATCACAAACAACTGGGCGATTTATCCTGTGATTTAGTTAAAACATTAGTTTAGATAATAGTTTAACCATACTTCTGATGAGTGAAAAGATTTGCCAGTTTATTTATTGACTAGTGCACTGAGTTTTTAACGTTGGCAACAAAGAGCAGGGTGAATGGAGAGCAATCTTAGCAGCAAACAGTGCAGGTGCAGTAAGTACATATGGACTTAGATTTTATTCATTTTATTTCAAATGCACTGATGCATTTTTTAAGGTTTAGAGAGCATTCAATGTGTCTTTTTTATGTTTTGCTGATGATTGTGATTTCTTATACGATGCTATATCACAAATAAGTTGCAAAGTTAGAAAAAAAACTTTTGCAGGATGTAATGGAAAGATGAGCCCAAGATATCAGTGAAATATACAATCTATGAAGAACTTTTCTTGCGTTCTTAGCCATTTTTGTAGTATTTTTATTACAACCTTAAGCTTTCTCAGGTTGAACTGTCATGTAGCATCTATAAAGTATCTTACACAGTTCCTGTTTATAGCCATACTGGGTCATTAATAACAAAAACTGGTTTACAATATGCAAATATTTTGCTTTGTTGTCAGTCATACATTCAAATAAGTCTATATTACTAATTTGCAATTATTTCTAGTCAACAACTTATTAGTAAAATAACACATAAAAGAGACAAACTTTCATATCTTATGGCTCTAACTTTTTTGCACTTGTGCCAGTAATGGGATCTTTATGCCCCTAATTCTGATACACTTTAGAGGTTAAAAGCTGCAAACATTTGACTGAAACATGCAGTAAAACCTCAGGCATGGTGTAGTACTTATGAAGCTAAACTACAATGATCCAGGTTAGCTTATACTTTTACCACTGACTTAGAAACCAAATTATAACTGGATTGGTAGATCCTTTTATGTATGCACATTAGTAAAAGGATGGAATCCTTTACTGTCACTCTGCAATGATTTTGCTATGAAAGAAGCTGTGATAATATGGTAGGTTACAGGCTCCTTAGGTTTTAAATATTCTCCTAAACCTCTAATTTAGGTACAGCAAGTTTTATACTTAACCCGTGAAGTAAATATAAAAGAAAGCTGATTTCAAGAACAAAAATGCATATCAAACACTAGATGTGATCAGTCTGAAAGCTTGGAACCCATCTGCTATTCCTTTTCAAGACACTTTCTTACACAGGAAATGGACTTCAAACTCTAAAGTCCCCATTTCGTTTCAACGGAGCATGTGCTTGGGAAGTGCCAACATATGAATAGCAGTGAAATGATTGAAAATACTTAATATACTTTGCAACAATATAGATTATCAATATAGAACCCAATCTGTTTTATGAGTATAGTAGAAATGTGTTCACAATGCTCGGTTTAGTTCATTTTTTATGGGCTGCAAAGTATAAGGATCATAGGCTTTTTATTAGTTAGTAGCCTACAAAAAATGAATAATCCTTTGTGACCTGCAATATATAAAACCATAGCTTTCTTAACCCTGCATCATTAGAAATTCAATCATTCAACCAATTCTCTCTTGTTCCATTTTTCAATCAGATGTTGGCAGCTCTTCACTGTAAACAGAAGAACTACAAAATGACATCTAATGACCAAAACTAAGTCAACATTATGGGTTGCGCATGAAACTTTTTCCTTACATGTCTTCATTACACTCATCTGTTTCAACAACTTTTGTTGTTGTGATAGGATAAGGAAGTTTTATATAACCACAACAAGATAACATTAGACATTATGCAAAGTTCTAACGAGTCATTAAACTATGGTAAAACACATGTTATTTAGTTCAGAACTAGGCATAAGCAAATAAATGAACTATTAGGTATGACAATTTCTGCATTAATGAAGTTCTTCATACAACATTTCTTGGGCAATGTATAGATGAAGATCTTAGCTGGGGAGAAGATCATGAAATCACATAACTGAAATTTAGCTTAGTATGTTTCACATTGAGAAACCATAGCAATTTTCTCAATCAAAATGCCTTGAGATTAGCAAACTTTCACTCCCTTTTACAATATGGAATATTTTTAGAGTAATTCTGTATAATGGTAAGAATATGTATGTATGTGCTACAAAAAAGAGCTGTATAAATGCTTCATACCGAGAAGTAGATGGAAGGATGCCATACAGAGAGATGCTCAACAAATACCTACTGTAAATATGAAGATGGAGAAGGAAAGCTGGAGAAAAAGAGGAATGGAGGCATCTGCTGAAGGAGGCCAAGGCCCAGAAGGAGCTGTAGCACCAGTCGAAGAAGAATAAGTGCTTCATGGTGCTGAGCTTCATTATTCTTGTAAGTCTTATTTAAAATCTTTTAAATTCTCAAGGTTATATATATTCGGTTCTTAGCTATCTTGCAAAAATTTATGATGGTTTTACAAGCATGAACAAAATATTACCAGAACAAGGCAAGAAACAGGAATATGCTGCATAAAACTTCTCTGCCATCCCCATTATGTTTACGCATGCTAATATCATACACAATAGACAGTGAAGTGAAATAACTGCATACCATAGTTATGCAATACTTTGTATATAATATAATACTAATACAAATGCAATATTTTGAAAGTCAAGTAATAAGTGAAGGTTTTAAATTAAGAGTAGGAATATCTGGAGGTAGTGGGGGTTGCAAAATATTCTCAAATTCTTCTGTTTTAACTAGTGCTTAGAGGGGAAAAAAAGGAGGTCATGGCTTTGTTTAAATCATGTATTTTATTACTGTTAAATGTTGTGCGATGTGTTCAATATCCTTGAGTGTTGCCACTGGAATATCAAAAGATGAGAAACTTGTGTAAGTGTGACCATTAGGTTATTTCAAGTTCAAAGATACTCTTATATAAAAACATTTGCATAAAGCACTTACTGTGTTTAATACAAATATTTGAGAATTGATCCAAATATCCATGTACAATTTTCTACGATTTTTTCTATTCGTTTTATCTCTATAAAATGAGTAATGTTGTTTATAGAAGCCTTTTATGAATTAAGACAATCTAAATTCTTGTTCGAAACTTGTAACAATTGAAATTATTGAGTGTTACATTAAAGAATAAAAGCAACCTTAGCACAGAAACTAACTACATATTTTGTATAAAAAAATTGAAGCTGCTGACAGTTAAGCAATACAAATTGTTGTAATTTATTTATAATATACTAACCACATACTCTGGATATGACTTGGAGAAAATTCTATCTCTTTCAGATTTTCAGTTGGAGTTACTCACCCTAGGCAAGTTGTCGGAGTCAAAAACTTCAGTACAATTTATGTAATACCAGATTTTGCCATTGTGCCCAATCACAAATGGCTGGACAGTAACATGTTCACTATCTAAGCAGCATTTTCTAAGTATTAATGTTTGCTGTTGCTCTGTTATAGAGGGATAGGTCCAAGTCCACAGCACATCCCCATTGCTGTCTCGTTCTGCAACAATGAACTGTTGGTTAACTAAAATTATATTTTTATTATGCTTTTGCTAATAGTGAAGGAAACTAAAACTGCATTAGTGAGCCAATAAAACTTTTTATCACTTTGGAATTCCGGCAGACACATGAGAGAGCAACCCAGAATATCGGTTTGTTCAAACAAGCATGCTACAGGAAATCGAAACATCTTCTGTTAGACCGTGTTTTAAACCAATTTAAATAATACGAATAATCCGAGCAAGATTATGAAAGAGAACATAGGAAAAATTATAACTATAAAGCCATACCTATCAAACTACACGCTATTAAATCCACAAGACCTGACATATTTCGTCAACACATTTGAAGTCACGTGCATCACCTGTCATTACAGACAGATTGGTAGAGAATCTAGTGCCAGCACAGAGAGCTGGCTACGGATCATACGGATATTCAACTGTGTCTACGGAGACATTGCTGCGTCTGAACATGACGGTGAACACAGGAAGCTCTGATGCTCTGATGGATGCAGTGTGAAACGTATGACAACGGTGGAGTGCGAATAGGTAAAGTTGTCACAGCAAAGAGAGTTCAGGGGAATGAGGCACAAGGGGGGATAGACACTGTTCCGATACCCTGCCTGTACCTAGTTGTTTATGACATTGGGGTCAGTTCAATAACAGCCCATTCAAAATATTCTGACGTCTTCTGCTTTTATTGAATAAATCTTCTCGGGTTTAGTGCAGTGAGAGAATAGGGCACATGTTCCTTTTTTTAACGGATCCACTCATTGTAGCACGCGCTCTCTGAAACCACATTCACTGACCTTGTTGCACTGTATAAGGGTGGCAAAGGTCTGTCAGGGGCTTTCTTTGCATTTTTTTGTTTTAATTTACGCCCTCCAATGTTAAGCCATATCGGACGATGAATGAAATGGGTAAATTGATGCACAAATGAGTCCGGGGTTGATGGACCTTAGAGTTACCCGACATTTGTCTTTCAGGATAAGGGAAAACCCCGGAAAAACCTTATCCAGGTAACTCACCTTAACTGAGATTCGAACTCGGGACCTCTTGAACGTGAGGCAGACACGCTAACATCTACGTTACCGAGGCGAGCTATCTCTGCGTTGGCGAACTATACTAGCCGTTTACAGTTTTATTCGCGTTCTGGAAGTCAATCTAATTGGGCCTTGCAAAACGGCAACGAAAAGGAAATGTGCGATATTGCAGAGGAATACCGTGGTAGCTGTACGTCATGGACAACAAGCAAAAAAGAGCTGATTAATGTCACTATGGGGTCCACATTCACAACGATGGTAATCTTTGTAGCCAAGATGGAAAAGGTAAACACGTGTCAATGCTACATGCAACAGAATGCATAATAGTATGAACGTGCCCTGCCCGATATCCATGAGTTTTGAGTTAGGAAGTTTAACATGTGTGTGCCTGGTTCCTCCGTGTATACCGTCGGGTTGCGACGACGGAACTCCAGAGCCAGATATGCTGGCGGCGTCTTAGGAGTGGCTGGGTGGCTATGGGCGTCTCGTACCGCAGCATCCACCACCTTATTTCCTTGAATGCCCACATGACTAGGAATCCGGATGATACGTAGGTCTATAAATGGAGATAGGAGATTTGGCCAGGGGAGCCACCTGCCCTTATTTATTTTTGAACTTATGCAACCTGCGAAGTGACTATTAAGCGACTCTGACATTAAAGTGCTAGTTCTGCATATTTTGCTCACATTGGTAGATTTGAAAAAACTATAGACTTTTGCGTTCCTCTTTATTACTAAAAACACTTTGGAAGCTGTCGAAAAACACCTTCACAATAAGAGAAACGTTTGCTTACTAACTACACTGCACTAAGTCTGGCTTTCAACACTAGCAGGTAGTCACTGACTTTGGCCAAGTACCGTTCTGTCAGTTTAAAAGAATAACTCAGTTCTTAATGGCAGTTCTGAGGACAATTTATGGGTGTACAGTCGGGAACAAAAGAAAGAGTTGCAGTTTCAGATTCGTTTGATTATTTAGTCGTTGTTGCTAATATTTTTCTCAGATATGTTTCATTCCTTGTGATATTATTTATTTTGGGATAAAAGAACTTATTAAGAGTTTTCATCGCATTGAAAGGCCTTTGTTTTGTACCTAGCTACACCCTTTTTTTCTCCATTACAAGTAAAGATGACAGCTAATGAATATTGACATTCTCTGCAGCTCATCACTTTAGTATAGTATGGTGGGTGATGTGTTTCTCCCAGATACAGGTTTCGATTACCGATTTATGTTTCTTCCGGGTTAAAGTCCCTTCCCAATGTTTCCTCACCACTTGAACATTTATGTTTGGAAAACTTATGCTCCTTTCCTGCATTCTTTGGTCATTTATAAGGTATCTGAGAGATCGATAACCTGTAAGCCCCGTTAAGAGAGTTTACGTTCACAGTTTCTAAAATATTCTTAATTATCTTGTAGGCATATCAAAATTAAAGAATAATTTTAATATTTTAATTCACCTCTCTAGAGTAGAAAACGATATTTAAGTTTTGCATTCTTCTTCTTCTTCTTCTTCTTTCTT